>CP106727.1:15066194-15666194 GCA_025506655.1 Gossypium rotundifolium
TGAATCTTCAAGGTGAGATCTCTTTTTCCCGAAGGTGCACCATAGCCGCATACACCTCTCGAGTTTGGTAAGTTTTGAGATTTTCTTCTTTGTGGT
Organism: Gossypium rotundifolium; assembly: GCA_025506655.1. NCBI lineage: Eukaryota > Viridiplantae > Streptophyta > Magnoliopsida > Malvales > Malvaceae > Gossypium > Gossypium rotundifolium. The sequence continues at coordinate 15,066,291 of CP106727.1, forward strand.
TTCTCTCTTCTTTAATTAGTTTCTAACCTGAATCACGTTTCCAAGGCTCGGTCGATTTCACTCCTTATTCCTAGAAGCTGAATCTGACTCACTAAAAGTCTCTTGTGCAGATTTGTGAAAAAGCTGAAGGTAGGATGGTATAGGTTCGACCTAATGGCCACTTTCTTATTCTTAATTCTTTTGGCCGATTCTCATAAGGGACTAATGGGTTGTGATTGAGGAGTTGGTTTAATATATGAGTGGTGGCCGAATGTAGGTTGGTGGTGACAATTTCAGGAAGATTTTCAGGATTTAAAAGTCAGGTAAGGGTTCTTTTAAATGCTATTACTATTTATTAGATCTTATCGATCTGATTGGTTTAGTGACCAAAGGGTTATTATGGCCGTTAATAACAGTCGAGCAGTAGGAGGGGTTGGATCTGTAAACCCAATGCCAAAGTAGCGTAGAAGCAGTAAAAGCTGTAGTACGAAAATAGGTGTGTAACTCTTACACACTTTCTTACGTAATATGTTTTATGTTTTGTGTTTCTAAAAGCCGGAATGACGGTAATAGTTACGAAAATACCCTTGTGGGTAAAAGCGAGGATGCGGGTAAGTTGTTATTCTGTAAATGTGATTTAACATGTTAAGCATGATCATACTGATATTGATTGCATGAGTATATGCCATGGGTGATGAGAGGAGGGGGAAGTATGATCTATTTGACTGTCACCAGTGATTTGGTATCACACAGTGGGTTGGCCCCACATAATACAAAATTGTGACTAAGTCTCAGTGGTTTGGCACCACCAGTGGTTTGGTACCACATATACTTATTTTGTAACTTCGGTTACCAGTGGTTTGGTACCACATATATTTATTTTGTAACTTCGCTTACCAGTGGTTTGGCACCACCAAGTTTGGTACCACAAGGGTAGAATCGGAAGACCTAGATGGATACTTAGGTGGGTTGCATGACTTGCATATTATTGTATGAACTTGTGTAAGAGCATGATTTTCTTGGGATGGGGATTTATACACTGAGTCTCGGTGACTCACCCCTTCCTTTACATTTTTGCAGATCAAACTTAGATCGTTGATATGGAGCCGGAGTGGACTCGAGGTGGCCATGCTCAGCAACTACTTTGTTTCAAAGTTTTTGGTTGAACTTAGTTGTTTATTTTTATTTTTGGGGTTTACATCGTTGTAATAAGGCCGCCTAACTTTTATTTTGGGATGTTCCTATAACTATTGATAAGCAAACCTAATAGATATGAATTGGATGTTTTCTAAAACCTCGATAAGTACATTTTTTCAAATGTTCACTAATTAAGTAAATGATATGGATTAACAACAAAGCAAATAATTTTTTTTAAAAAAAACCAAGTCTTAACACGTTTTAATTTTTCATCGAACTCAAATTTGTTTTCTAAAAACAAAAAGAGTTTTCCAAGGGTTTTCACCACCAATGAAGTTGACAAACTTATTTTTAAAGTATTTTCTTCCCCGTAGCACGCCAGACTCGGTGTAGCGTTTAGACCGGGTTTGGGGTGTTACATTTTGGTATCAGAGCCCGGTTCAAAAGCTCGATTGTGGGCTTAGGGCCCAAAATATGTTTTGGGTTTGTGAAATGGTTAAGCATGGCACTTGAGTCTCCGGCGCCGATCCACCCAGGTAAGTACCCTAACTTCTATTGTGATATATATTTGTTGGGTTTTGTGGGCTTAGACGTAGCTAAGGATGATAGTACCCATGGACTCTATGTTAGACAAACAACTCTCTAAACCATAAGACTTAACCTTAATGAACAGAACATGTAGACAAGTCATAACGCTAAAGCGTGGCAACAAGCATATGCATGTCTAGGAGTAGATCCGAAAGAGCTTGGTATTTAAGCAGTCCAAGTGACTCACCTCCTCTTCGCAAGAATCTTACCTGGTGCATAGTGATTGTTCACTTTAGCCAAGCCAGGGTGTGGCAATAGGCATATGCATGTCTAGGAATGGATTCAGGAAAAGTTTGGTATTTAAGCAGTCCTAGTGACACACCTCCTTTTCACTAGAATCCTACCTGGTGCATAGTGACTATTCACCCTAGTTACAAGGGCGTGTTAATAGGCCAAAACTTACGACTAAAACCCTAAAGGGACCAGCCACACTGTTTTGTGAAAACCCTAGTTTTGAAATTGCCAAATAACCCCTATATTTGTGAAAATTACCTTAGATTGAAAAGTGACCAAAATACCATTGGTTTATAAAACTACCAAATTACCCTGACTTGTAAAATTTTCAAAATACCCCTGAATTTACAAAATTACCAAAATACCCCCGAACTTGCAAAATTACCAAAATACCCCCGAGTTGGGAAAAATTACCAAAACACCCTTATTTTGCCAAATCACCCGGAATTATATTTTGAAAATTATGAAAATACCCCTGTAGGCTAAATTTACAAAAATACCCCGGGTAGTGAAATGACAAAAATACCCTTAGGTGATGGATGTGCTCGTATGAATGTTGAATGTGCATGTTTCCTAGAATTAGGAAGACTAAAAACTGTAGATAGGTCCGAATACGAAAGAATCACTTTTAAAAACTATTGTTTATAAAATTGTTCGTGGATAAACAGTGAACAAAGTTAATAATTCATAAAATTTTTAACCAGATAAACCGAACGAGAAGAATGAGTACACGAGGTCGTGGACGTCCACCGCATGGCCGTGGTAGGGGTAGGATGGCCTTGTCAGAGCCAGAGGTCTCGCCATGGGTCTAAAATGTGATGCCGATCTGCCGGCCATGGAGCCGAGTTTCGAGACCGAATCCGTGGTAATGATGTAGTATCATGACGATCTTCGCGAGTTTTAGAAAAGGGTTCCGAGGCGGTGGGGAGCGCAGAACTCACAAATCGGTGGTGAGTGACTCGAGCTAACGGAGCGGAGGTGTTTAGAGGGGTGTCCGGTGTAGCTCCCAATGCTGCTGAGTATTGGTTGGAGGCAACAGAGCGAATAATGGATGACTTAGATTTCTCGGTTGAGGAGAAGTTGAAGGGGATAGTATCTCTTCTTTGGGATGAGTCGTACCAGTGGTGGCTCACGGTCAGGGATGGTGCAGTGGCAGGTGATATCACCTGGGATTATTTTGGGGCAGCCTATCAGAGGAAGTATGTGGGGACTAGCTATACTGATGCATAACAAAGGGCGTTCCTAAATTTGGTACAAGGGAATAAGTCGGTACCCGAGTACGAGGATAAATTTTTAAGGTTGAGCAGGTATGCTTGGGGTATGGTGGCTACGGAACATGAACGCTGTGTTAGGTTCGAGGATGGGCTGAGAGATGAGCTGCGGGTGTTGATTGCACCTCAGCGTGAAAGGGAATTTGCCGTTCTCGTGGAAAAGGCCAAAATAGCTGAGGAGGTGAAGCGGACCAAAAAACGGACCCAGGATAGGGGCAAGGATAAAAGGAGTTTTGGGCCATCAGGGTCTGGAGGAAGTGCTCAAAAAAGGACTAGATTTGGTGGGCCGGATCAAGCTACGAGGCTTCTTTGTTACTCAAGGCCACCCTAGTGTGCTCGATGTGGGAAGTCTCATTCGGGTGAATGTTGGGCTGGTAATAGGGGATGTTTTGAATGCGGGTCGATGGAGCACCGGGTAAGAGACTATCCGCAGAAGTTAGCTAGGATCCAAGCTGAGGGTCAAGGACGTGGTCAACTCAGGAGAGATGGCCAGCAACCACAGAGGGGTCGAGGTGCAGCTAGGGGTAATGGTAATGGCAATGGTCGAGGTCGTGGAGCACTTGGCCGAGGTGCTGGAGGGGCTAATGCTAGGCAGCCTGGGTTGGTCTACGTAGCCAAACATCGAGAGGAGGGCGACGCACCGGACGTCATAACCGGTACGTTTATAATTTCTAAGCTGCCTTACATTGCTTTAATTGATATTGGTTCGACACACTCGTATGTTGTTAGTAGTGTGGTAGGAACTCTGAACTTAGCCTATGAGATATCTGCTAGGAAGATGACGGTAGTTAGCCCTCTAGGACACTCTGTGGTGGTAGACAAACTATATAGGGACGTACCCCTAGAACTTCAAAGGGTCGTCTTTCAAGCGAATTTGATGGAACTACCTTAAGAGGAGTTTGGTTTAATCTTAGGAATGGATTGGTTGGTTAAGTACCAGGCAGAATTAGATCTGTAGCTAAGCACATGGTGCTGAAAACGGTCGAGGGTGTAGAGGTGGTAATGATAGGTGAGAGAAGGAATTACCTATCTAATGTGGTGTCCGCGCTGAAACCAGAGAAGATGGTAAGGAAAGGATGTGAGGCATTTGTAGTTTATGTTTGTGCTTTGGAAGGTAAGGAACCGGCTATAGGAAGTGTTTGAGCGGTGAATGAGTTTGTTGATGTCTTCCTAGAAGAGCTTTTGGGTTTGCCCTTGGATCGGGAAGTGGAGTTCAATATAGACCTTTTACCGGGAATCGCGCGGTGTCCATTGCCCGTATAGGATGGCGCCAAAGGAATTGGTGGAGTTGAAAGCACGATTCGGAGTTCTTTGGATCGGGTTTCATCCGACCAAGCACGATCTCCGTGGGGAGCGCTGGTACTCTTTGTTAAGAAGAAGGACGGGTCGATGCGTATGTGCATAGACTATCGTCAGTTGAATAAATTGACGATTAAGAACAAGTACCTTTTGCCTAGGATAGACGACTTGTTCGACCAGCTTAAGAGAGCATTGGTCTTTTCCAAGATAGATTTGAGGTCGGGGTATCACCAACTTAAGGTAAAGGAGGCGGATATCCATAAGACGGCATTTCGTACTCGATACGGGCATTATGAATTTTTGGTTATGTCGTTCGAGTTGACGAACGTACCAATAGCATTTATGAATATGATGAACCGGGTGTTCCAGCCGTATTTGGATCTATTCGTCGTAGTATTTATCGATGATATCCTGGTGTACTCGAAATCGGAGGAGGAGCATGACGCGCATTTACGAGTGGTGCTGCAGATTCTAAGGGAAAAGCATTTATATGCCAAGTTTAGTAAGTGCGAGTTCTGGCTGAAGGAGGTTACATTCTTGGGTCATGTAGTGTCAGCTGAGGGAATTAGAGTGGACCCTCGGAAGATTGAGGCCATTTTGGATTGGAAGCCACCAAACTCTGTGGCTGATATTCAAAGCTTTCTAGGGCTAGCAGGGTATTACCGGAGGTTCGTGGAAGGATTTTCTCTGATTGCAGCGCCGTTAACCAAGTTACTGAGGAATGGGGTTCATTCGTGTGGTCAAACAAGCAACAGGAAAGTTTTGAGAAGTTAAAAAGGATTCTGACGAAGGCCCCGGTGTTAATTCAACCGAAAGCCGAAAAAGAATTTACAGTTTATTGTGATGCATCCCATACAGGATTGGGTTGTGTGCTGATGCAAGAAGAAAAAGTGGTAGCGTGCGCTTCTCGACAGTTAATACCTCACGAAGTGAACTACCCGATGCATGATCTGGAATTGGCTACAGTAGTTTTTGCGCTGAAAATCTGGAGACATTATTTGTATGGAGAGAAGTCGGTAGTGTATACGGATCACAAGAGCTTGAAGTACCTTATCACGCAGAAGGAGTTGAATTTAAGGCAAAGGAGGTGGATTGAGCTGTTAAAGGACTATGACTGCTCGATTGAATACCACCCGGGAAAGGGTAATGTGGTAGCAGACGCCATGAGCCGTAAGGTTGTGGCAGATTTAAGAGCCATGTTTGCTCACCTTAGTCTGTATGAGGATAGAAGCCTGTTAGCGAAATTGCAATTAAAGCCAACATGGATTAGCGAGGTTAAGGAAAAACAACTGGCAGATGAAGTTTTAAATGCTCAGTGGTTGCAAGTACTGAATGGTGAATTGGAAGGGTATAGCTTGAACAGTGATGGAGTGCTGTGTTTTCAAGGGAAGGTGTGTATGCCTAAGGATGTGGAGTTAAGGTAGAAGATTTTGCAAGAGGCACATAGCAGTCCATATGCTATGCATCCAGGAGGTAGTAAGATGTACCGGATTTGCGAGAACAGTTTTGGTGGCCGGGCCTTAAGCGTGAAGTAACAAATTTGTGAGCAAGTGTCTGACATGTCAACAGGTTAAAGTTGAACATCAGTTACCCTCGGGATTGTTGCAACCGATTAAGATTCCGCAATAAAGGTGGGAAAGGATTACAATGGATTTTGTGAGTGGGCTACCCCTTACGCCTACCAAGAAGGATTTAATTTGGGTGATTGTGGACCGTCTGACAAAGTCGGCTCATTTCATACCGGTACGTATGGATTTTTCTCTTCAGAAGTTAGCAAAATTATATGTAGCGGAGATTGTAAGGTTGCATGGGGTGCCAGTGTCAATTATTTCAGACAGAGACCCAAGGTTTACGTCAAGGTTCTGGAAAGCTTTGCACCAGGCACTAGGCATAAGATTAGATTTCAATACGGCATTCCATCCCCAGTCAGATGGACAATCGGAGAGGGTGATTCAAGTTTTGGAGGACATGCTAAGGGGATGTGTCTTGGATTTCAAGGGCAGTTGGGAAGAATTCCTGTCGTTGGCAGAGTTCGCGTATAACAATAGTTATCAGGCGAGTATTAAGATGGCTCCATACGAAGTGTTATATGGTCGGAAGTGTCGTACCCCTACGTGTTGGACGAAATTGGGAGAGCGGCGGTTGTTGGGTCCGAAGCTGGTTACAGAGACAGAGGATAAGGTGAAAGTGATTCGATCTCGTTTGAAAGAAGCCTCGGACCGACAGAAGTCTTATGCCGATCTCAAGCGGAAGGATATAGAGTTTGCTGAAGGTGACAGGGTTTTCTTGAAGGTGTCACCGTGGAAGAAGGTTCTGAGATTCGGTAGGAAAGGCAAGTTGAGCCCTAGATTTATCGGGCCTTATCGGGTGTTGAAGGGAGTAGGACCAGTGGCTTACCAGCTTGAGTTGCCACCAGAGTTGAGTCAAATCCACGACGTGTTCCATGTTTCCATGCTGAGACGCTATCGTTCGGATCCATCACATGTTGTGCCAGTGGAGGAGATAGAGGTGAAGCCAGATTTATCCTTTGAAGAGAAATCGGTGCAGATTCTAGATCGGGATGTTAAGGATTTACGTAGGAAATCGGTTCCCTTGGTAAAGGTACTATGGAAAAACCATGGATCAGAGGAAGCGACATGGGAGCCGGAGGATATTATGCGCAGTAATACCCTCAACTTTTCTGACCAGCTAAATTTCGAGGTCAAAATTTATTTTAAGGGGGGTATAATTATAATATCCTGATTTTGTGGGTCTATGCATTTGGTATGTTGCATGGCTAAGGCATTACGGTGTGAATTGGGCTCGGGTTTGGACTTTAAAACTTGGGTTAAGTGGCTGATAAATAGTGTTAGTAGTAATTAAAAGTTAAATAATTATATTTGGTAGCAAGCTGGGCTTGTGGGCCAAAGTTTAGAGGAGTTTTTAATGGGCATCAAGGTGGCGTCAAAAAGGGGGGAGGAGTTAGGCCTTGTGAGGCCACTTGGGGCCCAAATGAATGGGTAATATTCAGCACTCCTAAGGGAAGGGGGTGGACGGCACAATGGCTACAAATTAGGAGCTTAAATCCTTTTATTTTGAGTGATAAATGATGATAATTAAGGGAGATAAGATAAAGGATAAAAGTTATCAAGAGGCAGAGAGTTGGCCCAAATTCCAACTCTGTGTGTCTGTTTGTGTGTGTGCCAAAATTTAGTGTTAAGGTAATAGGATTTTGGCATTTGGATGGGTTGCTACTTCTTGAAACCATGTTATTTCCTCTCAATCTCTCCTTTTGCCAAAAATCACCTAAGCTTTCTCCTCTTTTCTCTTTTTCCTCCCATAGTCAAAACCCCTTTAGACTTTTCCCTTTTCTTTCACTCTCTTGAAGCTGAATCCCCTGTTATCCATACCCTCTTCTTCCATAGCCGAATCTTCAAGGTGAGATCTCTTTTTCCCGAAGGTGCACCATAGCTGCATACACCTCTCAAGTTTGGTAAGTTTTGGGATTTTCTTCTTTAGCGGTTTCTCTCTTCTTTAATTAGTTTCTAACCTGAATCACGTTTCCAAGGCTCGATTGATTTCACTCCTTATTCCTAGAAGCAGAATCGACTCACTAAAAGTCTCTTGTGTTGATTTGTTAAAAAGCTAAGGTAGGATGGTATAGGTTCGGCCTAATGGCCACTTTCTTGTTCTTAATTCTTTTGGCCGATTCTCATAAGGGACTAATGGGTTGTGATTGAGGGGTTGGTTTAATATATGAGTGGTGGCCGAATGTAGGTTGGTGGTGACGATTTCAGGAAGACTTTCAGGATTTGAAAGTTAGGTAAGGGTTCTTTTGAATGCTATTACTATTTATTAGATCTTATCGATCTGATTGGTTTAGTGACCAAAGGGTTATTATGGCCGCTAATAACAGTCGAGCAGTAGGAGGGGTTGGATCTGTAAACCCAACGCCAAAGTAGCGTAGAAGCAGTAAAAGCTGTAGTAAAAAAATAGTTGTGTAACTCTTACACACTTTCTTACGTAATATGTTTTATGTTTTGTGTTTCTAAAAGCCGGAATGACGGCAATAGTTATGAAAATACCCTTGTGGGTAAAAGCGAGGATGCCAGGTAAGTTGTTATTCTGTAAATGTGATTTAACATGTTAAGCATGATCATACTGATATTGATTGCATGAGTATATGCCATGGGTGATGAGAAGAGGGGGAAGTATGATCTATTTGACTGTCACCAGTGATTTGGTATCACACAGTGGGTTGGCCCCATATAATACAAAATTGTGACTAAGTCTTAGTGGTTTGGCACCACCAGTGGTTTGGCACCACATATACTTATTTTGTAACTTCGGTTACCAGTGGTTTGGTACCACATATATTTATTTTGTAACTTCGATTACTAGTGGTTTGGCACCACCAGTGGTTTGGTACCACAAGGGGTAGAATCGGGAGACCCGGATAGATACTTAGGTGGGTTGCATGACTTGCATATTATTGTATGAACTTGTGTAAGAGCATGATTTTCTTGGGATGGGGATTTATACACTGAGTCTCGGTGACTCACCCTTCCTTTACATTTTTGAGATCGACTTAGATCGTGGATATGGAGCCGGAGTGGACTCGAGGTGGCCATGCTCAAGAATCGCTTTGTTTCAAAGTTTTTGGTTGAACTTAGTTGTTTATTTTTATTTTTGGGGTTTACATCGTTGTAATAAGGCCACCTAACTTTTATTTTGGGATGTTCCTATAACTACTAATAAGCAAACTTGATAGATATGAATTGGATGTTTTCCAAAACCTTGATAAGTACGTTTTTTCAAATGTTCGCTGATTAAGTAAATGATATGGATTAACAACAAAGCAAATAATTTTTTAAAAAAAACCAAGTCTTAACACGTTTTAATTTTTCATCGAACTCAAATTCATTTTCTAAAAACAAAAAGAGTTTTCCAAGGGTTTTCACCACCAATGAAGTTGACAAACTGAATTTTAAAGTATTTTCTTCCCCGTAGCACGCCAGACTCGGGTGTAGCATTTAGACCGGGTTTGGGGTGTTACACCTCTCATCACCCATAACACATATTTATGGTAACAACATCAGTACAATCATGTTTAACATACTAAATCATGTATACAAGATAACATGCTTTCATAGATCACATATAATGCGAGTAATAATAACAACTTACCCGGCATCTACGCTTTTAATCAAAAGGGTATTTCAGTAACCTTAGCCGTCATTCAGCTTTTAAACAACACAACATTAACACATATTAAGTAAGAAAGTGTGTAAGAGTTACACACCTGTTTTCGTATTACAGCATCTACGCTACTTTAGCGTTGTTTACAGATCCAACCACTCCTATTGCTTGTCTGTTATAATTGTCCATAATAACCCTTTGGTTACTAACCGAATGTAAATGGTGAGATCTAATTAATCACTTACTTATAACTCTAAATCGCAACCTTACCTAAACTGTCGGATCCCGAAAGTCTTCAAGAAGATGTCTCCACCAACCTCCCTACATTCGGCCAACACCCAAGTATTAAACCAATCATTTACACGCAATCAAATGGGTACCAATCACATTCGGCCAAAGTCTAAAGAACAACAAAAAAACCATTCGGCCGAACCTACCTTTACCTACCTTCGGCTTTCTCACCAAATCGACACAGGAGGCTTTTAATGAGACAAATTCGGCTACTAGAAGCAGAGAGGGAAAATCGACAGACCTTAAACAAGTGTTTCAGATTCGATCTTAATGAAAGAAAAGTGAAATCGCATAGAATAAAATCCCGAAACTCACCAGATCACTAAGGAGTATGTGGCTTATGGTGCACCTTTGGAAAACAGAAACCTCCCTTGTAGATTCAGTTATGGAGGAGGAATATGAGGAGGAAGAATTCAGCTTTCAGGAAGATATTGGAGAAGAGAAGAAGGCTTGGGAATTTTGGCTAGAAGAGAGAAAAGAGAGAAAAGAATTTTGGCTTGAGAGAAAAGATGAGAAAGTGGGAAAACAAATGGAAAAGATGATAATTCCCCTTCCAAATTTCAGCTATACACAGGCACACACTCAGAGTTGGAGTTTCGACCAACTCCCTCCCTCATGATAGCTCTTATTTTGCATGATAACCCAATCCCTATCTCATCTTAGAAGACGCCAACTTAGAACCAACTCTTCCCTCTCAATTATCATCATTTAAATCATAAAATAAAAGAAATAAACCCCACTACATTGTAGCTAGGTGACGTCCATCCTCTCCCCCCTTGAAGAGCCAAATTTTGGCTCATTAACTTGGGCCCTAAGTGGCCACATTGGCCCAAACTCCTCCCCTAAGTGACGCCACCCACATGTCCTCCTATAACACCTCCAAAATTTGGGCCATAAGCCCATCTTGCTACTAAACATAATAATCCAAATTAAAGATACTACTAACTCTCTTTTTAAACAATTTAACTCTTATTTAAGCCTAAGCCTGAGCCCAATCTAAACCTCAAAGCCTTTACCTACTAATTTAGCCATGCAACACATCAAATGCAGACCCACCAAATGAGGATATTACAGTTCTACCCCTCTTAAAATAAATTTCGGCCTCAAAATTTACCTGATCAAAAGAGTTGAGGGTATTGCTGACGCATAACATCCTCTGGCTCCCATGTTGCTTCCTCTGCTCCATGGTTTCGCCATAGTACCTTTACTAAAGGAACAGATTTTCTACACAAAACCTTAACATCCCGATCCAGGATCTACACTGGTTCCTCCTCAAACGTTAAGTCTGGATTCACCTCTATCTCCTCCACCGGCATAACGTGTGATGGATCCGAGCGATAGCATCTAAGCATGGAAACATGAAACACATCGTCGATTTGACCCAACTCTGGTGGCAACTCAAGCTGATAAGCCACTGGTCCTATTCGCTTTCAACACCCGATAAGGCCCAATAAATCTAAGTCTTAACTTGCCTTTCCTACCAAACCTCAGAACCTTCTTCCACGGCGACACCTTCAAGAAAACCTTGTCACCTTCAAAAACTCGATATCCTTCCGCTTGAGATCGGCATAAGACTTCTGTCGATCGAGGTTTCTTTCAAACGAGCTCGAATCACTTCTACCTTATCCTCTGTCTCTGTAACTAGCTCAGGACCCAACAACCGCCGCTCCCCCAATTCCATCCAACACGTAGGGGTACGACACTTCCGACCATACAACATTTCGTATGGAGCCATCTTAATACTCACCTAATAACTATTGTTATACGTAAACTCTGCCAACGGCAGGAATTCTTCCCAACTGCCCTTGAAATCCAAGACACATCCCCTTAGCATGTCCTCCAAAACTTGAATCACCCTCTCCGATTGTCCATCTGACTGGGGATGGAATGCCGTACTGAAATCTAATCTTGTGCCTAGTGCCTGGTGCAAAGCTTTCTAGAACCTTGACGTAAACCTTGGGTCTCTGTCCAAAATAATTGACACTGGCACCCTATGCAACCTTACAATCTCTGCTACATATAATTTTGCCAACTTCAGAAGAGAAAAATCCATACGTACCGGTATGAAATGAGCCGACTTTGTTAGACGGTCCACAATCACCCAAATTGAATCCTTCTTGGTAGGCATCAGGGGTAACCCACTCACAAAATCCATTGTAATCCTTTCCCACTTCCATTGCGGAATCTTAATCGGTTGCAACAATCCCGAGGGTAACTGATGTTCAGCTTTAACCTGCTGACATGTCAGACACTTGCTCACAAATTCTGTTACTTATCACTTAAGGCCCAGCCACCAAAACTGCTCCCGCAAATCCCATTACATCTTACTACCTCCCGGATGCATAACATATGGACTGCTATGTGCCTCTTGCAAAATCTTCTGCCTTAACTCCACATCCTTAGGCATACACACCTTCCCTTGAAAACACATCACTCTATCCCTGTTCAAGCTATACCCCTCCAATTCACCATTCAGTACTTGCAACCACAGAGCACTTAAAACTTTATCTGCCCATTGTTTTTCCTTAACCTCGTTAATCCATGTTGGCTTTACTTGTAATTCCGCTAACAGGCTCCCATCCTCATACAGACTAAGGCGAGTAAACATGGCTCTTAAATCCGCCACCACCTTACGGCTCAAGGCGTCTGCTACCACATTAGCCTTTCCTGGGTGGTATTCAATCGAGCAGTCATAGTCCTTTAACAGCTTAATCCACCTCATTTGCCTTAAATTCAACTCCTTCTGCGTGAGAAGGTACTTCAAGCTCTTGTGATCCGTATACACTACTGACTTCTCTCCATACAAATAATGTCTCCAGATTTTCAGCGTAAAAACTACTGCAGCCAATTCCAGATCATGTGTTGGGTAGTTCACTTTGTGAGGTCTTAACTGTCGAGAAGCGTACGCTACCACTTTTTCGGCTTCCGGTTGAATTAACACCAGGGCCTCCGTCAGAATCCTTTTTAACTTCTCAAAACTTTCCTGTTGCTTGTCTGACCACATGAATGGAACCCCTTTCCTCAGTAACTTGGTTAACGGCGCTGCAATCAGAGAAAATCCTTCCACGAACCTCCGATAATACCTTATTAGCCCTAGAAAACTCCGAATCTCAGCCACAGACTTCGGTGGCTTCTAATCCAAAACGGCCTCAATCTTCTGAGGGTCCACTCTAATTCCCTTAGCTGACACTACATGACCCAAGAAAGTAACCTCCTTCAGCCAGAACTCGCACTTACTAAACTTGGCATATAAACGCTTTTCCCATAGAATCTGCAGCACCACTTGTAAATGTGCGTCATGCTCCTCCTCAATTTCAAGTACACCAAGATATCATCGATAAATACTGCGATGAACTAATCCAAATACGGCTGGAACACCCGGTTCATCATATCCATAAACACTACTGGTGCGTTCGTCAACCCGAACGGTATAACCAAAAATTCATAATGTCCGTATCGAGTACGAAATGCCATCTTATGGATATCCACCTCCTTCACCTTAAGTTGGTGATACCCCGACCTCAAATCTATCTTGGAAAAGACCGATGCTCCCTTAAGCTGGTCGAACAAGTCGTCTATCCTAGGCAAAGGGTACTTGTTCTTAATCGTTAATTTATTCAACTGACGATAGTCTATGCACATGCGCATCGACCCATCCTTCTTCTTAACAAAGAGTACCGGCGCTCCCCACGAAGACGTACTAGGCCGAATGAAACCCCGATCCAGTAACTCCTGAATCTGTGCTTTTAACTCCATCAATTCTTTTGGTGCCATCCTATACGGAGCGATGGACACTGGTGATGTTCTCGGCAGAAGGTCTATACCGAACTTTACTTCCCGATCTAGAGGCAAACCCGAAAGCTCTTCTGGGAAGACATCAACAAACTCTTTCACCGCTCGAACACTTCCTATAGCTGGTTTCTTACCTTCCAAAGCACAAACATAAACTACAAACGCCTCACATCTTTTCCTTACCATCTTCTCCGCTTTCAGCGTGGACACCACATTAGATAGGTAATTCCTTCTCTCACCTATCATTACCACCTCTACACCCTCGATTATTTTCAGCACCATGCGCTTAGCCGCACAGTCTAATTCTGCCTGGTACTTAACCAACCAATCCATTTCTAAGATTAAATCAAACTCCCCAAAGGGTAGTTCCATCAAATCCACTTGAAACACGACCCCTTGAAGTTCTAGGGTACGTCCCTATATAGTTTGTCTACCACCACAGAGTGTCCTAGAGGGCTAACTACCATCATCTTCTTAGCAAATATCTCATAGGCTAAGTTTAGAGTTCCTACCACACTACTAGCAACATACGAGTGTGTCGAACCAATATCAATTAAAGTAATGTAAGGCAGCCTAGAAATTATAAACGTACCGGTTATGACGTTTGGTGCATCGCCCTCCTCTCGACGTTTGGCTGCGTAGACCAACCTAGACTGCCTAGCATTAGCCCTCCAGCACCTCAGCCAGTGCTCCATGACCTCGACCATTGCCATTACCATTACCCCTAGCCGTACCTCGACCCCTCTGTGGTTGCTGGCCCTCTCTCCTGAATTGACCATGTCCTTGACCCTCAGCTTGGATCTTAGCTAACTTCTGCGGATAGTCCCTTACCCGGTGTTCCATCGACCCAAACTCAAAACATCCTCTATTACCAGCCCAACATTTACCCGAATGAGACTTCCCACATCAAGCATACCGGGTGGCCACTGACAACCAGCAGGCCTCGCAGCTTGATCCGGCCCACCAAATCTAGTCCTTTTTTGAGCACTTCCTCCAGACCCTGATGGCCCAAAGCTCCTTTTATCCTTGCCCCTATCCTGATTCTATTTCTCGATCCGCTTCACCTCCTCAGCTATTTTGGCCATTTCCACGAGAACGGTAAATTTCCTTTCACGCTGAGGTGCAATCAACACTAGTAGCTCATCTCTCAGCCCGTCCTTGAACTTAACACAGCGCTCATGTTCCGTGGCCACCATACCTGAGCATACCTACTCAACCTCAAAAATTCAGACTCGTACTCAGGTACCGACTTATTCCCTTGTACCAAATTTAGGAACGCCCTACATTGCGCATCAGTATAGCCAGTCCCCACATACTTTCTCTGATAGGCTGCCCTAAAATAATCCCAGGTGATATCACCTGCCACTATACCATCCCTAGCCGTGAGCCACCACTGGTACGACTCATCCTGGAGAAGAGATACTATCCCCTTCAACTTTTCCTCGGTAGAAGTCTAAGTCATCATTATTCACTCTGTTGCCTCCAACCAATACTCGTGACATTGGGAGCTACACCGACACCCCTAAACACCTCCACCCGTTAGCTCGAGTCGCCGACCACCGATTTGCGAGTTCTGCTCCCCCCACCGCATCGATAACCTTTTTAAAGCGCGATCACGCTGCGATACTACATCATTACCACCGATCTAGTCCTGAAACTCAGCTTCTACTGTCGGCAGATCCGGCATCACATTTTCAGACCCATGGCCAGACCCTGCTGGCTCCGACAAGGCCATCCTACCCCTACCACAGCCACGCGGTGGACGTCCACGACCTCGTGTACTCATTCTTCTCGTTCGGTTTATCTGGTTAAAAATTTTATGAATTATTAACTCTGTTCACTGTTTATCCACGAATAATTTTATGAAAAATAGTTTTTTAAAAGTGATTATTTCGTATTTGTACCTATCTACAGTTTTCAGTCTTCCTAATTCTAGGAAACATGCACATTCAACATTCATACGAGCACATCCATCACCTAAGGGTATTTTCGTCATTTCATTACCCGAGTATTTTCATAATTTTAACCTACAGGGGTATTTTTATAATTTTCCAAAATATGATTCTGGCTGATTTGGCAAAATAAGGGTATTTTGGTAATTTTCCCAACTCGGGGGTATTTCGATAATTTTGCAAATCTAGAGGTATTTTGGTAATTCTCCCAACTCAGGGGTATTTTGGTAATTCTATAAATTTGGGGATATTTTGGTAATTTTGTAAATTTAGGGGTATTTTAAAAATTTTACGAGCCAGGGTAATTTGGTAGTTTTATAAACCAAGGGTATTTTGGTTATTTCTCAATCTAAGGTAATTTTCACAAATCTAGGGGTTATTTGGTAATTTCAAAACTAGGGTTTTCACAAAGCAGTGTGGTTTGGTCCTTTCGAGTTTTAGTTGTAAGTTTTGGCCTGTCGACCGCCTCATAACTAGGGTGAATAGTTACTATGCACTGGTAGGATTCTAGTAAAAGGAGGTGGGTCACTAGAATTTGCTTAAATACCAAGCTTTTCTGAATCCATTCCTAGACATGCATATGCCTATTGCCACACCACAGCTTGGCTAAAGTGAACAATCACTATGCACCGTAAGATTCCTGTGAAGAGGAGGTGAGTCACTCGATCGCTTAAATACCAAGCTCTTCCGGATCTACTCCTAGACATGCATATGCTTGTTGCCACACTTTAGCCTTATGACTTGTCTATGTGTTACATTTATTAAGATTAAGTCTTATGGATTAGGAAGTTTTTTGTCTAACCTAGAGTCCATTGGTACTATCATCCTTAGCTACGTCTAAGCCCACAAAACCCAACACATATATATCACAACAGAAGTTAGGGTACTTACCTGGGTGGATCGGCGCCGGAGACTCAGGTGCCATGCTTAATCATTTCACAAACCCAAAAACATATTTTGGGCCCTAAGCCCACAATCGAGCTTTTGAACCGGGCTCTTATACCAAAATATAACACCCCAAACTCGGTTAAAATGTTACAACCGAATCTGGCGTGCCACGGGGAGAAAATGTTTGCAAATCGATTTGTCAATTTTGTTTAAGGAGAAAACTTTTGAACAATTTTGGAGAAAATGAGTTTGAATCTTGCGGTGTTCAAAATGCGTTAAATCTTGTTTTTAAAAAAACTTAGTTGCTTATTTGCTACTTCATATTCATTACTTAATCCGTGAGCATTACCAAAAACACATACTTATCGTGGTTTGAAAAGAAACAACCAAATAAAACATCCCAAAATAAAAGTTATGCGACCTTATTACAATACTGAAATCCCAAATTAAAGGAAATAACTAAGTCCGAAAAGAAATCTTTGAAATAAATAAAAACTGAGCATGGCAACCTCGAGTCCACTCCGGTTTCCTATCCACGATCTAAGTCTGATCTACAAAATGTAAAAGAAGGGGTGAGTCACCGAGACTCAGTGTATAAATCCCCATCCCAAAGAAATTATGCCTTTACACAAATTCATACATTAATATGCAAGTCATGCAACCCATCCAACCTAGTATCCATCCGAGTCTCCCAAATCTACCCTTGTGGTACCAAACCACTGTAACCGGTTAAAAGAGATACATATGTTACAAAACCACCGGTGGTGCCAAACCACCGAGACTTAGTCACAATTTTAAATATATGTGGGGCCAACCCACTGGTGTGATACCAAATCACTGGGTGACAATCGATAGATCATACTTCCCCCTCCTCTCATCACCCATAACACATATTTATGGTAACAACATCAGTACGATCATGTTTAACATACTAAATCATGTATACAAGATAACATGCTTTCATAGATCACATATAACGCGAGTAATAATAACAACTTACCCGGCATCCACGCTTTTACTTAAAAGGGTATTTTAGTAACCTTAGCCGTCATTCCAGCTTTTAAACAACACACAACATTAACACATATTAAGTAAGAAAGTGTGTAAGAGTTACACACCTGTTTTCGAACTACAGCGTCTACGCTACTTTAGCGTTGTTTACAAATCCAACCGCTTCTATTGCTTGTCTGTTATTATTGTCCATAATAACCCCTTGGTTACTAACCGAATGTAAATGGTGAGATCTAATTAATCACTTACTTATAACTCTAAATAGCAACCTTACCTAAACTGTCGGATCCCGAAAGTCTTCAAGAAGATGTCTCCACCAACCTCCCTACATTCGGCCAACACCCAAGTATTAAACCAATCCTTTACACTCAATCAAATGGGTACCAATCATATTCGACCAAAGTCTAAAGAACAACAACAAAACCATTCGGCCGAACCTACCTTTACCTACCTTTGGCTTTCTCACCAAATCGGCATAGGAGGCTTTTAATGAGACAGATTCGGCTACTAGAAGCAGAGAGGGAAAATCAACAGGCCTTAAACAAGTGTTTGGATTAGATCTTAATGAAAGAAAAGTGAAATCGCATAGAATAAAATCCCAAAACTCACCAAATCAATAAAGAGTATGCGGCTTATGGTGCACCTTCGGGAAACAGAAACCTCCCTTGTAGATTCGATTATGGAGGAGGAATATGAGTAGGAAGAATTCGGCTTTCAGGAAGATATTGAAGAAGAGAAGAAGGCTAGGAATTTCGGCTATAAGAGAGAAAATAGAGTAATAAATTTTGGCTTGAGAGAAAAGATGAGAAAGTGGGAAAACAAATGGAAAAGATGATAATTCCCCTTCCAAATTTCAGCTATACACTGGCATACACTCAGAGTTAGAGTTTCGGCCAACTCTCTCCCTCCTGATAGCTCTTTTTTTGCATGATAACCCAATCCCTATCTCATCTTAGAAGGGGCCAACTTAGAACCAACTCTTCCCTCTCAATTATCATCATTTAAATCATAAAATAAAAGAAATAAACCCCACTACATTGTAGCTAGGTGCCGTCCATCCTCTCCCCCCTTGAAGAGCCAAATTTTGGCTCATTAACTTGGGCCCCAAGCGGCCACATTGGCCCAAACTCCTCCCCTAAGTGACGCCACCCACATGTCCTCCTATAACACCTCCAAAATTTGGGCCATAAGCCCATCTTGCTACTAAACATAATAATCCAAATTAAAGATACTACTAACTCTCTTTTTAAACAATTTAACTTTGATTTAAGCCTAAGCCTAAGCCCAATCCAAACCTCAAATCCTTTACCTACTAATTTAGCCATGCAACACATCAAATGCACAGACCCACCAAATCAGGATATTACAAAATCCTTTAATTCTTAGGCTAGATAATAAAAAGAAAGTTAGTATTAGTACTTTTGGTTCCTTTGGGTTCGATAATCCGATCTTGCCACTAAACTATAATATTGTTCGATAGGTGTGCTTGCGCCCATTGTTGTCTTAGTTAGTTTCTAGGTTCGATCATTCTTTTTTTAAATTTTTAAGACTTTGACACATGATTAGAAATACATGGCTAACATGGTTGATGAGGATAAGTGTTTAGGGTATTGGCCAAATTGCTTTGGATATATATTGTTTGCTTACCTTAATTGTGAATAAATGGTAAGTTAAATCCCATGTTATACGAACTTACGAAGCTTAAATGCTTACTCTGTTTTATTTCCCTTATTTTATGGTAACTCAGAAGCTCGTTAAGGTTGGAAGTTGGTCGAAGCTACATCACACTATCCATAGGCTCATTTCGGTATATATAGTAAATTCATTTTGGTTATAATGTCATGTATTGGTTCATTTGGCCAATGATGGCATACAATTGTTTTGTTGAGATTAACCATTTGAATGAATTGTGTTTGATATATTTTGATATGTATATATATATATATATGGTCTTGTCATGTTGGATATGTGTTAATAAGGTTACATGATGATAAATTATAGTTATGTTGATGTTTGGTTTCCAATTTGAATGTTTGGTATAAATTTGCATATATGAGTATTTGGTCAATTTGGTAAGTATGAATACTTGGATATATGTGGTGATATGCCATGTATAAGACTTGGTTTTGGCTTTATTTGAATGTCTTGATATATTTTGTTGATAACAAAAAATGTTTGGTTAGGTTGCCGGCAAATTGGGTGAGAAATGTGGCTTAGAAATGGCCTATTTTCATCCACATGGGTAGAGACACGGGCATGTGTCTCAGCCATGTGTGACACACGGTCAGATGATATGGCTGTGTGTCCCTTGTATCTTAAATTTGTACAAAACAGAATGCTCACATGGCCTAGCACATGGGTGTGTGGCTTGGCCGTGTGACCCAAGTTAGAGAGCTCCCAAGTTTGGACATAGGCTAGGACATGGTCGTGTGTCCCTATTTCGAATACCCCTACGGCCTGAGACACAAGCGTGTCTCCTAACCGTGTGAGCCACATGGCCTAACCACACAGGTGTGTCTTGTAACACCCCAAAGTCGACCCATGAGTCCTGACTGGATCCGGTATGTCACGGAGTAAAATAATTTGAGTCATTTTGAAAATCTAGTGAAAACTTGATAAAATTGGGCTAAGGTATAAAAATGTGTTTGAAAACTTAGTTGGGCTTTTTATAATTACAGTTGGGTTGATAAACCCTTTTGAAAACATTTGATCATGTAAAATTTAAAATCGTTTAAGTTACAATTTGCTTGGTTTATTTGTGTTACCATATGGTAACATCTAAACAATAATTATCGGCCTTATTACAAACCCAAAATGAAAACTTAGAGAAGTAAATAATAATAACTTTAATAAAATGAATTTAAATCCATCGACAAGCATGGCCGCCTCGAGTCCTCTCCGGCTCCATCTCCGCGATCTACTTATCTGCAAAATGTTAAGAGAAAGGGGGTGAGTCACCAAGACTAAGTGTGTAAATCCCCCACCCGGAATGTAACTCATACACAAGATATTTATTAACATGCAAATATGCAACCCAACCTAACCATCCATACTCCTTAACTACCCCATGTGGTCAAAACCACTGATGACTTAGAGTCACAAATTAGATGATGGGGCCAACCCATCGTGTGGTCAAAACCACTGATGACCATAGGTCACAAATAATCAAGTGTGGTCAAAACCATCGGTGGTACCAAACCACCGGGACTTAGTCGTAATTTATCAATCGGTGTGGTCAAAACCAATCGATGACCATAGGTCACAAATAATCTGATAGGGCCAACCCATCTTGTGGTTAAAACCACTAATGACCATTGGTCACAAATTATCTGATGGGGCCAACCCATCTTGTGGTCAAAACCACTGGCGACAGTCCATAAAATCACCCTCTCCTCTCATCAATCCCACCATCACATGCTTATATATCAATTATCATATTTCATGTCATAGCATTTAACATCATGTGATGGCATGCAAATCATATATCAAAAATCACAAGTTAGGGGACTTATCCTAATCCATGCTTAGCCATAAGCAAAACACTACCAAAAGGTGAATAATAACAACATTAATCATGTAAATTAATAAAGTGTGTAGTGAGTTCTTACACACTGCTTCTATCAATTCCTAGATCCCAAGTTTCAATCTTTAGTGCTTTATCCCTTGACCTATATTCGCCAATCACCAAAATTAGTACCATAGGCCTATTCGCCAAATTAGTAATCCCAAGGACTTAATCGCACCTTTAATCCAAATATGGCCCTTGGTCAATGTGACTTATTCACTTACCCCACTTACCAAATCCGAAATATCACTTGAGTCTTCAAGATCCCTACCAAAACACATGTTAAAATTGACTTGCACAATCCTCATAATCAAGGCCTATGGTCGAATGTCACTTACCTATTTACCTTAGGAGAACAAATCCCGAAAGCTCCCTTTAATCGAGTATGGCCTCCCTACAATTGGTTTGATCATATTAGTAAGAATCTTAGGCCATTCGGTCATAACCTTGAACCTAAAAGAGGTTATTACCCCCTTACCTTGATAATTGTTTCAGCCCTTAAACTCTACAAATCAGCACCACTTGGTGTTGTGAGGGGGGTCGGCTATCTTTAATGAAAAGAAAAGAACCAAACAACAACTTAGTTAGAGGATTCACTAATCACAAGATGGAAAGGGCTGGAATTTTCCTCTTAAAGAGGAGGTAGATTCACTAAAAGGAACAAGAGAAGCGGAAATTTTTGAACGATTTTGGCTATGGTTTAAGGAAAATTCGGCGAGAAAGTAGAAGAAAAAGATGCTGGAAATTTTGAACAATTTTGGCTTAAGAACAAGAAAAATTCAAAACAAAGTAGAAGAAAAGATGCTGGAAATTTTAAACAATTTTGGCTTAAGAACAAGGAAAAATTCGGCAGCAAAGTAGAAGAAAAAGATGCTGGAAATTTTGAACAATTTTGGCTTAAGAACAAGGAAAAATTTGACAGCAGCAAAGGAAAAAGAAGAAGAAATTTGCTGAATGTTTTTCAGCACTCCCTTGTTTAATCATTAAACTTAAAATAGATGGCCCTAGAGAGTCCCTATTCCAGCCAACAACATCCCCCATGAGATAAAACTTCCAACTTTTAATTATCAAAGATAATGCAAGACTTATCCTACATTTAATCTCCTAATCACTTCCAACACTTTAATAGCAAATAAACTACTAATAACCCCCTTCTAGCCGAATATGAGCAAAAAAAATAGGTCTCCCTTATCAAAATAAGAGTCCAAAATTAAGCCAACTCTCCCCCTCCCTAACACCAGCAGCATAAAAAGAAATAAAACCATATGCTGCTTCTTAGGCTCGAACCAAAGACCTCACTGCCGTAGCCTCCCTTAAACGCCCCAGGCCACTTCTCCCAATTTGACTTTCATGTCAAATATCCTCACCATTTATTTATAAAGCCTTCATACCTGGGCCCTTTTTCCTTTTAACGCCAAAGCCTAAAAATTAAATTCCCCTTGCATCCGTTACGACTTGAACTCGAGTCCTTGCACCAAGGCCCTTAAGTGGCACCCCAAGCCACTCCACCAGCCCGACTTTCATGCTCTTACCTTGCCCAAAAATTCTTTAAAGCCCTCTTACTTGGCCCCTCCCTTTAACGCCCTAAAAAGCCTAAAACAAAACGCATTCCCCCTTTTCAAGAATCAAACCCAAGACCTTCCATTCTTCCCCCTAAGCCTTTAAGTGGCGCATGCAAGCCACTCTGCCACCTATTTCTTTTAGTCATGTTTCTACCAAATTTTTACTTAACCCCTATCTCCTAGCTTCCTTCCTTTTAAACCCTTAAAAAGAAATTTTTAATCTCAAATCTGACCTAATTCGGGGTTATGTCAAGACCCTAAATATGCTTAGAAATCAAAATATTTATTTCTACATGCACATACATGGGAAATTAATTAAATTTTCAACAACCCCTAATTTAGGGGGTTATAGTTCTACCCCCCTTAAAAATAATTTCGTCCTCAAAATTACTTACTAACGAATAGTCGTACATCTTAACTCACCGTACTACGCTTATCTCATGCACTCTCGATAAAACTATCTTACTTCCTAAGCACCATCTCTAAATTCACAACCAAGGTTTGTGCATTTCCCTAGCAAAACAAGAAAACTCTACAATAATCAAGCAATTAATGGTATTCCGAAATAAGGAGCATACCGTTGTCACATCCGCACATCTTCCTCCTCGATGGCCAATTGCATAAACCAACCTTGGTTGCCTCGCCTCTGCACCTTCAAAGACTCGGCCACGCCTGCTACCATTTCCATTACCCCTAGTCGCACCTCGACCCTCTATGGTCGTTGGTTATCTTTCATATTGATTGCATGATCCCGACCTTCCGATCTCAGTCTAGCTTCTTTTTTCGGACAGTCTATAACTCGATGCTCCAAGGACCCACACTTGAAGCATCCCCGATTACCATTCCAATATTCCCCATGTGAGACTTGCCACACCGAGCACACCGTGGCTGCCATTAAGGATTAGCAGTAACGGCAAGCCTAGTAGCTTGATCCGACCCATCAAACCTCATCCTCTTCTACTCATTATCCGAGAACCTTGAAGGTCCCGAGCTCCTCTTATTCCAATTTCTATCTTGATTCCTTTTGACGGACTATCCTACTCCTTCAGCAACCTTCGACTTCTCCACTAGGACAGCAAACTCCCTTTCCTGTTGTGGAGCTATCATCATCCTTAACTCATCTATCAGGCCATCTTCAAATCTGACACAATGCTCATGCTCGATACCCATAATACCACGAGCATACCTACTCAACCGAAGAAACTCGGCCTCATACTCCGCCACCGTCTTGTTGCCTTGAACCAGGTTCAAGAAAGCCTTCCGCTGTGCATCCACGTAGCTAGTTTCGATGTACTTCTTTTGGTAAACCTCTCTAAAAAATTCTCAGGTTAGATTTTCTGCCACCGTTCCATCCCTCACAGTGAGTCACCACTGGTAAGACTCATCCCGAAGCAAAGAAATGATACCCTTCAACTTCTCCTCAACGGTGAAATCCAGGTCACCCATAATCCTTTCAGTGGATTCCAACCAATACTCCAGACTGGGGGCACCACTCAAAACCCTCTAAATACTTCGCTCCAGTTGGCGGAGTCATTCAACCATAGATTTACGGGTTCTTGTACCAAGACCGCCTCGATAACCCGTTTCAATACCGTGTCTGACTTGAGACACGACATCATTACCACCGGTCGATCTTGAAACTTCGGTCTCCACGCAGAAATCGGCATCTCATTTCCAGACCCATGTCCGGACCTTGCTGGTTCAGACAAGGTCATCCTACCCCTACCACGGCCACGGGGTGGACGTCTATGACCTCTTGAACTCATTCTATCGATTGCGTTTATTTGTTTAAAAATTTTATGTATTAGTACTTGTTTCACTAGATTATCCGCGAAGGAATTTTATGATGAGAGTTTAGGAGTGGTTCTTTCGTAGTCATACATGCACACAGTTTTCCATTCATTCATTCAAGAGACGTTGTTGATTTCATTGTGATTATTTTTCCACTACCTAGGGGTATTTTCGTAATTTGTCCTATAGGAGTATTTTCGTAATTTTTCAAAATGAAAATTTTCGGATGATTTTGTCAAAAAGTATTTTGAAATTCTTAAATTCTCGAGGTATTTTGAAAAATTTTGAAATCGGGTATTTCATTAATTTTTCACAAATCGGGTGAATTGTAAAATTTAGTAAATCAGAGATATTTTAAAAGTTGTAAAACTTTGAAGGTTCTTTCTAAGAATTTATTTCCCAGTTGATGGTATTGTAAAATTTTTTAAAATTCAGGGTCATTACGGTAATTTTGTCGGTTAGGGGCAATTTTGTAATTTTCTAAAATCATGATGTTTTCGATATTTTGCAAGGTAAAGTTTTTGGGCCCTTTATATATAATGGAAATTTTGATTAAAACTGGGGGTATTTTGGGAATATCATAAATCAATGGTGTTTTCGTAATTTTACCCCTAAGGGTATTTTAGTAATTTCACATAATCAGGGTATTTTCACAAAATGGTTTCCAAAAATTGGGTTCTAAGTGATTTCACAAAAGAAGGATATTTTGGAAATTTCTATTTGAAAATTTTTCATATGGAGGGTATTTTGGTAATTTATAAGCCAGGGGGTATTTTGGTCATTTTTCAAACTGAGGGGTATTTTGGGTTTTTTAAACAAGGTTTTAATTGCTTTCAAAAATAAAAATGGCTAGTCCCTTTCGGGTTTTAGTTATCAAATTTAGCTGTGAGTATGTCGTCTCAGCTAGGATGAACCGTTACTACGCACCAGGTAGGATTCAAGTGAGTAGGAGGTGAGTCACGAGGACCTGCTTAAATACTGTGCTCCCACCGAATCCAATCCTAGACATGCGTATAACGATTGCCACATCCCTCGCTCAGTGACAACTCACAGGGTTGGTTTAGGTAATTATTAAGTCTTATGCATAGTTGAGGTATACTAGCCCTAGGGTTCAACAGTTCCTATTCTAATAGTCTACATTCCCATTTTACCCTTCTACCCTCATCAAAAGAATTCACAAAAATTGATAGAAGTACTTACCTAGGCGGATAGGTGCCGGAGACTCGGTGCCATGCTGTTCAAATCACAAACACTTTCTCAAAACATCATAATAAGGCCTACTAACAAAACTAACATTTTGGGCCTTGGGCCCCTATAGTCGAGTTTTGAATCGGGCTCTGATACCAAAAATGTAACACCCCAAACCCGGCCCATGAGTCTTGACCGGATCCGGCATGTCACGGAGTAAAATAATTTGAGTCATTTTGAAAATCTGGTGAAAACTTGATAAAATTGGGCTAAGGTATAAAAATTGTGTTTGAAAACTTAGTTGGGCTTTTTATAATTACAGTTGGGTTGATAAACCCTTTTAAAACATTTGATCATGTAAAATTTAAAATCGTTTAAGTTACAATTTGCTTGGTTTATTTGTGTTACCCGATGGTAACATCTAAACAATAATTATCGGCCTTATTACAAACCCAAAATGAAAACTTAGAGAAGTAAATAATAATAACTTTAATAAAATGAATTTAAATCCATCGACAAGCATGGCCACCTCAAGTCCTCTCCAGCTCCATCTCCTCGATCTACTCATCTGCAAAATGTTAAGGGAAAGGGGGTGAGTCACCAAGACTCAGTGTGTAAATCCCCCACCCGGAATGTAACTCATACACAAGATATTAATTAACATGCAAATATGCAACCCAACCTAACCATCCATACTCCTTAACTACCCCGTGTGGTCAAAACCACTGATGACTTAGAGTCACAAATTAGATGATGGGGCCAACCCATCGTGTGGTCAAAACCATTGGTGGTACCAAACCACTGGGACTTAGTCGCAATTTATCAATCGGTGTGGTTAAAACCACCGATAACCATAGGTCACAAATAATCGATGGGGCCAACCCATCTTGTGGTCAAAACCACTAATGACCATAGGTCACAAATAATCTGATGGGGCCAACCCATCTTGTGGTCAAAACCACTGGCGACAGTCCATAAAATCATCCCCCTCCTCTCATCAATCCCACCATAACATGCTTATATATCAATTATCATATTTCATGTCATAGCATTTAACATCATGTGATGGCATGCAAATCATATATCAAAAATCACAAGTTAGAGGACTTACCCGGAATCCATGCTTAACCATAAGCAAAACACTACCAAAAAGGTGAATAATAACAACAATAATCATGTAAATTAATAAAGTGTGTAGTGAGTTCTTACACACCTGTTTCTACCGAATTCCTAGATCCCGAAGTTTCAATCTTTAGTGCTTTATCCCTTGACCTATATTCGGCCAATCACCAAAATTAGTACCATAGGCCTATTTGGCCAAATTAGTAATCTGAAGGACTTAATCGCACCTTTAATCCAAATATGGCCCTTGGTGAATGTGACTTATTCACTTACCCCACTTACCAAATCCCAAAATATCACTTGAGTCTTCAAGATCCCTACCAAAACACATGTTAAAAATTGACTTGCACAATCACTCATAATCAAGGCCTATGGCCGAATGTCACTTACCTCTTTACCTTAGGAGAACAAATCCCGAAAGCTCCCTTTAATCGAGTATGGCCTCCCTACAATTGGTTTGATCATATTAGTAAGAATCTTAGGCCATTCGGCCATAACCTTGAACCTAAAAGAGGTTATTACCCCCTTACCTTGATAATTGTTTTTGCCCTTAAACTCCACAAATCAGCACCACTTGGTGTTGTGAGGGGGTTCGGCTATCTTTATGAAAAGAAAAGAACCAAACAAGAACTTACCTTAGAGGATTCGACTAATCACAAGATGGAAATGGGCTAGAATTTTCCTCTTAAAGAGGAGGTAGATTCGACTAAAAGGAACAAGAGAAGTGGAAATTTTTGAGCGATTTTGGCTATGGTTTAAGGAAAATTCGAAGAAAGTAGAAGAAAAGATGTTTGGAAATTTTGAACAATTTTGGCTTAAGAACAAGAAAAATTTGGCTGCAAAGTAGAAGAAAAAGATGCTAGAAATTTTGAACAATTTTGGCTTAAGAACAAGGAAAAATTAAACAAAGTAGAAGAAAAAAATCTTGGAAATTTTGAACAATTTTGGCTTAAGAACAAGGAAAAATTCAAGAAAAGAAAGGAAAAAGAAGAAGAAATTTGCTGAATGTTTTTCAGCACTCCCTTGTTTAATCATTAAACCAAAAATAGATGGCCCTAGAGAGTCCCTATTCCAGCCAACAACATCCCCCCATGAGATAAAACTTCCAGCTTTTAATTATCAAAGATAATGTAAGACTTATCCTACATTTAATCTCCTAATCACTTCCAACACTTTAATAGTAAATAAACTACTAATAACCCCCCCTTCCAGCCGAATATGAGCAAAAAAAATAGGTCTCCCTTATCAAAATAAGAGTCCAAAATTAAGCCAACTCTCCCCCTCCCTAGCGCCAGCAGCATAAAAAGAAATAAAACCATATGCTGCTTCTTAGGCTCGAACCAAAGACCTCACTACTGCAGCCTCCCTTAAACGCCCTAGGCCACTTCTCCTAATTTGACTTTCATGTCAAATATCCTCACCATTTATTTATAAAGCCTTCATGCCTGGCCCCTTTTTCCTTTTAACGCCAAAGCCTAAAAATTAAATTCCCCTTGCGTCCGTTACGACTCGAACTCGAGTCCTTGCACCAAGGCCCTTAAGTGGCGCCCCAAGCCACTCCACCAGCCCGACTTTCATGCTCTTACCTTGCCCAAAAATTCTTTAAAGCCCTCTTACTTGGCCCCTCCCTTTAACGCCCCAAAAAGCCTAAAACAAAACACATTCCCCCTTTTCAAGAATCGAACCCAAGACCTCCTATCCGTCCCCCTAAGCCTTTAAGTGGCGCATGCAAGCCACTCTGCCACCTATTTCTTTTATTCATGTTTCTACCGAATTTTACTTAACCCCTATCTCCTAGCTTCCTTCCTTTTAAACCCTTAAAAGAAATTTTAATTCCAAATCGACCTAATTCGGGGTTATGTCAAGACCCTAAATATGCTTAGAAATCAAAATATTTATTTCTACATGCACATACATGGGAAATTAATTAAATTTTCAACAACCCCTAATTTAGGGTGTTACATGTGTCCCCTACACCTTTGAAATTTTTTTAATAATTTCTAAAAATTTTCTAAGTACCGGGTTTAGTCCCGACTTGTTTCTAATGTGTATTTTGGGCCTCGATGGCTCACATAAGGGACATTATGCTTAATTTTAATTGGTTTCTGATATGAATGCTAGTTGACACGAAATGTCTGTTGTTTCATCTGTAAATTCTGGTAATGCTTCGTAACCTTATTCCAGCGATTTATATGAGTTAAAGGTGTTACATTTATTGGTATCAGAGCTACTATTTAGTCAATTCTCAGACTAACGTAGCATGTATGAGTCTAGTTATACATGCCATTATATAACCTGTGATAGTGTGATACCTCCTGACCATTTTAAAACATATTTTCATATAAAATGTCATCCAATCGAGCTAATTTTGAAGAAGCTGAAAGTATTGCTCAAGGCTCTGTGCAAAGAGCAGCTTCGAGTAGTGGAAGGCCTGTATCTGAGGGCCAAGAGGAGTGGCTAAAGAAGCCTTCTTCCAAATGATAAATGAATGGTTTACTGAGTTTGTACGAACAAATCCGACTGTGCAACAACCTCCACCCCTCATGTTCCTCAATCAGTTCTTGATATGCCTCAAAGTATAGAACTTATTATAGCTGGTAAGCCTCCTATTGATAAGATCCATAAGTACGGTGTAGAAGAATTCTGAGCTACAGCTGAAGATGATCCTGAAAGAGCTGAGTTCTGGTTAGAAAATACGATCAGGGTTCTTGATGAATTATCTTGTACAGGTTGAATGTCTTAAATGTGTAGTATCTCTGTTAAAAGATTCAACTTACCAGTGCTGGAACACATTAATTCTGTTGTGCCAAAAGAAAGGGTTACCTAGGAATTCTTTCAAACCAAGTTTTGAAAGAAATACATCAATCAGAGGTTTCTTGACCAGAAACGTAAAGGATTTTTAGAGCTAAAATAGGGTCATATGACATTGTTTGAGTATGAATGAGAATTTGTCCGATTGAGCAAATATGCTAAAGAATGTATTTCACTGAAACTGCAATGTGTAAGCAGTTTGAAGATGGCTTAAATGAAGACATAAAATTATTGGTCGGGATTATTGAGTTGAAAGAATTTGTTATATTGGTTGATCAAGCTTATAAAGCTAAAGAGTAGAACAAAGAGAAAAGACAAGAGATTGAAGCCAGAACTTCAAGTAAAAGATTTATAAGAAAGTCACACTAGTCGACATCAAAGAAATCAAAAAATATCATGATCGTTCTACTACTTCGTGGGTACTCTAGGAGAGATAGAGGTACTCGACGTTCTAATCCTAAATCTCAGGCTACATCTGTAGCAACTACGGGTAGTGTTAGAAACATCAAACCTAAGTGCAAGCACTATACCAAGCTACATTTTGGTGAGTGTAAAATGAAGAGTGGAGCTTGTTTTAGATGTGGTTCCTTTAACAATTATCTTAGAGGCTGCCCAGAGAAACTTGAAAAAGATATTATTCAAACTTCAAGGTCGAGCACCACAGCTATGAGAGGTAGACCACCTCGTAATCTCGAAAATGTGAGTGGTAGTCGTAGTGTGACAAAAGACATTATTGTAAGATCCGAGGCATGAGTTGTAACAGTCTAATTTTCAGTGGTATCAGAAACAGTGGTTCGAGACCACCAAATCTGACGAGTAAGCTTGTAAAAGTCAAATATAGATTTTAAAAAGGTTTTTGAATTGATAATTTATTTTTTGTAATAATATATTAGGTCAAGTTGTTTTAAAAAATAAGGTATCGAAACCTCGTTTCTATAAACCAAGCCATAACTATTGTGGCATTAAGGTGGTATTAAAGTGTTTTTTTGAAAAATTTTAACGTTTTGATAGTGAATTAAGAGTAATTAGGTATAACGACTAAATTGCATAAAGGGTGAAAGTTGAGTTATAGATTAAAGAAAAAAATTAAAGGGACTAAAGAAGCAATTATGCCATTGTTTCTTTATGAGGATGCATAAGGTAGATTTTTTATGAATTTATTATATATATTATAAAATAAACCTTAAGTGTTAAGTATATATATTATATTATATAATAATATATTAATGTATAATAAAACAAAAGAAAAAATAAAAGAATTAAAAAGAAACAAAGCAAAATGAAACAGAAAGAAAAAAAAGAAAGAAAGAAAGAAAGAAAAAGAAAAGGGACAAAGAAGGAGACGAAGGCCTTAGGGGTTTCAAAGTTTCCAAATTCAATTGGTTAGTCAATTTAGTCTCTTTTTCTTGTAAATTTTTTGGTTTTGAGATTGTTACAATTAGGTCCAACTAAACGTTACCTTTGTTTTTTATTTTGTTAAAGATTTTGGATGTTTCCATTAATGAGTCTATATGATTTTTGATGTTAGATGACAAATTTGAGATATTAGATGTCAATTAAAAGTATTTTATTAAGTGATTTTTGATGAATTTCCCGATTAGGGATTAAATTGTTGAAATAGTAAAAATAAAAGGGTTTGCTGTAACGCCCCAAAAGTCCTTTATAATTATTCTCGTATGTTTGTGACACAAATAATTATCTGCTTTAGTGGCTATGTGTTCTGGGAGTGTCTGAGAGGTCCCAAGTTCAAGCCTTAGCTTGGGCAAATTTTTGTTTTTAAATGAATAAACCCCTATATCTAATCAATAGGCTTATAAATAAATGTTGGTAAAATATGACAGAATGGGCCTGCTGGTCTAGTTTGATAAATCGTAATATGTTCATATTTTAATCCCACATTTAGCACACTTTTGGATGATTTATTCCCTGAATTTTGGAATTTGGTGCTCCTAATCCTTTAATTTCATGTTTTGCACTCAGGAGAGCACCGAAGGATGAAAAGAACGAGAAACAGGCCAAAAACGGAGAAAATGGGCCAAAGTATGAAATCAACACAGCCTAGTCTCGAAACACATGGTCGTGCCTCTTTAACAGGTTCGAACACGGCCTGGGCCCGAAACACACGGCCGTGCCTCCTTAGCAGATCCGACAACGGCCTGGCCCCAAATCACACAGCCGTGCCACACCAGCGTGTCTTTGCTGTGGCAAAGAAGAGTTTCATTCAGATTGGGGTACTTAAAGGAAAAGAAAAACGTTCCAAAAGCCTATATAAACACCCTAGATGCCAACCTTTAGGGGGCATTCAGCTAGGCCAAGGAGCCAAGCCAGAGGGCTAGATATGTGGGATTCACTCGAAGAAAGCCAGTTGATCCATCCCAGAAGCTGGAGTCATACTCAAGACTGAGGATCTCTCATTCAATTCCTTTAGGGGGTTTTAGGGTTTTTCTTATGTTTTGTTTTATATTTTCTTCTGAGATGTATTATTTTATGATTATGAACTAAACCCCTCAAATACCTGAGGGGGATGAAACCTAAGACAGATCTTGTTATTGTTTTCTGAACTATATGATAAATACTTGATTTGTTCTTAATTATGTGTTCTTAATTCTTTCTTTGATATTTCAGGATATTGATTCAAGTATTCATGCCCTTAGACAGAGGAGGAATATTCCCTGTTTAGGAGTAGATCTAAAACAGTTAAGCGGAGTTGATCGCAACCCTAGAGATAGGATGATGAAAATCTACCGGATTAGGGTCAAACCTAATATGGGAGTCCATAGATTGAGTTAATGCAATTCTAGGGGTTTTAATTAGAAAAAGATTTCAATTAATCAACCTAGGGTTAGGCGTTAGTAGCCTCGAGAGAGGTATTAAGATAAATTAGGGAATCCTACGGATCAAGTCAAGTGAATAAATCATCTGGTTTAGAGTTAGATAACAAGTGAAGTCTAGGTGGATTCTTCCTCGGGTATTGTCTTAATCAATTGGTTTTCCCACAAGTATTTTCCCTGATTCCTTCTCTGTGTCTTAGCATCTTTAGTTTAGTAGTTAGTTAATTTTAGATTAGATAACAATTCTCTTAATTCTTAGGTTAAATAATAAAAAGAAAGTTAGTATTAGTACTTTTGGTTCCTTTGGGTTCGACAATCCGATCTTGCCACTAAACTATACTACTGTTCGATAGGTACACTTGCCTCAATCGTGGTGATAGTTAGTTTCTAGGCTTGATCATTCATTATATAAATTTTAAGACCTTTTCCACCATCATCAAAAATAAAAATAAAGAAAATAAATGGACTCAAAGGTTTCTCATCATCGAAGTGATCTCGAGGTGGTGGTGGCGGCAATATATGAAAAAAAGTTGATAATATCGACCATGGCTGCCTAGCATGGTCGTGTGGATTTATCTCAGCCCATGTTCTTTAGGAAGATTCGACCACGGCCGTGTCCATGATCGTGGCGTTTAATTGGAGCCCGTGTCTTGGGAAAATTTTCGTCTTACATTTGCATGATCTCTGCCACGCCCCTGTACCTATTCGTATTGTCCATACGGCCACGGCCACGCCTGTGTGCAAGGTTGTATAGAGAGAGAAACCTGCGCTTTATTAAATTGGTTAGTTTGTAGTTAGGTGCTAAAAATTGAAAATATGACATTAGTGAAGTTAGTGCTCGGGTTTCCTCCCGAGAAGCTCTCATTTAAAGTCTTAAGCTAGACTTACCTTTAGTTCGCATAATCATGGTGGTTTGAGGATGTGAAAATCCTTTCTCATGCTATCAATTCGGTTATCAATATATAGTTTAAGTCGAGTGGTGTTTACCTTAAAAGTGTCGAATATAGGATTATTTACCTCGACTGTTCCGTATGGGAAGATATTCAGTACCGTGAAAGGATTTTCTTCGTTCGTTTTAAGGTCTGAACTGGCGATTCGAGGGTCTTTCTTATTCAACAATACCTGATCTCCTATTTTGAAGTGATTTGCTGTTCCTATAAGCTTGTCTGGAGATTCCCTCGATTTTGCTTCGTGTGGCTTTGGTTCCTCCTTGAAATATGCCTTCCACTCATCTAGTTCATCAATATGAAGCCTTCATGCCTCATAAATTTCATCTTTATTGGCACGAGGTCTATGATCTACCTCAGTTGTGTAATTTCATGGTATTTCCTGTAAAGAAAGTTGAACCAAATGATTATTAATAGAGTTTACGTTCTCACCTTTATCACTCGATGTCCTAGCTGAGTCGAGAGCTTGAAGACTGATTGGTTCACCACCTACACGAAGTATAAGTTCTCATGTACTAACATCAATTTTAGATCTTGCAGTTGCTAAAAAGGGCCTTCCTAATATTAAAGGGACTGTATTGTCCTCATCCATGTCTAAAACAACAAATTCTACTGGGAATATGAATTTGTCAAATTTTACAAGCAAATCTTCAATTATACCCCTAGGAATTCAAATAGTCTTATCAGCTAATTGAATACTTATCCTAGTTTGTTTGGGTTTCCCTAGACCTAGCTGTTTAAACATTTTATAAGGCATAACATTAATGCTTGCCCCTAAATTAGCTAAAGCATTACCAACAGATAAACTTCTAATAAAACATGGAATTGTAAAACTCCCTGGATCTTTTAATTTTCGTGGTAGTTTATTTTGCAACATTGCTGAGCACACTGTGTTTAGTTCCACATGCGATTCGTCATATAACTTTTGCTTGTTTGTCAAAATCTCTTTTAAAAATTTCCTTGAATCTGGCATCTGCGAAACAGCTTCAAGAAACAGTAAGTTAATATGTAATTTCTTTAAAAGTTTAAGAAATTTACCGAACTGTTCATCTGTATTGTCTTTCTTCATCGCATTGGGGTATGGTATTCGAGGTCGGTACTCTTTAATTATCGATTTTGGTTTTTCTTGGCTTTTCTCAATTTTACCTTCACTTACCATAGGTTCTTGCCTTGGCTCAGATTCAGATTCCACTAACCCTTCACTATTTTGAGCTGTTATGGCTTGAAGTTGATCCTTTGGGTTAGTCTTAGTGTTACTTGGCCAGCTACCTTGTGGTCATTCGGAGATCAGCTTAGCAAGTTGTCCTAACTGGTTCTCGATCCCTTGAGTCGATGCTTGTTAATTTTTAAGTGTTGTCTCGGTGTTTTGGAAACGTGTTTTTGACACTACTATGAATTTTGTCAGCATCTCCTCAAGGTTCAGTTTCTTTTCTTGTGGGTAGGCCTGTTGTTGGAAGTTTGGAGGTGGTTATTGTCTCTGATTTCCTTAACCACCCCATGAGAAATTGGGGTGGTTCCTCCAACCTGGATTATAAGTATTACTATAAGGGTTATTTTGAGATTTAAAATTGTTACCCATATAGTTCATCTGTTAATTTTCCATGCCAGGATTGTAGGGTGGGTACTCAGGATTCGCCACACCTCCTCTTGTTTCACACTGCATTACCGGATGTACTTACGAAGAACCACACTAACCATCAATCTTTTTATTTAAAATCTTTACCTGATTTGATAGCATGGCGACTGTGTCGAGGTTGAAAACACTGGTGGCTTTTGTTGGCCTTGTCCTCGTGACTTGCCACTGATAGTTATTCAGTGACATCTCTTCAATGAATTCGTAAGCTACCTCAAGTGTTTTGTTATCCAGGGTTTCACCGATGGCTGAATCAATCAACTGCCTAGTTGAGGGGTTCACACCGTTGTAAAATGTTTGGACCTATAGCGACAAGGGTAATCCATGGTGTGGTAAAACACCCCAAACCCGACCCACAAGCCCTGACCAGACCTGGCATGCTCCTTGAGTAAAACGTAGTTAAATCTCGTTATGTCATCTTGAAAAACTTGATGGTTTTGAAGAAAATAGATTTGGATTATTCTTAAATCGAAAATCATGTTGTAATTTAATTTTTGTATTAAAACGTTATCTTCGTATTTTAGAAATTACAAGTTTAAAGAAATGCCGAATTTTAGGGCTTAACATTAAGTTGAAAATCGTAGGTGTTTAGGTGTCAAAACATTTGAAGTTGTTTTATGAAAAATCATTTAACCACTTGTTTAATGGTGATCGTTATCAGAATAAAAATTAAAACGAAACTTAAAACAGTTAAATAGTAATGGCCTTATTACAACAAAACTAAACCCGAAATAAATTTCCAAAAAAACATAATAAGAAAATCCAAAAAAATTGAGCTGAGCATAGCCACCACTAAGTCCCTACCGACCCAGTCCATCTACTGAGTATCACCTGCAAAATGTTAGCCCACAAAGGGTGAGTCAACAGACTCAGTGTGTAACAACCAACATAGACTCCCAAACGATTAAGGCATATTAGATCACATATAGCTAATTTAAGCAATGATGCAACCCAAACCCACCTAGATATCCAACCTCTACACATCACCCGTACCTGCCAATCACACCATGGGGATTACTAAATTGACCCGCCATCCGCTACACACCATCGAAGGCAGTCGCTGTAGTTAACTGCACATCGCCCTTATAATCGTGGCATAGCCACCAAATAATGTGACAGAGTCCCCGGATAATGTGGTAAAAACCACCGAAACACTTCCCCTTTATCATTATCACCCATATGCCCATGCAACATACATATCATACAAATATCATGCAATATACCTCACCCTATGGCCATAACGATATTTCTCATATTTTCATATCAATGTTCATAAACTTTATTAACTGAGAGTTAGGGGATACGTACTTGAATGCACTGTACCATTGAATGGTACCCTTAGCCATATTTATTCATTGCCTTATTAACATATACATAATAATATTATTATTAATCGGGAATTTAGGGTGGGTTACACACCTGGTTACTAATGCAGTTATCGAATCTTGAAAATCTCGATCTAACACACTAGATCCCCTTTCCTTAATGCCGATTTGGTTTCCAACCAAATCCCGAAGCTACGTGATGAACTTTCTTGGCAATCGACCAAACACTAATACACACAAACGGTTAGCCTTCGGCTTTTGAATGAATGAGAAGCATATCTACGCGCTAGAACCCTTACCTAGATCAGCCACCGAAAACATCAACCGAATCAGGTTGTACTCCTCCCTAAAAATCATAGTTAGAATCGGCAACCCTCAATAGGTAATATGGCCTTTGGCCGAATGGTATGTCTTGCTTACCTTGGATATCCGAAATCCCGAAAGATCTCCCTTAAATCGTCGGCTACAAAAGAATCTCGAAACCCACTTTCAAGGTTTTGGCCAAAGAGACATAGGGGATTAGAGTCTTTTATTTCAACAATTCAAGAAGGAAAAGAAAAAGAAATCAGTCCACAGAGATCCTTACCACGCAAAAGAGTGACCAAAACGCAACTGGTCAACTGGCTCTAAGAGATCGACAAGGAGAAAGATGATCGGCTTTTAGCCTTCTAGTGCTTAGGAACAATCGGTTTCAGTGGTTTAAGGGTGCAATCGGTTATGACTCAAAAGAAAAGAATGGAGAAAAGATGTTTGGGACCTTAGGAGTTGCAGCAATGGAGGGAAAGAATGGAAGAGAGGTTTCGGCCTTAGCAAAATAAAAGGAGTAGTGAAGATGCACAAATGGGTTCTTTCACTTTCGGTTGAGAGACAAAAGAGAAGAAAGAAAGGGAACACTTGAATATTCCAAATGAATTTTGGCACCCACTCTCCCCATCATGACCGAAACTACCACCCCAAGACCCTTCCATTCGCCAACTCTTCTTCCCTCATCCAAATCCCCCTTTTCACTCCTACTTAGCCAAATCTTTAAGCTGTCAGACCCAATCTACAATTCATCCATTCAGAGTCCTTGTGCCGTCCACCACTGCACCTCCTTGCCAAAAAATAAAAGGTCCAAAACACTTCTCTTGCTACTCGAACCTAGGTCCCTTCACACTCCCTGTGGCGTCACCTCACTAGGCTCTAAGTGGCGCCTCTTTGCCACCTTACTAGCTTAGTACTTGTGTCCTAAGCCACACAATAAACTCCTTAAGGCCTAGCTCCCTTAGTTCCCCTTTTTAGGCTTAAAATCAAATATTTTTCTAAGGCTTCTACCTACATCCCAAGGTTCCTGAAGCCCCCAAAACACATTCAAATCACACACAAGCATGCTACCACATACATTTAAGTGAAAATACATAACCCCTAAATCCCGGATATTACAATTCTACCCCCTTAAAATAATTTCGACCTCAAAATTACCTAGCTAAAATAAGTGAGGGTATTGCTGTCGCATTGCTTCCTCTGGCTCCCACGAACTTCTTTCGATCCATGGTTACGCCATAACATTTTGACTAGAGGAACTTCCTCAAGCACCTTCACATCCCATTCCGTCTGAATCAATCTCTTCCTCATAGGACAAATCTGGTCTTAGCTCTACCTCCTCAACCGGTATTACATGAGATGGATCCGATCGGTAATGACATAGCATCGAAACGTGAAACACATCGTGCATTTGCTCCAACTCCGAAGGCAACTCTAACTGATACGCTACTGGTCCAACCCGCTTCAAAACCCGATAAGGTCATATAAACCTAGGACTTAACTTTCCTTACGACCAAATCTCATCACCTTCTTCCACGGTGAAACTTTTAGAAACACCTGATCCCCCACAGCAAACTCTATCTCCTTTCGCTTAAGATCTCATACGACTTCTGCCTGTTAGATGCCTTCTTCAATCGTGCCCAAATTACCTTAACCTTTTCTTCCGTTTCTGCTACCATCTTCGAACCCAAAACATGACGTTCCCCCAATTTTGTCCAACACGTAGGAGTGCGACACTTCCTTCCATACAGTGCTTCGTACGGTGCCATCTGAATAATTGCTTGATAGCTGTTATTGTACGCAAATTCCGCTAAAAGGCAAGAACTCCTCCCAACTCCCTCTGAAGTCTATCACACAACCTCTCAACATATCCTCTAGCACTTGAATTACACACTCAGATTGGCCGTCCGACTGCGGATGGAATGCCGTACTGAAGTCCAACCTGGTGCCCAATGCTTGATGTAGTGCTTTCCAAAATCGAGACGTAAACCTCGAATCCCTATCCAAGATAATCGACACCGGCACTCCGTACAGCCTCACGATTTCTGCTACATACAATTTTGCCAATCTCTGCAGGGAATAGTCCACCCGCACTGGTATGAAATGTGCAGACTTTGTCAACCGATCTACTATCACCCATGCCGAGTCCTTCTTAGTAGGCATAAGGGGAAGCCCACTGACGAAGTCCATGGTAATTCTCTCCCACTTCCATTGCGGAATATTTATCGGCTGAAGCAATCCTGACGGTACTTGGTGTTCAACCTTGACTTGCTGACACGTTAAGCACTTCCCTACAAATTCTGTAACTTTCCGCTTAAGACTAGGCCGCCAAAACTGATCCTGTAGATCCCTATATAACTTACTTCTTCCAGGATGCATAGCATAAGGGTTACTATG
The DNA here is from genome assembly GCA_025506655.1 of Gossypium rotundifolium. NCBI lineage: Eukaryota > Viridiplantae > Streptophyta > Magnoliopsida > Malvales > Malvaceae > Gossypium > Gossypium rotundifolium. Next base: position 15,105,386 of record CP106727.1, read on the forward strand.
CGATTCCTAAAGAATTTTTACCTTAACTCCTCATCTTTCGGCATACAAACCTTGCCCAAAAATAGAGTACTCCATCACCGTTTACACCATAGTCTTCCAACTCCTATTTTGTACTTGTAGCAGCTTAGCACTTAGTTCACCATCTACCAACTGTTTCTCCTTTACCTGACTTAGCCATGTTGGCTTCACTTGCAACTCCGCTAGCAAACTTCCATCCTCATAAAGGCTAAGATGTGCAAACATCGCCCTCAGATCCGACACCACTTTTTGAATTAGGGCATCTGCCACTACATTTGCCTTACCCGGGTGATACTCTATTGAACAGTCGTAGTCTTTCAACGACTCCACCCACCTTCGCTATCTCAAATTCAGCTCCTTTTGAGTCAGCAGATACTTCAAACTCTTGTGATCTATGTAGATCACCGACTTTTCTCCATACAAGTAGTGCCTCCACACTTTTAGAGTGAAAACTACCACCGCCAACTCCATATCATGCGTCGGATAGTTAACCTCATGTGGCCTCAACTACTGAGACGCATAAGCGACCACTTTCCTGTCTTGCATAAGGACACATCTCAATCCTGTATGGGAAGCATCACAATACACCACGAAGTCTTTCCCTGCTTTTGACTGAATCAAAATCGGAGCCTCAGTCAATACTTTCTTAAGCTTCTCAAAGCTCTCCTGCCGCTTATCTCGCCCATCTGAAAGGTACCTCCTTTCTTAACAACTTCGTCGAGTCTGTCTATTGACAAGAACCCTTCAACAAATATCCTGTAGCCTCACTAACCCCAAGAAACTACGAACCTCTCGCCACAGCACTTAGGTGGTTTCCAATGACAATCTTGCCTCAATCTTCGAGAGTCCACCCTTATTCCTTCCACAGACACCACATGCCCTAAGAACGTAACTTCCTTTAGCCAAAATTCGCACTTGCTGAACTTGGCATATAGCTTCTTTTCCCTTAACACTTGCAACACCACCCGAAGATGCTTATCATGTTCTTCCTCAAACTTGGAATACACTAAGATATCGTCTATAAACACAATGACGGACCGATCCAAGTAGGGTTGGAAAACTCGGTTCATCATATCCATGAACGCAGCTGGGGCGTTTGTCAATCCAAATGGCATTACAAAGAACTCATAATGCCCATATCTTGTTCGGAAAGCTATCTTATGGATATCTACTTCCTTCACCTTAAGCTAATGATATCCCGACCATAGATCTATCTTTAAAAATACTGTGGCCCCCTTAAGCTGATCGAACAAGTCGTCTATCCTCGGCAATGGGTACTTGTTATTGATGGTTAGCTTATTCAACTGCCGGTAATCTATGCACATACGCATAGTCCCATCCTTCTTCTTCACGAATAGGACCAGTGCTCCCCATGGAGATACACTGGGTGGAATAAACCCATGGTCGAGTACCTCTTAGATCTGGGCTTTAAGCTCTACTAACTCTTTTGGTGCCATTTTGTACGGAGCAATTGACACAAGAGCTGTACCCGGCAATAAATCAATTTCTAACTCCACCTTCTCGTCCGGGGTAAACCTGGCATTTTTTTAAAGACATCCACGAATTCCTTACTTTTCTCACTCCATCGACTCCTTCTTCTTACGCATCCAAAGCACTCACGAAGGCCAAAAATGCCTTGCACCCTTTTCGAACCATCTTATCAGCCTTTAATGCGGAGACTACGTTAGCCAAATAATTTTTTCTTTCTCCCATCATATCTATATCCTCATCCTCCGGAGTCCTCAATTCCATTCGCTTAGCTATGCAATCCAATTTAGCACGATGTTCCACTAGCCAATCCATGCCTAGAATGAGATTAAATTCCCCAAAAGGTAGTTCCATCAAGTCGGTAGGAAATACCACTCCCTGAATCTCTAGAGGCACACTATGGAATATCCTATTCACCACTACCGTTTGACCAATGGGCTCACTACAGTCATCTCCCTAACAGATAGTTTAGATGCTACACCTAATGTTACATCTATTCTACGTGCAACATATGAGTGGGTCGAGCCAACATCAATTAAAACAAAGTAAGGCTTGTCAGATATAAGGAACGTACCGGTTATGATGTTCGGTGCGTCATCATCCTCCCTCCGATGAACTGCATACACCAGACCCAGCTGTTTCACCTCTGTGTTACCAACACATCTGCCCGGTGTTCCCCGACCTTTTCCAAAACCATTACCTCTGCCAACCGGACCACGACCCCATGGTGGCTGTTGTCTACCTCTTCCAGCCTGATTAAGATCTTGATTTGTTGGTCGGCTCTCGTTTATTTTCATAGGACAGTCCCTAATCATGTGATCCTTGGACCCACACTTAAAACATCCCCCTGTCTTCTTCTAACACTCTCCCAAGTGCATCTTTCCACACTAAGCACAAGTACGGTACTGACCTCCTGTAACAACCTATTAACCTCGTGGCCCATCAACTCTAGGTCTCTTTTGAACATTCCCGGATGACCCTGACGATCCAAAACCTCTCTTTTGTCTATTACTATCCAAATTCTGTCTCACAGATTCCTTAACCCCTTTGGCCACCTTAGCCTTCTCAACCAACACAGCAAACTCCCGCTCCTGCTGTGGAGCAATCAACAATCTCAGGTCATCCCTCAATCCGTCCTCGAACCTGACACATCGTTTATGCTCCATAGCCACGATACCTCGAGCATACCAGCTCAACCGTAATAATTCCACCTCGTACTCTGCTACAGACTTATTCCCCTGAACCAGCCTCAGAAACGCCTTCCTCTGCGCATCAATATAGCTAGTCCCAACATACTTCTTCTGATACGCCGCCTTAAAATACTCTCAAGTGAGATCATCCACTACAGCACTATCCCGAACCGTGAGCCACCACTGGTATGACTCATCTCAGAGAAGTGATACCACTCTTCTAAGTTTCTCCTCAGCATTCAGATCCAAATCACCCATGATTCGCTCCATCGCCTCCAACCAATACTCAGCAGTATTGGGCACCACACCAGATACTCTTCAGAATATCTCAGCTCCATTGGCTTGGAGTCGCTCGGGTACAGATTTTTGAGCTCCCATACCTCTACCTGCTCCAGCTACCCTCTCAAGAACTCGCGGATCGCTTGTGATCAAGATCATCCCCGTCGATCCTCGATATTCAACACCGTGATGGTGACATCTCATTCTCAGACCCTTGACTACACCTAACATGTTACGTCATACATTCGCCTCTACCATGCCCTCGCACATTACGACCACGTCCCCTAGAACTCATGCCTACGATCACGATTTAATCTGCTTTAAAAAGTTTGATGCATCAGTTTTTGTTCCACTGATTACCCACGAACAAGTTTTATGTAAAGAAGTTTAGGGGTAGTTCTTTTGATCATTTCAGGGTTTTTGTTTCAAGTTTTCGACCCTAATTCAGAGAATCACATTCATTCAATAGTATCTATTACACACATTCACCACTTTAAACATTCTCGCCCGTTCCAACCTAGGGGTATTTTCGTAATTTATCCTATAAGGGTATTTTGGTAATTTTCCAAATCAAGGTATCTTGAAATTTTGCAAAATAGGGGTTTTCAGTCTTTTTGCAATTTTAGGGATATTTTGGTAAAAGATATTGAGGGTAGTATGGTAATTTTATAAACTGAGGGTATTTTTATAATTTTACAAACTAGGGGTATTTCGGTAATTTTGTAAATCGGGGATATTTTGGAAAATTTTTTTCAAAATCTAAAATAGTTTTTCACAAATCAAAGGGTAATTCGGTGCTTTTAAAACTAAGGTTTTTATAAAACAGTGTAGCTAGTCCCTTTTGGGTTTTAATTATTGAATTTAGCATGTGAATAAGTCCTCTTGGTTAGGGTGAACCGTCACTACGCACCAGGTAGGATTCGAGCGAAGAGGAGGTGAGTCATTAGGACTGCTTAAATACCAAGCTCCCCCCTAAATCCAATCCTAGACATGCGCACAACGGTTGCCACTCCCTTAACTTGGCGACTCACTCATAGGTTCGTTTGATTAGGCTTTAAGTTTTATGTAATTCTGTATTGGAGTAAGCTAATCCTAGGGTTTAATAGCTCCTAATCTACTAATCTATGATCCCATAATACCCACATACAAATCACACACAGTGGTTAGGGTACTTACCGTGGACTTGGACCAAAGACTCAAAGCCAAGTCGGAAAACCTGCTCATCCTTTAGTAAAACTCAATTTTAAAAAAATGTTTTGGGCCCAGAAAGCCCTCAAGGCCTAGTTTTAAACTGGGATCTGATACCAAGTTGAAACACCCCAAACTCGACCCACAAGCCCTGACCGGATCTGGCATGCTCCTTGAGTAAAACGTAGTTAAATCTTGTTATGTCATATTAAAAAACTTGGTGGTTTTGAAGAAAATAGATTTGGATTATTCTTAAATTGAAAACCGTGTTGTAATTTAATTTTTGTATTAAAACGTTATCTTCGTATTTTAGAAATTATAAGTTTAAAGAAATGCTGAATTTTAGGGCTTAACATTAAGTTGAAAATCGTAGGTGTTTAGGTGTCAAAACATTTGAAGTTGTTTTATGAAAAATCATTTAACCACATGTTTAATGGTGATCGTTATCAGAATAAAAATTAAAACGAAACTTAAAACAGTTAAATAGTAATGGCCTTATTAGAACAAAACTAAACCCGAAATAAATTTCCAAAAAAACATAATAAGAAAACCCAAAAAAAACTGAGCTGAGCATGGCCACCACTAAGTCCCTGTCGACCTAGTCCATCTACTGAGTATCACCTGCAAATGTTAGCCCACGAAGGGTGAGTCAACTAACTCAGTGTGTAACAACCAACATAGACTCCCAAACGATTAAGGCATATTAGATCACATATAGCAAATTTAGGCAATGTTGCAACCCAAACCCACCTAGATATCCAACCTCTACACATCACCCGTACCTGCCAATCACACCGTGGGGATTACTAAATTGACCCTCCATCTGCTACAAACCATCAGAGGCAGTCGCTGTAGTCAACTATACATCGCCCTTATAATCGTGGCATAGCCACCAAATGATGTGACAGTGTCACCGGATAATGTGGTAAAAACCACCGGAACACTTCCCCTTTATCATTATCACCCATATGCCACTGCAACATACATATCATACAAATATCATGCAATATACCTCACCCCATGGCCATAACAATATTTCTCATATTTTCATATCAATGTTCATAAACTTTATTAACTGAGAGTTAGGGGATACGTACCTGAATGCACTGTACCATTGAATGGTACCCTTAGCCATATTCTTTCATTGCCTTATTAACATATACATAACAATATTATTATTAATTGGGAATTTAGGGTGGGTTACACACCTGGTTACTAATCGCGTTATCGAATCCTGAAAATCTCGATCTAACACACTAGATCCCCTTTCCTTAATGCCGATTTGGTTTCCAACCAAATCCCGAAGCTACGTGATGAACTTTCCTGGCAATCGGCCAAACACTAATACACACAAACAGTTAGCCTTTGACTTTTGAATGAATGAGAAGCAGATCTACGCGCTAGAACCCTTACTTAGATTGGCCACTGAATCCCGAAGATCTACCGAATCAGGTTGTACTCCTCCCTAAAAACCATAGTTAGAATCGGTAACCCTCAATAGGTAATATGGCCTTTGGCCAAATGGTATGTCTTACTTACCTTGGATATCCAAAATCCCAAAAGATCTCCCTTAAACCATCGGCTACAAAAGAATCCTAAAACCCACTTTCATGGTTTTGTCCAAAGAGACATAGGGGATTAGATTCCTTTATTTCAACAGTTCAAGAAGGAAAAGAAAAAGAAATCAGTCCACAAAGATCCTTACCACGCAAAAAAGTGACCAAGACGCAACTGGTCAACTGGCTCTAAGAGATTGACAAGGAGAAAGATGATCGGCTTTTGACCTTTTAGTTCTTAGGAACAATCGGTTTCAGTGGTTTAAGGGCGCAATCGGTTATGACTCAAAAGAAAAGAATGGAGAAAAGATGTTTGGGACCTTAGGAGTTGCGGCAATAGAGGGAAAGAATGGAAGAGAGTTTTCGGCCTTAGCAAAATAAAAGGAGAAGTGAAGATGCACAAATAGGTTCTTTCACTTTCGGTTGAGAGACAAAAGAGAAGAAAGAAAGGGAACACTTGAATATGCCAAATGAATTTCGGCACCCACTCTCCCCTTCATGACTAAAACTACCACCCCAAGACCCCTCCATTCGGCCAACTCTTCTTCCCTCATCCAAATCCCCCTTTTCACTCCTACTTAGTAGAATCTTTAAGCTGTCAGACCCAATCTACACTTCATCCATTCAGAGTCCTTGTGCCGTCCACCACTACACCTCATTGTCGAAAAATAAAAGGTCTAAAAGGCTTCCCTTGCTGCTCGAACCTAGGTCCCTTCACACTCCCTGTGGCGTCACCTCACAAGGCCCTAAGTGGCACCTCTTTGCCACCTTACCAGCTTAGTTCTTGTGTCCTAAGCCACACAATAAACTCCTTAAGGCCTAGCTCCCTTAGTTCCCCTTTTTAGGCTTAAAATCAAATATTTTTCTAAGGCTTCTACCTACATCCCAAGGTTCCTGAAGCCCCCAAAACACATTCAAATCACACACAAGCATGCTACTACATACATTTAAGTGAAAATGCATAACCCCTAAATCCCAGATATTACATGTGGGCACCTTCTCAATAGATCTTTGTATCTCTCCTATGCATCGTATAGTGTCTCTAAATCCATCTGCACAAAAGAAGAGATATCATTCCTTAACTTGGCCGTTTTGGTAATAAAAATTTTTCAGTCATTTGATCCCATGTAGTGATTGATCCTCGTAGAAGAGAATTCAACCACTGTTTGGCTTTATTCCTTAATGAAAAGGGAAATAATTAAAGACAGATGGCATCATCAGAAATGCCATTTATTTTGAAGGTATCACAGAATTTTAGAAAATTTGCTAAATGAGTATTTGGGTCTTGTCCTGCAAACTATCAAATTGAACAAACTGTTGAATCATTTGTATAGTGTTAGGTTTCAGTTCAAAATTATTAGTAGCTATAGTAGGCCTAATAATACTCGATTCAGTCCCTGTTAAATTAGGTTTAGCATAATCATACATAGTTTGAGGAGCATGATTTTCGGTCGCCTCTTGAGGTAGCGGATTATTCTTGGCCATCCCTTCGGTAGTATTAATTTCGTCTTATTGCTCTTCTTGTATGTAGTTTACGATTCACCTTATTTCTCTACGATTTCTATCAACCATACCTTCAATATCACTGTCGTAAACTAAGGGTCTTGTCGGGTTACTTCTAGTCATAAACTAGTGGTACCTACCAAGAAAAGAAAAAAAAAAAATTAGAAAACTAAAAATAAAATTCAATTACAAAAAATAAAATATGGATAAAGTAATAAAAATTGAGCGTTCTTAATATTTCAGTTCCCCGAAAATAGCTCCAAAAACTTGATAATGGTGGAAAAAGTCTTAAAATTTATACAATGAATGATCGAGCCTAGAAACTAACTATCACCACAATTAAGGCAAGTGCACGTATCGAACAGTAGTATAGTTTAATGGCAAGACTGGATTGTCGAACCCAAAGGAACCAAAAGTACTAATACTAACTTTCTTTTTATTATTTAGCCTAAGAATTAAGAGAATTGTTATCTAATCTAAAATTAACAAACTACTAAACTAAACATGCTAAGACATAGAGAAGGAATTGGGGAAAATGCTTGTGGGAAAACTAATTGAATAAGACAATACTCGAGGAAGAATCCACATAGACATCACTTGTTATCTAACTCTGAACCAGACGATTTATTCACTTGACTTGATCCGTGGGATTCCATAATTTATATTAATACCTCTCTAGAGGCTACTAACGTCTAATCCTAGGTTGATTAATTGAAACCTCTTTCTAATTAAAACCCTTAGAATTGCATTAACTCGATCTATAGACTCCCATATTAGGTTTGACCCTAATCCGGTAGATTTTCGTCATCCTATCTCTAGGGTTACGATCAACTCCACTTAACTATGCTAGATCTACTCCTAAACAGGGAATATTCTTCCTCTGCCTAAGGGCGTGAATACTTGAATCAATATCATGAAATATCAAAGCAAGAATTAAGAGTACATAGTTAAGAGCAAATCAAGTATTTATCATACAGTTCAGAAAACAATAACAAGATCCGTCTTAGGTTTCATCCCCCTCAGGTATTTGAGGGGTTTAGATCATAATCATAAAAGAATGCATCTCAGAAGAAAATATAAAACAAAACATAAGAAAAACCCTAAAACCCCATGAAGGAAGTGAATGAGAGATCCTCAGTCTTGAGTATGACTCCGGCTTCTGGGATGGATCAACTGGCTTTCTTCGAGTGAATCCCACAATTCTGGCCCTCTGGCTTGGCTCTTTGGCCTAGCTGAACGCCCCTTAAAGGTTGGCCTCTAGGGTGTTAATATAGGCTTTTGGAACGTCTTTCTTTGCCTATAAGTACCCTAATCCAAAATGAAACTCTTCTTTGCTGTGGTAGGGTGATAAACCGTAAAAGTAACGTATTTTAATCCTACATTTAGTATGTTTTCGGATGATTTATCCCTGATTTATGTAAAAAAGTGCTCTTAATCCTTTCTTTTCATGTCTTATAGTCAGGAAAGCACCTAAGGATAAAAAGAACGTAAAACGGGCTTTAAAATGGACCAATTTGGGCCAGAGAAGAAATCGACACAGCCTGGTCTTCAAGCCACATGGCCGTGCCTCGTCAAATTACTTCATACGGCCATGACACGATTTACACGATCGTGCCCTAATCAATAGAATCGAGACATGGCCTGAAGACGATTTGTACGGGCGTGTGCCATGGGAGTGCCCCTGCCACGGGAATGAGCAATTTCACTCGATTTGGATGTTTGAAGCCCAAGGAACATACTCTTAAGTCTACTTAAACATCTTAATATTAATTCTACTTGAAGGAGGCACTTAGGAGCCAAGTAAAGCATCTAAGGAGCCTATATAAACAACCCAAGGCAGCCATTCTAAAGAGGAGTTTTGGGCAGAGTTTTCTGCCAGAGCTTTTATTTAGGGATTTACTCGAGGATAGCCAGTTGATTCATCTTAAAAAGTCAGAGTTCTATTCAAGACAGATGATCTCCTCTTCAATTCCTTCAGGGGGTTTTAGGGATTTCTTATGTTTTGTTTTATCTTTTCTCTTGAGATGTTTTCTTATTTTGTTATGAACTAAACCCTTCAGATACCTGAAAGGGATAAAACCTATGATGGATTTTGTTATTTGATTTCTAAGTTATATGATAAGTACTTAGTTTGTTCTTAATTATATTGCTTAATTTAATCTGATGTGCTTAGGTGGAAGAGGAATAGACCTCGCCTAAGAGTAGATCTAGCATAATTATGCGGAGTTAATCGAGCGCCTAGAGATAGGTTACTGAGATTTTGCTTTATTAGGTGAAACCTAATATGGGAGTCCATTGATCGATTTATCGTGTCCTTAGGGGTTATTATAAGAGAATGAGAGTTCCACTAATTAACCTAAGGTTAGACATTATTCGCCTCGAGAAAGGGTTTAATATAGGTTAGGGAGTCTCACGGACCAAGCTAAGTAAAGAAGTCATATAAATTAAAAGTTAGATAACAAGAGAAGTCATAGGTGGATTCTTCCTGAGGGTATCATCGTAATCAACTGAGTTTTTCCACATTCTTTTCCCAAAAGTTTCATTCTTTTGTCTTTGCATCTAGTTTAGTTTTTCATCAAACCAATCACTCCATATTTTAGGCTAAATAATTGAAAAAAAAAGTGAGTAGTAGTACTTTTAGGTTCTTTTGGATTCGATAAAATAATCTTGCCTAAAATATACTATTGTTCGATAGGTGCACTTGCCTTCATCATTGTCATAGTTAGTCTACAGGTTCGATCATTCTTTATAAATATTAAAACTCGACTATTTGACACGATCAAGTTTTTGGCGCCGTTGCCGGGGAACACTAAAATATTAAGAAAGCTCTATTTCTATTACTTTAGCCATTATTTTATTATTATTTTTTTGTAATTTAATTTTATTTTTATTAGGTTAAATTCTTATTTACACTAAATCTCTTTCTTTCTTCTCCTAGCAGGTACCTCTAGTTTATGACTAGAAAGAACCCGAGAGGACCTTTAGCGTATGAAAGTGACATTGAAGCTACCGCTTGAAGAAATCGCAGAGAAATTAGACGAGCTCTAAACTACCAAAGAGAAGAACAAGATAGATCCACTCCTACTGAAGTGATGGACGAAAATAATCCACCGCCAAATGTGCAAGAACAAAATTCTCCGCGTACTATGTATGATTATGCTAAACCTAATTTGACAGGAGCAGAATCTAGTATTGTTAGGCCTACTATAGCTGCTAACAATTTTGAATTAAAGCCTAATACAATACAAATGATTCAACAGTTTTTTCAATTTGAAGGTTTGCAGGACGAAGACCCGAACACTCATATAGCTAATTTTTTAGAGTTCTGTGATACCTTCAAAATAAATGGCGTTTCTGACGATGCCATATGTCTTTGGTTATTTCCCTTTTCATTAAAGAATAAAGCCAAGAAGTGGTTGAACTCATTACCATGAGGGTCAATCACCACATGGGATCAAATGACCAAAAAATTTCTTTTAAAATACTTTCCACCAGCCAAAGCGGCCAAATTTAGGAATGACATATCTTCTTTTGTGCAGAATGACGCAAAAACATTATATGATGCATAGGAAAGATATAAGGACCTCTTGAGAAGAAGTCTGATCGTGTCAAACCGTAATATCCCGGGTTAAGGGCTATTTTATTTTGGCATTATTTGCATGTTAATGGCTTGCTATGTTGTTGTTTGTGTAGTTTTGGGGTTTAGTTGTAGGCTAGGAATGAGCCTGAGTAGGTGGTAAAATTTTAGTTTTTAGGCTTTAGGTGATAGGAGCTGAAGGAGTTGGGGGTTATATATTTTATTTGTAGAATTGTGGCATAACAAAGGAGTTGGTGGAGTGGCAAGGCATGCGCCACATGGAGAGTGTGGTTGGCGTCAACTGCAGGAAAAAGAGGTCCCGAGTTCGAGCCAAAAAATCCCACACTTTTGCATCCATTTTGACTAAGCATGAAGGGAAGAGTTGTAGGAAGTTTGAACTCTGCCTTGGACTTTGTCAACTCTTTCAAACGGTGGGTGGAGAGTGAAAATAGGAGGAAGACTTGGTCATAGTTATTTGAATTTGTGGTTTGGGAGTGAATGGGGGGAGGTTGGTCGGTTTTGAGGAGTGTTTGGGGGAGCTTGGCCGGTTGGTAAGTTGGGGAGGAGAGTGCCGAAATTTCATTTTGGCAAGTTGTGCATTTTCAGTTTTAGCTAAGTGTTAACAAGTCTCTCTTTTGGTCTTTTGGTAAGCCTTCCATTTTGTCAAACAAGCTGATTTCGTTTAGTCAAAAGCTAGCAAAGCTCTTCACTCGCAAATAGCCTAAGCCGAAACCATATTTCTTTGCCATTCATCCTTGAAATCGAAATCCCAAGTGTTGTCGAATTTGCTTATCGTTCAATCATTTTTTTTAGTAGTAGCAGCCGAATGTTCTTGGAGTGCTCAAGCTATTATTTCTTTGCTAACCTTGGCCGAACCATATACCCTCCTATCTCCCTCTTTCTTTTCCATTTTCACTAAGCGAAACTAGTATTTTCTTTCTCTCATATATTTTCTTTCTTTCTTTGAAGCCTTGATAGCGAAAGTTGTTTTTCAAAACACCTTCTTTTTCCTTCTTCCAAAACCGAAAATACCTTCCTCCATTTTCGCTTTCTTCTCAAAACCGAAAGCATCTTCTTCTTTTTCCCATTTACATTTGTGGGTGAATAGCAACTCCTTCTTCTTTACAACTTTCTCTTGCTTCTTTCTTTGTGTAAGGTCAATCTTGGTGGTTGTTCAATCGCTAGAGAAGGTAAGCAAGGCCGAATGTTATTCTTTTATTCCCTTGTTCTATGTCAAGTCGAATTTGGTTAAGGCCGATTGCGGTATCTATTAAAAGGAGTTAATCACTTATTTTGGAAATCGTTTTATTTAGGGCCTTTGGATTTTGGAGCAGCCGATTGGAGAAGTCAAACGGTAAGTGGTGGTAAGAGCTAGTGCTGTATTCAATTTCGTTTAGTTTTCTTTAAGTCAAGTTGTTAAGAGATTAATTGCTCTTTTATCAGGGTGTGCTGATTGTTTTAAGAGAAACCATTGTTGGATCTGAGTTGGGTGGAAAACCAAATCTAGTTAAGGTAAGGCTGAACGCAACCCCTTGGGTTACCTATTTTTGGCCGAATAGGTTAAGTGACTAATCCACTGATTGGCCGATTGTAGGATCAGGGTTGTCGAGGCGATCAAGGGGCTTAGATCGATTCTTAGGAGTTAATCTTCGCTATTTCAGGTGTGTAAACCAACACACTATCTTAACTAAGTAATGTGATAACTTGTTTGCGTAAATGAAACAGTGTGGTTGACTATTTCGATACCCATTGAGGTATGGATACGGATTCGGGTAAGTCCGTTTCATTATGAAATATGTGATGATCTTCGATATCATGATTATGGATGTATATCCATTGAGATGCCATATTGAGCATGTGAGCATGATAACATGATTGCACGATTTTGCATCTAATATGATATGTGATTGGGTGATATGAGAGGAGGGGGAGTATGATATCCGTGTCTTTGGGACACTGTGTCTTTGGGACACCGAGGTTTGGCACCTCCAAAGGTTTGGTACCACATATTTTGTGACTTTGGGTCACCAGAGGTTTGGCACCTCGGCGTCTCGTCTCGATGGCTTAGTACCACGATGGGTTGGCCCCACGCTTGATTATACGGGATTGACGCCTTGTGATTTGGTATCACACGATGGGTTGGCCCCATCATCGGATTTGTGACTACGGTCACCAAAGATTTGGTATCACATTGTGTCTTTGGGACACGGAGGTTTGGCACCTCATTGCGACTTGTCCCCGTGGTTTGACACCACCGTGGGTTGGCCCCACTTATGAGATACGGGATCGCCGCTAGTGATTTGGTATCACACGATGGGTTGGCCCCATCATTGGATTATTCGTGACTTGGTCACCAAAGTGGTTTGCTACCACAGATGGATATCGTGACTTTGGGTCACGGTGGTTTGGCACCACCAAGGGTTTGGTACCACACGGGTAGAAAAGGATATGGTTGGCTAGGATCGGGTGCATTACTTGCATTATTTTGTTATGATATGTGTGTTGGCATGTTATACCGGGAGAGGGACTTATACACTGAGTCTTGCGACTCACTCTCTCCTTTGACTTTTTTCAGGTGACACTTAGACGCGGACATGGAGCCGGGATGGACTCGAGGTGCTCATGCCATGCTCAAATAAAGATTTGCTCGGATTTTTATGATATTTTGGTACTTAAGTTTTTATTACTATTTGGTTTTATTTGGGTTTGTAAATGGCCTTTTTAAGTTATGTTTCGTTTATGATTAAAGTGGATTTATAATATGCTTTAACAAATTAATTAATGAAATGTGCTAAAACTTGGGAAAGACAACGATTTCAAAGTACAAAAGCGATATTTTAAACTATACCATCTGTATCACACTAAGTTTTGGAATAAAAGAGAACTCAAGTGATTTCAAACTTTTTTCAATTTGAAGGTTTGCTACTAAGATGTAAACATTTTTGTAACAAGGATAAATAACTCAAACTTGATACCTTCATAATACTATTTTGTCTACCCATCGCCATAAGTTTTAAAATTTCCTTTTCATTCAAATACATCATTAGATTTCAATCAAACCCACTCAAGTTTTTCTTCAAATACACAAATTAGCAAAAATTTTTTTTCAAACTTTTAAACTTAAACCTAAATTTAGGAATGATATATCTTTTTCCTGAGAATACCAAAAACATTATATGATGCATGGTGTGATATAAGGACCTCTTGAGAAGAAGTTACGTGTCAAATAGTTGAGTTTTAATATTTATAAAAGAGTGATCAAACTCTGTGGACTAATTGTGACAACGATAGAGGCAAGTGCACCTATCGAACAAAGAGTATAGCTCAGGCAAGAATATCTTATCGAACCCAAGGGAACCTAAAAGTACTACTACTCACTTTCTCTCTATTATTTAGCCTAAAATTTGGAATGATTGAATTATTAAAGTAATGAAAAACTAAACTAGATGCAAGGACAAAAGAATGAATGGGAGAAAGACTTTAGGAAAACTCAGTTGATGAAGACGATACCCTCAGGAAGAATCCACCTATGACTTCACTTATTATTTATTCCCCAAACCATTTGATTTCTTTACTTAGCTTGATCCGTGAGACTCCATAACCTATATTAAACCCTCTCTTGAGGCGAATAACGTCTAACCTTAGGTTAATTAGTGGAACTCTCATTCTCTTATAATAACCCCCTAAGGAAGCAGTAAATTGATCAATGGATTCCTATATTAGGTTTCACCTTAATTCGAAAAAATCTCGTAACCCTATCTCTAGGCGCCCAGTCAACTCCAATCAATTATGCTAGATCTACTCTTAGGTAGGGTCTATTCCTCCTCCACCTAAGCACATCAGATTAAATTAAGCAACATAATTTAGAACAAACCAAGTAATTATCATATAATTTAGAAATCAAATAACAAAATCCTTCATAGGTTTCATCCCCTTCAGGTATCTGAAGGGTTTAGTGCATAACTAAATACGAAAACATCTCAAGAGAAAAGAATAAACAAAATATAAGAAATCCCTAAAACCCCCTAAAGGAATTTAAGGAGAGATCCTCCGTCTTAAATGGAGTTCTAGCTTCTTGAGATGGATCAACTGGCTATCTTCAAGTGATTCCCTAAAAGAAGAAAGCTTCAGCAAAAGCCTCTGCTCCAAAGCTCCCTTTAATGTTTGCCTTGGGTTGTTTATATAGGCTTTGGGATGCTATCCTTGGCTTCTAAGTACCTCCTTCAAGTAGACTTACTATTAGGGTGCTGGAGTAGACTTAGGAGTATGTTTCTTTGGCTTCAAGCATCCAAATCCAAGTGAAATTGCTCTCCCGTGGCAGGGGCACGACCATATCACACGTTCGAGTAAATCGTGGTTGCGCCGTGTCTCGATTCTGTTGTTTTGGGCACGGCCGTGTGAGTCAGGATTCAGGCCGTGCTTCAGGTCTGTCGATTTGGGCACGGCCATGTAGATCACCAGGCACGTCTGTGTGATCAATGGATGTTGCACGGTCGTGTGTCACATAGTTGAGGCCGTGCTCTTGGTAATTGGCGAGGCACGGTCGTGTCGACTTTTGGGCCAGGCCGTGTTGATTGCTTGCTAAGGCCCAATTACTCTGTTTTAAGCCCGTTTTGTATTCTTTCTATCCTCGGGTTCTTTCCTCAGTATAAACATGAAAAGAAAGTATTAAAAGCACCTTTTTACATAAATCAAGGGCTAAATCATCCAAAAGCCTATTAAATATGGGGTTAAAATATGTTGCTTTTACGGTTTATCAAATACCCCCACACTTAAGCTTTTACTTGTCCTCAAGCAAAATTTTCAACTTACAATTAAAACGAACTTTCCATAATTTATAATTCCTATTGACAATGTCTCATCATAATTCATAGATAATTTATACATGGATAATTCAACTCAAGGAACCCTAAAGATCCAATTAAGATAAGTCATACCTTTATAGCATGAAAACATAGGTGTCTCCCCTTATCTAAGTGATTATCTTTATTTCAAAATCGACAAGAACTGACATCCTCACTAAAGATTCACCCAAATCACTCGAAGGTGTTTAAGGTTCAAGAATAAGCACTCTAAGTCGAACCTGAAAAGTTAATTCCATAGGCTTGCCTGAAAATCATATCTCCACCACTGTATATGAGATGATACAGAAATCAAAAGGTCTTTAATCAGGGTTGTAACGGGGCTAAGATTAAGGGTGTGGATACAGGTTGAATTAGAGGTTTAGAATCGAGCCTGACTTGACAAATTGCCTAACTAGAAACACTGAACTAAATATGAATATTTACTTCGAATGCAAACTAATAATACCACTATAGATAATTACTATAAAATAACGAATATTTTCATTACTTAAAATTTTATAATACTTTAATACGAGCTTTTTCTTCAACAATTGGAGTTTAAATGCTCTAAGCTCTTTTATTATACTACTAATATTGAATATACTTGTATTTTTTATTTATTTTTTTAGGAACAAACTAAAATAAACATAATAGAAGGATCTTAGGTGATTGAAATAACCTAATTCGGCAATTTGGTCAAATCAATTCTCGATAGAGGGGTAGTCAAAGGAATGTTGATAACAAATACAAAGGGATTTTGGGTTAATATTAGTGGGTGAGTCAATAAAAAGGTTGTTAGGATTCAATGGGGTTCACTAGGGGTTAATTTGTATGGGTAGGTTTTTTTTAGTGGACTAAATGGGTTAAAACCTAGGTGCCTTTATCATCTCAGTGAATCAAATCATTAATGTGCTCTCGACATGCATAAACGAGGCAAGTTATAAAATAACAGTTCAAAGTTGACATACTCATAATCAATTAAAGTGAGCACGAAAAAGGGTATATGCTCTATAAGGCTCAAAATCTGAAACACCCCAAACCCAGCCCAAACGCTACGGCCGAATCTAGAATGCTACTGAGGAAAAAGTTTGAAAAGAATTTGTCATAAGGGTGAAAACATAAAATTTTCTCATCATTTATAAAAACATTGTATATTTAAAATTCTAAGTAAAATTATGTTGTTACAAATTTTCAATTAAAACTTTAATATAAGTTTTGATGATGTAAATCGCTTTCTAAAATAAAACATTCCAAATATCATCTCGATCGTCAATCCAACTGAACACAATAAAAGTCCCCAAATACTTTAAGTGGCCCTTATTACAATAAAATTTACTCAAAATACTAAAAATATAAAGTGCATAAAACAATGAAAAACATCTTCTGCATGGCCACCTTGTATCCGCTCCGGCCCGGTCCAAGAATCATGTATCACCTGCATTGTTTGGTTAAAAAAATTGGGTGAGTCAAACCGACTCAGTGTGTAATTAGTCCACAGATTTCCACACATGGGCTTAGCCCAAACCACACCATTCCACATATCAAATAATAATGCAAAATGCACCCAACCAAGCCTAGGGTCCATCCTCTACACACCCCTGTATCCAGCCACCACACACCAGGGGATTACTAAATCAACCCACCAACCTCTACACACTAATTTGGCAAGCAATGCCATCCACCAAGTGGTCAAGCCACTGGTCCATGTGAAATGAATCACAGTATAATCCACAACGCGACCTCAGTCAACGTCAATCCATGATGTAGGTCGTAGCTAACATCAAATCACGATGAGGCACATAGCCATCACCAACCACGATATGGCACAAAGTCGATACCAACCACAATGAGGCACAGAGCCGATCATCAATCCACGTGAGGCTCGTAGCCATCACTAAACCACGTACATAAATGTACACCCTGTCCTTCAATAATCATATCCCAATCCCTATGTATATGTCAGTATCATGGCCAAATAATAATAAAATTCCAATGAGTATACATCACATGCTTACCACAATTCCACACATATACCATGGTAAAATAATATCATAAAACTGATCTGGTTAACCGAATACCCACTATGGGTAGCCACCGTCTCAGCCATTATTTTTTACTATCATACACATCTTATATATATATATATATATACATAACAACAAATCCAAACAATAGGAGATCGGTCGATAACTACACACCTTTTTCTAAGATCGATTAAATCTCAAACCCAAAGCCTAAACGATTTGCACCTCGCGATTTGATGAACTCCCTCCTACGTAACTATGTTAGAATCGGCTTCAACCCATAAGGCTTCCAAAAAAAAATGGTCTTTGGCCGAATATCACACTTGACTTACCTTAGAACCACAGAGATATTCGGCTACTATAGAGGAGTGATTGACTTTGGAAGAAGAAAGAGATGGAGAAATCGGCTAAGGCTTACTTGTGCTTTCGATTTTTTGATGGATTGTGAAAAGAAAAGAGAAGGTTGAGACTTAATGCAATTTGGCTTTGGTATCCAAAGGGAGATTCGACCTAAGCAAAGTAAAAAGAAAAGAAAAGAAGAGAAAAGAAAAGATGAGGAAAGAGAGAATGATGACTATAAGTTTTACCAAGGAAGAAAAAGAATAAAATGAAAGAAAAACAATACTCCTTTCAATGGTAGTAATTTCAGACAAAGAGGAAAAGAGCTTGAGAGGAAAAGAAAATAATACCAATTTGGTCAAGAATAATAGCCAAAACCAAAGCAAAATTTTACCAATAGCCCAAGACATATTCTACTAGGAAGAGAGGTTTTGAGAGAAAAGAAAATGGTGCCCAATTTGCTAAAGAATTTGATCAACTATCCCTATTCCCTTTCAATATTCGCCAATCCCCTAGCCCCAAAACCGACCAGGTTCATGGTCAAAATGGCCATGAAATAATTTCCAAAACAAAGCCCTTGATTCATGCCTTATAATCCTCTACTTTCCCAAAGTTTAAGAAATTATATCCCTTATTTCAAGCCTTATGTCCCCTTATCATACCAAAACTTAGGATTTCATTCCTTAAATTAACACTTACCTTTTTCGTTAGTCTACTATCCATAAAAGAAAATAGTCCAACCTTACCTTAATTACAGTTTGACCATCACATGCCATACAAGTCCAAAATAAAATAAATCACCTTAAGACTATCCATGGGATTTGAACCTAAGTCTCCCTCACACTGCTTGTGGCGTCACTTTCCAAGACCCTAAGTGGCACCTCCCTTGCCACTTTGCCAAGTGAATTATTGTGTCTTAACCTCCACATTAATTCCTTTAAGGCCTAGCTCCCCTTAGCTACCTTTAACTAACACTTTAAACAAAAATTTTTCCTACAGCTCG
Organism: Gossypium rotundifolium; assembly: GCA_025506655.1. NCBI lineage: Eukaryota > Viridiplantae > Streptophyta > Magnoliopsida > Malvales > Malvaceae > Gossypium > Gossypium rotundifolium. The sequence continues at coordinate 15,124,395 of CP106727.1, forward strand.
GGCCTACCCTTGGCTTAAACCTAGATCTTAAAACACCTTAATTAATGCACAATCAAGCCATACACATGCAAAACAATTCAAACCTAATAGCCCCGATTCCAGGATGTTACAATTCTACCCTCCTTAAAGAAATTTCATCCTCGAAATTTTTAACTAACTAACAGTCGTGTATCCTAACTCACCATGCTACGCTCTTGCTGCGCACTCTGATCTTAATAAAACTAACATACTTTCTAGGTATAGCCTCAAAGTTGACACTCAAAGTTTTAGATACTTCACTAGCAATACAGGAATGAGTTGACACGATATCTATCAAGGCAATAAAGGGTATTCTGAAAATAAGGAACGTACCCGTTATCACATCTGGCACATCTTCCTCCTCATGACGCCTGACTGCATAAACTAACCCTGGCTGTCTCGTATCTACACCTTCAGCACTTCTGCCTGATGCTCCACGACCTTGGCCAGAACCATTCCCTCCATGGTTCGGACCACGACCCTTTGTCGCCTATTGACCACCTCTGTCCGACTGCACATAACCCTGGCCTACTGTCCGAGCCCTATCCATCTCCTAAGGACAATTCCTAACCAAATAAGCCTTAGACCCACACCGAAAACATTCTTTGCTATTTCCCCAGCAATCTCCTGTATGAGCTCTCCCACACTGAGTACATGGACGACTCTGATTCCCAGAAACTAGTACAGGTGCACGTACAGAATTCTCAACCCTTGGTCTTTTCTGAGAATTCCCAGATGATTCTAACAATCCATAACTCCTCTTATCATGGTTCCTATCCCTATCTTTATTCTGCCTCTCGACCCTCTTGACCTCCTCGGCTATCCAAGCTCTATCCACTAAGACTGCAAAGTCCCTCTCCCGATGCGGCGCTATCAATACTCGCAGCTCATCTCGTAACCCATCCTCAAATCTAACACACCGCTTGTAATCAGTAGCTACAATCCCTCTAGCATATCGACTTAACCACAGAAACTCCACTTCATACTCAGCTACCGACTTATTTCCTTGCACTAAATTTAGAAACGCCTTTCTCTGAGAGTCGATGTAGCTAGCTCCAACATATTTCCCTTCAAACTTAACCTTAAAATACCCCAATCCACTCGATCCGTAGGATACTCTCTTTGACAAGGAGCCACCAATCGATAAGCCTCGTCTCAAGCAAATAAATAGCACCTTTCAGCTTTTCCTCAGCAGTGCAGTCCAAATCGTCCATGATCCTCTCGACTGCCTCTAACCAATACTCCGCTACATTCGATGCTACCCCAAATACTCCCTTAAAAACCTCAGCTCCATTTGATCTAAGTCCCTCAGCTACTGACTTCCGAGCCCCATTTCCCATACTAGCTCCTACTACTCGCTTTAAAACTCGAAGATAACAAGCGACATCATCATCATCTCCTCCGATTTGCTCTTGAAATTTCGCCCTACTGGTAGGTGGCGGTGCCTCATTTTGGAACCCCGACTGACCCAACTGGTTTCGACACGACCATCCTACCTCTACCTCACCTCGATTTACCACGCCCCTAGAACTCATGTCTACTTTACGATTTAATTTGATTTAAGAAATTTTATGCATTAGTCTTTTGTTCCAATCGATTATCCGCGAACAATTTTATGTAAAGAAGTTTTAGTAGTAGTTCTTTCGATCAACCAAAGTTTTCATCTCAAGTTTACTACCCTAATTCGTAGATTCAAATTCATTCATCCACAACATCCACTACACTACTATGGGCATTTTATCCGCTCCCAACCTGTGGGTATTTTCGTAACTCATCCTATGTGGTATTTTAGTAATAAATTGGGATTAATTAGAAAATCTTTACAAATCAAAGGCATTCCAGAATTTACAAATTTCGGGGTTATTTTGAAAAATTTTCCAAATTAAAGGTATTTTTGGAAATTCTAGAAATCGGGGTTATTTTGGTAATTTTGTAAATCAGGGGTAATTTAGTAAATTTTCCAAACCAGGATATTTTAGTCAAAACAATATAGTTTTTACAAAACTAAGGTTTGTATTCAATCTAAGGTAATTTTTTACAAAACAGTGTAGCTGGTCCCTTTCAGGTTTTAATTATCGGGTTTAGCCTTTATGAATATGTCCTCTTGGTTAGGTGAACCGCCACTACGCACTGTAGGATTCGAGTAAAGAGGAGGTGAGTCACTAGTACGCTTAAATACCAAGCTCTTCAAGATCTAATCCTAGACATGCGCACAATGTTGCCACACCTAACTCCTGCGACTTACTCATGTGTTTGTTTGGTTGTACTTAAGTCTTATGTATTTTGTGTTTGAGTAAACTAGTCCTAGGGTTCAATAGCTCCTAATATACTAATCTACGATCCCTTAATGCCCATAAAGTTTCACATACCAATCACTTCAATAGTTAGGGGTGCTTACCTCGTGGACTTCGATCCGGAGGCACAGTTGCCATGCCAGAATAAACCTGAAATAGTTCATGAAAGTCTATGTTTTTGAAAAGCCCATCTTTGAAAAATATTTTTGGACCCAAAACCCTCAAAGCTGAGTTTTGAACTGGGCTCTGATACCAAAATTGTAACACCCTAAACCCAGCCCAAACGCTACGGCCGAATCTAGAATGCTACTGAGGAAAAAGTTTGAAAAGAATTTGTCATAAGGGTGAAAACATAAAAAATTTCTGTCATTTATAAAAACATTGTATATTTAAAATTCTAAGTAAAATTATGTTGTTACAAATTTCTTAATTAAAACTTTAATATAAGTTTTGATGATGTAAATCGCTTTCTAAAATAAAACATTCCAAATATCATCTCGATCGTCAATCCAACTCGAACACAATAAAAGTCCCCAAATACTTTAAGTGGCCCTTATTACAATAAAATTTACTCAAAATACTAAAAATATAAAGTGCATAAAATAATGAAAAACATCTTCTGCATGGCCACCTCGTATATTCTCCATCCCGGTCCAAGAATCATGTGTCACCTGCATTGTTTGGTAAAAAAAATTGGGTGAGTCAAACCGACTCAGTGTGTAATTAGTCCATAGATTTCCACACATGGGCTTAGCCCAAACCACACCAATCCACATATCAAATAATACTGCAAAATGCACCCAACCCAGCCTTGGGTCCATCCTCTACACACCCCCGTATCTAGCCACCACACACCAGGGGATTACTAAATCAACCCTCCAACCTCTACACACCATTTTGGCAAGCAATGCCATCCACCAAGTGGTCAAGCCACTGGTCCACATGAAATAAATCATAGTATAATCCACAACGCGACCTCAGTCAACGTCAATCCACGATGTAGGTCGTAGCTAACATCAAATCACGATGAGGCACATAGCCATCACCAACCATGATATGGCACAAAGCCGATACCAACCACGATAAGGCACAGAGCCGATCATCAATCCACGTGAGGCTCGTAGCCATCACTAAACCACGTACATAAATGTACACCCTGTCCTTCAATAATCATATCCCAATCCTTATACATATGTCAGTATCATGGCCAAATAATAGTAAAATTCCAATGAGCATACATCACATGCTTACCGCAATTCCACACATATACCATGGTAAAATAATATCATAAAAGCCGACCAGTTAACCAAATACCCACTATGGGTAGCCACCATCTCACCATTATTTTTGGCTATCATACATATCTTATAATGTATATATATATACATAACAACAAATCTAAACAACGGGAGATTAGTGTGATAACTACACACCTTTTTCTAAGATAGTTGATTAAATCTCAAACCCAAAGCCTAAACGATTTGCATCTTGCGATTTGATGAACTCCCTCCTACGTAACTATGTTAGAATCGACTTCAACCCATAAGGCTTACAAAAAAATGGCCTCTGGCCGAATATCACACTTCACTTACCTTGGAACCACAGAGATATTTGGCTACTATAGAGGAGTGATTGACTTTGGAAGAAGAAAGAGATGGAGAAATCGGCTAAGGCTTACTTGTGCTTTCGGTTTTTTGATGGATTGTGAAAAGAAAAGAAAAGGTCGAGACTTGATGCAATTTAGCTTTGGTATCCAAAGGGAGATTCGTCCCAAGCAAAGTAAAAAGAAAAGAAAAAAAGAGAAAAGAAGAAGATGAGGGAAAGAGAGAATGATGACTATAAGTTTCGGCCAAGGAAGAAAAAGAATAAAATGAAAGAAAAACAATGCTCCTTTCAATGGTAGTAATTTTGGCACAAAGAGGAAAAGAGCTTGAGAGGGAAAAGAAAATAATACCAATTTGGTCAAGAATAATAGCCAAAACCAAAGCAAAATTTTACCAATAGCCCAAGACACATTCGGCTAGGAAGAGAGGTTTTGGAGAGAAAAGAAAATGGTGCCCAATTTGCTAAAATATTTGATCAACTATCCCCTATTCCCTTTCAATATTTAGCCAACCTGCCTAGCCCCAAAAATCGACCAGGTTCATGGTCAAAATGGCCATGAAATAATTTCCAAAACAAAGCCATTGATTCATGCCTTATAATCCTCTACTTTCCTAAAGTTTAAGAAATTATATCCCTTATTTCAAGCCTTATGTCCCCTTATCATACCAAAACTTAGGATTTCATTCCTTAAATTAACACTTACCTTTTTCCTTAGTCTACTATCCATAAAAGAAAATAGTCCAACCTTACCTTAATTACAGTTTGACCATCACATGCCATATAAGTCCAAAATAAAAAAAAATCACCTTAAGACTATCCATGGGATTTGAACCTAAGTCTCCCTCACACTGCTTGTGGCGTCACTTTCCAAGACCCTAAGTGGCACCTCCCTTGCCACTTTGTGAAACACCCCAAACCTGGCCCACGAGCCTTGACCGGATCTGGTATGTTCCCGGTGTAAACCATTTCAAATTCTTTTGTTACTTAGGAAAAACTTGTGTGATTTGGAAGAAAGATCGTATTGGGTTGGGCTTGAGTTGAAAATAAGTTTATTTCATTATTAAAATCCTTTACTTTAGGTGACAAAACGTTTGGGCTTTGTTTTAAAAAAAAAATAGGTTTACTTAATCTTTTAATAAATAAAAGTTTGTAAGCTTAATAAATAAAAACAAAACAAAATAGTTCTACTAAGGCCTTATTACATCAAATAATTCCCAAAATTTAAATTCAAAATACTTAAAGTAAAATAGTCCAAATAAAAGAAATCAACTCCACATGGCCTCCACTAAGCATCTCACGCGGGTCCATCCATCACCGATCGTCACCAAAAATAATCCCACAAGGAGTGAGTCAAACAAACTCAATGTGTACACAGCACTAAATCATAATCGAATCAGACATAACAATTATTACACATTCATATCATAGCATACAAATTATGATGCATTCCAAAAACCCAAACCTATTAAGCCATTCGCTACACTCCCCCGTACCAACCTGTACACCGTGGGGACTACTAAGTCGACCTTCCTTCCGTTACACTCCATATCGCGGTCTTAGGTCACTGCATTCGTGGTCTTAGGTCACCACGTTCAGATTTATGTGGTCTTAGGTCACCACATTCAGATTACTGTGGTCTTAGGTCACCACATTCAGATATCACGGTCTTAGGTCACCGTGTTTGTGGTCTTAGGTCACCACATTCACTTCCCCAAAAAATAAACCCATATGCCCCATGTAATAGTAATATGCATAAATATGCCAGAGTTCACATTCTTATTCTTATTCTCATGTTACAATTAACATATTTCATAATCCTAGTAGGAGTAGGAAACGTACCTGAGTACTTTGTACCATAACATGGTACCTTAGCCACTTTCATATTCTTAATATCACATATATTAATTAAACGTAGCCATAAAACATATTATGATATAGTGTGGGGTACACACCTGATTCACTTAGCAATTCCTTGAGATCCCGAAAAGCTTGATCTAATGCTTAGATCCTTAATCCCTACATTTGATTTATTACTTATTACTTTAATAAAAATCCATTCGGTCATAATTCCAAATCCCAGTAGGATTAGTATTCTTAAACTTACCTTTGGTGCCAAATCCCAAAATCTTCACTATACTCTTTCTTGTATTCGGCAAAGCTTTAAATCACTTTAACAAATTAGTTTCGGCTTTTGAATAAATATGAACTAGATCAAAAACACCAAAAATAGGCCTTGGCCGAATATTCACATGTCTTACCTTGTGGATTTTAAATCTCGAAATTCACCGAATAACTAGGGAACACACGGTCTATGGTGTACCTTCGGGAAAAGAACTTCTCATTCTTGTAGTTGACTTAAACAAATCCAGAAAAGCCTTCTTTCTAAGTTTCGACTAACACAATAATGGGGTTAGATTTCCTAGTTTCGGCTTTAATCTTAGAAGAAAAAGAATGGAAATCGATAACTCACCGACCTTACCCTTAATCTTTGTAATCGATGTTTCCTTTTCTTGAGTCCTCAAAGATTTGGCTTAAGACCTAGAGAGTAGTCACACAAGTTTCGGCTTTTGGAATATTGAGAGGAGAAGAATGAAGAAGAAAAGAATAGTTGCTTAAGAGAATTCAGCAGAGGTTATCAAGGAAGAGAAAATAATGCTGAATGGCCTCTCTTTTCCTTTTATAGCCGAATTTACTACTCAAAATCCCTTACTTGGCCACCACTCTTCTATTTTGATAACTTTATCCTTTGAATTATCACTTTATTAAAAGAATTAATCCAACAATTATCTCCTAAAAATAATGATAATTAAATCTATTATTTATCTCCTATTAAGACGAAATTTAAAGAGAATAAAACTCTTCCCTTGGGGTTCCTTAGTACCGTCCACTTCCTTGCTCTTTGAAGCAAAAATAAAACTCCTTTATTTGCTCCCCAAGTGACTCGAACCTAGGCCCAATACCCTTGTATGTGGCGTCACCTACCTGGGCCTCAAGTGATATCTTCAGGCCACTTTTCCAAGCCTGTTTGTGTGTCAAAATTCCTTCTATTAATTTTCTTAAGGCTACCTTGTTTTAGTTTCCTCTTTTAAACCTAACATTTCTAAAGCATTTCCTGGACATCTCCATACATTTCCAAGACAAGACATTTCCTTACATTTCCAGGACATTTCCTTACATTTTCGGGACATTTCCCTACATTTCCAAGACAAGACATTTCTTTACATGTCCAGGACATTTCCTTACATTTTCGGGACATTTCCTTACATTTCCAAGTTTCCAAAATGTTCACTTTCCTATTTTAACTTAACATTTCCAAGTTTCCAAAATGTTCACTTTCCTATTTTAACTTAACATTTCCAAGTTTCCAAAAATGTTCATCATACATTCATAACACATAAGACATGTCAGTTCGTACGATTAAACCGAAAATGCATAGGCCCTTTTCAGGATGTTACAGTTCTACCCCTTAAAATAATTTCATTCTCAAAATTACTTACTATCGTTCAATCCTAACTCATCACACTACGCCTTTGCTGCACACTCTGATCTAACACATTTCTTAGATACTATCTCGACCACGTCCACTAGAACTCATTACTAACGTCGCGATTTAATCTGATTAAAAAGTTTTATGCATTAGTTCTTTGTTCCACTGTTTAACCGCGAAGAAGTTTTATGAAAAGAATTTTAGGAGTGGTTCTTTCGTATTCATACATGCACACAGTCTTTACATTCATACATCCATCAATCAATTACGAACTTTCGTTCATTCAGATAAATGTTGTAGTTTTCATTGTTGTTGTTTTTCCACTACCCAGGGGTATTTTCATAATTTGTCAAATAAGGTTCCTTGGTAATTTTGTCAAAAAATATTTTGGAAATTTTAAAATCCCGGGGTTTTTCGGTAAATTTGAAATTCCAGGGGTATTTCAGTAATTTTGAATTTTGGGGTATTTTGGTAATAAACTAGGGTAAATTTGTAAACTTTAATATTTCAGGGATATTTCAAAATTTGCAAAACTTTGAGGGTTCTTTTTGAGAAATTTATTTTCAAAACGATGAAGTTGCAAAAATTTTGGAAATCAGGGATATTTTGGAAATTTTGGTAAGTTAGGGGCAATTTTGTAATTTTTTAAAATCAAGGTATTTTTGATAATTTGCAAATAAGGGTTTTTGGACTTGTTATAAAATAAATGAAAATGTTGATTAGAACTGTGGGTATTTTAGACATTCTTATAAACCAAGGGCATTTTTATAATTTTACCACTAGGGGTATTTTTGTAATTTTGCAAGTAGGAAATATTTTGGAAGAATTTTTGCAAAAATCTTTTGCTACTCCTAAAAGGGTAATATAGGGATTTTAAAGCTAGGGTTTCCATAAAAATACGGCTAGTCCCTTTTGGGTTTTAGTTAGGGGTTTAGCCCGTGTATAAGTCCTCTTGGTTAGGGTGAACCGAGGCTACGCACCAGGTAGGATTCGAGTGGAGAGGAGGTGAGTCACTAGGACTGCTTAAATACCAAGCTCCCATCAAACCAATCCTAGACATGCGCACCATGGTTACCACACCCTAACTCAAAGACTTAACCACGTGTTTGTTTAGTTAGGCATTTAAGTCTTATGTTTTGTTGGGTACACTATCCCTAGGGTTCAAGTACTCAAATCTCTATTCTACGCTCCATTTCTACCCTTCTACAAATCATAATATAGATCACCCAAGAGATCTGAGTACTTACTTGGTGGACTTTGCCTGAGACTTAGTGGGCCATGCCAGAAAAACCTGCTTAATTCACAAAATCCCTTTTGGGCTTAACTTTGAAAACATTTTGGGCCTTAAACCCAAGTCTGAGAGTTTAAAACTGGGCTCTGATACCAAATTGAAACACCCCAAACCTGGCCCACGAGCCTTGACCGGATCTGGTATGTTCCCCGGTGTAAACCGTTTCAAATTCTTTTGTTACTTAGGAAAAAGCTTGTGTGATTTGGAAGAAAGATCGTATTGGGTTGGGCTTAAGTTGAAAATAAGTTTATTTCATTATTAAAATCCTTTACTTTAGGTGACAAAACGTTTGGGCTTTGTTTAAAAAAAAAAAGGTTTACTTAATCTTTTAATAAATAAAAGTTTGTAAGCTTAATAAATAAAAAGTAATAAAATAGTTCTACTAAGGCCTTATTACATCAAATAATTCCCAAAATTTAAATTCAAAATACTTAAAGTAAAATAGTCCAAATAAAAGAAATCAACTCCACATGGCCTCCACTAAGCATCTCACCGGTTGGCCCATCACCGATCTTCACCGAAAAATAATCCCACAATGGGTGAGTCAAACAGACTCAATGTGTACACAAGACTAAATCATAATCGAATCGTGCATAACAATTATTACACATTCATATCATAGCATACAAATTATGATGCATTCCCAAAACCCAAACCTATTAAGCCATCCGCTACACTCCCTGCACCAACCTCAGACACCGTGGGGACTACTAAGTCGACCTTCCTTCCGCTACACTCCATATCGCGGTCTTAGGTCACCGTGATTCGTGGTCTTAGGTCACCACGTTCAGATTTCGTGGTCTTAGGTCACCACATTCAGATTCGTGGTCTTAGGTCACCACATTCAGATATCACGGTCTTAGGTCACCGTGTTTGTGGTCTTAGGTCACCACATTCACTTCCCCAAAAAAATAAACCCATATGCCCCATGTAATAGTAATATGCATAAATATGCCAGAGTTCACATTCTTATTCTTATTCTCATGTTACAATTAACATATTTCATAATCCTAGTAGGAGTAGGAAACATACACAGTACTTTGTACCATAACATGGTACCTTAGCCACTTTCATATTCTTAATATCACATATATTAATTAAATGTAGCCATAAAACATATTATGATATAGTGTGAGGTACACATCTGATTCACTTAGTAATTCCTTGAGATCCCGAAAAGCTTGATCTAATGCTTAGATCCTTAATCCCTACATTTGATTTATTACTTATTACTTTAATAAAAAGCCATTCGGTCATAATTCCAAATCCCAGTAGGATTAGTATTCTTAAACTTACCTTTGGTGCCAAATCCCAAAATCTTCACTATACTCTTTCTTGTATTCTAAAAGCTTTAAATCACTTTAACAAATTAGTTTCGGCTTTTGAATAAATATGAACTAGATCAAAAACACCAAAAATAGGCCTTGGCCGAATATTCACATGTCTTACCTTGTGGATTTTAAATCCGAAATTCACCGAATAACTAGGGAACACGCGGCCTATGGTGTACCTTCGAGAAAAGAACTTCTCCTTCTTGTAGTTGACTTAAACAAATCCCGAAAAGCCTTCTTTCCAAGTTTCAACTAACACAATAATGGGGTTAGATTTCCTAGTTTCGGCTTTAATCTTAGAAGAAAAAGAATGGAAATCGATAACTCACCGACCTTACCCTTAATCTTTGTAATCGATGCCCCTTTTATTGAGTCCTCAAAGATTCTGCTTAAGACCTAGAGAGTAGTCACACAAGTTTGGCTTTTGGAATATTGAGAGGAGAAGAATGAAGAAGAAAAGAATAGTTGCTTAAGAGAATTCGATAGAGGTTATCAAGGAAGAGAAAATAATGCTGAATGGCCTCTCTTTTCCTTTTATAGCCGAATTTACTACTCAAAATCCCTTACTTGGCCACCACTCTTCTATTTTGATAACTTTATTAAAAGAATTAATCCAACAATTATCTCCTAAAAATAATGATAATTAAATCTATTATTTATCTCCTGTTTAGATGAAATTTAAAAAGAATAAAACTCTTCCCATGGGGTTCCTTAGTGCCGTCCACTTCCCTGCTCTTTGATGCAAAAATAAAACTCCTTTATTTGCTCCCCAAGTGACTCGAACCTAGGCCCAATACCCTTGTATGTGGCGTCACCTACACCGGCCTCAAGTGATATCTTCGTGCCACTTTTCCAAGCCTGCTTTGTGTGTCAAAATTCCTTCTATTAATTTTCTTAATGCCACCTTATTTTAGTTTCCTCTTTAAACCTAACATTTCTAAAGCATTTCCTGACATCTCCCTACATTTCCAAGACAAGACATTTCCTTACATTTCAGGACATTTCTTACATTTTGGGACATTTCCTACATTTCCAAGACAAGACATTTCCTTACATTTCCGTGACATTTCCTTACATTTCGGGACATCTCCTTACATTTCCAAGTTTCCAAAATGTTCACTTTCCTATTTTAACTTAACATTTCCAAGTTTCCAAAAATGTTCATCATACATTCATAACAAATAAGACATGTCAGTTCGTACGATTAAACCAAAATGCATAGGCCCTTTTCAGGATGTTACACTTTGCCAAGTGAATTATTGTGTCTTAACCTCCACATTAATTCCCTTAAGGCCTAGCTTCCCTTAGCTCCCTTTAACTAACACTTAAAACAAAAATTTTTCTTACAGCTCAGGCCTACCCTTGGCTTAAACCTAGATCTTAAAACACCTTAATTAATGCACAATCAAGCCATGCACATGCAAAACAATTCAAACCTAATAGCCCCTATTTCAGGATGTTACAAAATCACACAAAAAATTATGGGTGTTTTGACATCAATCCTTATAAATTTTGAACTTCAAGGTGATACTCAAATTAGGTTTAACAACCTATCAATTTTAATTTTTAGAAAGTAGACTTATCATGCTCGATTCTCTAGTATTCTTCAAATTTAATCATCAATGCACAATTAACTAAGACTTATTCTAAAACATATCGATAAAAATCATAAATCATTAGAAATTTCACCCTAATTAATAATATGAGAAAAATACTTAAGATCAAGACTAATTTCAGGGTTTTGAGAATTATGCAAAAAGTTAGGCACTATTACCCCCACACTTAAGATGTACATTACCTTCAATGTAAAAAGATAGATAATGATAATTAGGTGCCAAATTAAAAAGATAAGTGGAGAAAGTAATACTCCCTAAAATCTGCATGATCCCTAGCGTCTTTGGTGGTGGTGATGGTGTTTTCTATGGGCCTGGTGGTGTGGCTACCGAAAAGCAATTTGCTAGATGAAAAAATTTGGTAGCCTGTGAAGATATAGCCAAGAGATCTAGAGAAATAATAATACTATACTAATAATATAATTAAAGATTAAAAAAATAAAAATAAGGAGACTAAGAAGAAAACTAAAATTTAAAGAAAAGTCTAGTGGACTAAGAAGTCCTTATTGTTGGATGGTTCGTGAGGTGGACGTGACCTTGAAGGCTGTGGTGCGTGATTCCCAAACAGCCTTTAGAACCTAAAACTAAGAAACTAATATGAAATAAATTAAATTAAGCAGGATATAAGTAAAGATAAGGAAAATGAAGAAGACGAGAAAAGAAAAATAGAACCGAAAAGGTTTTCGAGACCCTAGGCATGTCAATAAAGTGAAACTGCCGGTATGAACTCATGTTGAGGTCTCCTCTTAGGAGACGATGTTGACCTTCTTAGGTTTCTTCGGCATGATCTTTGTGTTGCTCAAGAGTCTTGACCTTTTCTGTGAGCAGAGAGAAAATTTTGCAAGAAAGAAAAGGGAGAAAGAATATGGGGGAGAGGGGAAGGCTGTGGGGATTTAAATAAAATTTTCAAATCTAGTATGTTCCCACGCCCGTGTACCGAGGGTGTGTTGGTTCACACGGCCACTTCGCACGGCCGTGTTGTGGAGTGTGTTGTTCTTCCACGCCCGTTTGTCAATTGGCATGCCCGTTTTTAAAAAGCCAGTATGTGAGCACGGTTGGACTGAACACGGCGTGGTCTGCCCGTGCTCAATAAGTCAGTATCTTAGCACGGTCGTGAGGCACGGCCTTGCTATTTTTTTGATGCCCGTGCTGTGGGTGGTTGGATCCATGACGTTGGGTGGGTGGTTGGACTAACTTTGCACGGCTCTGCTCTGTTAGTGTGGTGGTTCTAGTGGTCCGCACGGCCACGGAGACGGCCGTGTGTAAGGCCTTGTGGCTTGGAAACCTACATCTTTGTTTTAAATGTGGAGAGCAAAGAGAGAAGGAATGAAAAGAAAAATAATTTTGAAAAATAAAAAGTGTTAGTGCTCGGGTTGCGTCCCGAGAAGCGCTCTTTATAGTCTTAAGCTAGACCGTCATTGACTTTGACAATTTTAGGGAGGTTTAAAGGTTTGAATATTTTCCCTCTTGCTAATAGTTTTATTTTCGTGACAAAGTTTAGGTCGAGAAGTGTTTACCTTGAAATTGTTGAATATTAGATTGCTTACCTCGACTATTTCATATGGGAAAATATTGTATACCTGAAGGAGTATTTCTTCCTTTTTTTTCAGGTCTGTTGAAGTGATGTGAGGATCGGCTTTGTCTAACAGCACTTGTTCTCCTATTTTAAAGTGATTTGATGTCCCTATGAGCTCTTCTGGTGGTTCCTTAGGTTTTACTTCGTGTGGATCCGATTTTTCTTTGGTGTGTATCTTTTGCTCTTCTAAATTGTTAATCTTATGATTTTGTGTTGGCTCAGTTTTGATACTTTGTGTTGTTTCATGCGATGAAGTTTGAACAAATTGATTAAAATGAATTTCTTACCTTCATCTTCTATTGTTTTAACTGAGTCGAGAGCTTGAAGATTGACTGATTTATCTCCTACACGAAGTATGAGTTCTCCTGTGGCAACATCAATTTTAGTCTTGGTAGTTGCAAGAAAAGGTCTTCCTAAAATTAAAGGGATTGAATTTTCCTCATCCATGTCTAAAACAATAAAATCTACTAGGAAAACAAATTTATCGATTTTTACTAAAACTTCTTCAATAATGCCCCTAGGAATTCTAACAGTTTTATCAGCTAGTTGGATACTCATCCTAGTTTGTTTAGGCTTCCCTAGACCTAGTCATTTAAACAGTGCATAAGGCATGACATTTATACTTGCCCCTAAATCAGCTAACGCATTATCAATAGTTAAACTACCAATTAAACATGGAATCGGAAAACTCCCTAGATCTTTTAGTTTCTGTGGTAGCCTGTTCTGTAGCATTGCTGAGCATGTTGCGTTAAGTTCCACATGGTGCTCTTAATCTATTTTGCGTTTATTCGTCAAGAACTGTCTTCAAAATCTCCTTAAGTCAGTCATCTGAAAAAGAGCTTCAAGAAGAGGTAAGTTAATATGCAATTTCTTTAAAAGTTTTAGAAACTTATCGAATTGTTCCTTTGAATCATCTTTTTTCAATGCTTCGGGATAAGGTATGCGAGGTTGGTATTCTTTGATTACTGATTTTGGCCTCTCTTGTGCTACCTCTATTTTACCTTTTTCTTCCTTAGTTCCTTGTATTAAGGTGGGCTCGTCTACTTTTGTATCTTCTTGAGCTGTGATGGCTTGGATTTTCTCTTTTGGGTTTATTTCTGTGTTGCTTGGTAGACGTCCTTATTGACGTTTAGAAATCACCTTTGTAAGACATCCCACTGACCTAGTAAGTTCTCCAAGTTGATTCTCGATTCTTTTGATCGATTTTTTTGTTCATCATGTATTGCTTCAGTCTTTTGGAGACGAGTATCTATAGCTGCCATGAATTTTGTCAACATCTCTTCAAGGTTTGATTTCTTTTCCGTGGATAGGGCTGATTTTGGTAATTTGGAGTAGGTTGCTGCCTTTGATTTCCTTGATTTCCTTGTCTAACCACGAAAAATTTGGGTGGTTCCTCCAACCTGCATTATAAGTGTTACTATAAAGATTATTATTAGATCGAAAATTGTTACCTATATAGTTGGTCTGCTCATTTTCTGCTCCTGGTTGGTAGGGTGGGTACTCAGAATTCACCACATTCCCGCTTGCTTCGCATTGCATGACTGGATGTACCTGTGAAGAACATAAATTATAAAGCTTTTTATTCATTAACTCCACATGTGTTGACATTGTCATCAAGTCTATGTTAAAAACTCCTATTGATTTTGTCGGTTTAGCTCTCGTAATTTGCCATTGATAGGTGTTCAACGACATCTCCTTAATAAAATCATAAGTCGCTTCAGGAGTTTTATTATTCAAAGTTCCACTGGCTGATGAATCAATCATTTGCCTAGTTGGAGAATTCACACCATTGTAAAAAGTTTTGACTTGAAGCCACAAAGGTAATCTGTGGTGTGGGCATCTCCTTAGGAGATCCTTATATCTTTCCCATGCATCATATAATGTTTCTGCATCATTCTGCACAAAATAAGATATGCCATTCCTAAATTTGGCCATTTTGGCTGGTGAAAAATATTTTAAAAGAAATTTTTAGGTCATTTGATCCCATGTGGTGATTGACCCTCATGGAAACGAGTTCAACCACTTCTTTGCTTTATTCCTTAATGAAAAAGGAAATAACCGAAGACGTATGGCATCATCAGAAACACCATTTATTTTGAAGGTATCACAGAATTCTAAAAAATTAGATATATGAGTGTTTGGATCCTCATCTTGTAAACAATAAAATTGAACAAATTGTTGAATCATTTGTATTGTGTTAGTCTTTAATTCAAAATTATTAGCAGCTATAGCGGGCCTAACAATACTAGATTTTGTTCCTGTCAAATTATGTTTAGCATAATCATACATAGTAGGCAGAGCATCCTATTCTTGCACATTTGGTGGATTGTTCTCATCCATCCCTTCAGTAGGATTTGATCTTTCCTGTTCTTCTCTTTGATAATTTAGGGCTCGTCTAATTTCTCTGTGTTTTCTGCGAGCGGTAGCTTCAATGTCACTCTCGTATTCTAATGGTCCTCTCAGATTCCTTCTAGTCATAAACTAGAGGTACCTGTATAAAAAGAAGGAAAGAAATTTAGAAAAACTAAAATATATGTATAAAAATAAGAGAAATTTAAAAATAAAGACAATGGCTAAAGTAATAGAAATAGAGCTTTCTTAATATTTTATGAGTTCACCGGCAACGGCGCCAAAAACTTGATCGTGTCAAACAGTCGAGTTTTAATATTTATAAAAGAGTGATCGAACCTGCAGACTAACTATGACAATGATAGAGGCAAGTGCACCTATCGAGCAGTAGTATAGCTCAAGTAAGAATATCTTATCGAACCCAAGGGAACCTAAAAGTACTACTACTCACTTTCTCTCTATTATTTAGCCTAAAATTTGGAGTGATTGAATTATTAAACTAATGAAAAACAAAACTAGATGCAAGGACACAAGAATGAATGGGAGAAAGACTTTTGGAAAACTCAGTTGATGAAGACGATACCCTCAGGAAGAATCCACCTATGACTTCACTTATTATTTATTCCCCAAACCATATGATTTCTTTACTTAGCTTGATCTGTGAGACTCCTTAACCTATATTAAACCCTCTCTCGAGGCGAATAACATCTAACCTTAGGTTAATTAGTGGAACTCTCGTTCTCTTATAATAACCCCCTAAGGAAGCAGTAAATCGATCAATGGATTCTCATATTAGGTTTCACCCTAATCCGGTAAAATCTTGTAACCCTATCCCTAGGCGCCCGATCAACTCCGCTCAATTATGCTAGATCTACTCTTAGGTAGGGACTATTCCTCCTCCATCTAAGCACATCAGATTAACTTAAGCAACATAATTAAGAACAAACCAAGTACTTATCATATAATTCAGAAATCAAATAACAAAATCCATCATAGGTTTCATCCCCTTCAGGTATCTGAGGAGTTTAGTGCATAACTAAATACGAAAACATCTCAAGAGAAAAGAATAAACAAAACATAAGAAATTCCTAAAACCTCCTGAAAGAATTGAAGGAGAGATCCTCCTTCTTGAATGGAGTTCTGGCTTCTTGAGATGGATTAACTAGCTATCTTCAAATGATTCCCTAAAAGATGAAAGCTTCGGCAAAAGCCTCTGCTCCAAAGCTCCCTTTAATGTTTGCCTTAGGTTGTTTATATAGGCTTTAAGATGCTATCCTTGGCTCCTAAGTACCTCCTTCAAGTAGAATTACTATTAGGGTGTTGGAGTAGACTTAGAAGTATGTTTCTTTGGCTTCAAGCATCCAAATCCAAGTGAAATTGCTCTCTCCTGTGGCAGGGGTACGGCCATGGCACACGCCTATGTAAATCGTGGTTGGGCCGTGTCTCAACTCTGTCATTTTGGGCACGGCCATGTGAGTTAGGATTCAGGCTGTGCTTCAGGTCTTTCAATTTGGGCACGCCATGTAGATCACCAGGCACGTCCGTGTGATTAATGGATGCTGTACGGCCATGTGTCATGTAGTTGAGGCCGTGCTCTTGGTAATTGGAGAGGCACGGTTGTGTGGGCTTTAGGCCAGGCCGTGTTGATTGCTTTCTAAGGCCCAATTACTCCATTTTAAGCCCGTTTTGTGTTCTTTTTATCCTCGGGTGCTTTCCTGAGTATAAACATGAAAAGAAAGGATTAAAAGCACCTTTTTACATAAATCAAGGGCTAAATCATCCAAAAGCCTATTAAATATGGGGTTAAAATATGTTGCTTTTACGATTTATCAATGTCCACACCACGGATTACCTTTGTGGCTTCAAGTCCAAACTTTTTACAACGGTGTGAATTATTCAACGAGGTAAATGGTTGACTCATCAGCTGGTGGAACTTTGAATAACAAAACTCCTAAAGCGGCTTACAACTTTATTGAAGAGATGTCGTTGAATACCTATCAATGGCAAATCACAAGGGCCAAACTGACAAAATCAGCCAGAGTTTTTAACATAGATACAGTAACAATGCTGTCAACATAAATGGAGATGATAAATAAAAAGCTTGATAATTTATGTTCTTCGCGAGTACATCCAGTAATGCAATGCGAAACGAGTAGGAATGTGGCGAATCCTGAGTACCCACCCTACCAACTAGGAGCATAACAAGAGCAGACAAACTATATAGGTAACAATTTCATATCCAATAATAATCCTTATAGTAACACTTATAACGCAGGTTGGAGGAACCACCCAATTTTTTTGTGGGGAGGACAAGGAAATCAAAGGTAGCAACCTCCTCCAAATTATCAAAATTAGCCATATCCACAAGAAAAGCAATCAAACCTCGAAGAGATGCTGACGAAATTCATGGCAGCCAAAGATTCTCATTTCCAAAAGATTGAAGTAGCACTTGATGAACAACAAAAATCGATCAAAGGGATCGAGAGTAAAGTTGGAAAACTTACTAGGTCAGTGGGACATCTCACAAAGCCGATTTATGAACGTCAACAAGGACGTCTACCAAGCAACACAGAAATAAACCCAAAAGAACAAATCCAAGTCATCACAGCTCAAGAGGTAACAAAGGTAGATGAGCCCATCACAATAGAAGAAACCAAGGAAGAAAAAGGTACAATAGAGGTAGCACACAAAAAACCAAAATGAATAATCAAAGAATACAAACCTTGTATACCTTATCCCGAAGCATTGAAAGGAGATGATTTAGAGGAACAGTTCGG
Source organism: Gossypium rotundifolium (assembly GCA_025506655.1). Taxonomy (NCBI): domain Eukaryota; kingdom Viridiplantae; phylum Streptophyta; class Magnoliopsida; order Malvales; family Malvaceae; genus Gossypium; species Gossypium rotundifolium. Next base: position 15,142,736 of record CP106727.1, read on the forward strand.
TAAGTTTCTTAAACTTTTAAATAAATTACATATTAACTTACCCCTTCTTGAAGCTCTTTTCCAGATGCTAGACTCGAGGAAATTTTTAAGACAACTTTTGACAAACAAACACAAAATAGACGAAGAGCACCACGTGGAACTAAACGCAACATGCTTGGCAAGTTACAAAATAGACTACCGCAGAAACAAAAAGATCCAGGGCATTTTACTATTCTATGCTTAGTTGGTAGTTTAACTATTGATAATGCGTTAGCTGATTTAGGGGCAAGTATAAATGTCAGGCCTTATGCATTATTTAAACGACTAAGTCTAGGGAAGCCTAAACAAACTAGGATGAGTATTCAACTAGCTGATAAAACTGTTAGAATTCTTAGGGGCATTATTGAAGATGTGCTTGTAAAAATCGATAAATTTGTTTTCCCAAGAGATTTTGTTGTTTTAGACATGGATGAGGATAATTCAATCCCCTTAATTCTAGGAAGACCTTTCCTAGCAACTGCTAGAACTAAAATTGATGTTGCCACGGTGAACTCATACTTCAGATAGAGATGAATCGATTAAGCTTCAAGCTCTCGACTCACCTGTAACAACAAATGATGAAGGTAAGAAAGTCACTTCAATAGATAATCAAATTGTTCAACTTTCATCCCAGGAAACACCACATAAAGACAACCCTGAGCCGACTTATAAGTCCTAAAACAACAAAGAAGAATCCTACAATGGACAAGACCTTAGGATTGACAAGTTTGAATAGCAGAAGACACACGTCAAAGAAGAACCGCACAAAGTAAAACTAGAGGAACTAGAAAAAGAGCTCGTAGGAACATCAAACCATTACAAAATAGGAGAGTAGGTACTGTTAGACAAAGCAGACCCACATATCATTACAACAAACCTGAAACCAAAAGAAATCATTCTTAAGGTACACAATATCTTCCCACACGAAACAGTCGAGGTAAGCAACTCAACATTCGACAAATCCAAGGTAAACACTTCTCGACTTGAACTTTATCATGAAAATAGAACAATAAGCATGAGGGAAGATGTTCAAACCTTTAAACCTCCCTAAAATTTTTTCGAGAAGAGTCTAGCTTAAGACTATAAACGAGCGCTTTTCGGGAGGCAACCCGAGTACTAACAATAATTTCTATTTTTTAGTTTTATTCTTTTCTCTTTTTCTTTTTTAGAATTCAATAAAAAATACAGATTCCTAGACCACACGGTCTAGCACACGGCTGTGGCCGTAGTATGTGGGTACTCTGAATCACCGTACTGACATAGCAGGGGCCGTGCGAATCCTACCTCAACCAATTGCAGAAGTCACGGGCTCACCTACCCTACCATGGTCGTGCGAGGCGGTCATGGGTCAACACTGCCATTATAGAAACGGGCGTGGCATCAGAGACAAATGGGCATGCACTCCAACATGCCTAGAACACGGTCGTGAGATACAACCTTGTGAAGATATTGACTTCTCGACCACGGTTGTTTAATCTCCAACACACCTCTAAACACGATCGTGCGATACAGCCATGCAAAACAACATGCCCTATGGGCGTGGGATATCGTCAGAAGCAAAAATCTATTTAAACCCCACAACCCTCCCCTTTCCCCCATCTTCTTTCCTCCTTCTTTTTCATTCAATTTTTCTGTCTTGCATTAGAAAAGGTGTTCAGACTCTTGACCTACACTAAAATCATGCCGAAGAAGCGTAAGAGGCCAATCACAATCTCCCTATGGGAGACCGATCTATATAAGTTCATGTCGGCCGCTTCATTCAAACAACAAGCCAAGGGTCTTTGAGACCATATAGTTTTTATTTTCTTTTTCTCTTTTGATTCAATTTCCTTCTCTTTAACAATCTTATGCTTAGTTTAGTTTACTTTAATTTAGTTTCTTGGTTTTAGGTTCTAAAGGCTGCTTGGGAATCACACACCATAGCCTTAGAGGTCACACCCACCTCGCGAACCATCCAACAATAAGGACTCTTTAGTATATTATTAACGTTTCTTTAGATTTCTTGGCTATATCTTTGTAGGCTACCCAATTTCTTTATCTAGCACAAAGCTCATTGGTAATCACCCCACCAGGCCCATAAAAAATGCCACCACGACCTCTACCAACTCCAGGATCACCCAAAATTCAGGAAGTGGCACTCTATCCCTCTCTTTTGATCTTATATTAATTGTTATTACCTATCTTTGTACATTGAGGGCAATGTACATCTTAAGTGTGGGGGGATAAAAGTGCCTAACTTTTTGCATAATTCTCAAATTAATGCCTAATTTTTCATTATTCTCAAAAATCCTGAATTTTAACTTGTTCGAAATTATTTTTCTCATATTAGTAATTAGGATGAAAGTTCTAATGATTTATGATTTTTATTGATATATTTTAGATTAAGTCATAGTTAATTGTGCATTGATGATTAAATTTGAAGAATACTAGAGAATCGGGCATGATAAGTCTACTTTCTAAAAATTAAAATTAATAGGTCATTGAACTGAATTTGAATATCACCTTGAAGTTCAAAATTTACAGGGATCGATGTCAAAAACCCATAATTTTTGTGAGATTTTGAGCCTTATAGAACATTTTTTTCTTTTTCATGCTCACTTTATTGATTATGAGTGTCAACTTTGAACTGTTATTGTAGAACTTGCCTCGTTTATACATGTCGAGATCACACTTTTGATTTGATATACAGATATGATAAAGGCACCTAGGATTTAACCCACTTACTCCATAAAAAGCCTACCTTCACAAATTAACCCCTGGTGAACCCCGTTGAATCTTAACAACCTTTTTATTGACTCACCCACTAATATTAACCCAAAATCCCTTTGTATTTATTATCACCATTCTTTTAACTTCCCTTTAATCGAGGTTTGATTTGATTAAGTTACCGAATTATATTAGTTTAGTAGTTACATTTATCATTTATGATGTAATATTTTAGTATTTTGTTCTGAAAAAAACCCAAGTATATTCAATATTAGCAGTATATAAAAGAGCCTAGAGCATTTAAATTCCAATTGTTGAAGAAAAAGCTCATATTAAAGTATTATCAAATTTTAAGTGATGAAAATACCCTTTATTATATAGTAATTATCAATAGTGGTATTATTAGTTTTCATTCGAAGTAAATATTCATATTTAGTTCATTGTTTCTAGTTAGGTAATTTGTCAAGTCAGTCTCGATTCTAACTCTCTAATCAGCCTGTATCCACACCCTTAACCTTAGCCCTATTACAACCCTGATAAAGACCTTTTGATCTGTGTATCATCTCATATACAGTCGTGGAGATTTGATTTTTAGGTAAGCCTATGGGATTAACTTTTTAGGTTTGACTTATGAGTGCTTATTCTTGAACCTTAAACACTTTGAGTGATTTGAGTGAACCATCAGTGAGGATGTCAATCCTTGTCGGTTTTGAATTAAAGGTAATAATTTAGATAAGGGGATACACCTATGTTTTCATACTACAAAGGTATGACTTATCGTGATTGAATCTTTAGTACTCTTTGAGTTGAATTATCCATGTATAAATTATCTATGAATTATGATGAGACATTGTCGATAGGAATTATGAATTATGGAAAGTTTGTTTTAATTGTAAGTTGAGAATTTTGCTTGAGGACAAGCAAAAGCTTAAGTGTGGGGGTATTTGATAAACCGTAAAAGTAACATATTTTAATCCCACATTTAGTATGTTTTCGGATGATTTATCCCTGATTTATATAAAAAGGTGCTCTTAATCCTTTCTTTCCATGTCTTATACTCAAGAAAGCACCTAAGGATAAAAAGAACGTAAAACGGGCTTTAGAATGGACCAATTTGGGCCAGAGAGGAAATCGACACGGCTTGGTATTCAAGCCACATGACCGTACCTCGTTAAATTACTTCACACGGCCATGGCACAATTTACACGATCGTGCCCCAATCGACAGAATCGAGACATAGCCTGGGGACGATGTGCATGGACGTGTGCCATGGGCGTGCCCCTGACACGGGAATGAGCAATTTCACTCGAATTTGGATGCTTGAAGCCAAAGAAACATACTCCTAAGTCTACTTAAACATCTTAATAGTAATTCTACTTGAAGGAGGTACTTAGGAGCCAAGTAAAGCATCTAAGGAGCCTATATAAACAACCCAAGGCAGCCATTCCAAAGAGGATTTTTGGGCAGAATTTTCTGCCAGAGCTTTTATTTAGGGATTTACTCGAGGATAGCCAGTTGATTCATCTCAAGAAGCTAGAGTTCTACTCAAGACAGAGGATCTCCTCTTCAATTCTTTCAGGAGGTTTTAGGGATTTCTTATGTTTTGTTTTATCTTTTCTCTTGAGATGTTTTCTTATTTTGTTATGAACTAAACCCTTCAGATACCTAAAGGACCTATGACGGATTTTGTTATTTAATTTCTAAGTTATTTGATAAGTACTTAGTTTGTTCTTAATTATGTTGCTTAATTTAATCTGATGTGCTTAGGTGGAGGAGGAATAGACCCTGCCTAAGAGTAGATCAAGCATAATTAAGCGGAGTTGATCGAGTGCCTAGAGATAGGGTTACGAGATTTTTCTGGGTTAGGGTGAAACCTTGTAACACCCCTAACCCAAGACCGTCACTAAAATAGGGTTTAGAGGCATTACTGAACAATAGAATCATTTTACATCGCATTTACGACACAAAGTCAATCATCATCAAACACATTCAGATACAATCATAGTGTCCTTTAACCAAGTCATCAAGACCCTAAGCATGCTTATAAACCGAGTCAAGACTAAACCGAAACACATATAAAATCTCATGAAAAATTGTAACTTTACTAGAATACAGGGGAGACACGCCCGTGGGGGTAGGCCGTGCCTCTCCCACGATTACATGACATGCCCGTGTGACTTCTCCATTGGTTACATACTGCCAAAATCAATACAGCTACCAAGCACACCCGTGTGCTTTGGTCGTGTCCTATAAGGTCATATTCTACCATTTCTCGGATGACCTGTAGGCACTCTCGTGCCATGGCCGTGTGCAATTTAAGCCACAATCTACCAATTTACCCACGGTCTGAAGCACGCCCTTGTGCCCCAACCGTGTGACTTTATAGGCCACTTTGTAGAGTCAAAATGCCACCCATAAGGGTCCAACCTACAAGCCATACAACCTAAACATTTCATGCTCATATTATCACCATAAACATACCAATATTGTCATTCCACTCATGCATCCAATTTCAACTCTATTTATACTAAATTCAATACCAATACTTATTCTATCACAAGCATAATTCATTCCCAATTTCACTAACCCCTATTAGCATTTATCAACACAAAGTTACCACTTGATAGCAAATTTATCAATCCACAAATCATGCCAAAAGATGCATCACACATATCACATTCATTCATGCCAAACCTACCACATATCTAGCCACATCTCATGGCTAATTACAATCTCAAACATAATTCAATTAACTAGCCTATACATGCCATATTCTAGCTTTATACATCTTTCCAAAAATACCAAAATAGAATGCCGATAGTGTAATTGAGAAGCTGACGATCCCAGTAAGCTTAGTAAGTTCGATATACAATACTATATCTCATCAAACCAAACTAAAGTAAGTATTAAGCATCACATAGATCAGTTATCTCACATTCATATCATCTCATTCATATCTAAAATACGCATTCATTCCACCATAGCTTGTTTATAATTCATCAACCACAAAGGTTAATTACATACCTTAGCTAACACTTAGTTATTCTACCTCCAAGCTATTCAATGCTCGATATTACTTGTTGATCTTCATTTGATATTCATTCAAAATAACCGCACACTCAGTGCCACATATATATTCGAAGTATAATTGTTATCACACACTTAGTGCCTATGCTTTTAACCGACTTGTCTCGGTGTCGCACACACAGTGCCAATTCAATAAGCTAAAGCTTTTATATCATCGCACACATAGTGCCATTCATTTCTATTTCGATTTCAATTTCGCACACTTAGTGCCATCAACTACAATCGTGCACATAGCTCATTTTCATATACATGAACATATTAATTTCATATTTATAAAACATAACTCAAATACATGTATGATATCCGAACTTACCTCGACGTCGAACTATCGATACGGTCGATTAATCGAGCACTTTATCTTTGCCTCAATCTCGATCTTAACCTCTCCTCTCTTGGTCTAAACACATTCAAATTAAATCCATTCAATCATAAATTCATTCATTTTAGTCCAAACACACATATTTAGGGCATTTTACATAATAGCCCTCACATTTTCACATTTCGACACTTTAGTCCCTATCTCACAAAATCATCAAATACTCAAAATTTCATTACACTATGCTTAGGCTGAATTCTCCTTAGTCTCATAGGAGTCCACACATTTCATTTATTTTACATTTTAGTCCCTTAATTTACACTTTTCTCAATTTAGCCCAATTTACTCAATTTCATCAAAAATTCAAAGACAAAATATGTTAATCCAACACCAAGTCTTTATATTTCACTATCATCTAGCACGTAGCTCAAGCATTCATCAATGGCTCATCACAAAAACATCATCAATTCACAAAATTACAATATGGGCTAGCTAGAGCACGAAGAAACGATTACAAAAAACATAGAAATTATCAAAAATCGAGCTAAAACATACCTAAATTTTTGCCTAACAATGACCGAACCCTAGCTTTCCATTTCTTTTATGTTCTTTGCTATTTTTGGCACCAAGATGAACAAGAATGACCATTTTCATGCTTTGATTTCATTAAACACATATTATTTAACTATTTACTATTTTATCATTTCAATTAATAATTAAAACATATAATCACCAAGGTTATAGTTGTCCATTACCACCCACTATCTTAAAACTTGGTTTAATTGCATCATAAAGCCTCCATATTTAAAAGACATCAACATTTAGATACTTATAAATTAGCACATAGCTTTTACTCTTTACGTGATTAAGTCCTTTCTCTTAATTCAACACTAAAACGATCAAATCATCACACAGAACTTTCACACATACCATGTTGCATACTATTCATATAGAAAATAATATTAAATTATTATTTTGACATCAAATTTATGGTCTCAAAACCACTGTTCCGACTAGGGTCTAAACCGAGCTGTTACAAACCTAATATGGGAGTCCATTGATCGATTTGTTGCTTCCTTAGGGGGTTATTATAAGAGAATGAGAGTTCCACTAATTAACCTAAGGTTAGACGTTATTCACCTCGAGAGAGGGTTTAATACAGGTTAGGGAGTCTTATGGATCAAGCTAAGTAATGAAGTCATATGAATTAAAAGTTAGATAAAAAGAGAAGTCATAGGTGGATTCTTCCTGAGGGTATCGTCATAATCAACTGAGTTTTTCCAAAGTCTTTTCCCAAAAGTTTCATTCTTTTATGTTTACATCTAGTTTAGTTTTTCATCAAACCAATCACTTCATATTTTAGGCTAAATAATAGAAAAAAAGTGAGTAGTAGTACTTTTAGGTTCTTTTGGGTTTGATAAAATAATCTTGCCTAAACTATACTATTGTTCTATAGGTGCACTTGCCTCCATCATTGTCATAGTTAGTCTATAGGTTCAATCATTCTTTATAAATAGTAAAACTTGACTGTTTGACACGATCACAGGGACACGCCCGTGTGATTCGGGGCTAGGACCTGGTCATACCTACTAAGGAGGCACAGCCGTGTGTTTTGGGCCCAGGCCGTGTTTGAACCTGTTAAAGAGGCACGACCGTGTGTTTCGAGACCAGGCCATGTTGATTTCATACTTTGGCCCGTTTCTCATTCTTTTCATCCTCTAGTGCTCTCTTGAGTATAAAAGATGAAATTAAAAGATTAGGGGAACCAAATTCCACAATTCAGGGAATAAATCATCCAAAATTATGCTAAATGTGGGATTAAAATATGAACATATTACAGTTTATCAGGTGGTTAAGTGAAGTGTTAATATGCTGGTGGTCTTGAGTTCAAGTCCAGGTGTGTGTAAGGGAGTGTTTTATTTTGCTACTTGCGCCATGTGTGTGTTCTAGTTTGACCTAAATTATGAGAGTTTGAGGGTAGTGGGAGTGTGTTGGACGGCTTGGGAGGGAAATAAGGGATTTGGGGAGAAAAGTAATGAGTGAAGGTGTTTGAGATGGACTGGGATGCTGAGTGGTTGGAATGGATGTGGTTTAGTGGAGTAAATCAATGAGTTTGGGGAATTACCCTTTGATTCTAAAAATATCTACAGAACACTCCTCTACCATCTTTCATTTTTATTTTGTTTTTTCTCTGCCTCCATAGCCGAATTCTGTCCCTTTCTCCCTCACCCTATTTTTGTTTTCTATTTACTTCAATCTCCATGTGTTGCTGCCGAGATTTCAAGTGCTTTCCCTCTACTTGCCAAAATTTTCCTCTCCACCTTTTCTTTTTTTTTTTTTTTTCAGCCGAAATCCCCCATTGCTGCCATTTTCCCCTCTAATTCTTTTTTTTTTTGCCTAAATTTCAAGTGTTTCCCCTTATCTTTCATTTTGGTCTATCTTGCTCCTCGACTTTTGTTTCTGTACGATAATGGTAAGTAGTTTTGTTGTGCTTTTTTAGTTTTGGTTTCGAAAGATTTTGATTCTATTGTTTGTGTATAGGGGACGATCGTGAAGAGGTTTTTCTTCCCAATGAATTGATTAGTTCGAGCAGTCGGGGGTGATTACGGTAAGTGAGTGCATTTGGCTTATTTTGGTGTTGATTAAATTGTGTTTTAGTTGTTAAATTTGAGATTGGGTATGCTGTTTATAGGTTCCAGAAGGTTAGGAAGTGCTTAAGCATCGAGAACAACCCAGGTGTGTAAACATGACTCTGGAAATGAAAATCGATGAAATGCTAGAAAACGTGAAAGTCGATGCCACATGGACGTGAGGTCGCCCGTATGGTAGGCCGTGTGATTGGGCACGGGCATGTGATTGACAAGGTAGGTTACGTGCAATTCATGGGCCAGGCCAAAATGAGCCATGTGAGCCTTACACAGGGAACCACATGGGCGTGTGGGATTATTGGGCCAGGCCGTGTAGATCACACGACTAAGGCCATTTTGGGCCTTGTAGGCCATACGGGCGTGTGGGCCTACATGGGCAAATTACATGGACTTGTGGGTTCATTTTCAATATTTGGACTGCTAAGGTTGCACTGGTCGCCCGAGTCAATTGTAGACCTACTGTAGGGTCAGTAAAATTACCTAGATCCCTAATTTAATGAATGATTGTTATATCCATGTACTTTATATATATACATTAAAACTGTACTGAATACATATATGATACCATGATTTGGCATGATATGATTGTATGATGCATTGCATGGGGATGGATTTATATGGATCAGAGGAAGTGTACTGAAAGGCTTCGAGCCTAACTTACTGGCAGCTCAACTGTAAACTACTGTTTAGTGTTGTATTTGGTATTTTTTGCAGTGTAGGGAATGGTGGGTTGATTATATTCCCACAGGGAGTGTAGGGTTGGATGAAGATGGAGTGTAGAGGCTGGCTGGATAGGACTTGTATACTGCATAATTGATACTCTATTGATTACTGATACTATAATAGGCCAAGGCCCAAATGCATGACTGCCTCAGTACTGAGATGGGCTAAAGCCTAAACTGATACTGTCACTGATTCTAAAAAGGGCTTAGGCCTAGACTGTGATTGCTTTTTGTCTATTTGTTTGCTTTATATGCGATTACGAACTGAGTTTTCAAAAACTCACCCTTCTGATTTGATTGCACAGGTAATCTCCGGACATAGGCGGATCGGTGCAGCGGAGGACTCTGAGGTGGCCACATAACCTAAATTATTTGATTAGTATTTAATAATGATTTTTAATTTTATTTTGGGGTATTTTACTGTAATAATGGTCTTTTTGGATTTTCATGGTTAATTTGGGATTTTTATTGTTTTGATTTACAACTACTAGTAGTAGGGTTAATCTAGTTTTCAAAAAGAATCAACCGTTTTAACAAAATACACTCAAATAAGCAAACTAATTTAAAAAGCTTCTGCAATAGGTGACGTTTTGAAAATTCACAATGTTTTGAAAAGAATAATTTTGGGATAATGAACTACATTTGAAAATTAAAGACGCATCTTAGAATTAACTCAAGATTTTGTATAGAGGTTAAATAGAAAGGAGGTTTTTAAGACAACTCATTTATTTCGAAAAACACTACCATGTGACACCGCCAGATTCGGCCATAACGTCTAGGTCGGGTTTGGTGTGTTACATTTAGTGGTATCAGAGCCAGGTTGCAAAACTCGACTGTGGATTTAGGTTTTAAGATTTGATTTTCTAAGAAATATTTTTTAATGATTTGAAATGTTTTTACCGAACATGTGGTACATTGAGTCTCTGGCGCCAATCTTATAAATTCTCTGAAACTGCTATATGTTTTAAACTAAAACTGATACGAAACTAAAAGTACTATAGGTAGTATACTGCACTGAAAACACTCTAAATTAGTGTATTGATCGTGTCAAATAGTTAAGTTTTAATATTTATAAAAGAATGATCAAACCTGTAGACTAACTATGACAACGATAGAGGCAAGTGCACCTATCGAACAGTAGTATAGTTTAGGCAAGAATATCTTATCGAACCCAAGGGAACCAAAAAGTACTACTAATCACTTTCTTTCTATTATTTAACCTAAAATATGGAGTGATTGGTTTATGAAACTAATGAAAAAATTAAACTAGATGCAAAGACAAAAGAATGAATTGGAGAAAGACTCTAGGAAAACTCAGTTGATGAAGATGATACCCTTAGGAAGAATCCACCTATGACTTCACGTATTAATTATTCCCCAAACCATATGATTTCTTTCCTTAGCTTAATCCAGAGACTCCCTAACCTATATTAAACCGGCTCTCGAGGTGAATAACGTCTAACCTTAGGTTAATTAGTGGAACTATTGTTGTCTTATAATAACCCCCTAAGGAAGCAGTAAATCTATCAATGAATTCCCATATTAGGTTTCACCCTAATCTAGCAACATCTCAAAACCCTATTTCTAGGTGCCCGATTAACTCTACTCAATTATGCTAGATCTACTCTTAGGATGGGTCTATTCCTCCTCCACCTAAGCACATCAGATTAAATCAAGCAACATAATTAAGAACAAACTAAGTACTTATCATATAATTTAGAAATCAAATAACAAAATCCATCATAGGTTTCATCCCCTTCAGGTATCTGAGGGGTTTAATTCATAACTAAATAAGAAAAAATATCAAGAGAAAAGATAAAACAAAACATAAGAAATCCCTAAAACTCCCTGAAGGAATTGAAGGAGAGATCCTCCGTATTGAATGGAGTTCTGGCTTCTTGAGATGGATCAACTGGCTATCCTCAAGTGATTCCCTAAAAGATAAAAGCTTCGACAAAAGCCTCTGCCAAAAAGCGTCCTGTCTCGGCTTCTGTTGAACTCCCTTTTTAGTTGCTACCTTGGGTGTTTATATAGGCTTTGAGATGCTTTACTTAGCTCCTAAGTATCCTAATTCAAGAAGAATTTCTCCTAGGATTTAAGTAGACTTAGGAATGTGTTTCTTTGCCTCCAAGTATCCAAATCCGAGTGAAATTGCTCATTCCCGTAGTAGGGGCATGGCCATGGCACATGCCCGTGTCAATCGGGGTTGGGCCATGCCTTGATTCTGTCGTTTTGGGCACAGCCATGGCACGGCCGTGTAAGTCAGGATTCAGGTCGTGCTTCAGGTCTGTCGATTGAGACACGACCATGTAAATCGTTTGACACGCCTGTGTGTGGTAATGAGATGATGTGCGGCCGTGCAACTCATGAGTTAGGCTGTGCTCTAGGTAGTCGGCAAGACACGGCCGTGCAGGCTTTGTGCCAGGCTATGTTAATTTCTTGCTATGGTCCAATTACTTCGTTTTAAGCCCGTTTTGTGTTCTTTTTCTCCCGAGTGCTTTCCTGAGTATATGACATGAAAAGAAAGGATTACAAGTACCTTTTATATAAATCAATGGCTAAATCATCCAAAAGCATACTAAATGTGGATTTAAAATATGTTACTTTTACGGTTTATCAAATACCCCCACACTTTAAGCTTTTGCTTGTCCTCAAGCGAAATTCTCAACTTACAATTAAAACAAACTTTCCATAATCCATAAGTCCTATCGACAATGTCTCATCATAATTCATAGATAATTTATACATGAATAATTTAACTCAAAGAACCCTAAAGATTCAATCAAGATAAGTCATACCTCTGTAGTACGAAAACATAGGTGTCTCCCCTTATTTAAGTAATTACTTTTAATTCAAAATCGACAAGGATTGACATCCTCACTAAAGGTTCACTCAAATCACTCAAAGTGTTTAAGGTTCAAGAATAAGCACTCATAAGTCGAACCTGAAAAGTTAATCCCATAGGCTTGCCTAAAAATCAAATCTCCACCACTGTATATGGGATGATACACAGATCAAAAGGTCTTTAAGCAGGGTTGTAACGGGGCTTGGGTTAAAAGGTGTTGATAAAGGCTGAATTAGAAGGTTAAATTCGAGATCGAATTGACAAGTTACCTAACTAAAAACAATGAACCTAGAAAATAAATGATTACATCAATTGAAACTTTAAACTAATAATAATACGAGGTTCTTTTTTTTAAGAACAAACTAAAATATTACATTATAAATAATAAATGTAACTACTGAACTAATATAATTCGGTAATTTAATCAAATCAAACCTCGATTAAAGGGTAGTCAAAAGAATGGTGATAACAAATTCAAAGGGATTTTGGGTTAATATTAGTGGCTGAATCAATAAAAGGTTGTTAGGATTCAACGAGGTTCACTAGAGGTTAATTTGTATGGGTAGGCTTTTTAGTGGAGTGAACGGGTTAAAACCTAGGTGCCTTTATCATCTCAGTATATCAAATCATTAATGTGGTCTCGACATGTATAAACGAGGCAAGTTCTAGAATAACAGTTCAAAGTTGACACACTCATAATTAATAAAGTGAGCAGGAAAAATAATATATGCTCTATAAGGCTCAAAATCTCACAAAAATTATGGGTTTTTTTGACATCAATCCTTATAAATTCCAAATTTCAAGGTAATACTCAAATTTAGTTCAACGACCCATCAATTTTATAATTTTTAGAAAGTAGACTTACCATGCTCGATTCTCTAGTATCCTTCAAATTTAATCATCAATTCACAATTAACTATGACTTAATCTAAAACATATCAATAAAAACCATAAATAATTAGAAATTTCATCCTAATTAGTAATATGAGAAAATTTCTTATGGACAAGACTAAAATTCAGGATTTGAGAATAATGCAAAAAGTTAGGTACTTTTACCCCCCACACTTAAGATGTACATTGCCCTCAATGTATAAAGATAGATAAACAATTATGTAATAATAAAATCAAAAGAGAAGGGGAGAATTAACACTTCTTGAATTTTTGGATGAAGTCTATGAAAAGAAACCGGATAAGATTAGAGGTCAACGTGGGGAATCATCCTGAACCGTTTGAAATTGAATCCTCGAAGTAGCCGGCTTGGTTTTATTGTATCCTAAGCTAAATATAAATATCATAAAGAATAAGAAGAAGAAAATAAAATAAAATAAAGTAAAAAATAATGATGAAATAAAAAAATAAAAACCCATCTAAATAAATAATAAAAAATGAAAGACAACTAGAAAAATGGAGAATGAGGTTTAAAGAGAGATGTAGCCCATGTTTTGGGATTTTGAATTTTGAACGCATTCATGGTGTTCAGGCATGGTCGTGGGCGTCTGGCACACCTGTGTCTTTCTTCACACGGTTATTTAATACGGGCGTGCTCTTCCCGTGTTTGATAAGTCAGAATGTTGGCACGGTTGAAAGGCACGGCCATGTTTAGCCCGTGCTTGACAAGTCAGTAACCTCGCAAGGGGGGTTGGCACGGGTGTGGACTATTATCGCCACCCGTGTTGGGAAAATAAATTTTTCTATGTCGTTCACGGCTACTGGCATGCCCATGGTTCATCCCCTGGCTTCCACCCGGCCATGGGCACGCTCATGTGTAGGGCCATATGGCCTAGAAATCTGCTCTTCGGTTAGTGTATGGTTAGGTGCTAAAAAGAAAAAGAAGGGAAAAAAATAAAAATAAAAATAAAAAATGTAAAAATGGGGTTAGTACTCGGGTTGCCTCCCGAGAAGCGCTCGTTTATAGTCTAAGCTAGACTTTACCTCTCATTTGTATGGTCATGGTGGTTTGAGGAGGTGAAAATCCTTTCTCATGCGATCACTTTGATTATGGATATATAGTTTAATTCGAGTAATGTTTACCTCAAAAGTGTCAAATTTAGGATTGCTGACCTCGACTGTGCCGTATGGGAAGACGTTAAGTAACTCAAAAGTGATTTCTTCGTTTGTCTTGAGGTCTGAGTTGGTGATTCGAGGGTATTACTTATTCAACAATACCTAATCTCCTAATTTGAAGTGATTCATTGTTCCTATCAGCTTGTCTAAGGGCTCCTTCGGTTTCACTTCGTGCGATTCTGTTCCTCTTTGATTTGTGTTTCCTGGTCCTTTAGTTTGTCAACCCTAAGGCTTTGTTCCTTATGTAATTCTTCTTTGTTGGCACGAGGTCTAAGATCTATCTCAGCTAAGTGATTTCGTGATGCTTCCTGTAAAGAAGGTTGAACCAAATGATTATCAATAGAATTAACATTCGTACCTTTATTACTCGATGTCCTAGCTGAGTTAAGAGCTTGAAGAGTGATTGTTTCATCGTCTACACGAAGTGTGAGTTCACTAAATTCTTCCTCTGTGTGGTCTTTCTTTATTGTATCAGGATATGGCACACGAGGTTGGTACTCTGTAATTGCCGATTTTGGTAGATCATGGTACACCTCAACCTTACCTTTTCTTACCACAGGTTCTTCCCTTGGGTTTGGATCCACTAACAATTCACTATTACGAGCTTGTATGACTTGGGGCCCATGATTCGGCTCAAGTTTGTAGCCATGTGGTGTTTCTTGTGGTGAAAGTTGAACAATTTGATTACCAACTGAATTTACTTTCTCACTTTCATCACTTGATGTCCTGGCTGAGCCAAAAGCTTGTAGACTGATTGATTCGTCACCTACACGAAGAATGAGTTCTCCTGTACCAATATTAATTTTAGTCCCGACAGTTGCTAGAAAGGGTTTTCCTAAAATTAAAGGAATCGAATTGTCCTCATTCATGTCTAAGACAACAAAATCTTCTGGGAATATGAATTTATCAATTTTGATTAGAACATTTTCTATTATACCCTAGAATTCGATAGTTTTATCGCTTAATCGAATGCTCATCCTAGTTTGTGCTGGGTTTCCCTAGGCCTAGTTGTTTAAACATTTTATAAGGCATAACATTGATGCTTGACCCTAAATCAGCTAAAGCGTTATCAATATATAAACTACCAATCAAACATGGAATTGTAAAACTCCCTGTGTCTTTTTGCTTCTATGGTAGTGTGTTCTGTAACATTGCTGAGCATGTTGCGTTTAATTCCATGTGGTGTTCATCGTCTAATTTGCATTTGTTTGTCAAGAGCTGCCTTAAAGATTTTCTCGAGTCTGGCATATGAAAAAGATCTTCAAAAAGAGGTAAGTTAATATGTATTTTCTTTAAGAGTTTAAGAAACTTACTGAACTGTTCCTCTGAATCTTCTCTTTTCATTGCTTCGGGATAAGGTATACGATGTTGGTACTCCTTGATTACCGATTTCAACTTTTCTTGTGTTACCTCTACCTTACCTTCGTCTATCTTGGCTTTTTGTATTGGATTGGGTTCATCTAACCCCTTACTAGCATGAGCTGTGATAGCTTGATTTTGCTCCTTTGGATTGATCTCAGTGTTACTAGGTAGATTTCCTTGCGGTCGTTCCGACATCAACTTTGCGAGTTGTTCGACTGCATTAGTGGTCGCTTTGATCGACTTAGTAAGTTCCCTCAATCAGCCTCGTTGCTTTTACTTGTTTTCTCGCTTGGAGATGCTTTTACGTGTTTGCTATGAATTTTTCAAGGATCTCTTCAAGATTCGGCTCCTCTTCTTGTTGGTGAGGTGGTTGTTGAAAATCTGGAGGAAATTTCGATCTTTGGCTATTTTGATCATCCCACGAGAAATTGGGATGATACTTCCAGCTTGCATTTAAGTGTCACTATAAAAATTATTTTGATATCTAGAATAGTTACCTGTATAGTGAGCTTGCTCGATTTCCATGCCATATCCGTAGGGTGGGTACTCAGGATTCGCCACGCCTCCAAGATTCAAATCATATTGTATTTCTGGATGTACATGTGAGGGACTATACCAATCATCAAATTTTTTATTCATCTTCTCTAACTGATTAGATAACCTGGCGACCACGTCGAGGTTGAAGACACTGGCTGTTTTAGTAGGAATTGCCCCCATGCCTTTCCACTGATAATTATTCAGTGCCATTTTTTCCATGGACTAAAATTTTCTGCCAAAAGCAAAAAAGAGGAAAAAATGAGCAAAATAAAAAATAATAATAAAATAATAAAAAATTATAAAAAATTGGCTAAAGTAATAGAAATAGAGCTTTCTTAATATTTTACAGTTCCCCGGCAATGGCGCCAAAAAACTTGATCGTGTTAAACAGTCGAGTTTTAATATTTATAAAAGAATGATCGAACCTGTAGACTAACTATGACAACG
This sequence comes from Gossypium rotundifolium, assembly GCA_025506655.1. Classification (NCBI taxonomy): domain Eukaryota; kingdom Viridiplantae; phylum Streptophyta; class Magnoliopsida; order Malvales; family Malvaceae; genus Gossypium; species Gossypium rotundifolium. Next base: position 15,159,488 of record CP106727.1, read on the forward strand.
ATAGAGGCAAGTGCACCTATTAAACAGTAGTATAGTTTAGGCATGAATATCTTATCAAACCCAAGGGAACCTAAAAGTACTACTACTCACATTCTTTCTATTATTTAACCTAAAATATGGAGTGATTGGTTTATGAAACTAATGAAAAAACTAAACTAGATGCAAAGACAAAAGAATGAATTAGAGAAAGACTCTAGGAAAACTCAGTTGATGAAGACGATACCCTCAGGAAGAATCCACCTATGACTTCACTTATTAATTATTCCCCAAACCATATGATTTCTTTACTTAGCTTCATCCGTAAGACTCCCTAACCTATATTAAACCCTCTCTCGAGGCGAATAACGTCTAACCTTAGGTTAATTAGTGGAACTCTCATTGTCTTATAATAACCTCCTAAGGAAGCAGTAAATCGATCAATGGATTCCCATATTAGGTTTCACCCTAATCTGACAAAATCTCGTAACCCTATCTCTAGGTGCCCGATCAACTCTGCTCAATTATGCTAGATCTACTCTTTGGCAGGGTCTATTCCTCCTCCACCTAAGCACATCAGATTAAATTAAACAACATAATTAAGAACAAACAAAGTACTTATCATATAATTTAAAAATCAAATAACAAATTCCATCATAGGTTTCATCCACTTCTGGTATCTGAGGGGTTTAGTTCATAACTAAATAAGAAAACATCTCAAGAGAAAAGATAAAACAAAACATAAGAAATCCCTAAAACTCCCTGAAGGAATTGAAGGAGAGATTCTCCGTATTGAATGGAGTTTCGCTTCTTGAGATGGATCAACTAGCTATCCTCAAGTGATTCCTTAAAAGATGAAAGCTTCGGTAAAAGCCTCTACCAAAAAGCATCCTATTTCGGCTTCTGTCAAACTCCCTTTTTAGTTGCTACCTTGGGTGTTTATATAGGCTTTGAGATGCTTTACTTGGCTCCTAAGTATCCTAATTCAAGTAGAATTTCTCCTAGAATGTTTAAGTAGACTTAGGAATGTGTTTCTTTGCCTCCAAGTATCCAAATCCGAGTGAAATTGCTCATTCCCGTAGCAGGGGCACAGCCATGGCAATGCCCGTGTCAATCAGGGGTGGGCCGTGCCTTGCTTCTATCATTTTGGGCATGGCCATGGCACAGTCGTGTAAGTCAGGATTCAGGTTGTGCTTCAGGTCTGTCAATTGGGACACGGCCATGTAGATCGCTTGACACGCCCGTCTGTGGTAATGAGATAATGCATGGCCGTGCAACTCATGGTTAGGCCGTGCTCTAGGTAGTCGGCGAGACACGGCCGTGCAGGCTTTGTGCCAGGCCGTGTTGATTTCTTGCTAAGGCCCAATTACTCCGTTTTAAGCCTATTTTGTGTTCTTTTTCTCCTCGGGTGCTTTCCTGAGTATATGGCATGAAAAGAAAGGATTACAAGCACCTTTTATATAAATCAAGTGCTAAATCATCCAAAAGCATACTAAATGTGGATTTAAAAATCATGTATACTGAGAAATTGTAGAGTAACTGAAAACTATAGTGAGATGTGATATACGAGAACGAACTTTAAAATTACTGATACTGTTCTGCATAAAACATTTTTTAATAAAATACTGAAACTATAAACTAATGCATAAAACTATTAATATAGATAAACGAGCTTAGACAATGAGCATAAAAGGAACTTGCAGACAGGGTACAAGAGGCCGTGGTAAAGGTCGTAGAGGGGCCCGAGCTAGGTCTTCATCTTCTGGTAACCTACCTAATTTGGATGCAAGTGAGACGTCGACTTTACCTGTGACTGAGACTGAGTCTCATGATCGAGTGGCTGGGGACGACGCATTGTCCCAAGCTATGTTAAGGATTTTAGAGAGGGTCGCTGGGGCCAATATTGGAGCTGAAGTCGAGGGTTGGTTACGGAACAGCTCCGGTCCAATAGAGCTGAGATTTTTAGGGGTATTGCTAGAGTTGACCTTAACGTGGCTGAGTATAGGATTGAGGTCACAGAAAGGATCATGGATGATTTAGACTGCACCCCTGAGCAGAAACTAAAAGGTACAATGTCACTGCTGAGAGATGAGGCTTATCAGTGGTGGCTCACTGTTAAGGAGGGCACTCAACCCGACCGACTAACCTGGGAGTTCTTTAAGATCGCCTTCCAAGGGAAGTATGTTTGGGTCAGTTACGTGGATACTCATAGGAGAGAGTTCCTGAATTTTACTTAAGGTGATAGATCAGTGGACGAGTATGAGGCCGAATTTCTACGACTAAGTCGCTATGTACGTGGTATGGTGGCGAATGAGTATGAGAGATGCGTTCGCTTCGAGGATGGCATTAGGGACAATCTAAGGGTACTGATAGCTCCACAGAGAGAGCGAAACTTTTCTTCACTGATCTATAAGGTGAAGATCGCAGAGGAAGTGAAGCGCACAGAGCACTAGAATAGAGAGAGAGGTAGGAATAAGAGGGATTCGGGAGCCCTCGAGTTCCATTCAGAGGCTTAAGAAAAAGGCCAGAGTTGATGGGCCGACCAGAGTTGGGGTTCCTATTGTTGTTACTAGCCACCACCGTGTACTGATTGTGGTACACGTCATTAGAGCAAGTGTTGGAAAAGAACTGGGGCTTGTTTGAGGTGCGGTTCATTAGAGCACCGTTGTAACACCCCAAACCCGGCCCAAACACCACAACCGGATCTGGCATGCCACTAAGAAAATTTTGTAAAACCTGTCGCATTTTTGGAAAATATCTTTTCCCTGTGTTTAACCCTTTTATTCGGGAAAAATTAATAATTTGATAATTTAGATAAGATATAAATTTTATAAGATGCCTTTATGAATTAAAAACCGTAATTAAAATACAAGCCTTAGTTTAAAAAAATGTAAACTTAAGATATCTAATAATAATAATAAAAGCCCAAACTTAAATAGTTACGGAATAAAAACTAGTGGCCCATGGCCTTATTACAAAAATATTCAAAACCCACTAATTTAAAATATTAGAAATAAATAAACCAAGTAGAGTCTTTTTCTGAATCCAAATGCTCTTTTGCATGGCCACCTTGCGCTCCTCTCCAGCCCGGTCCGATGCACTAGGTGCTACCTAAAAAATGTTAAATAATGGGTTGAGTCGTGAGACTCAGTGTGCAACTCTCGTGCACCATCAGATTGGGCCTGAGCCCCACATATTAGAATAACAGATATCATGTAATAAAATTTATGCAAAGCCCAACCCAATCCTAGGTTTCCATCCGCTACACACCACCCTTACCAGCCAATCACACCGTGGGGATTTCTACAATCAACCCTCCATCCGCTACACACCATCGATGGAAGTCATGCTGCTCATCATCAGATCATGGCAATAGCCACTACAACAGATCATGGAAAAAAGCCACTACAACAGATCATGGCAAAAGCCACTACAACAGATCATGGCAAAAAGCCACTACAACAAAACACTTTCCCTTTCATCAATCACCCAACCTCGTGCAATCACAGAAATCGGCTTACATGTTTATCATATCAAATGTACAGAACCATTCACTTAAGAATGATAGAGATCACTAACCTAATGATTTGCCTTTACCCTACTCGGGTTTCAACAGCCATGCCGGTATTTCGACATTTAACAGAATATAACAGATTTATAAGCATATACTAAAAGGCAATCCAAATGGTGTGAGAATGTTACACACCTGATTAATACGTAGGACTACTCTCTATGTCGGTACCATCGCTAATCGGATCTACTACCCTCGGTCTACAATTTGCCCAAAAGCCGGAAGAACACGAAGGTAAGGCCTTTTCTATATTCGGCCAAGGGTTAGTATATACCCGAATCCACACGCTTAAAATTAATAGATCTCCTTACCTTGAATTCCTAAAAGTAACACGATTCGAGTGCTACTAAAGTCGACTTAGAAATCTAAGCAATTGACTCTCCCTGAGTTTTCTTCAAGATTCAGCACAAACAGACACCTCAGAGAGAATTCAGAAAACACAGGAGAAGAGATATATGAATTTCAGCTTTTAAGAAAATCCTGAAAAAGTATGTACAAGAGAAGGCAGATGCATTTTTCAGCTTTTAGAAAAGATGGGTGAAGCGTCTCGGTTTCCGACAGAAAAAGAGAAGAAGAAAAAGAACACAAGAAAGTGACTTGGAGATTTCGACTAGGAAGAAAAAGAATGGAGAGGATTTCAGTAGCAGAGAAAACTGAAGGAAAGCTTTCAGAGAAACTAATAAAATTTTGGCATCTCTTAACTCTATCTAGCCGTCCCCCCTTTACACACACAGTCCAAATTTCGGCCACCTCTAGCCTCCTGGATAGCCTCTCATCTTTTCCCTTATCCTTATCAAAACTCATATCCAAAAGAGTCCTACATCACACCACTCCTTCCCCCTTTATCTTCTTATTACCCTCATAATTTAAAACATAAAAATCCTTTAATTAATAGCCTTGTTGCTGTCCCCCTAGCTCTCCTTTAGTGCCGAAATTGGCCCAACTTTATGGGCTCTAAATGGCCACAAATTGGGCCTCATTCCTCTGCCTATTGGCACCACTTATAGCTTCTTCCTATTGTGCCTCTTGTTCCTAGGCCATAAGCCCACTATGTCAATTAAACTACCAAGACTTTATTTTAAACCCAATAGTCTCTAAACAAAATATTTAACCGAGGCCTCAGCCCAAACCTGAGCCCAATTTGAACCTCTCTTCTCTTAATCTGCTTATGAGGCCTCATGCTTGAGACTAGGGTCCACTACGTAAGAAAATAAGTTTTTCCTATGGTCTCCCCTAACTCTAAGGCTTCAATTAATCCCGATAATACCTTAAAATCATTATTCTAAGTGCTACACATACATATTAACTCCTATGCACAAAAATTAAAAGTTTCAGGATTTTTGGGGCGTTAAAACCCAATAGGCCCAAATCTACTAGGCCCAAATTCATGATGTTACAGTTCTACCCCCTTAAAGAAATTATGTCCTCGAAATTTTCAACTAACTATCAATTGTACTACCCAAGTCTCATCACTATGCTTCCGCTGCGCACTCTAATTAAAAAAATAAACACTCAATATACTACAGTAGGGTACGCACCATTGTTTGCATCTAGAGCGTCTTCGTCCCCTTGTACTTATTCTTTCGATTGACGTTTATCTATTTATGAATTTTATGAATAATTAATTCTTCCCACTTATTAACCGCGAACAATCTTATGTAAAATCATTTAGATAGTAGTTCTTTCGAATTCGAATTATATCTACGGGCTTAGTTCTCAAGTCGATACTTCCTAGTCCTAGAGTTCACCTTGATCAACATTCAAAGACACATCAATCATAAAAACAAATTTTATAAACTTACATTCACCACCTAGGGGTATTTTCGTCATTTCACTACCTAGAGGTATTTTCGTAATTTTACCTACAGGGGTATTTTTGTAATTTCTTTCAAAATAGTGTATCTCGATGATGTTTCAAAATAAGGGAATTTTGGTAATTTCGCAATTCGGGGGTATTTCGGTAATTTTATAAATCAAGGGTATTTTGGTAATTTTACAAATCGGGGGTATTTTGGTAATTTCTTTTCAAACTAGGGGTATTTTGGTTATTTTACAAATCAGGAGAAATTTGGAAATTTTTGAAACTAGAGGTTATTTTAGTAATTTTACAAAATAGGGTGGCTGGTCCCTTTCGGGTTTTAATTATAAATTCTGGCCCGTCAACAAGTCCTCATGGCTAGGGTGAACAGTCACCACGCACCAGGTAGGATTCCAGCGAAGAGGAGGTGAGTAACTAGGACTGCTTAAATACCAAGCTCTCCCTGAATCCAATCCTAGACATGCGTATGCCTGTTGCCACACCTTAGCTCAGCGACTTATTCCCGGGTTTGTTTAATTAGTTTAAGTTTTATGGAAGTTGAAAAGTATGATGTAAACTAGGCCTAAATTTCATCAAGTTCTAGCTATGATAGTCTACGTGCCTTAAATCCCATCAAGCCCACATACAGATATATACATCACACAGTGAGTTCAGAATACTTACCTGGCAGACTTGGGCCGGAGACGCAGGTGCCACATCGAGCTAACAGACCTGTATCATTTATAAAAAATGCATGTTTCAAAGCCCATCTTTAGAAAATGTTTTGAGTCCAAAAACCCCCAAAGTCGAGTTTTGAACCGGGCTCTGATACCAATTTGTAACACCCCAAACCTGGCCCAAACACCACGATCGGATCTGGCATGCCACTAAGAAAATTTTGTAAAACCTATCGCGTTTTCGAAAAATATCTTTTTCCTGTGTTTAACCCTCTTATTCAGGAAAAATTAATAATTTGATAATTTAGATAAGATATAAATTTTATAAGATGCCTTTATGAATTAAAAACCGTAATTTAAATACAAGCATTAGTTTAAAAAAATGTAAACTTAAGATGTCTAATAATAATAATAAAAGCCCAAACTTAAACTATTACGGAATAAAAACTAGTGGCCCATGGCCTTATTACAAAAATATTTAAAACCCACTAATTTAAAATATTAGAAATAAATAAACCAAGTAGAGTCTTTTGATGAATTCAAATGCTCTTTTGCATGGCCACCTTGTGCTCCTCTCTAGCTCGATCCGATGCACTAGGTGCTACCTAAAAAATGTTAAATAATGGGTTGAGTCACGAGACTCAGTGTGCAACTCTTGTGCACCATCAGATTGGTCCTTAGCCCCACATATCAGAATAAAAATATCATGTAATAAAATTTATGCAAAGCCCAACCCAATCCTAGGTTTCCATCCACTACACACCACCCTTACCTGCCAATCACATCGTGGGGATTTCTACAATCAACCCTCCATCCGCTACACACCATCGATGGAAGTCATGCTGCTCATCATCAGATCATGGCAATAGCCACTACAACAGATCATGGCAAAAACCCACTACAACAGATCATGGCAAAAGCCACTACAACAGATCATGGCAAAAAGCCACTACAACAGAACACTTCCCCTTTCATCAATCACCCAACCCTGTGCAATCACAGAAGTTGGCAGATCCATTCACTTAAGAGTGACAGAGATCACTAACCTGGTGATTTGCCTTTACCCTCATCGGGTTTAAATAACCATGCCGGTATTTCGACATTTAACATAATATAACATATTTATAAGCATATACTAATAGGTAATCCAAATGGTGTGAGAATGTTACACACCTGATTAATACGTAGAACTACTCTCTATGTCGATACCCTCGCTAATCGGATCTACTACCCTCGGTCTACAATTTGCCCAAAAGCGGAAGAACACGAAGGTAAGGCCTTTCCTATATTCAGCCAAGGGTTAGTATATACCCGAATCTACACACTTAAAATTAACAGATCTCCTTACCTTGAATCCCCGAAAGTAACACGATTTGAGTGCTACTAAAGTCTAACTTAGAAATCTAAGCGATTGACTCCCCCTGAGTTTTCTTCAAGATTCGGCACAAGAAGACACCTTAGAGAGAATTCGGCAAACACAGGAGAAGAGATATATGAATTTTGACTTTTAAGAAAATCCCAAAAAAGTATGAACAAGAGAAGGCGAATGCATTTTTCAGCTTTTAGAAAAATTGGGTGAAGAGTTTCGATTTTCGACAGAAAAAGAGAAGAAAAAGAACACAAGAAAGTGACTTGGAGATTTCGGCTAGGAAGAAAAAGAATGGAAAGGATTTCAGCAGCAGAGAAAATTGAAGGAAAGCTTTCAGAGAAACTAACTCCTAACTCTATCTAGCCATCCCCCCTTTACACACACAGTCCAAATTTCGGCCACCTCTAGCCTCCTAGATAGCCTCTCATCTTTTCCCTTATCCTTATCAAAACTCACATCCAAAAGAGTCCTACATCACACCACTCCTTCCTCATTTATCTTCTTATTACGCTCATAATTTAAAACATAAAAATCCTCCTAATTAATAGCCTTGTTGCCATCCCCCTAGCTCTCCTTTAGTGCCGAAATTAGCCCAACTTTATAGGCTCTAAACGGCCACAAATTGGGCCTCCTTCCTCTGCCTATTGGCGCCACTTATAGCTTCCTCCTATTGTGCCTCTTGCTCTTGGGCCACAAGCCCACTATGTCAATTAAACTACCAAGACTTTATTTTAAACCCAATAGTCTCTAAACAAAATATTTAATCGAGGCCTCAGCCTAAACCTGAGCCCAATTTGAACCTCTCTTCTCTTAATCTGCTTATGAGGCCTCATGCCTGAGACTAGGGTCCACTAAGTAAGAAAATAAGTTTTTCCTATGGTCTCCCCTAACTCTAAAGCTTCAATTAATCCCGATAATACATTAATATCATTATTCTAAGTGGTACACATACATATTAACTCCTATGCACAAAAATTAAAAGTTTCAGGATTTTAGGGCGTTAAAACCCAATAGGCCCAAATCTACTAAGCCCAAATTTGGGATGCTACAACTGTATTAGAGAGTGTCTGCGGAGGTCCAATCAGTTGCAAGCTTTTGGCATGGGTACTGCACCACTATCGAGGGTAGTTCAGCAGCCATCATGAGGCCGTGGTCAAGCTAGAGGTGGGAATGGTCTGGGCCGTGGTCAGAGAGCACCAGGCAGAGGTGCTGGTCGTATTGAGGCGAGCCAATTGGCTCTAGTTTATGCTGCTCGTTGCCAAGAGGATGAAGATGCTCCTGACATCATCACAGGTACGTTCCTTGTTTATAATGTACCTTATAGTACACTGATAGATATAGGATCCACTCACTCCTATTTAGCTGTACAATGACTGAAAACTTGGGTATCTTGGTTGAGAGCACTATTAGTGAGGTGGCTGTGCTAAGTCCTCTAGGACAATCAGTAAGGGTAAATAAGTTGTTTAGAGAAGTTCCTTTAGAGGTCCAAGGGGCTATTTTTTTATTGATATAATGGAACTACCTTTTAGGGAGTTCAATTTAATACTGGGAATAGACTGGTTGGTCAAGCACAGAGTGAGCTTAGATTGTGTCACAAAAAAGGTTGTACTGAGAACTGAGGAGGATAGCGAGGTGGTCATAATTGGGGAACGTCGAAACTACTTATCGAATATGATTTCTACTTTAACGACCGAAAAGCTAGTTTGTAAGGGATGTGAGGCGTATCTGGCCTTCATCAGTGTTTTAGATTCTGAAGATTCTTGATTAAGGATATTAGGACGGTTAAGGTGTTTCTGAATGTTTTTCCTTAAGAGCTACTCGGGTTACCTTCAGATCGTAAAGTAGAGTTTGGGATTGAGCTCATTCCTGGTACAGCTCCGGTGTCCATCAACCCTTATAGAATGGCACCGAAGGAGCTTGTAGAGCTTAAGGCCCAGATTCAAGAGTTATTGGATCGTGGGTTCATCCGTCCTAGTGTGTCTCTGTGGGAGTACCAGTTCTATTCGTGAAAAAGAAAGATGGGTCCATGCGTATGTGTGTTGGCTACCGACAATTGAACAAGTTGACCATGAAGAATAAGTTCCCCTTACCGAGGAGACGATCTGTTTCACCAATTTTGAGGGGCTTCGATTTTCTCCAAGATTGACCTCTAATCAGAATATCATCAGTTGAGGGTTAAGAAGATTGATGTGCATAAGACAACACTTAGGACTCGATACGGTCATTACGACTTCCTGGTGATGCCATTTGGACTAATGAATGCACCAGCAACTTTTATAGATATGATGGACCGAGTGTTTCAACCCTATCTGGACCGGTTCGTTGTGGTATTTATTGATGATATAATGGTGTATTCAAAACCGAGGATGAACACGATAAACACCTCAGAGTGGTTCTACAGATTTTACGAGAGAAACAACTGTACGCCAAGTTCAGTAAATATGAGTTCTGGTTACGTGAAGTAACATTTTTGGAACATGTGGTTTCTACTGAGGGGATTAGAGTCGAACCTTGAAAGATTAAGGCTTTCTTGAATTAGAAGCAGCCTAAGACTGTATCTGAGATTCGTAATTTCTTGGACTAGTAGGATATTATCGACGTTTTGTAGAGGGGTATTCACTGATCGCCGCACCCTTGACTAAGGTGCTTGATCGTGTCAAACTATCGAGTTTTAATATTTATAAAGAATGATCAAACTTGTAGACTAACTGTGACAATAATAGAGGCAAGTGAACCTATCGAATAGTAGTATAGCTCAGGCAAGAATATCTTATCGAACCCAAAGGAACCTAAAAGTACTGCTACTCACTTTCTTTCTATTATTTAGCCTAAAATATGGAGTGATTGGATTATTAAACTAACGAAATACTTAAACTAAATGCAAAGACAAAAGAATGAATTGGAGAAAGACTTTTGGAAAACTCAAGTTGATAAAGACGACACCCTCAAGAAGAATCCACCTATGACTTCACTTATTATTTATTCCCCAAACCATATGATTTTTTGCTTAGCTTGATCTGTGAGACTCCCTAACCTATATTAAACCTTCTATCGAGGTGAATAACGTCTAACCTTAGGTTAATTAGTGGAACTCTCGTTCTCTTATAATAACCCCCTAAGCAAGCAGCAAATCGATCAATGGATTCCCATATTAGGTTTCACCCAAATCTGATAAAATCTCGTAACCCTATCTCTAGGCGCCCAATAAAATCCGCTTAATTATGCTATATCTTCTCTTAGGCGGGGTCTATTCCTCCTCCACCTAAGTACATCAGATTAAATTAAGAAACATAATTAAGAACAAACCAAGTACTTATCATATAAATTTAGAAATCAAATAACAAAATCCATCATAGGCTTCATCCCCTTAGGGTATCTGAGGGGTTTAGTACATAACTAAATACGAAAACATCTCAAGCTTAAAGAACAAACAAAACATAAGAACTCCCTAAAACCCCATAAAGGAATTGAATGAGAGATCCTCAGTCTTGAATGGAGTTCCAACTTTTTGAGATGGATCAATTGGCTATCTTCAAGTGACTCCCTAAAAGATAAATGCTTCAACAAGAAGCCTCTGCCAAAAAATCTCCCTTTAATGTCTGCATTGGGTTGTTTATATAGGCTTCGGGATGCTATACTTGGCTCCTAAGTATCTCCTTCAAGTAGAATTACTATTAGGGCATTTGAGTAGACTTAGGAGTATGCTTCTTTGGCTTCAAGCATTCAATTCTGAGTGAAAATGCTCGTGTAAATCATGGTCGGGTTGTGTCTCGATTCTATCATTTTGGGCACGACCGTGGCAAGTCGGGGTTCAGGTCATGCTTCAGGTTTGTCGATTTGGGCACGGCCATGTAGATCACCAGGCACGTCCATGTGTGGTGTGTAGATGATGCACGACCGTGTGTGATGGAGTTGAGGTCGTGCTCTAAGTATTTGGCAAGGCACGGTCGTGTGAAATTTGGGCCAGGCCGTGTTGTTTGCTTGCTAAGGCCCAATTACTCCGTTTTAAGCCTGTTTTGTGTTCTTTTTATCCTCGGGTGCTTTCCTGATTATAAACATGAAAAAAAAGGATTAAAAGCACCTTTGTACATAAATCAGGGGCTAAATCATCCAAAAGCATACCAAATATAGGGTTAAAATATGTTACTTTTACAGTTTATCAGTGCTACATAAGGGTGTGCCATTTAGCTGGGCTGATTCGCAGTAAGAGAGCTTTGAGAAGCTCAAGACTATACTGATTGAGGCCTTGTTCTAAAATAGCTAGAGTATGGAAAGGAGTTTACTGTCTACAGTGATGCATCACATGTTGGTTTGGGATGTGTGTTGATGCAAAAGGGTAAGGTAGTAGCGTATGCGTCTCGTCAGCTTAAGACTCATGAGGCAAATTATCTAACACATGACTTGGAGTTGGCCATTGTAGTATTTACACTAAAAATTTAGAGGCATTATCTATATGGTGAGAAGTGTATCATTTACACCAATCACAAGAGCCTCAAGCACCTCCTTACTCAGAAGGAGCTAAATCTTAGGCAGCGTAGATGGATTGAGCTGCTTAAGGATTACGACTATACTATCGAATACCACCTTGGTAAGGCCAATATGGTGGTGATGCGTTGAGCCGTAGGGCTATATCTGATCTGAGGGAAATTATTGCTCGCCTCAGTTATTTGATGATGGTTTATCTGTTGGCTGAACTTCAAGTTAAATTACCGTGGATAAAGCAGATTAAGGGTAAAAAGTTAGAGGTTAAGTCTTTGGGTCTTCGCTTTCGACATATTGAAAGTGGGAATACTATGGATTTTAGACTGAATGGTGAAAGGGTACTCTATTTTCGTGGGAGAATCTATGTACCAAATGAAACCAAGTTGAGGTAGTCTATACTGCGAGAGGTGCATAGTGGCCCTTATATTATACATCCTAGTAGAAATAAGATGTACCGTGAGCTTCGTGAGTTATACTGGTGGCCATGTCTGAAGCGAAAGGTTACCGAATTAGTGGCTAAGTGTCTGACATGCCAGCAGGTTAAGGGGGAACATCAGTTACCTTCGGGATTGTTGCAGCCATTAAGATTCCGCTTTGGAAGTGGGAGCGTGTAACTATGGACTTCAGTAGTGGGTTACCCCTCACACCCACTAAAAAGGATTTAATATGGGTCATCGTGGATCGATTGACTAAGTCTGCCCATTTTATACCAGCTCGTATTGACTACTCTCTGCAGAAGCTAGCTAAGTTGGATGTGTCTGAGATAGTGAGACTGCATGGGGTATCGGTTTTGATAATATTTGATTGGGATCCTCGCATTACGTCTCGATTCTAGAAGAAGCTATATGAAGCTCTGGGTACAAGGTTGGACTTCAGTACTACATTCCATCCTCAAACAGATAGTCAATCTGGGAGGGCGATTTAGATACTGAAGGATAAGTTAAGGAGTTACGTGATTGATTTCCAAGGTAGTTGGGAGGATTACCTACTGCTAGCAATGTTTACTTATAATAATAGCTATCATTCTAGCATGCTGATGGCACCTTACAAGGCACTATATGGTCGTAGGTGTTGCACACCTTCATGTTGGACTGAGTTGGGTGAGCGATGAGTTCTAGGCCCTGAACTAGTTTCTGATACTAAGGACAAAGTTAGATTGATTCAAGACTGACTGAAAGCGGTATCAGACAGACAGAAGTCTTATGCAAATCTGAAGCATTGAGAGATTGAGTATTCTGTGGGAGACTTCATTTTTCTCAATATCTCACCATGGAAGAAGGTACTGAGTTTTGGACGTAAGGAAAGTTAAGCCCTAGGTTTATTGGGCTTTACCGCATACTAAAATGTGTGGGATCAATTGCATACAAGTTGGAGTTACCTCCAAAGTTAGATCGGATTCATGACATGTTCCATGTCTCTATGTTTAGTCTTGGCAGTTGCTAGAAAAGGATTCATGACACTTAAGCTTTTGCTTGTCCGCAAGCATAATTCTCAACTTACAATTAAAACAAGCTTTCCATAATTCACAATTCCTATCAATAATGCTTCATCATAATTCACGGACAATTTATACATGGATAATTTAACTCAAAGAGTCTTAAAGATTCAAATAATATAAGTCATGATTTTTTAGTACGAAAACATAGGTGTCTCCCCTTATCTAAATGATTACCTTTTAATTTGAAATCGACAAGGATTGACATCCTCACTAAGGATTCACTCAAAGCACTCGAAGTGTTTAAGTTTCAAGAAAAAGCACTCATAAGTCGAACCTAAAAGGTTAATCCCATAGGCTTGCCTGAAAATCAAATCTCCACCACTGTAATATGAGATGATACATAAATCAAAAGGTCTTTAACAGGGTTGTAACGAGGCTTAGGTTAAAGGTGTGGATAAAGGCTGAATTAGAGGGTTTAGAATCGAGATTGACTTGACCAATAACTTAACTAAAAATAATAAATGATTACATCAATTGAAAATTTGAAACTAATAATACTACTATTAATAATACTTTTGATTCGAGCTCTTCTTCAACAATTGGAATTTAAATGCATAAGCTCCTTTAATCATATACTAAAACTTGAATATACTTTGTTTTTTTTTAAGAACAAACTAAGTATATAATTAAATAAATAAAGAAATTTATCAAATAAACTAATTTGGTAACTTGATCAATTCGATTCTCGATAGAAGGGTGGTCAAAAGAATGGTGATAACAAATACAAAGGGTTTTAGGTTAATATTAAGTGGGTAATTCAATAAAAGTGTTGTTGGGATCAAATGGGTTCCCTAAGGGTTAATTATGTAGGTAAGCTTTTTAGTGTAGTGAATGGGTTAAAACCTAGGTACCTTTATCATCTCAATATATCAAATCATTAATGTGGTCTCGACATGTATAATCGAGGCAAGTTCTAGAGTAACAATTCAGTGTTGACACACTCATAATTAATAAAGTGAGCATGAAAAAGAATATATGCTCTATAAGGCTCAAATCTCACAAAAAATTATGGGTATTTGACATCAATCTTGTAAATGTCAAGCTTCAAGGTAATATTAAAATTCAGTTCAACAACCTAGAAATTTTTTGAAAAATAGACTTACCATGATTAATTCTCTAGTATTCTTTAAGTATAAATCATTAATGCACAATTATCAATGACTTACTCAAAAACATGTCAATAACAATCATAAATCATTAGAAATTTCACCCTAATTAATAATATGAGAAGATTTCTTATAGACAAGATTAAAATTCAGGATTTGAGAATAATGCAAAAAGTTAGGTACTTTTACCCCCTACACTTAAGTTGTACATTGTCCTCAATGTACAAAGATAGATAAATAATTATGTAATAAAATAATCAATAGATAAGGGGAGAAGTAACACTTCCTGAATTTTGGATGATTCCGGGAGTTGGCGTCTTTAGTGGTAGAAAGTAGGTGGAGGAGGTGGTGGTGGCATTTTATATTGGCTTGGTGGGGTGTCTACCGATGATCTTTATGCTAGATAAAGAAATTGGGTAGCCTGTAAAGATATAGCTGTAACATCCTGAAAATGGGCCTATGCATTTTTGATTTAATTATACAAAATGGCATGTCTCATGTATTATGAATGTACGATGAACATTTTTGGAAACTTGGAAATGTTAAGTTAAAATAGGAAAGTGAACATTTTTGGAAACTTGGAAATGTTAAGTTAAAATAGGAAAGTGAACATTTTGGAAACTTGGAAATGTTAGGAAATGTTAAGTTTAAAAGAGGAAACTGATGCAAGGTGGCCTTAAGAGAAAAGGTATGTGAAATTTGACACACAAACAGGCTTGGAAAAGTGGCCTCAAGATATCACTTGAGGCCCAGGTAGGTGACGCCACATACAAGGGTATTGGGCCTAGGTTTGAGTCACTTGGGAAGCAAATAAAGGAGTTTTATTTTTTGCTACAAAGAGCAGGGAAGTGGATGGCACTAAGGAACCCAAGGGAAGAGTTTTATTCTCTTTAAATTTCGTCTAAATAGGAGATAAATAATAGATTTATTTATCATTATTTTTGGGAGATAATTGTTGGATTAATTCTTTTAATAAAGTGATAATTCAAAGGATAAAGTTATCAAAATAGAAGAGTGGTGGCCAAGTAAGGGATTCTGAGTAGTAATGTCGGCTATAAGAGGGAAATAATAGGGCTACTCATCAATTTTTCTTCCTCCTCTTCTCTCTGTCGAATTTCTTAGTGCTCTCCTCTCTTCTCTTCTCTTTCATTTGTTAAGCTGAATCTATAGTCCACCATTGCCCAAATTCTCAAGTTTTCTCTTCTTTATTTTTGTGGAAACCGAATACCCCAAGAGAACCCCTAATGACTTCTCCATTAAATCCCAAAAGTGAAACCTTATCATCTAGTCATCAAGGCCGATTCTTTAAGGGCTTTTAACAAGGGTCTTTGCCGATTTCTTAAAAGGGTAAGATCCAAAATTGGTTTCAATTCTTTTATATTTTAGACCTATCAAAAATTTAGGGACTAATCTCTATTATTGATTTTGGCTGAATTATGGAAGGGTGTATTCGGGATTTAAGAATTGTCAACTACAAGAAGGTATCTTTCGGGATTTCAAGGATCTAAGGAATTTCAACAGCATTAAGGAAGCAAGGATCCAATTCGAGATTTAAGATTTGGAAGTGTTTGGCCGAATACAAGGAGAAGAATAACAAAGTTTTCGAGAATTGAGTAATAAGCATATCGATATTAAGGTAAGTTTTAGTGGTTTTATGGCCTAATGAGTTTTTCATTAAATATTTGATATGGGCCGAATGTAGGGAGTTAAAGATCTAAGATCGAAATTCGAGATTTCAAGTGAAATCATTAAGCGAATTAGGTGTGTACCCTACCCTAAGTTTTAATACGTTCATGGCCTATGTTTTAAATTAAATGTGTTATTAAGAATGTGAAAAGCATGGCTAAGGTACCATATAATGGTACAAAGTACTAAGGTACGTTTCCTACTCCTACTAGGAATATGAATATATGTTATTTTTTTTTTAACATGTGAAAAGTGATAAGAATATGAAAAGTGATAAGAATGTGAATTAAGGTATGATATTGCATGATATGTATGATATGGGGCATATGGGTTATATGAAAAGGGGAAGTGAATGTGGTGACCTAAGACCACGAAAACTGAATGTGGTGACCTAAGACCACGTAAAACTGAATGTGGTGACCTAAGACCAGGAATTCTAAATGTGGTGACCTAAGACCACGAATTTTTATAAGAGGCGATGAGCACGTCAATCTGCAATGATCGCCTTCGATGGTGTGTAGCGGATGGAGGGTTGACTTAGTAGTCCCCACGGTGTGCAAGGATGGTCCGGGGGGTGTGCGCGGATGGCATATAGGTTTGGGTTCGGGTTGCATCATATTGTTTAAATGCTTTATGAACATGAATGATATTGTATGCTTGAAATATTAAATTTTAGTGTTGGTTACACATTGAGTCTGTTGACTCACCCCGTTGTGGGATTACTTTTCAAGTGACGACCAGTGATGGACCGGGCCGGCAGATGATTAGTGGAGGCCATGTGAAGTTCAGATTTCTTTTATTTGGACTATTTTATTTTAAGTATTTTGAATTTAAATGTGGGAATTATTTGATGTAATAAGGCCTTAGTAGAATTATTTTATTCTGTTTTTATTTGTTAAGCTTACAAACCTTTATTTATTAAAAGATTAAGTAATCATTTTTTTTTAAAACGAAGCCCAAACATTTTGTAACACCCTGGTTTAGGGGCTATGCATGTTGGGTATAATTCAAGTGTTAGTAGGTTTTTGGGAGTGCTTGGATGAGTTTTAGAGGTTTTAAGAATGTTTGGATGAAAGGAAGGCTTTGAGAAAAATTTTAGATTTTAGGGTAAAAGGAATCGGGCCAAGGAGGCCTTAAGAATTATTTTGGGAATTTATGGCACAAGCAAGGCTTTGGCAAGGTGGTGTCTTGTATTCTTGAAGAAATTTGGAGGTAGCGCCTTTGAGGTCATGGGTTGAAGCAATGCGGCAACAAAAGCTGGTTTTAATTTTTTTATGTTTAGGCGTTACAAAGAAGGAAGCCTTACAAAAAGTGGGGCGTGTTTTGGCGCAAAAGCGGTGGTCAAGTGGTGCTGTCTGGCACTTAGGTATTGGAGGTCTTGCGTGGGCGTTAGTTCGAGCGACAGGCGACTTTTGCGTGTTTTATTTTTCTTATGTGGCACAGGGCTTTGAAGGAGAGGTGTACAACGGTTCGAATCCAGGGAGTGGCATTTTGGGGTCTGTTTTTATTCTTTTTTTTCTTGCAGCAAATTGAAAGGCAGTGGGCGGCACATGGAGTTTAATTATAAGATAAGGATAAGCTTAAGTATTGTTTTGAATTAAATTTCGGCTGGTGGGTGGCTTTTGTTTTTTCTTTCTTTATTTATTATTTTAGATAAGTATGGGTTTTTTTTTAGTTAATTTGGGGGGTGTTGAAGGGATAAAATAGAGTAAAATAAGGGAGTTGTTAATTCAAATTTGTGGCTTGTAGTGGTTCTAGGAAGTGGCCGGTTGTGGGAGTCTTCAAGAGAGGGGGGTATGGCCGATTCTTGGAAGTATTAGGGAGGAGAATGCCGTTTGTTCTTAGGCATTTTGAGTACTTTCGGCCACCTTTTGTTTGTGCACCAAAAGTTGATTTTCTCTTGTAAACTCCTCCATCTTTCTTTTGAAACCGAAAGATCAAAACCTCCTATAGCTTTCTAATATTTGTTTGTGTTCTTTCAATATTGTGATAGCCGAATGTTCTTGAACCCCAAGCTTCTATCTCTTACGCTCATTGGCGAATATCTACCCTTTTTCTCTATTTTTCTCTTGTGTTCTCTTCCTTGGGTGAAGTGAAATCTCTTCCCTTTTGTTGTAAAGTGTTAACGAATCTCTCCCCTCTCCTAGTGGTGTTTATTTTGGCGAGCGTTGGTATAAGTGTTGATCTCGGTTGTTTCTCTCAAGCTCGGAGGAAGGTAAGATTAGGCGAATGTTCTTTCTTGTTCTTAATTGACTTGGGTTTGATTAAGGGCCGATTTGACATTGGGTAAAGGTGTTAATCTCTTGCGTTTAATCGATTTTATTTTAGGACATCGAGATTTTGGAGCGAGCAAGAGGAGTTTTTCCACTGTTAATCTTTGGTAAGTGGTGGTGAGGATGGCTTTATTGGTCATTCTTTTGGTATTTAGTTAATCAAAGACCGCAATGGATTAAGCTGTTTTTTATTAGGGTGTGCTTGATTGCTATAAGAGGAACCATAGTTGGTTCGGGGTTTGGTAGGAAACCAAACCATCTGCAAAAGTAAGATTAGTCGATAACCCCTTTGGTTTAAAATGGTTTTAATGGATTGGTTTGAGTGCTTATGCTTGTTTGGCCGATTGTTTTAGGTGCAAGGTTATCGAGGTCTTTGATCGATTCTTTGGTTAAGGCTTACGGTGTGTACACACACACTCTTCTAGTAATTTATGTGCTTATTAAATTGTGTGTATTTACACACTTATACATTATGGTATTTATATGTATGATGTGTGTGGTTGGTTCCATGGAAAGGTAGATTGAATACCATTATGGTATAGAGCACGAGGTCGTAAGTCCATGTTATGATGCTTTTGTTAAGCATAATGTATACATTACGTGTGCTATGATATTGGATGGCTGATAAATAATATGTATGTTACTAATCAAGCATGTGGGTATAAGTCCGTTGAAATGCATATCATTATCTATGTGGGTTGTATGCAGTGGAGGGCGGTGATATTTTGTCTTGTGAGCACCGTGTTTTGGTAACACACGTGACTACGGTCACTAGAGGTTTGGTACCTCCGGAGGTTTGGCACCTCATAGCGACTTGTCCACGTGGTTAACACCACCGTGGGTTGGCCCCACTTTTGAGACACAGGATCGCCTCGCCGGTGATTTGGTATCGGACGATGGGTTGGCCCCATCAATTGATTTGTGACTTGGTCACGGTGTTTTAGTAACACACTTGTGTCTTGGACACGGAGGTTTAGCACCTCCGGTGATTTGACATCACATCTGTGACGATCGTCACGGTGGTTTAGCACCACCGGTGGTTTGGTACCACAGGGTAGAAAAGGTGTATGGACGGTTAGGATTGGGTACATATGATTTGGATGCATGATGATCATGATTATGTTTGAATGTGATATTTTACTAATCCGGGAAAAGGGTAGCACTTGAGTCTTGGTGACTCACCTTTTCCTTTAACATTTTAGGTAGTGCATAAAGCTGGACCGGGATCGGAGAGGACAAGGTGGCCCATGCCGAAGATGAAGATTTGTTATATTATGCTTGTTTTTGATATAAGTATTTTATTTGAATTTGTTGGGTTGTAACAAAGGCCATTTTATGTTTTTTTTTGGTATTACTTTAACTATGGCTTACTTAAATTAAATTGCTATGGGAAAATGATTTATGGTTTGCAACCTATTTATTCAAGTTGGATATTATAAACTAAAGTTTTAAAAATGAATGAGTTTTAAATAGCAAAGTTGTATTCCAAAGATATGTTTTCCAAAGTTCAGCAAACTACGATGTTTTATTTTAAATCAAGAAGAATTTCAACCGTCTTTCCGCAATAACATAACCAGATTCGGTCGTAGTGAATGGGCCGGGTTTGGGGGTGTTACACATTTTGTCACCTAAAGTAAAGGATTTAAAAAAATAAACTTGTTTTCAACTCAAGCCCAACCCAAAACAATCTTTCTTTAAAAACACACAAATTTTTCCTAAGTAACAAAAGAATTTGAAACGGTTTACACCGGGGAACATACCAGATTCGGTCAAGGCTCGTGGGCCGGGTTTGGGGTGTTTCTATAGCCAAGAAATCTAAAGAAACATTATTAATATACTAATACTACAATTAAAGACAAAGGAAATAAAGAAAAGGAGACTAAGAGGAAAATTGAGATTGAAAGAAAAGACTAATGGACTAAGGAGTCCTTATTGTTGGATGGTTCGCGAGGTAGGTGTGACCTCTAAGGATGTGGTGCGTGATTCCCAAGTAGGCTTTAGAACCTAAAACAAAGAAACTAAAAGAATTTAAAATATATTAAGCAGAAGAGAATTATAGATAAGTAAGATAAAGGGCAAAATAAACATAATGAAGAATTTAAATGGTCTAAAAGACCCTTGGCTTGGTTTTTGAATGAAGCGGTCGGCATGAGCTTATGTGTTGGGGTCTCCTTTAAGGAGACAATGCTTGCCTTCTTATGCTTCTTCGGCATAATTCTAGTGTAGCTCAAGAGTCTGGACACTTTTTCTAAGGAAAGAAAGAAAAAGAAAGAAGAAAAATAAGGGGAAAAGGAGGAGGGCTGTGGGTTTAAATAGGATCTCAAATCTGGCATGCTCCCACACCCGTGGACCGAGGGTGTGTTGAATGGCACGGCCACATCGCACTGCCGTGTGTCTAGGTGTATTTTCACACCCACACCCATTCCTTTGACACAATGCCCGTGCCTAAAAAGGCAGTGTGTTGGCACGGTTGGACAGCATGGGCGCGTTTGTCCCGTGTCTAATAAGTCAGTGGCTTCACATGGTTGTGGAGCAGGGCTGTGCCAATTTACTGGTGCCCGTGAGGGATTGGTTGGATCCGTGACGTCGTGTGGTGGTTGGGACTGATTCGCACGGCCTCTGTTGTGTCAGTACGGTGGTTCTAGTGGTCCACATGGTCACGGACATGGCTGTGTATAAGGCCGTGTGGCCTTGAAGTTTTGCACTTTCGATAAGTTTAAGAGGAAATAAAGAAGGAAGGGGAAGAAACTAAAAATAAATTTGAAAGTAAATAGTGTTAGTACTCGAGTTGCCTCCCGAGAAGTGCTCGTTTATAGTCTTAAGATGGACTTTCCTCGAATTAGAAAAATTAGAAGGTTTAAGGGTTTGAATATCTTCCATCTTGCTTAAAATTTTATTTTCTTGATGAGGTTCAAGTCGAGAAATGTTTACCTTAAAAGTCTTGAATGTTGGATTGCTTACCTCGACTGTTCCATGGGGGAAGATATCGTGTACCTTAAGAAGTATTTGTCCCTTTGTCTTCAGGTCTGTTGTGGTGATGTGCGGATTTGCTTTTTCTAACAGTACCTGGTCTCCTATTTTGTAGTGGTTTGATGTTCCTATGAGCTCTTCTTGTGATTCCTCTCATTTTACTTCATGCGGTTCTTCTTTAACGCGTGTCCTCTACTCTTCAAACTTGTCAATCCTAAGGTCTTGTCCCTTGTAGGATTCTTCTTTGTTATTTTGGGACTTATGAGTCGGCTCAGGGTTATCGTTATGTGGTGTTTCCTGCGATGAAAGTTGAACAATTTAATTATCATCTGTATTTACTTTCTCACCTTCATCGATTATTATTCGGCGAGTTAAGAGCTTGAAGACTGATTGATTCGTCTCCTACCCAAAGTATGAGTTCTCCTGAGGCAACATCAATTTTAGTCTTGGCAGTTGCTAGAAAAAGTTTTCCTAAAATTAAGGGGATGGTATTATCCTCATCCATATCTAAAACAACAAAATCTACTGGGAAAATAAATTTATCAATTTTGACAAGAACATCTTCAATAATGCCCCTAGGAATTCTAACAGTTTTATCAGCTAATTGTATACTCATCCTAGTTTGTTTGGGCTTCCCTAGACCTAGTG
Source organism: Gossypium rotundifolium (assembly GCA_025506655.1). Taxonomy (NCBI): domain Eukaryota; kingdom Viridiplantae; phylum Streptophyta; class Magnoliopsida; order Malvales; family Malvaceae; genus Gossypium; species Gossypium rotundifolium. The sequence goes on from CP106727.1 coordinate 15,181,542, forward strand.
GTTTAAACAATGAATAAGGTATGACATTTATGCTTTCTCCTAAATAAGCTAATGCATTATTAATAGTTAGACTACCAATTAAACATGGAATTGTAAAACTCCCTGGATCTTTTATCTTTCGTTGTAGTCTATTTTGTAACATTGTTGAGCATGCTGCGTTTAATTCCACGTGGTGCTCTTCATCTAATTTGTGTTTGTTAGTCATGAGCTGTCTTAAGAATTTCCTCGCGTCTGGCATCTGAAAAAGAGCTTCAAGAAGAGGTAAGTTAATATGTATTTTCTTTAGGAGTTTAAGAAACTTACCGAACTATTCCTCTGAATCGTCTCTTTTTATCGCTTCGGGATAAGGTATGCGAGGTTGGTACTCCTTGATTATCGGTTTTGGCTTTTCTTGTGTTAACTCTATCTTACCTTTGTCTACCTTGTTTTCTTGTATGGATTTTGGTTCATCTAACTCCTTACTGTCTTGAGCTGAGATGGCTTGAATTTTTCCTTTGGGTTAATCTCGATGTTACTTGGTAGACGTCCTAACGGTCGTTTTGACATTAGCTTTGCGAGTTGTTCGACTACATTCATGGCTTCCTTGACTGACTTCGCAAGTTCCCCCATTAGATTCTCATTGCTCTTAATTGTTTTCATAGTTTCTTGGAAGCGCTTTTCTGTGTCTGACATAAATTTTGTCAGCATCTCTTCGAGGGTTGGCTTCTTTTCTTGTGGATATGGCTGATTTTGGAAATTTGAGATAGGTTGTTGTCTTTGATTTCCTTGAATTCCTTGGCCTCCCCATGAAAAATTTGGGTGGTTCCTCCAACTGGATTGTAAGTGTTACTACAGGGATTGTTATTAGATCTGAAATTATTACCTATATAGTTTGCATGTTCGCTCTCTGCGTCCGGTTGGTAGGGTGGATACTCAGGATTCGTCATAGTTCCACTTGCGTTGCATTGCATGACTAGGTGTACTTGCGAAGAACATAAACTATCAAGCTTTTTATTCATCATCTCCAACTGATTTGATAGCATGGTTACTGCATCAATACTGTAGACTCCGGTTGATTTTGTCGGTTTTGTCCTTGTAACCTACCACTGATAATTATTCAATGACATCTCTTCAATGAATTCGTATGCTGCTTTAGGAGTTTTATTATTCAAGGTTCCACCAGCGACTGAATCAATTTGTTGTCTCGTTGAGGGATTTACACCTTTGTAGAAGGTTTGGACTTGAAGCCATAATGGTAATCCGTGGTGTGGACATCTCCTTAAGAGATCTCTGTATTCTCCCATGCATCGTATAATGTTTCTAAATCAATCTGCACAAAAGAAGAAATATCATTCCGTAATTTACCCATTTTGGCTGGTGAAAAATATTTTAATGAAAATTTTTCGGTCATTTGTTCCCATGTAGTGATTGACCCTCGTGGTAACGAGTTCAACCATTGCTTGGCTTTATTCCGTAATGAAAAGGAAATAACAAGAGGCGAATGGCATCATCGAAACGCCATTTTTTGAAAGTATCACGAACTCTAAAATTTGCTATATGAGTGTTCGGTCTTTGTCCTCGCAAACCATCAAATTGAACAAATTGTTGAATCATTTGTATTGTATTAGGCTTTAATTCAAAATTATTAGCAACTATAGCAGGCCTAACAATACTAGATTCTACTCCTGTCAAATTGGGTTTAGCATAATCATACATAGTCTTGAGCATCCGCCACATCTCGTGGTGGATTATTCTCGCTATCCCTTCAGTAGGATTGGATCTGTCTTCTCGCTCTTCTTCTGTGTAATTTAAAACTCGTCTAATTTCTCTGCAATTTCTCTGAGCGGTAGCTTCAATTTCACTATCGTATACTAGAGGTCCTGTCGGGTTTCGTCTAGTCATAAACTAGAGGTACCTACTAGGAAAAAGAAAGAAAAATAAAATTTAGAGAAAAAAATAATGGAATAAAATAAATTACGAAATAAAATAATGGCTAATAAAAATAGAGTTTTCTTAATATTTTAGTTCCTCGGCAACGGCGCCAAAAACTTGATCACTGAAATCAGAGCTTTAAAATTTATAAATAGAATGATCAAACCTGGAAACTAACTCTGACAATGACTTAAAGGAAAGTGTACCTATCGAACAATAGTATAGCTTAGGCAAGACCGGATTATCGAACCCAAAGGAACTAAAAGTACTAATACTAACTTTCTTTTTATTATTTAGCCTAAAATATGGAGTGATTGATTGATTTAATCTAGTTTAACCACTACTAAGCTAAATACGCAAAGATAAAAAGAACAAATTTGGGAAATAACTTGAAGAAACTCAATTGATTACGATGATGCCTTTCGGAAGAATCCACCTAGACTTCACTTGTTACTTATTACTGAATCATATGATTTCTTTACTTACCTTGATCCATAGGACTCCCTAACCTATATTAAACCCTCTCTCGATGCGAATAACGTCCAATACTAGGTTAATTAGTGGAACTCTCATTCACTTATAATAACCCCCTAGAATAGCAGTAATCGATCAATGGATTCCAATATTAGGTTTCACCCTAATCTGGCAAAATCTCGTAACCCTATCTTTAGGCATTTGATCAACTCCGCTTAATTATGCTAGATGTACTCTTAAGCAGGGTCTATTCCTCCCCCACCTAAGCACATCAGGTTTGGATTAAGCAACATAATTAAGAACAAACTAAGTATTTATCATATAATTCAGAAAATAATAACAAAATTCATCTAGGTTTCATCCCCTTCAGGTATCTGAAGGATTTAGTTTACAACAAATAAAGAAAACATCTCAAGAGAAAAGATAAAACAAAACATAGAAAATCCCTAAAACCCTTTGGAGGAATTGAAGGAGAAATCTGCCGTCTTGAGTAGAATTTTGGCTTCTTGAGATGGATCCACTGGCTATCTTCGAGTGATTCCCACAAATGTGATTCTTCTGGCTCGGCTCCTTGGCCTACCTAACCGCCTCCCTTTCAAGATACACTTAGGGTGTTTATATAGGCTCTTGGAATGCTTTACTTGGCCTCTAAGTGTCCTAATTTAAGTTTGCTTCTTACTCAGTATTTGAATAAGCTTTGGAAAGTGTTTCTTTGGCTCTAATTATCCAAATCTGAGTGAAATTTCTCTCTCCCATAATAGAGGCACGGCCATGGCATACGCCAGTGTAAATCGTGGTTGGGTCGTGTCTCGATTCTGTCGATTGGGGCATAGCCATGTAAATTGTGGCATGGCCGTGTCTTAGTTAATTGTCAAAGCACGGTCGTGTGGCTTGAAGTCCAGGCCGTGTCCATTTTCTTCTTTGGCCTAAATTGGCCTATTTTAAGCCTGTTTCTTGTTCTTTTCATCCTCGGGTCCTTTCCTGAGTAGAAATATGAAAAGAAAGGATTAAAAGCACCTTTTTACATAAATCAGGGCTAAATCATCCTAAAAGCAAACTAAATATGGGGTTAAAATATGTGACGTTTACGGTTTATCAATAGGCTTATAAATAAATGTTGGTAAAATGTGAAAGAATGGGCCTGCTGATCGGTGGTTAAGTGAAGTGTTAATATGCTGGTGGTCTTGAGTTCAAGTCCTGGTGTGTGCAAGAGAGTGTTTTATTTTACTACTTGTGTCGTGTGTGTGTTCTAGTTTGACCAAAATTCTGAGAGTTTGAGGGCGGTGGGAGTGTGTTGGATGGCTTGGGAGGGAAATAAGGGATTTGGGGAGAAAAGTAAGTAGTGGAGGCGTTTGAGATGGACTGGTATGCTGAGTGGTTAGAATGGATGTGGTTTAGTAGAGTAAATCAAGGTGTTTAGGGAGTTACCCTTTGATTTCAAAATCTCTGCAAAACCCTCATCTACTATCTTTCTTTTTTATTTTATTTTTCTTTGTCTCCATAGCCGAATTCTGTCCCTTTCTCCCCCACCCCATTTTCATTTTCTCTTGATTTCAATCTCCCTGTGTTGCTGTCGAGATTTCTAGTGCTTTCCCTCTACCTACCAAATTTTTCCTCTCCACCTTTTCTTTTTCTTTTGTTTCAGCTGAAATCCCCTATTGCTGCAGTTTTCCCCTCTAATTCTTTATTTTGTTGCTGAAATTTCAAGTGTTTATCCTTATCTTTCATTTTTAGTCTATCTTGCTCCTCTGCTTTTGTTTCTGTGCAAAAATGGTAAGTAGTGTTGCTGTGTTATTTTAGTTTTAGTTTCGAAAGATTTTTATTCTGTTGTTTGTACATAGGGACGATTGTGAAGCGGTTTTTCTTCCCAACGAATTGATTAGTGCGAGTAGTCGGGGTGATTTCGGTAAGTGAGTGCATTTGGCTCATTTCGGTGTTGATTAAATTATGTTTTAGTTGTTAAATTCGAGATTGGGTACGTTGTTTGTAGGTTCCAGAAGGTTAGGAAGTGCTTAAGCATCGAGAACGACCCAGGTGTGTAAACACGACTCTGGAAATAGAAATCGGTGAAAAGCTAGAAAACGTGAATGTCGACGCCACACGGGCATACGGCCGCCCATGTGGAAGGCTGTGTGACCGGACACGGGCATGTGATCGATGAGGCAGGCCATGTACGATTAATGGGCCAAGCACAAATGGGCCATGTGGGCTCCACGGGTGTGTGGGCGCCACACAGGGAACCACACAGACTTGTGGGATTATAGGGCTAAGTCGTGTGATCTACACGGCTAAGGCCATTTTGTGCCTTGTGGGCCACATAGGCGTGTGTGGCCCACATGGGCAAATTACATGGGCTTGTGGTTCTAAAATGATGTACTTTTATCTGTAATTTGTTCTTCAAATGATAAAATTTCGAGAGTTGTCATGGATGATATATATATATATATGAAGAAATATAATAAATCGTAAAAGTAACATATTTTAACTGCATATTTAGTATGCTTTTGGATGATTTAGCCCTTGATTTATGTAAAAAAGGTGCTTTTAATCCTTTCTTTTCATGTTTATACTCAGGAAAGAACCCGAGGATGAAACAAACAAGAAACGGGCTTAAAATGGGCCAATTTGTGCCAAAGAGGAAATTGACACGGCCTGGACTTCAAGCCACATGGCCGTACATCGTCAAATTACTTCACACGGCCATGCCATGATTTACACGACCATGCCTCAATCAACATAATCGACACACGGCCTGAAGTCGACTTACACGGGCGTGTGCCGTGGCCATGCCCATGCCACAGGAATGAGCAATTTCACTCGGATTTGGATGCTTAGAGGAAAAGAAACACATTCCTAAGTCTACTTAAACATCCTAGGAGGAATTCTACTTGAATTAGGATACTTAGGAGCCAAGTACCATCCCAATTTCTCGTGGAATGATCAAAATAGCTAAAGATCGGAACTTCCTCCAGATTTTCAACAACCACATCACCAATAAGAAGAGGAGTCAAATCTTGAAGAGATGCTGATGAAATTCATGGCAGCCAGAGATTCTCGTTTCCAAAAGACTGAAGCAGCCCTTGATGAACAACAAAAATCGATCAAAGGGATCGAGAATCAAGTTGGAGAACTTACTAGGTCAGTGGGACATCTCACAAAGCTGATTTCTGAAAGTCAACAAGGACGTCTACCAAGTAACACCGAGATTAAACCGAAGGAGAAAATTCAAGCCATCTCAGCCCATGCCAGTAAGGGGTTAGATGACCCAATCCAATATAAAAAGCCAAGGTAGACGAAGGTAAGGTAGAGGTAACACAAGAAAAGCCGAAACCAGTAATCAAGGAGTACCAACCACAAATACCTTATCCCGAAGCAATGAAAAGAGACGATTTAGAGGAACAGTTCGGTAAGTTTCTTAAAGTCTTAAAGAAATTACATATTAACTTACTTCTTCTTGAAGCTCTTTTTCAGATACTAGACTCGAGGAAATTTTTAAGATAGCTCTTGACCAACAAATGCAAATTAGATGAAGAGCACCACGTGGAACTAAACACAATATGCTTAGCAATTCTACAAAATAAACTGCCAAGGAAATTAAAAGATCCAGGGAGTTTTACAATTCCATGTTTAATTGGTAGTTTATCTATTGATAATGCGTTAGCAAATTTAGGGGCAAGCATCAATGTTATGCCTTACAAAATGTTTAAACAACTAGGTCTAGGGAAACCCAGGCAAACCAGGATGAGTATTCAATTAACTGATAAAACTATAAGAATTCCTAGGGGTATAATAGAAAATGTTCTAATCAAAATTGATAAATTTGTATTCCCAGTAGACTTTGTCGTTTTAAACATAGATAAGGACAACACGATCCCCTTAATTTTAGGAAGACCCTTTTTAGCAATTGCCAGAGCTAAAATTGATATCTATGCAGGAGAACTCATACTTCGTGTAGGCAACGAGATAGTCACTCTTCAAGCTCTTAACTCAGCTAGGACATCAAGTAATAAAGGTACGAACGTTAAATCTATTGATAACCATTTGGTTCAACCTTCTTTACAGGAAACATCATAAAATCATCTAGCTGAGCATTATCTTAGACCTCGTCCCAATAAAGAAGAATTATATGAGGAACGAAGCCTTTGGGCCGACAAACTAACAAATTAAAGAAGAACTAGAACCACACGAAGTGAAACCAAAAGAAACCCCAGACGAGCTGATAGGAACAACAAATCACATCAAAATAGAGGATCATGTATTGTTGAATATGGAAGACCCTCGAATCACCAATTTAGAACTCAAGGCAAACGAAGAAATTACTTTTGAGGTACTTAATGTCTTCCTATACGGCACAGTCGAGGTAAGCAATCCTAAATTCAACACTTTTGAGGTAAACATTACTCGACTTAAACTTTATATCCATAACCGAATTGATCGCATGAAAAAAGGATTTCCACCTCAGTAAGTCTAGCTCAAGACTTTAAACGAGCGCTTCTCGGGAGGCAACCCGAGTATTAACCGTACTAATTAGTTTGGTTTTATTTCTTCTCGTATTTAGGCATAAGTTTTCATAACCACACGGCCTTGCACACGGACCGTGGCCGTGGCCGTGTGGACACCACGACTAGGCGCATGAGCGTGGACCTTATCTCTATTTAATTATTTACTTTTATTCATATTTTTATTTTTATTTTTATTTTTATTTTTATTTTCTCCTTTTTCTCAATGGCATTTAGATTTAGCTTAGGATACAATAAAACCAAGCCGGCTACTTCAAGGATTCAATTTCAAACGGTTCGAGACGCTTCCCCACATTCACCTCCAATCTTATCTGGTTTCTTTTCATAGACTTCATCCAAAAATTCAGGAAGTGTTACTTCTCCCCTTCTCTTTTGATTTTATTATTACATAATTGTTTATCTATCTTTGTACATTAAGGGCAATGTACATCTTAAGTGTGGGGGTAAAAGTACCTGACTTTTTGCATTATTCTCAAATCCTGAATTTAGTCTTGTTTTCAAGTATTTTTCTCATATTACTAATTAGGATGAAATTTCTGTTGATTTATGATTTGCATTGTTATGTGTTAGAGTAAGTCATAGTTAATTGTGCATTGATGATTAAATTTGAAGGATACTAGAGAATCGAGCATGATAAGTCTACTTTCTAAAAATTAAAAATTAATAGGTCGTTGAACTGAATTTGAGTATTACCTTGAAATTTGGAATTTATAAGGATTGATGTCAAAAATACCCATAAATTTTGTGAGATTTTGACGCTTACAGAGCATATATTCTTTTTCATGCTCACTTTATTGATTATGAGTGTGTCAACTTTGAACCGTTATTCTAGAACTTGCCTCGTTTATACATGTCGAGACCACACTTTTGATTTGATATACAGAGATGATAAAGGCACCTAGGATTTAACCCACTTACTCCATAAAAAGCTTACCTTCAAAAATTAACCCCTAGTGAACCCTTTTTAATCCTAATAACCCTTTTTATTGATTTAACCGCTAATATTAACCCAAAACCCCTTTGTATTTGTTATCACCCTTTCTTTTGACTACCCTTTAACCGGGGTTTGATTTGATTAAGTTACCAAATCATATTAGTTCAGTAGTTACATTTATCATTTATGATTTAATATTTTAGGTTGTTCTTAAAAAACATCAAAAAATCCAAGTTTATTCAATAGTAGTATACAAAAGAGCTTAGAGCATTTAAATTCCAATTGTTGAAGAAAAAGCTCGTATTAAAGTATTATCAAATTTTAAGTGATGAAAATACTCTTTATTATAGAGTAATTATTAATAGTGGTATTATTAATTTTCATTCGATGTAAATATTCATATTTAGTTCATTGTTTCTAGTTAGGTAATTTGTCAAGTCAGTCTCGATTCTAACCCTCTAATTTAGCCTGTATCCATACCCATAACCTTAGCCCCGTTACAACCCTAATAAAGACCTTTTGATCTGTGTGTCATCTCGTATATAGTGGTGGTGATTTGATTTTTAGGCAAGCCTATGGGATTAACTTTTCAGGTTTGACTTATGAGTGCTTATTCTTGAACCTTAAACACTTTGAGTGATTTGAGTGAACCTTTAGTGAGGATGTCAATCCTTGTCAGTTTTGAATTAAAGGTAATTATTCAGATAAGGGGAGACACCTATGTTTTTGTACTACAAAGGTATGCCTTATCTTGATTGAACCTTTAGGGTTCTTTGAGTTAAATTATCCGTGTATAAATTATCTATGAATTATGATGAGACATTTTCGATAGAAATTTTGAATTATGGAAAGTTTGTTTTAATTGTAAGTTGAGAATTTTGCTTGAGGACAAGCAAAATCTTAAGTGTGGGGGTATTTGATAAACCGTAAAAGTAACATATTTTAACCCCATATTTAGTATGCTTTTGGATGATTTAGCCCTTGATTTATGTAAAAAAGGTTCTTTTAATCCTTTCTTTTCATGTTTATACTCAGGAAATCACTCGAGGATGAAAAGAACGAGAAACAAGCTTAAAATGGGCCAATTTGGGCCAAAGAGGAAATCGACACGGCCTGGACTTCAAGCCACACGGCCATGCCTTGTCAAATTACTTCACATGGCCATGCCACGATTTACACGGCCATGCCTCAATCAATAGAATTGACACACGGCCTGAAGTCAACTTACACGGGCGTGTGCCATGGTCGTGCCCCTTCCACGAGAATGAGCAATTTCACTATGATTTGGATGCTTAGAGGCAAAGAAACACATTCCTAAGTCTACTTAAACATCCTAAGAGGAATTCTACTTGAATTAGGATACTTTGGAGCCAAGTAAAGCATCTCAAAGCCTATATGAACACCCAAGGTAGCAACTAAAGGGGGTAGTTCAGCAGAAGCCAAAACAGGAGTCGAAGTTTTAGGCAGAGTTTTCTGCCAGAGCTTTTATTCAAGGAATTACTCGAAGATAGCCAATTGATCCATCTCAAGAAGCCGGAGTACTACTCAAGATGGAGGATCTCCTCTTCAATTCCTTCAGGGGGTTTTAGGGATTTCTTATGTTTTGTTTGATGTTTTCTCTTGAGATGTTCTCTTATTTTTTTTATGCACTAAACCCTTCAGATACCTGAATAGGATGAAACCTATGACGGATTTTGTTATTTGATTTCTAAATTATATGATAATCACTTAGTTTGTTCTTAATTATGTTGCTTAATTTAATATGATGTGCTTAGGTAGAGGAGGAATAGACCCTACCTAAGAGTAGATATAACATAATTAAGCGGAGTTGATCGAGCGCCTAGAGATAGGGTTACGAAATTTTGCCGGATTAGGGTGAAACCTAATATGGGAGTCCATTGATCGATTTACTGCTTCCTTAGAGGGTTATTATAAGAGAACGAGAGTTCCACTAATTAACCTAAGGTTAGACATTATTCACCTCGAGAGAGGGTTTAATATAGGTTAGGGACTCTCACGGATCAAGCTAAGTAAAGAAGTCATATGAATTATGTAACAGACCAAATCTGACCCTAATCAAAAAGGTGGTTTCAGGACCACGAATCTAAGCCCGATAAATATTTAATATTTATATTTTGAGTTTATTATATATGAATTTATGTGTGTGAAAGTTTCGTAGAAAAATTTTATCGTTTGAGTATCGAATTTGACAAAAAGGACTTAATCACGTAAAAGGTAAAAGTGGCATACTAGAGTGTAAAGTGCCTATTTGAGCATGGCTTCTTAATATGAAGCATTAAAAGGGTAAATAACCCATTTTAGAGTTAGTGGGTGGCTTATGTCAAAAATAACCATAGTATATATGTTAGTTTTATTTTATATTAAAGGTTATATTAGTAATTTAATAATTTCTTTATTATATGTTAAAATAACATAAACAAAAGCCATGATATTATTCATTCTCTCAAGGCGAATGTTGAGAAAGAAAAAAGGGGTGTGTTCTTTAAATTTCGCATTTTGAAGCTTGATTTCAAGGTTAGTTTGATTTCGATTTTAATAATTTTACGTTTTTGAAATCGTTGCTTCGAACCGTATCCGACCCATGTTGTAATTTTTGAATCTAAGCATGCTTGATGTTCGGCCATTGTTGTGTTCAAGTGGTTTTTGATATTTGATGATTTTAGATGAAAGACATGTAAAAGATTAGTATGTTTTGCATTGGAAGTTTTGATGAAATTGAGTATTTAGGGCTAAATTGTAAAAATAAAATTTTAGAGGGCTTATTTGCAAAATAAATGAAATGTGAGGACTTGTAAAGTCCCTAGGAATATTCGGCCCTTGTATAGTATTAGCTAATTTGGTGTATTTTGTGTGTTATGCAAATATGACTAAATTACAAAGTTGTGAAATACTAAGGGTAAAATAGTAATTTGCCCATTTATATGCTTAGGGACTAAATTGAGATGAATGGTGCTTGAATGAGCTAAATTTTAATGTGTTTTAGATCAAGAGCAAAGAAAAACGGATTTAGATCGGGGAAAGATGAAGGTTCTCGAATAGCCGATTTGCACGGTCTATCGACAACCAAGGTAAGTCCTTAAGCTAAAATGAGTTATGGAATTATTTATGAAACTGTTAAATGATATTGTTCGATAAATTTAAAGGTATATTATTGTAATAGCCGAATATACATTGTGAAATTGGCTTGAATGCCTAAATTGACAATATGAGATTAATGTGTATCTTTGATATATTATTTAGAAAGAAAATGTGAAGTATGTGATTTGTGTATGTATTCAGGCTTAGTGCCTAGCAGGCCTTGTGCCGGTGATATATTCGGGCTTAGTGCCTAACAGGCTCCGTGCCGGTGATATATATATATATTCGGGCTTAGTGCCTAGCAGGCTTCGTGCCGGTGATATATTCGGGCTTAGTGCCTAGCGTGCTTAGTCTTTGGTGATTTATTTCGGGCTTTAAATGCCTAGCAGGCTTTATGCCGGTGATATGCGATAAGTGGAGATTTTGAACATCAAACAAGGTGAGATGTTAATATAGTGATATGTGGTAAAAGTTTAGGTAAGAACTAACCTACCATTTTAGTAAGGAATGAAGTGAACTAAAATTCTTATTGTATAGTTAAAGATCAGTGATGAGTGTGACAAAAGCGCTTGTTCTTGTGTATAAGTAGAAATAGAAGATCGATGCCTAGATTGGTTCATATGAAATAAAAATGTACAGGTTCACGATGTCATAGCAATGATATTTAAGTAAAGAGCATTACTATTATTCAGCTATCTATATTTTACATAATGAAATAATTATGTTTCATACTATAAGCATGGATTTTAATATGTTTAAATGTATGCTCATGATATTTATATTTGCTTGAGACTTACTAAGCTAGTAAGCTTACTGTGTGTGTCTTTGTCTATCTCTGTTTATAGATTTTGATTCAAACTACGAGCTCGATGGATCATCCGTGAAGTCAACCACACTATCGACTTTCTTTTGGTATTGAAAACTTAGTTTGTTATTTAAAAGGGCATGTATAGGCTAGACTAAACCGTATAACTAATATTTTGTAATAGTGTAAATATGCTAGCCATGCGAAAATGGCTATCTATTTTGAATAACTTGTTTTGTGTTTTGATGATATAGTTTGCTCATGCCATGAACTATTATTTATGCTTAATTATGATCTAATCATGTGAGAGAGTGGTACTATTATTTATGCATGTTAGGTTATGACATGAATGACTTATAAATTAGTTCATGTTGATGAGCTTAATATATGGCATATACATTTATAATGTTTGGATTCATGATTCGACAATGAATAATGGTAAGCTTGGTGTAATATTCGGTTTAGTCAATAAAGTAAAGTACCCCGATGATAGATCCAATGAGATCTAGTAGGCCTCTGTTGATAAAATTAGGAAATTTGGGGTAAAGAATTCAAGGCTAATGATGATGATGATGCGAAGCGAGCTGAAATGTGGCTTGATAACACTATTCGGTACTTGATCGCCTATCTTGCACTCCGCACGAATGTTTGAAATGTGCTATATCTTTACTTCGGGACACTGCCTATCACTGGTGGAATACACTAGTATCAGTGGTTCCAAAAGAAAAAGTGACATGGGATTTCTTCCAGAATGAATTTCGCAAGAAATATATCAGCCAGAGGTTCATCGACCAGAAACATAAAGAATTTCTTGAACTAAAACAGGGGCAAATGACCGTGACTGAATATGAGCGAAAATTTGTCAGATTGAGCCGATATGCTCGGGAGTGTGTATCAACGGAAGCCATTATGTGCAAAAGATTTGAAGATGGTTTGAATGAAGAATTAAAGTTGCTTGCTGGAATTCTTGAAATCAAAGAGTTTGTGACACTCGTCGAGCGAGCTTGCAAAGCTGAAGAGCTTGGGAAGGAGAAAAGAAAGGCTGAGATAGAAGCTAGAGACACCCGTAAAAGATCGTCGGGTAAGAATTTCCATTCCACATCTAAGAAGTTTAGAGATGACTTCAGTCGACACAAAGCTACTTCAGATTCATTTAGACGTGATCGACCTCCAGTGGGCTCCCGAGCTACCTCGATGGCGGTGTTGGTAACTTCCAGAATCGAGTTGAATGCAAACATTGTGGAAAATGGCATTCGGGAGTTGTAGAGTTCGTGACCGGTCTTGCTTTAAATGTGGATCCTCGCACCATTTTATTCGAGAGTGCCCAATGTTAATGAGTAGAATACTGCACAGAACTCTGAGATGCAGTAGTGCATCAGTACGGGGCAGACCACCCAGGCATTCTGGCAATGTAGGTGGTAGTCAGAGAGGGACAAAGAACACAACAGATCGATCTAAGGCTAGAGCTCTAGCTAGAGCTTATGTTACTCGAGCTAGAGAGGATGCTGCTTCTCCAGATGTCATTACTCTGTACTTTCACCCTTTATGATACTACCGTGATTGCATTAATTGATCCCGTTCGACCCATTCATATGTATGTGACACTGGTATTCTCGTAAGACTCTTCCAGTTGAGTCTCTTGAGTTTGTGATTCGTGTATCTAACCCTTTGGGTAGATGTGTGTTTGTTAATAAAGTGTGTAAGGTTGCTCATTGATGATTCGGGATTTTTGCTTCCCAATCGATTTAATCTCATTGCCTTCGATGAGTTTGATATAATTTTGGGAATGGATGGTTAACTTCGCATGATGCAAAGGTGAATTGTAAAGAAAGCTTATTGATTTGAGACATCGAATCGGTGAGATCGTTAGAATTGAATCCATGATTTAGGTGGGTTTCCTACAAGATATCCTCGATGTTAGCCCGTAAGTATGTGACAAAAGGGTGCGAAGCTTATTTGGCTTATGTAATGGATAATAAATTGTCCGAGAAAGATTGAATCATCCGATTGTATGTGAATACCCGGATGTGTTTCTGAAGAACTACGGGTTTACCCCGACGAGAGATTGAGTTTGGCATTGAATTAGCTCCTGAACGACTCGATCTCAATAGCTCCATATCGGATGGCACCGATCGAGCTAAAAGAGTTGAAAGCATAGTTGTAAGAGTTAACAGATAGGGCCTTTGCGCGACCAAGTTTCTCTCCTTGGGGTGCGCCATTTTTTGTGAGAAAGAAAGATGGAACGATGCGAATGTGTATTGATTATCGGAATGAATAAAGTAACTATAAAGAATAAGTACCGTTACCTCGGATTGATGATTTGTTTGATCGGTTGAAAGGGGCTTCAGATTTTCAAGATAGATTTGAGATCGGGTTACTATCGATTCTATGAGTCGAGATACAGATGTGCCAAAGACCGCATTCCTGGACGAGGTACGGACATTTTGAGTTTTTGGTTATGCCTTTTGGGCTTACTAATGCACTTCTTTGTTTTTATGGATTTGATGAATCGGGTTTTAGATAGTTTTGGATCGATTTGTGGTAGTGTTTATTAATGATATATTGATTTACTCCAAAGATGAAATTGAACATGCCGAGCATTTGAGATTAGTACTACAAACTTTATGAAATCGGAGTTGTATGCGAAGTTTAGTAAGTGTGAGTTCGGATGAAAGAGGTCGACTTTTGGGACATGTTGTTTCAAAGATCGTGCATTCGAGTTGATCCAACAAAATATCGCCTATACTTGATTGGAAGCCACGTAAAAATGTTTTCGAGATTCAAGTTTTCTAGGACTTGCGTGTTACTATCGATGATTTGTGAAAGATTTTTCTATGATAGCTACCCCATTGACAAAGTTATTGCGAAAAGATGTCGTGTTCGAGTGGTCGTAAAAGTGTCGAAAAGTTTTGATCACCGAAAGCCCTTTGATGTAAGCTCTAGTATTAGTTCACTGAATCGGGTAAAGAATTTGTTGTTTATTCCGATGCTTCTTTAAATGGTTTGGGCTGCTTTGATGCGAGAAGCAAAGTTGTAGCCTACGCTTCAAGACAATTGAAGCCGCATGAAAGAAATTACCCGACGATGATTTAGAGCTTGCGACCATTGTGTTCGTGACCAAGATTTGGCGCCATTACTTATTTGGCGAGAAATGCCATGTTTACTCGGATCACAAAAGTCCTAAGTATCTAATGACCCGTAAAGACCTGAATTTGAGACAACATGTGGCTAGAACTGTTGAAAGACTATGAATTGGTGATTGACTATCACCCGAATAGCTAATGTTGTTGCGGATGTTAAGTCGAAATCATTATTTGCTCTTCGTAATGAATGCACAGCTGGCTATGTTCTGTGATGGTTCGATCATAGCCGAGTTACGAGCAAGACCGATGTTTATTCAGCAAATTTGTGATGCACAGAAAGTTGATGAAGATTTGATTGCTAGTCGAATTCAGTGTGAAAAGGGTACAGAATCAGATTTTCAGATTGATGCAAATGATTGTTTGAATTTTAAAAGCCGAATGTGTGTTCCTAAGAACTCGATTTGATATGATGATTTTGAGTGAGGCTCATAGTGGTTTACTATCGATACATCCAGGTAACACGAAGATGTATAACTATTTGAAACAGTTCTATTGGTGGCCTGGCATGAAATGGGATATATCCGAATTTGTTTCGAAATGCTTAATTTGTCAGCAAGTAAAAGCTGAACATCAAGTGCCATCTGGACTACTTCAGCCAATCCTAATACCTGAATGGAAATGGGATAGAATTACAATGGATTTTATATCCAGTCTTCCTATGACACCGAGTAAGAAAGATGCCGTATGGGTTATAGTTGATAGACTGACTAAATCACTCATTTTGTGCTTGTCGTATGCACTTTTCACTCGATAAACTTGCTGAATTGTATGTATCGTAAATTGTAAGATTGCATGGTGTACCGAGTTCCATTGTGTCAGACAGAGACCCGAGATTTACATCGCGATTTTGGAAGAAGTTTTAAGATGCTTTAGGTACTAAACTACATTTTAGTACAGCCTTTCATCCGCAGACAGACGGTCAGTCTGAGTGAACTATTCAGATACTTGAGGACATGTTGAGATGTTGCGTTCTCAAGTTTGAAGGTACGTGGGAACGATACCTACCTTTGATTGAATTTGCTTATAATAATAGCTTTCAATCTAGTATCAAAATGGCGCCCTAAGAAACCTTGTACGGGCGAAAGTGTCGAACACCATTATACTGGACTGAGCTCAGCGAGAGTAAGATACACAGGGTTGATTTGATTAAAGAAACCGAATGAAAGTAGCTATTATTAGAGACAATTTGAAAGTCGCTCGGATCGTCAAAAGTCTTATGCTAATTTGAAACGTAAAGATATTGAATTTTAGATTGGAGATCGAGTATTTTAAAGGTTTCTCCGTGGAAGAAAGTGCTCGCTTTTGGCCGAAAAGGCAAGTTGAGCCCGAGGTTCATTGGACCGTATGAAATCATTGAACGTGTTGGGCTTGTTGCTTATAGATTGAAGCTACCTCCTAATTAGAAAAGATACACGATGTATTTCATGTTTCTATGTTCGTAGATACAGATCGATCTGTCTCATGTGATTGCTCCATCCGAGATTGAGATACAATCGATATGACGATGAGGAAAAGCCGATCCATATTTTAGCTCCTAAATGAAAGAGTTAAGAAACAAAAGATTTCCTTAGTGAAAGTGTTATGGAATCGACACGGAGTTGAAGAGGCAACGTGCTCAAGATTCAATGAGGCAACAATATCCGACGTTGTTTAATGGTAAGATTTTCTAGGACGAAAATCCTTAAGGGGAGAGTTGTAATGCATCAAATCGACCCTAATCGGAAAGGTGGTTTTGGGACCACAAATCGAGCTCGATAAATATTTAATATTTATATTTTGAGTTTATTATATATGAATTTATGTGTGTGAAAGTTTCAGAGAAAAATTTTATCGCTTGAGTATCGAATTTGACAAAAGGACTTAATCGCGTAAAAGGTAAAAGTGGCATACTAGAGTGTAAAGTGCTATTTGAGCATGGCTTAATATGAAGCATTAAAAGGGTAAATAACCCATTTTAGAGTTAGTGGGTGGCTTATGTCAAAATAACCTTAGTATATATGTTAGTTTTATTTTATATTAAAGGTTATATTAGTAATTTAATAATTTCTTTATTATATGTTAAAATAACATAAACAAAAGCCATGATATTATTCATTCTCTCAAGGTCGAATGTTGAGAAAGAAAAAAGGGTTGTGTTCTTTAAATTTCGGCATTTTGAAGCTTGATTTCAAGGTTAGTTTGATTTTGGTTTTAATAATTTTACGTTTTTGAAATCGTTGCTTGAACCGTAATCACCCATGTTGTAATTTTTGAATCTAAGCATGCTTGATGTTCGCCCATTATTGTGTTCAAGTGGTTTTGATATTTGATGATTTTAGATGAAAGATATGTAAAAGATTAGTATGTTTTGCATTGGAAGTTTTCATGAAATTGAGTATTTAGGGCTAAATTGTAAAAATAAAATTTTAGAGGGCCTATTTGCAAAATAAATAAAATGTGAGGACTTGTAAAGTCCCTAGGAATATTCGCCCTTGTATAGTATTAGCTAATTTGGTGTATTTTGTGTGTTATGCAAATAGGACTAAATTACAAAGTTGTGAAATACTAGGGTAAAATAGTAATTTGCCCATTTATATGCTTAGGGACTAAATTGAGATGAATGGTGCTTGAATGAGCTAAATTTTAATGTGTTTTAGATCAAGAGCAAAGAAAACGAATTTAGATCGGGAAAGACGAAGGTTCTCGAATAGCCGATTTGCACTCGATCGACAACCAAGGTAAGTCCTTAAGCTAAAATGAGTCATGGAATTATTTATGAAACTGTTAAATGATATTGTTTGATAAATTTAAAGGTATATTATTGTAATAGCCGAATATACATTGTGAAATTGGCTTGAATGCCTAAATTGACAATACGAGATTAATGTGTATCTTTGATATATTATTTAGAAAGAAAATGTGAAGTATGTGATTGGTTTGTGTATGTATTCGAGCTTAGTGCCTAGCAGGCCTTGCCTTGTGTGATATATTCGCTTAGTGCCTAGCAGGCTCGTCTTATGATAAATATATATTCGGGCTTAGTGCCTCAGCGTGCTTCGTGTTGATGATATATTCGCTTAGTGCCTAGTAGGCTTAGTGCCTTGATTTATTTCGCTTTAAATGCCTAGCGTGCTTTATGCCTGATATGCGATAAGTGGAGATTTTGAACATCAAACAAGGTGAGATGTTAATATAGTGATATGTGGTAAAAGTTCGGTAAGAACTAACCTACCATTTTAGTAAGGAATGAAGTGAACTAAAATTTTATTGTATAGTTAAAGATCGTTGATGAGTGTGACAAAAGCGCTTGTTCTTGTGTATAAGTAGAAATAGAAGATCGATGCCTAGATTGGTTCATATGAAATAAAATGTACGTGTTCACGATGTCATAGCAATGATATTTAAGTAAAGAGCATTACTATTATTCACTATCTATATTTTACATAATGAAATAATTATGTTTCATACTATAAGCATGGATTTTAATATGTTTAAATGTATGCTCATTATATTTATATTTGCTTGAGACTTACTAAGCTAGTAAGCTTCTTGTGTGTGTGTCTTTGTCTATCTCTGTTTTTTAGATTTTGATTCGAACTATGGGCACGATGGATCATCCGTGAAGTCAACCACACTATCGACTTTCTTTTGGTATTGAAAACTTAGTTTATTATTTAAAAGGGCATGTATAGGCTAGACTAAACCGTATAACTAATATTTTGTAATAGTGTAAATATGCTAGCCATGCGAAAATGGCTATCTATTTTGATTAACTTGTTTCGTGTTTTGATGATATAGTTTGCTCATGCCATGAACTATTATTTATGCTTGATTATGATCTAATCATGTGAGAGAGTGGTACTATTATTTATGCATGTTAGGTTATGACATGAATGACTTATAAATTATTTCATGTTGATGAGCTTAATATATGGCATATACATTTATAATG
Source organism: Gossypium rotundifolium (assembly GCA_025506655.1). NCBI lineage: Eukaryota > Viridiplantae > Streptophyta > Magnoliopsida > Malvales > Malvaceae > Gossypium > Gossypium rotundifolium. The sequence goes on from CP106727.1 coordinate 15,200,359, forward strand.
TTTGGATTCATGATTCGGCAATGAATAATGGTAAGCTTGGTGTAATATTCGGTTTAGTCAATAAAGTAAATGATAGATGCATATTTAAGTTATAGTATGTGAGATATATATGTTAAATAATGTTATGACATGTGTGTATTTAAATTGGTCACTTACTAGATAAGCATTAAGTTCAATAATGTATGATTGTATTAGGCTATTTCGATTCAATTTGTGTGAGTACATACATATATTATTCTTGGATAGTTGGATATTAGGTTCGAACTTTTGTTTAGTTTATTGAATGTTTGATCGAATGATGTTTAGATATGATATGTTTGATATGTGATCACCTATATGAGATTTTGATAAACCTTTTTATATGTGAATAGGGGTGGTAGTTTAGTGAGTTGGATTAGGACTCAGTGCATATTATTTTGGATGTGTAATTTGGAAGCATGAGTTAGCCTTGTAAACTTTGTATTCGGTAATAGAGAATAATTAATGAACATGTACTTGAATGGCAAAAATCCGGGTATGGAAGTTATAGGTATATGAGTATTTAGTGTGTCCTATGTGAATCAGTAATGAGATAGCCAAATGAGGAAAATATGGTTTGATGGCATTCGGCCATATGCTATAATATTGTATAAATTCAGAGTGGTAATATGTGTATGTATGTGATGAAAGGTATCTAAATTTTTGGTCTAGTATGCCATGCATTACATTTACTAAATTAAGATTTTAGAAATTGATCTTAATCTGCTTATCTAGACAAAAGAGATTGTATATGTTTGAATGGTATGCAAATTTAATATGAATAGTGCATGCAAAAGTAATGAATAAGTTATTTAAATTTATGTGGCTCAATTATGCACATGTTAACCAATTTTAGGTTTGCATTGGATTGATTGAGTGTTGGTTCTATTTGATTTTGGTATGAGAGAGGTTTATTTAAATGTCGTGACTATTACATAATTAAAACCGATTATGTCAGATATGACTTAAGTGATTGATCAAAAGTTGTGATTTAAATAGTAATGCCCCGTAACCCTAATCCGGCGACGGATACTGGTTAGGGGTGTTACAAATTAAAAGTTAGGTAACAAGAGAAGTCATTGGTGGATTCTTCCTGAGGGTATCGTCGTAATCAACTGATTTTTTCCACAGTCTTTTCCCAAAGTTTTGTTCTTTTGTCTTTGCATTTAAGTTAAGTATTTCATTAGTTTTGGATTAATAATCCAATCACTCCATATTTTAGGCTAAATAATAGAAAGAAAGTGAGTAGTAGTACTTTTAGGTTCCCTTGGGTTCGATAAGATACTCTTGCCTAAACTATACTACTGTTCGATAGATGCACTTGCCTCTATTGTTGTCATAGTTAGTCTACAGGTTCGATCATTCTTTTTATAAATATTAAAAGTTGACTATTTGACACGATCAAAATGGGAAAAGAATGATATGTATCATGATATGTATATATATATTAGTATCTTGATATGTTGATACATGGAAATTATGTAAGTTGAGAAGAATAATAAACTCAAGTGTGTCATGTTGAGATAATAAGGTTATCGATGTTGAAATTATATGAAACCGTTCAGTATTTTTAGAAAGCCTTTGTTTTTGGTAAAATTTGAGTTATGTCAAGTTTGCAGATATAAAATCAAAAAATCACAATCCAACCCAAGTTAAAGTAAAATTGTCCATAAAGTTTGAATTACATGAAATAAACATAGAATAAACTAGAACCTAAAAATTTAATTGTAACTATAACCAGTTCGAACACGTGGTCACCGAAGGGCTTCGCAGCACTGATCCGCCTAAGACTGTGAATTACCTGTACAGAATAAATAGAAAGGAGGGAGTTTACATAAACGCAATGTGTAACCCCACAAAATTAAGCATGTAGACAACCAAAAAATCAAAATCAATTAGATATAGATTCGGGCCTAAGCCCGTTATAGATACAGTGCAGATTCGGGCCTAAGCCCATCCCAGATATAGATACAGATGTGCAAATCAGAATCAACAATCAGATATCCCACCCCCATCCTCTACACACCATCTCCGACCACCCCTACACACCATGTGGGGTTTAAAACACCCACCTAGCCCTACACACCATGTTGTACCGATGCGGGACATAACAAATATAATGCAGCCATGCAGTTAGATAATAAGCGTAAATTGCCTTTTAGAACACTTCCTCCAATATACATCATCCCAACCCTAATATCAGATACAAATATATACATGTAACAGCCCCAATTAGGGGCTAGTTGGAACAGTGATCTTGGAATCACTAATTCGAGGTTAGAAAAAATTATTTTCATGTTATTCCATGTGTTATAACATGTTTATAAGGATGTATGGAAATTTTGGTGCCTTAATTTTAGCAATTTCTAGCTAAATTGTGAAAAAAGACTAAATCGCAAAAAGTGTGAAAGTTCTATTTTATTTCCTAGAGGTGCCAAATAGCTATGGGTTATAAATTAGAGGTCCCAAATGTGCAATTAGACCATGGGAATTGGCTTGGACGGTCAAAGAAGACAAAGGGGACAAGGGCATTAAATGTTGTCATGTTAGGTTATTAAAAAGAAATAAAATAAGATGAAATAAGAAAAGCTATCATCTTTTTTATTTCTTCTCCTCTTCCACTAAAAATGGACAGCAAGAATGGGGTTTTTGAAGCTCAAAATATTAGTAAGTATTCCTCCTCACAAGTAAGTGATTTGATGACTTTTCTTGATAAAAATTGTACTCTTGGAGTCCCCAAAGCTTAAGCTAGCTAATAAGGGGACTAATTTGTAATATGGTTGAGAGTATAGGGACTTGCCATGAAAGAGTTTAAATTGGTTGCTGAGTTTTTATGAAATAAAATGAATGATAGGATGTTGATAAACAACTTTTGTGAAAGGTGTTGTTATGAAAACACCTAATTGGGACTAAAATGCAAAAGTTAAACTTTGTTCATTAAGGCATGAAATAGTTGGAATTGTGAATAGTTGTAAGAGGATTAAATGTTCAGCTAGGCTTGTTTAAGAAGAAAATGTGATGAAAATTTATTTACGAGCCTAGGGGCAAAATTATAATTTTACCAAAGTGTAGGGCAAAATAGTCATTTTATCTAAAGTGTAGATTATGATATATTATAATTTATAAGTGATTAAATCAGTATATAACATTGTTATACATCAAAGAAAATGAGTTTTGGGCCTAGAATGGGTGAAAAGAGAAATGTGGACAAAAAGGTCCCTTTTGGCCCTTTTGACATCGAGGTAAGTTCATGTGCAAATATTGTAATTACGTATGAGTTATTTTAATATTCCAATATTTTATGGAATGTATAATTATTCAATGAATGTTTGAAATGTCTTTTGATGAGTTGTTAAGAGAATTGAACCTAAGAATGGCAAGAAACGTAAATAGTATGAAATGCTAATAGTTAAGGTTCCGTGTAAGACCATATTGAAATATGGCTTCTGTGGGAGATATTAAATAAGACCATGTCAAGGACATGGCGACGAGGTGATACTTCGTATAAGACCTTGTCGGGGACATGGCATCGATATGTTAATTCATGTATGACCCTAACAGGGGTATGATGTCAATGTGACAATAAGTGTATGAGACTTAATAGTGTTTTTTAACAGTTGGAGATGAATTCAGTGTATGATGGACCTCTAAGGGGATAAGTGTAGTCAATACACCTTAGCGTATAAGAGAGAATTGTTAATGCACTGCGTGAGTACGAATAAGAATCGTAAAAAGTTAAGTAAGAATGATAGTGAGTGATGATGTTTACAGATGAGCATTTGAATTAGAGAAATGCATGAGGATAGATATTTGTGAATGCATAATATTGGTGGGCTGTGTGCGTTACCACCTGATGTATTATTACTTGATGGGCTGTGTGCGATATCATCGACTATATTACTATAGGTGGGCTGTGTGTGTTACCACCTGATTAGTTAGTAATCGATGGGCTGTGTGCAATACCATCACTTGTAAATGATTGGTGAGCTAAGTGCGAAATTACCATAGTTATAAATGATTGGTGGGCTGTGTGCGATACCACCCTGTAAAAGATTCAATGGTGGGCTAAGTGCGTAACCACCGAGAGATTAGTAGTATGAGAGGCTTATTAAAAATGCTTGACGTGTTGTTTTATATGATCTTGTGGTGATCAGTGCAGGATTGTGTACTAATTAAACAAACAATTGGCTTGTGGCGTGGTAAGAATGTGGTAAAAGATAGAAGGAGTAGGCTTTAAGGGCGGTTGAGTAAGTAGCCATAAGTTAAAGGGAAAAACTTGGTATAATACTTTGTGGTTACCTATATTCAGTGAATATCAATAATGATCAGATTATGCAGATGAACTTACTAAGCATTAATGCTTACTTCTCTTCTTTTCTCATCTCTTATAGGTTATTTTAGCTAGCTCGAGTTGGAGGCCGTTGGAGATGTTTTCACACTATCGAACAGACACTCGGTATGAGGTATCAAGTCCTTATGAGTCATGGCATATATAGGGCTAGAATTTAAGGTTAATTAAGTTATTGTTAATGTGCCAAATTGTGTTGACCAAAAAAAAAAGGTTTATAGTTTAAATGTGTATAGCCATTGATGATGGCTAAGTTGTTGTAACTGTGTGGAAGTAATACTTTATTTTCATGAATCAAATGTATAAATTCATGTGTTTTAGTTGATGATTTAAGACTCTATTGAATTAGTATATTATTGTATGAAATGTGGGGTGGAAAAAGGCTTGGTATATAGCCTCTAAGTGCCCACATGGATGGACACACGGGCATGTGTCTAGGCCATGTGCACCCTGTACCTTTGTATTTTAAGTTAGAATAGACCATGGGTGAATCCCACGATAATTCATTTGGGTCGTGTGTAGTACACGGATGGATGACACGGGCGTGTCAAGGCCGTGTGAGTATAGTCAGTATCTCCACCCGGGTAGGAGACACGGGCGTGTCAAGGCCGTGTGAGTATAGTCAGTAACTCCACACGGGTAGAAGACACGAGCGTGTCAAGGCCGTGTGGGTATAGTCAGTAATCCCCCCCGGTTGGAGGACATGGGCGTCTCTAGGAGTACACGGGCATGCCCCAAACCACATGGGCGTGTGACCCCTGCTTCCAAGAAAGGTTTTTTTTTTATTAAGTTCCGAAAGTTTCGAAAATGAGTTTAAGGCCTCATAGGCCCATGAGATGTATGAATTGTTTAAGAGAGAAAGGTTCTTAATCGGAAATAAAATTTTATGGCCTGTAATTTCATGATTAAGCAAGTTCTAGTATAGTAATGTCTCGTATCCGGTCTAGGCCTCGGACTTGGGTATGGGGTGTTACATTTAGTGGTATCAGAGCATGGTTTAATCGGTTCTCGAACTAACCTAGTATAAGTAAGGGTCTAGCTATACATGCCATAGGTGGACTATGATAGTGTGATATCTCCCGGCTCTAACGAATTTATTTTGTTAAGACAGGGATGGTTCCCAACCGAGCTAAATCCAATAATGTTGTAAGTGATAATGAGGTAATTGAAATGCTCTTATGCATTGATGAGATTCAAAGAGGTATAAATAGAAGTATTTGACATGTGCGTGATAATGCATGAAATGAGAGTTATAAAATGATAAGCTTATTTGTATTGGCTGGATCTGCATAAGGTGTTATATACTCAACCTATTGGGTTAGGTGCATATAGCGAGTAAATTTACCCAGGGAATAGGGTATATGTGAATGTACAACTGTTTGAATGACGTATGATCAATATGTCCACATATCTGAAACTCATGTGCGACTGTTAAAGTAGATGATGTATAATATTTTATTTTGTGACCCTGTGTTAGACCACGCGTGTTATGATGTGAGAGTTAAACTGAGAAGTTTGACTAAGTAGAATACAGGGGATGAGTACGGTCGTTCAATGATAAGATGATGAATAAGACCATGGTTGGACCATGGCGATACATGTGATCCCATATAAGACCATGTCTGGGACATGGCATTGGTATTGATATGAGATTTCGTGTAAAACCAAAGCGAGGCTATGGCATCGTGACGACATGTAAAGTAATAGCTGGGCTATGATGTTGTGATACGAGTAAGACCATAGTTGGACTATGGCAATCAAGTAAACGACGTACTCAAACCCGTAAGACATTCTTTAATTGATTAGTAATAGGAGTGAAATGTCGAGTACTTGAGTAGACGTTAATGTAGAACATGAGTAGGAGAAAGTCTCGATTGAAGTTGAATTACTTAGGATACTCAATCACTCATAGGAGACGAGAGAGTCCGTATAAGACCAAGCTAAGGCATGGCATTGGCAAACATGCAAAGATACCAAGTAAGTCCATGTCAAGACATGGCGTCAAGGACGAGTTAAGAGATCCCATATAAGACTATACCTAGGATATAGCATTGGCACTGAAATATATGTGAGATGAGATTCAGTATCCTCGGTCATACATAGTAATCCATCGGGCAAAAGAGTGAAGATTGAATGACAAAGCAGCGAAGTCAAGTGAGTAAAGCCGTTATTAAGTTATGCTAGTTATAGCTGACTAAGAGTATTACGCATGTTATAAATGATGAAGTTGAGATTATGTTTACCATATCAAAGTGTAACACCCCAAACCCGGCCCATACGTCATGACCAGATCTGGTATGCTACGGGTTGAAACTTGAAAAAATTTGCCTTGAAGGGTTTTGAAGATCTTAGTTTATTATAGCCATTTAATCAAATAATTGTGAAATTTTTGAAACAACTTTAAGCATTCGCATTGATTGTGTTTGAAAAGCCCATTTATCATTTCATTTTATAATTAAGACTTTTTAAAAAAACATAAGTTTATAAAAACTTAACTTAACAAAAAAAAGAAATAAATCGAAAACCTAAGTTGTGGAAGCCTTATTACAAAAATATTCCTAAAAATTAAAATTCAAATGAAAATTCGAAAACAGTCTATGTAGATAATAATCTTGATGGCCCCTCGAGTCCGCCTAGGCTCCCATGTCCACGATCTACTGCTCATCTGAAAAGTTGGGGAAAAATAATAGGGTGAGTCACCAAGACTCAGTGTGCAAATCCCGAAAACACATAAAAGCCTTAGGCCTACAAACACATTATGGGCCTTGGCCCACACAATGGAAACAGAATATTTCATGCAACATGGCCCATCCCAAACCTAAGAGTCCATCCTTTACACACCCCCGTACCAACCATCACACCGTGGGGATTTCTACAATCAAACCTCCATCCGCTACACACCATATCGACAGCTGTGCTGCCTGTCATGAAGACTGATCACTATGTGACCTATGTGGCAAAGCCACCGATCGCCATGCGACCTCAGTAACACATTATAGTATTTCGACAGCTATGATGCCCGTCATAAAGACCGATCACTATGTGACCTATGTGGCAAAGCCACCGATCGCCTCGAGACCTGCTCCCCATCCTCATATCAATCAATCCCATCCTATGCATACATACATGTAAAAATCAAAACATTAAGCCATCTAAACAGATCTCAGACTTTCACATACTTCGATGCACATAGAGAAGTTTCGATGATTACGTACCTGGCATCCCTTGCCTACCCTTCTGGGTAATACGACTGTTCACACAGCCTCTCTTTTCAATTTTAGCCCACAACATACATATAATACAAATTAATGAGTGTGATAGAGATCTACACACCTAATTACCAATAGACAAGATTTCTATGCCGACACTATCAAGAGTCGCCACGATCGCTAACGATCTAAGATTTTGTTCAAGTCGGTCCACAACCCGGCCAATCCCGAAATCTCGACACCACTCTTCTTAAACTGAGGGATTGGTTTAACAGATCCAATCCCCTCCTTCGCCTGATCAATATTTGATTCCATCAAAAGACCTTATCAGTTGCTACCATCAACATATGGTTAAGATCACGATTACGATAACGAATCTAACGAAAATCTAAAGAGAACCCCTTACCTTGAAATCCCAAAATTAGAGACTAACGATTTCTGGCTTTTAGATCTAGACGATCTACTTCAATTCCCGAATGTCATCCAACAAGAAAACACAAGAAACCAACAATCCATTAGCCTTTTAGATTTTTCTTCCAAAACCTGAAAGAAAAAGAAGGGAATAGAAGAAATTGGCAGTTACCCTATCACAGGAGATTCAGCTACCCTTAGGAGTTTTTGGCTTCTTGCGAAAAATCAAAAAGAGAAGAGGATAGGAAGAAATCTATATAAATTTGACTTTTAGTGAAGAGATGAGAAAAAGAGCATAGGAGGTATTCGGCTATGTAGATGAGAAGAAAGTTTAGAGTTTTGGCTTTTGAAGGGAAAGATGTTGAGAAGAATTGGGTGATTTCGGCTTTGTAGAAGAAAGCAGAGAAAGAATCATCGACTTTTGGCTTTTGCATAGAAGTGAAGATGAGAGGATAGACTTAGGAATTTCGGCTTTTACAGAGAATGGGAGAATAGAGAAACCTTAATGTCAAAAATAGAAAGGTATTCCCCTCACTTAAACAAAATTTCGGCAACTACTTCTCAAAAATCGAAGATTCCCCTTTCGATAACTTAAAATTGATCAACTAATGAGGGAAAATTTCGGCACCCCTATAGTATAACAAAAATCGATTCCTCCTCCCTTCGAAGTTGGAAATTTAGCGACCACCTTGACCAATAGATAAGTCCTAACTTTTCTCCCTTATCATTACCTGATCTCTCATCCACAAGTGACCCAAATATCACCACCTCTTCCTCCATTTATCTGCCACATTATCAGCTATATTACCTACATTATCCCATTCATTAAATCTTCTATTTTTAAGCCTTGTTGCCGTCCAACCTCTTCCACTTAATTGCCAAAAATAAGCTGAATTAAATTAAAATAATTGGGCCTCATGCGGCTCGAACTTGAGCATCCACAATTAACGCCAACTCCCTGCCCTCTAAGTGGCACCATTTTGCCACTGGGCCACAAGCCCATTTATGTCTTAATTTTACAGATAAAATCTTTTAATCTTCATTCTAACAGGCTTCCCTTTAAAGTGCCCAAGCAAAAAATTGAACTAAGACTTCGGCCCAATTCCTGAGCCCATCCTGGACCCCTAACACTTATACCAACATAACCACACATTAAATGAAACACCCCAAACCCGTCCACAAGCCCTAACCGGATCTGGCATGCTTCTAGGGAAAAATCTTTTGAAACTTATTTGAAGTTTTGCCAAAATTTTTGTGTGTTTTTGAAGAAAAGTTGATTTGTGTTGATTAGGTGTCAAAACATTTAATCTTGGTTCTTAAGAAAAATTACTTGAACTTTAAAACTGATAAAAATCAAATTGTACCATACTAAAAATAATTAAAATGCATGTATAATCATTTTAATACTTATAGCCTTATTACATCAAAATAAATCCCGAAATAGTCCAAAATACTTAAGTATTGAAAGTCCAAAACAAAATAAATTTTGAGCTGAGCATGGCCACCATAAAGCTCCTGCCGACCCGGTCCATTACTGAGTGTCACCAGAAAAAGATCCCACAACGGGTGAGTCAAATGACTCAATGTGTAACCACCAAACACAAACTCTCAATCAATTTAGGCATGTCAAATCACACATATGAAACACATATAATCAATGATGCAAACCCAAACCCAAACCTAGATAACCATCCGCTACACATCACCCGTACCAACCATCACACCGTGGGGACTACTAAGTCGACCAGTCCATCCGCTACACATCATCGAAGGCGTCATTGCAGCATTTACATGCTCATCGCCTTATATATATTGTGGCATAGCCCCAGATAATTATTTGTGACATAAGTCACCACATTCGGATTTTGTGACATGAGTCACCACATTCGAGATATTGTGGTATAAACCACGGATCACTTCCCTTTAAAATAATTTCCCATATGCCCCATGTCATACAAATCATGCAACATCATGCCTTATGCCTTATTTCACATTCTTATCAATATTCACATATGTGCCATATTCCAAATATTCATATCATTTATTAACATAATGTTAAGGTTACGTGACTGAGTACTTTGTACCATTGCATTGTACCTTTGGCCACATTTCACATCATTATAAACACATATATTAAATTGATGTCAGAATCTATTAAAAGTTAGTGTGGGTACACATCCGTTCACTTAACGCTTTCATCGAAATCCAAAAACCCGATCTAATGCTTTAGATCCTTAGTTCCTACATTCGACCAACCTTAAGTACTTCAAAGAAAAGCCATTCGCTAAATAATCAAATCCCAAAGGATTAACGTAATCAAAATCTTACCTTCTTTGCCGATTTGATTACTAATCAAATCCCAAATTCGTGATACTTCTTCCTTGAAATCGCCAACACTAGTTCATCGGATTTGGTTAGTTTCAACTTTTGAATAAATACTGAAATAGATCTGAAACACCAATTATGGCCTTGGCCAAATGTACATAGTCACTTACCTTATGAATCTTAAATCCCGAAAACATATCCTTGGTTGTGGTATTCGTCGAAATCCCTATGGACACATGTTAGATCAATTCCTAACCTTTAATCACAACAAATGGCCCTTGGCCGAATACCACATATTACTTACCTTGATCGCACCAATCCCGAAGATTGCCTCCTTGAAATCGGCTACAATAGAAATCTCAAACTTCCTTCATAGTTTCGCCATGAACATTAATGGGGTTAGATTTCATCTTTCGCTAAAGAAAAGAAAGAAAAGAATCAATAGTTGATCCTTACCCTTATGATGAAGTCATCGCTCCTTGTTGAACCCACAAAGATTCGACTATGTAGACTTAGATAGAGATCAACAGTTTTCGCTTTTGGGGTTTAATGGACAATCGGCTAGGGGTTATTGTTTTATTCGGCTTGAGTGAATTTGCAAAAGAAGAAGGAGAAGATGGATGATGGAGATTCGGCTAGAACACAAGGTATTTCGGCTTGACAAAATAAAAGAGAAGAAGAGAAAATTTGCTAAAGAATTCGGCAGAGGCACAATTGAAAAGAAAAGAATGAATATGGCCTCACTTCTACCCTTTGGCCGAAAATACCACCCAAGAGAGTCCCTTGGCCGGCCAACTCTCCCTCTCTCCATTCAATCCCCCTTTTCACTCTACCTTAGCCGAATCTTTAACTCTTTCCAACCCAATCTATACCTCCTTCCTCCGAGTCCATATGTCATCCATCATGCTCATCCTTGTAGCAAAATAAAACTCCTTTTGCTTCCCTTGTGATTCAAACCTAGGGCCTTCCCCTTTTGCTTGTGGCGTCACTTACTAAGGCCCTAAGTGGCGCTTCCAAGCCACTTAAACAAGCCCATTTTAGTGGCATATTTCCTCTACAAATTTTTTTTAAGTCCTCTTAGGCTTAGCTCCCTCTTTTAAACTTAAAATTAAATAATTTCTAAGGCATTCTCCTACATTCTACTATTCCCAAATTCATAAAGCACATTCATAATATACACAGGCATACAAGCACATGCAATTGAGCAAAAATGCACAAGCCCTAATTCTCGGATATTACAGTTTTACCCCCTTAAAATAATTTCGACCTCAAAATTACCTGGCTAGAATATGTGGGGGTATTGCTGTTACATTGCTTCTTCCGGCTCCCAAGAAGCTTCCTCTGATCCATGGTTACGCCATAACACTTTGACCAGAGGAACCGACTTCTTCCGAAGCACCTTCACATCTCGTTCCAGAATCTGAATCCGCTCTTCCTCATAAGACAAATCTGGCCTTAATTCCACCTCCTCAACTGGTACTACATGAGATGGATCCGATCGATAACGACGTAGCATAGAGACATGGAATACGTCATGCATCTGCTGCTACTCCGAAGGCAACTCCAACTGGTATGCCACCGGTCCAATTCGCTTCAACACCCGATAAGGTCCTATAAACCTTGGGCTTAGCTTCCCTTCTCGACCAAATCTCATCACCTTCTTCCAAGGCGATACTCTAAGAAACACTTGATCTCCCACATCAAATTTTATTTCCTTCCATTTGAGATCTGCATACGACTTCTGCCTGTCAGACGCCTCCTTCAACCGTGCCCGAATTATCTTAACCTTCTCCTCGGATTTTGCCATAATTTTCGGACCCAAAATCTGACGTTCCCCTAATTCCGTCCAACACGTAGGAGTGCGACACTTCCGTCCATACAACGCCTCGTACGGTGCCATTTTAATACTTGTCTGATAACTATTGTTGTATGCAAACTCAGCTAAAGGCAAATATTCTTCCCAACTTCCACTGAAGTCTATCACATATCCCCTTAGCATATCCTCTAACACTTGGATTACTCGTTCAGATTGACCGTCCGATTGTGGATGGAAAGCCGTACTGAAGTCTAATCTGGTGCCTAAAGCCTGATGTAGTGCTTTCCAAAACTGAGACGTAAACCTCGGATCCCTATCTGAGATAATTGACACCGGCACTCCGTGCAGCCTCACAATCTCCGCCACATACAACTTTGCTAGCTTCTGAAGAGAATAGTCAACCCGCACAGGAATGAAATGCACGGACTTTGTCAATCGATCCACTATCACCCATACCGAGTCCTTCTTAGTAGGTGTAAGGGGAAGCCCACTAACAAAGTCCATGATGATTCTCTGCCACTTCCACTACGGAATCTGTATTGGTTGAAGCAATCCTGATGGAACTTGGTGTTCAGCCTTAACTTGCTGACACGTTAAGCACTTGCCTACAAATTTGGTAACTTCCCGCTTAAGACCAAGCCACCAAAATTGTTCCCTTAAGTCTCTGTACAGCTTACTACCTCCAAGATGCATAGCATAGGGGCTACCATGCGATTCCTGAAGAATCCTCTACCTTAACTCCTCATTCTTTAGCATACAGACCTTACCCTTAAAACACAATACTCCATCACCGTTAACACCATAATCCTTCAACTCCCCACTCTGTACTTGCCGTAGCTTAGCACTTAGATCATCATCCGCCAACTGACTCTCTTTCACCTCATTCAACCACGTCGGCTTAACTTGCAACTCTGCCAGTAGACTTCCATCATCATACAAGCTCAGATGCGCAAACATCGCCCTTAGATCTGACACTACTTTCTGACTTAGAGCATCTGCCACTACATTCGCCTTGCCCGGGTGATACTCTATGGAACAATCGTAGTCCTTCAACAATTCCACCCACCTTCGCTGTCTCATGTTCAACTCCTTCTGAGTCAGCAGATATTTAAGGCTTTTGTGGTCTGTGTAGATTACGAACTTCTCTCCATATAAGTAGTGCCTCCACACCTTAAGAGCAAAGACCACTGCCGCCAATTCCAAGTCATGCGTCGGGTAGTTAACCTCGTGTGGCCTTAGTTATCGAGATGCATAAGCAACTACCTTCCGTCTTGCATAAGGACACCTCCCAATCTCGTATGAGAAGCATCACAGTACACTACAAAATCCTTCCCCGCCTCAGTCAATCAACACTGGAGCTTCATTAAGACTCTCTTAAGCTTCTCAAAGCTCTCCTATTGCTTATCACCCATATGAAAGGTACCTCCTTCCTTAGTAACTTTGTCAAAGGTGCGGCTATTGACGAGAATCCTTCTACAAACCTTCTGTAGTAGCCTGCCAATCCCAAGAAACTATGAACCTCAGCCACCGACCTAGGTGGTTTTCAGTCTAGCACTGCCTCAATCTTTCGAAGATCCACCCTTATTCCTTCAGCAGACACCACATGTCCTAAAAACGTAACCTCCTTCAGCCAAAATTCGCACTTGCGGAACTTGGCATATAACTTTTTCTCCCTTAACACTTGTAACACAACTCAGAGGTGCTCATTATGTTCTTCCTCAGACTTTGAATACACCAATATATCATCTATGAACACAACAACGAACCGATCCAGATAGGGTTGGAAAACCCGATTCATCTTGTCCATGAACGCGGCTGGGGCATTTGTCAATCCAAACGGCATTACTACAAACTCAAAATGCCCATATCTTGTCCGAAAAGCTGTCTTATGGATATCTGCCTCCTTCACCTTAAGTTGATGATATCTAGACCTTAGATCTATCTTTGAGAATACTGCCGCCCCCTTAAGCTGATCGAACAAGTCGTCTATCCTTGGCAAAGGGTACTTGTTCTTGATGGTCAGCTTATTCAACTGACGATAATCTATGCACATACGTATAGTTCCGTCCTTCTTTTTCACAAACAAGACCGGTGCTCCCCATGGAGACATACTGGGTCAAATAAACCCACGATCAAGCAACTCTTGGATCTGAGCCTTGAGCTCAACCAACTCTTTTGGTGCCATTCTCAGACGGGCAATTGACACGGGAGTCAGATCCCAGAAGAAATCAATTTCGAACTCCACCTTCCTATGTCCTGGGTATTCTGTAACTCCTCCAGAAAGACATCCACAAACTCCCTTACGGTTCTAACTCCACCAACTCCCCCTTCTTTTGCATCCAACGCACTAACGAAGGCCAAAAATGCCTTGCACCCTTTTCGAACCATCTTATCAGCCTTTAATGCTGAAACTACGTTAGACAAGTAGTTTCTTCTTTCTCCTATCATAATTACCGCCTTATCCTCTGGTGACCTTAACTCCATTCGCTTAGTCGTACAATCTAATACAACCCGATGTTCCACTAGCCAGTCCATACCAAGTATGAGATCAAATTCTCCGAAGGGTAATTCCATTAAGTCGGCAGGAAATACCGCTCCCTGAAGCTCCAAAGGTACATTTCGAAACATCTTATTCACCACTACAATTTGACCTAATGGGCTTTCTACAGTCATCTCCCTACTAGAAAGTTCAGAGGCTATTCCTAGAGTTTCAACTACTCTACATGCAACATAAGAGTGGGTAGAGCCAACATCAATCAAAGCAAAGTAAGGCTTGCCAAATATAAGAAACGCATCGGTAATGTCGTTGCACGTCTCCTCCTCCCTCCAACGTACCGCATAAATCAAACCCGGTTGCCTTTCCTCTGTATTATTAGCACCTCTACCCGGGGTTCCTCATCCTCTTCCAAAGCACTGCATACCTCTCGCCAACGAACCACGGCCTCATGGCTATCTGTCGTCCTCTTCAAATTAGTTAGAACCTTGGCTTACTGGTCGACCCCCTTCTATTCTCATAAGACAATCCTTAATCTTGTGGTCCTTGGACCCACACTTAAAGCATCCTCCCGTCTTTTTCCAACACTCCCCCAAGTGTATCTTTCCACACTAGGCACAAGTACGACATCGCCTCCAAGCGACTTGTCGACCTCATGCCCCATCAACTCTAGGCCTCTTTTGCTCATTCTTTGAAGGCCCCGATGATCCAAAGCCTCTTTTGCCTACTCCGATCTCAGATTCTATCTCACCGAGTCCTTAATCCTTCGACTACCTTAGCCTTCTCCACCAACACAAAAAACTCTCGCTCTGTTGTGGAGCTATCAACAATCTTAGATCATCCTCATCGTCCTCAAACTAGACACACTGCTCATGCTCACGACACAATACCTCGAGCATAACGGCTCACCTTTAGGAATTCCATCTCGTGATACGCTATGACTTATTTCCTTGAACCACCTCAGAAACACCTTCCTCTGCAAGATCAACATAGCTAGTTCCAATGTACTTCTTCTGATATACCGCCTTGAAATATTCCCAAGTAAGATCATCTGCGGCAGCACCTTCCCGAACTGTGAGCCACCATTGGTATGACTCATCACGAAGTAGCGACACTATCCCTTTCAATTTCTCCTCGGCAGTTAGGTCCAAGTCGTCCATAATCCGCTCCATCGCTTCCAACCAATACTCAGCCGTATTGGGTGCCACACCGGATACTCCACGGAAGAACTCAGCTCTATTAGCTTGAAGTTGCTCAGGTACCGACTTTCGAGCTCCCATGCCTCTGCCTGCTCCAGCCACCCTTTCCAAAACCCACAGCATCGCCTGTGATATTGCATCATCCCCCGTCTGATCTTGATATTCCACATCAGCGGCTGGTGGTGGTGGCATCTCATTTTCGGACCCTTGTCCTGACCTAACGGGTTCCGACACGGTCATTCGGCCTCTACCACGGCCACGCACGTTACGACCTTGTCCCCTAGAGTTCATACTTTCGAATCGCGTTTATCTGGTTAAAGAATTTTATAAATTAGTTTTTGTTCCACTGATTTATCACGAACAGTCTTATGTTCAATAGTTCTAAGGAGTAGTTCTTTCGAATTCATACACATACAGTCTCAATTCATTCATTCAATCACATTCATGAACTTACGTTCATTACGAAAAAATGTTGTAGTTGTCATTGTTTGTTATTTTCCACTACCTAGGGGTATTTTCATAATTTTATCCTATAGGGGTATTTCGGTAATTTTCCAAATTACGGTATTTGAAAATTTTGCAAAATAGAGACTTTTGGTATCTTTACAAATTGAAATACTTGGTAAGAAAATTTCAAGGGTAAAATGGTAATTTTATAAGCTGAGGGTATTTTCGTAATTTTTCAAACCAGGGGCATTTCGGTAAAAATTTTTTTCGCAAAATATGGTTCCTGGTGACTTTTCAAAACAAGGGTATTTTTAGAAATTTTAATTTGAGGGCACTTCGGTAACTTTCCACACTGAGGGTATTTTGGTCATTTGTACAGGTTAGGGGTAATTTGGTCAATTGCAAACCAGGGGTATTCTGGTCTTCTTTAAATCAAAGGCACTTGGAGTTTTAAAATCATGGTTTAACTTTGAAATTTCACAAAACAGGGTGATGGTCCCTTTTAGGTTTTAATTATTGGGTTTAGCCTGTGGATGAGTCCTCTTGGTTCGGGTGAACCGTCACTACGCACCAGGTAGGATTCGAGCGGTGAGGAGGTGAATCACTAGGACTGCTTAAATACCAAGCTCCCACCGAATCCAATCCTAGACATGCGCACAACAGTTGCCACACCTTTAACTCAGCGACTTAGACACAGGTTTGTTTGTTTAGACTTTAAGTTTTATGTAACTTGGTGTTGAAGTAGACTAATCCTAGGTTTAATATCTCCTAATCTACTAATCCACATCCCTATGATTTCCCCATACAAGTCACAGAGGAGTTAGGGTACTTACCGGTGGACTTCGTAGGAGACTCAAAAGCCATGCCGTAAAACCCGCTTATTTCTTAGAAAATCCAATTTTAAAAAAAAGAAAATGTTTTGGGCCCAAAAAGCCCTCAAGGTCGAAGTTTTGAACCTGCTCGATACTAAACTAAAACACCCCAAACCCGACCCACAAGCCCCGACCGGATCTGGCATGCTTCTAGGAAAAATCTTTCAAACTTATTTAAAGTTTTGACAAAATTTTTTTGTGTTTTTGAAGAACAGTTGATTTGTGTTGATTAGGTGTCAAAACATTTAACCTTGGTTCTTAAGAAAAATTACTTGAACTTTAAAATTGATAAAAATCAAATCGAACCATACTAAAAATAATTAAAATGCATGCATAATCAGTTTAATACTTATAGCCTTATTACATCAAAATAAATCCCGAAATAGTCCAAAATACTTAAGTATTGAAAGTCCAAAACAAAATTATTTTTGAGCTGAGCATGGCCACCATAAAGCTCCTGCCGACCCGGTCCATTATTGAGTGTCACCTGAAAAAGATCCCACAACAGGGTGAGTCAAACAGACTCAATGTGTAACCACCAAACACAAACTCTCAATCAATTTAGGCATGTCAAATCACACATATGAAACACATATAATCAATGATGCAAACCCAAACCCAAACCTAGATAACCATCCGCTACACATCACCCATACCAACCATCACACCGTGGGGACTACTAAGTCGACCCTCCATCCGTTACACATCATCGAAGGCAGTCGCTGCAGATGACATGCTCATCACCCTTATATATATTCTGGCATAGCCACTAGATAATTATTTGTGACATAAGTCACCACATTCGGATTTTGTGACATGAGTCACCACATTCGAGATATTGTGGTATAAACCACCGATCACTTCCCTTTAAAATAATTTCCCATATGCCCCATGTCATACAAATCATGCAACATCATGCGTTATGCCTTATTTCACATTCTTATCAATATTCACATATGTGCCATATTCCAAATATTCCTATCATTTATTAACATAATGTTAAGGTTACGTACCTGAGTACTTTGTACCATTGCATGGTACATTTGGCCACATTTCACATCATTATAAACACATATATTAAATTGATGCCGTAAATCTATTAAAAGTTAGTGTCGGGTACACACCTGGTTCACTTAACGCTTTCACTGAAATCTCAAAAACCCGATCTAATGCTTTAGATCCTTAGTTCCTACATTCGGCAAACCTTAAGTACTTCAGTAAAAAGCCATTCAGCTAAATAATCAAATCCCGAAGGATTAACGTAACCAAAATCTTACCTTGTTGCCGGTTTGATTACTAATCAAATCCTGAAATTTCATGATACTTCTTCCTTGAAATCGGCCAACACTAGTTCACTGGACTTGGTTAGTTTCAGCTTTTTGAATAAATACGAAATAGATCCGAAACACCAATTATGGCCTTGGCCAAATGTACATAGTCACTTACCTTATGAATCTTAAATCCGAAAATATATTCTTGGTTGTGGTATTTGTCGAAATCCCTATAGACACATGTTAGATCAATTCCTAACCTTTAATCACAACAAATGGCCCTTGGCGAATACCACATATTACTTACCTTGATCACACCAATCTCAAGATTGCCTCCTTGAAATCGGCTACAATAGAAATCCTAAAACTTCCTTCATAGTTTCGGCCATGAACATTAATGGGGTTAGATTTTATCTTTCGGCTAAAGAAAAGAAAGAAAAGAATCAATAGTTGATCCTTACCCTTGTGACAGAAGTTGACTGCTCCTTGTTGAACCCACAGAGATTTGGCTATGTAGACTTAGATAGAGATCAATAGGTTTTTGGCTTTTGGGGTTTAATGGACAATCGACTAGGGGTTATTGTTTTATTCGGCTTGAGTGAATTTTCAAAAGAAGAAGGAGAAGATGGATGATGGAGATTCGGCTAGAACACAAGGTATTTCGACTTGATAAAATAAAAGAGAAGAGAAAATTTGCTAAAGAATTCGGCAGAGGCACAATTGAAAAGAAAAGAATGAATATGGCCTCACTTCTACCCTTTGGCCGAAAATACCACCCAAGAGAGTCCCTTGGCCGGCCAACTCTCCCTCTCTCCATTCAATCCCCCTTTTCACTCTACCTTAGCTGAATCTTTAACTCTTTCCAACCCAATCTATACCTCCTTCCTCCAGAGTCCATATGCTACCCACTGCTGCTCATCCTTCTAGCAAAATAAAAACTCCCTTTTTGCTTCCCTTGTGATTCAACCTAGGCCCTTCCCCTTTGCTTGTATGCCACTTACTAAGGCCCTAAGTGGCGCCTCCAAGCCACTTAAACAAGCCCATTTTAGTGGCATATTTCCCCTACAAATTTTCTCAAGGACTTTTAGGCTTAGCTCCCTCTTTTAAACTTAAAATTAAATAATTTCTAAGGCATTCTCCTACATTCTACTGTTCCCAAAATTCATAAAGCACATTCATAATATACACAGGCATACAAGCACATGCAATTGAGCAAAAATGCACAAGCCCTAATTCCCAGATATTACATTAAACGCACAGGCCCATTAATTCAGGATGTTATAGTTCTTCCCCCTTAAAGAAATTTTGGCCTCAAAATTACCTGATTCGAATAGATGGGGGTACTGCTTTCGCATTGCCTCTTCTGGTTCCCGTGTAGCCTCCTCAGAACTGTGATTCTGCCATAGAACCTTGACCAACGGAACCGTCTTCCTTCGCAACACTTTGACATCACGATCCAGGATTTCCACTTGTTCCTCTTCAAAGGAGAGTTCAGGTCTCACCTCAATTTCTTTCGCAAGCACCACGTGACACGGATCCAAACGGTATCATCTTAGCATAGAGACATGAAACATATTGTGAATCTGGCTTAACTCTGAAGGTAGCTCAAACTGATTGGCCACTGGTCTGACTCGTTTCAACACCCGGTATGGTCCGATAAATTTGGGACTTAATTTACCATTCGTCCCAAACCTCAGCACTTTCTTCCATGGTGACACCTTTAAGAACACCTTGTCACCCACTGCAAACTCTATGTCCTTATGCTTCAAATCAACATAGGACTTTTGTCTGTCCAAGGCTTCCTTTAGTCGAGCTCGAATTAACTCAACCTTCTCCTCTATCTCTATAACCAACTTCGGACCCAAAATTTAACGTTCCCCTAATTCTGTCCAACAGGAATGTAACACCCTAAATTAGGGGTTGTTTGAAAATTTAATTATTTGTTCCCATGTGTGTGTGTGCTTGAAGAAATAAATATTACGATTTATTTGGCATGTTCTAAGGTCTAGAATTAAACCCGAGCTAGGCGACTTAGGGTTAAAATTTCTTTTAAGTACCTAAAAGGAGGAAAGCTAGGAGATAGGGTTAAGAATAAATTTGGGAGAAACATGTCACTAATTAAGACAGTAGCAAGGTGGTAACCGAGTGCCCTTAAAGAGTTGGAGGAGAGAATGAGCCAGTCATGGGTTTGAGTGGTGGAGGGCGTTTTGTGTTTTATTTTTATGCGGTGGTAGGCTTAAGTAGGAAGGCCTTAAAACTAATTGGTGAAGGTTCATGGCATGAAAGTCCAGGTGGTTGGAGTGGCTTGGGGCACCACTTAAGAGTTTAGAAGAGGCGGTCTCGGGTTCGAGACACAAGGGACGAATGAGCTTTTTTATTTTGGGCTTTTTATGTTAGAAGAAAAGGGCCAAGAAGAAGGTCTTATAAATAAATGAAAGGGTTAATTGACATGAAAGTCAATTGGGAGAGTTGGTCAGGCGCTTAAGGGAGGTGCGACATGGGTCATTGGTTCGAACCCAAGCGACAAATGGCATTTTTATTTTTTTTACCTTGAGGCCAGCGTGAATGGGAGAGAGAGATGGCTGCATGAGGGACTCTTAAGGTGATAAAGATAAAGCTTTATTTCTTTTAATTTTTGGCTGAAGGGTAGCATTATTAGTAGTTTTTTTCAATTAAATTGTTGAAGGTGAGTAGGAGATTAAGTGCAAGATAAATCTTGCATTATCTTGGATAATTCAAGGCTGGAATTATCACCCAAAAAGAGGGTGTTTGCCGATTTTGGGACTCCTTGGGGAGGGGCTGACCATAATCGGTTTTAGGCAAAGAAAGAAGTGCCAAAGTTCTTCAAAATTCTTTTCTTTCTTTTCCAAATTGTTGCTGCCAAATTTCCTCTTGTTGCTTTGCCTACATTGCTAAAAAAATTCCAGCTTCTTTTCTTCTACTTAGCCAAAACCACCACTTCCCTTACATCTTTTCTTCTTCTTTCCCTAGTAGCCGAACCTATCTTCTTCTCTTCTCAAAATTCCAGCCCCTCAAACTTGAGTTAGCCGAATCCTCTCCTTTCAATTTGGTGTAGCTTTGGCCGAACATCAAAGCAAAGGGTGCTCTTTTCTTCTCTAATCGATTTGAGAGGAAGGTATGTGCTCAAGGCCGAATGCCTATCTCTTTTTCTCTCTATTCTCTGTCGACTTTTACAAGGGTAAGAGCCGATTTTGGTATTGTATGGCAAGTGTAAATCACCTAATGTAGGAATCGATTTGTTGTAGGGCCTTCGAGGTTTTGGAAACGATCTAGTAAAGCCGTCATCTTTTAATTGGTTGGTAAGTGGAGGTAAGAATTTGTTAAATAGTCTAATCTTTTTAGTATTGTAAGCCGAAGGCTATTAATGTGGATGACTGCCGATTGTAGGGAAGCAGAAACACATAGTGTGTGGTGGCTGATAATCAAAGGACATTTTAGGTAAGGTTTCGGGTTCAAGTGTAACCCTTTGGATTTATGTGGTTTAGTTGAATAGGCCATGTCACTAACTTTCATGTATGGCCGAATATAGGGGCAAGGAAGTCTAGTGTGGCCGATTGATTCTTCAGGATTTAGGGCTACTGATAGTAATAGGTGTGTACATACACACTTTATAATTAATTAATGTGCTGAATATATTACACTAAACTGGATTGTGTAGAATTGGATTTAATACCATCATGGTATAAGCAAGGAATCAGGTAAGTCCTTGTTGTTATGAGTTTACTTTATGATGCTTTTGGGAAGCATGACATATTTGGTATGTTGTTAAATAAATATGTGGGTATGATTCCTGTTATATGCATATCATTGATTGATGTGGGTTGTATGAGAGGAGGAAATGATGTTCGTGTCGATTTTGACACCAAAGTGGTTTGGTACCACATTTCGTGACTACGGTCACGGAGGTTTGGCACCTCATAGCGTCTCGTCCCCGTGGCTTAGCACCACGATGGGTTGGCCCCACGATGATATTATGGGATTGACGCCATGATGTGGTATCACACGGGGTTGGCCCCACAACTTGTTATTTGTGACTTGGTCACCAAAGTGGTTTGGCACCACAACATTGATGGATATCGTGACTTTAAGTCACCGGTGGTTTAGCACCACCAAAGGTTTGGTACCACACGGGTAGAAAAAGGTGTTTTGGATGGTTAGGTTGGGTGCATGTTAAACTTGATTGTGATTTGTGTGTATGATGTTGCATTAAACCGGGAAAAGGGTTACATACTGAGTCTTGGTGACTCACCTTTTCCTTTAACATTTTTCAGGTGACTCGTAGATCGCGGATGAGGAGCCGGATGGACTCGAGGTGGCCATGCAGAGAAAATATGGATTAAATGGACTTGAATTGTTTTATTTTATTTTGGTTTTATTTGTTCAGTTGTAATAAGGCCTCCTAAGATTATTTTTTTTATTATTTTACATGTTTGGGATGAATTATTTAAACTGCTTAATAACTTTAAAATGGTTACACAAGTTTCTTAAATTCAAACGTAAATGATTTTCTTTCGTACCATCGGTACATTGACAGAATTGATAACAACATGACTTAACGAATTTTAAATAACAAAGCTAAGTGTTGGTTTTTTATATACACCTCAAATGTTTGAAACAAAACTATATTCTTTTTACCATAAAATTTAAAGTAAATAAAAAGGGGTTTTCAACAAATGTTTTCTTCTGTAACATACCGATTTGGTCGTAATGTTTGGGCGAGTTTAGGTGTTACAAAATTGATATCAGAGCCCAATTCAAAGCTCGACTGTGGGGGGCCCAAGGCCCAAAATGTTTTGTGAGGCCTTTGTGAAACGTTTTTGGTTTTGAACAACATGGCACCGAAGTCTCCGCACCAATCCGCCTGTAAGTACTTCGACTCTTGTGTAGATTATTATTTGTAGAAGGGTAGGTATGGAACGTAGTTAGTATGATAAGTGTTAAAACCCTAGGACTAGTTTACTCCAACAAATCACATAAGACTTTAAATGCCTAATTAAACAACCCTATGATCAAGTCGCCGAGTTAGGGTGTGGTAACCCTGGTGCGCATGTCTAGGATTGGATCCGAAAGAGCTTGGTACTTAAGCAGTCCTCGTGACTCACCTCCTCTTCACAGGAATCCTACCTGGTGCGTAGCTTCGGTTCACCCTAACCAAGAGGACTCGGTCATAGGCTAAACACAATAACTAAATCCCGAAAGGGATTAGCCATGTTTTATGAAAACTCTAAGTTTTAAAAATCATTACAATACTCCATTAAATAGTAACAAAAATTTATTTCTGGAAAATTTTCAAAATATTTTCAATTTACTAAAATTACCAAAATGCCTTTAGTGGCAAAATTACGAACATGCCCTTGGTTTCAAAAAAATTACCGTACTACCCCGATTTCAATAAAATTCTCTTACTTTGCAAAAGTATCCAAAATTTTGTATTTCAAAATAATACCCTGACTTTGGAAATTTACAAAATTACCCCTGATTGACAAAATTACCAAAATACCCCTGGTTTCCAAAATTCTGCCATACCTTTAAATTGAAAATTTTTCGAAGATACTCTTCAGTTTTAGGAATTACAAGATGTTTTGATTTACCAAAGTTTTCAAAATTTCCTCGGTTTATTATGAAAATACCCCTGTAGGAAAATGACGAAAATACCCCTAGGATAGAAACGGACAGAAATGCCCGAAAGAGTGAGTGTGTATGAAAGGTATTAGGGAATGGATGTGCTTTCCTGTGTGAACTAGGATAGAGGACTTAAAACTTTGATTGATCGAAAGAATCTCTAATAAACTCTCTCCATAAAATTTTTCCGCGGATAACCAAGTGAAACAAGTACTAATCCATAAAAATTTCTTAATCAGATTAAAGCGCAATAGTTAAGAATGAGCTCTAGAGGATGTGGCCGTCATGGACGCGGTAGGGGTAGGATAATCGTGTCAGAACCCGTGAGGTCGGGTCAGGGATCGAGAATGAGGTACCACCGCCACCACCACCCCCAACTTTTGGAGCTGAGGAGGCGAGGATCGACGGGAGGTGAGGCGAGATCTCATAGTCGTGTTGCGAGTCCTTGAGATGGTGGCTGGGGCGAGTGGAGTTATGGGAGCTCGGAAGTCTGTACTGCCGAGCGACTTCAATCCAACGAAATGAGGTGTTTCGAGGAGTATCGGGTGTGGCACCCAAAGGCGCGTAATCTTGGTTGGAATCGACTGAGAGGATCATGGATGATCTTGATCTGACGAATGAGGAGAAGTTGAAAGGAGCGGTGTAGCTTCTAAAGGATGAGTCATATCAGTGGTGGCTCACAGTTCGAGATGGTGCTACGGTAGATGACCTTACTTGGGAGTATTTCAAAGCTACTTATCAGAAGAAGTATGTGGGCACCAGCTACATTGAAGCTCAGAGGAAAGCCTTTCTGGGGTTGGTACAAGGAAATAAGTCAGTGTCGGAGTATGAAGCAGAATTCTTAAGGCTGAGTCGCTATGCTCGGGGAATTGTGTCAACAGAGCATGAACGTTGTGTCCACTTTGAAGACGGACTGAGGGATGATTTAAGGTTACTGATTGCTCCACAGCAGGAGCGTGAGTTTGCTATCTTGGTGGAAAAGGCTAAGGTAGCCGAAGGGGTCAAGGAGTCCGTGAGACAAAACTATGATAGGAACAAGCAGAAAAGAGGTTTTGGGACGTCTAATCGGGTAGTAATGCATAGAAAAGGGCTAGGCGAGTGGGCGAATCGGCAGAAGGCCTATGACTACTAATCGAGACCATTCGATTATAATCGTTGTGGGAAATCACATTGGGAGGTTGTTGGACCGGTGAAAGGGATGCTTTGAATGTGGATCTTTGGATCATCGTGTAAGGGATTGTCCTCGGAAGTTGGCAAAGAATCAACGGAGGTCGAACCGTGCTCAGGTTAGAAATGTAGGACCACCACAGAGGGTTGTGGTAATGGTAGGGGAAACAATGGTTCTAATCGAGGTCGTGAAACTCTGGGAAGAGGGGAAGCAACACAGAAGCAAGGCAACCTGGTTTAGCCTATGCAGTGAGGCGTCGAGAGGAGGGTGACACACTGGACGTCATAATCTGATGCGTTCCTAATTTTTGGTCTTCCATATGTTGCATTAATTGATGTGGGTTCAATGCATTCATACGTTGCTAGTAGTGTGGTAGAGACCATGAACATAGACTTTGAGACTACTTCAGGGAGATGACGATGATTAGCCCTCTAGGTCACTCTATAGTTGTAAACAAGCTATATAGGGATGTACCCCTAGAACTCTAAGGGGTAGTGTTTGTGGCTGATCTGATGGAACTGCGTTTGGGGAGTTCGATCTAATTCTTGGAATGGACTGGTTGGTTAAGCATCAGGCAAGGTTGGATTGCGCTACTAAGCGCATGGTTCTAAAGATGGCTTAGGGTGATGAAGTGGTCATGATAGGTAATAGAAGGGATTACCTATCCAATGTGGTGTCTGCTTTGAAGGCGGAGAAGATGGTCAGGAAAGGGTGTGAGGCATTTTTGGTTCGAATATGTGCCTTGGAGGCTAAGGACTCAGTAGTTGAGAAGGTCCGAATGGTAGGGGAATTCACTGATGTGTTTCCAGAAGAACTTGCGGGTCTGCCTCCAGATCGAGAAGTTGAATTTGGTATAGACTTGTTACCCAAAATGGCGCCTGTGTCTATAGCACCATACCGAATGGCACCAAAGGAATTGGTGGAGCTGAAGGCTCAAATTCAGGAACTCTTGGACCGAGGGTTTATTCAACCAAGTATATCTCCGTGGGGAGCACCTGTGCTGTTTGTCAAGAAGAAAGACGGGTCAATGCGGATGTGTATTGACTACCGTCAGCTGAACAAGTTAACGATCAAGAACAAGTATCCGTTACCTCGGATAGATGACTTGTTTGACCAACTGAAGGGTGCATCAGTTTTCTCGAAGATAGACCTTAGGTCGAGTTATCATCAACTTAAGGTGAAGGAGGGTGATGTTCACATGACGATATTTCGTACTCAGTATGGGCATTACGAGTTTCTAGTGATGCCATTTGGGTTGACCAACGCACCTGCAACGTTCATGGACTTAATGAATAGGGTGTTTCAGCAGTGCTTGGATCAATTTGTCGTGGTGTTTATAAATGACATATTGGTTTATTCAAAGACGGAGGAGGAGCATGACATGCATTTGCGTATAGTTCTACAAATACTGAGGGAGAAGCAGTTATATGCCAAATTCAGTAAGCGTGAATTTTGGCTTAGGGAGGTGGCTTTCTTAGGTCACGTGGTGTCAGCGGAAGGGATTAGAGTGGACCCTCGCAAGGTTGAAGCGGTGTTGGATTGGAAACCGCTTAAGTCAGTGGCAGAAATTCAAAGTTTTCTGGGTCTAGCAGGGTACTATCGAAGGTTTGTGGAAGGGTTCTCTTTAATCGCAGCACCACTAATTAAGTTATTAAGAAAAGGAGTTTCATTTGTATGGTCGGAGAAGCAGCAAGAAAGTTTTGACAAGCTAAGGAAGATTCTAATGAAGCTCGGTTACGCATGTGACTGAGGTGGGAAGTTGTTTACAGTTTACTGTGATGCGTCCCATACGGGGTTGGGATGTGTGTTGATGCAGGAAGGGAAGGTAGTGGCCTATGTCCCGTCAGCTAAGACCGCATGAGGTTAACTATCCAACTCACGACTTGGAATTAGCAGCAGTGGTCTTCGCTTTGAAGATATGGAGGCATTACTTGTATGGGGAAAAGTCGATAGTCTACACGGATCACAAAAGTCTGAGGTATCTTTTAACTCAGAAGGATTTGAACTTAAGGCAACGATGGTGGATTGAGCTATTGAAGGACTACGACTGTTCAATTGAGTACCATCCGGGCAAAGCTAACGTGGTGGCTGACGCGTTAAGTCGGAAGGTCGTGGCGGACTTAAGGGCGATGTTTGCTCATTTGAGTCTATATGACGATGGAAGTCTTTTGGCGGAGCTACAAGTTAAGCCGACTTGGATTGTGGAGATTAAGGAAAAACAATTAGTAGATGAAAGTTTGAATGCACGGAGATTGTAAGTTCAAAATGGTGGTTTAGAAGGGTATAGCTTGTCCGATGATGGAGTATTATGCTTTCAAGGGCGAGCTTGTATGCCAAAAGATGTGGAATTGAGGCAGAGAATTCTTCAGGATGCACATAGTAGCCCATACGCTATGCATCCGGGAGGTAGCAAGATGTATGGAGATTTGCAGAGACAGTTTTGGTGGCACAGGTTGAAGCACGAGGTGATCGAATTTGTGGGAAGTGTCGACATGTCGAGAGTTAAGGCTGAATATCAATTGCCATCGGGTTTACTTCAACCAGTGAAGATCCCTCAGTGGAAATGGGAGAGGATCACGATGGATTTTGTCAGTGGGCTACCCCTTACGCCCAGCAAGAAGGACGTAGTTTGGGTGATTGTGGACCGTCTGACTAAATCTACTCACTTCATACCGGTAAGGGTGGATTACTCACTTCAGAAGCTAGCTAAGTTGTATGTGTCGAAAATAGTGAGGTTGCATGGTGTGCCGGTATCGATCATCTCAGATAGGGATCCCAGATTTACGTCAAGGTTCTAAAAAGCATTGCATCAGGCTTTGGGTACACGATTGGATTTCAATCTGACTTTCCATCCATAGTCGTGAGGCGATCGGAAGGGTCATCTGATTTTAGAAGATATGCTAAGAGGTTGTGTTCTGGATTTCAGTGGTAGTTGGGAAGAGTACCTACCGCTAGCAGAATTCACTTATAACAATAGTTATCAAGCGAGTATCCAGATGGCACCGTATGAAGCACTGTATGGACAAAAATGCCGTACTCCTACGTGTTGGACGGAGTTGGGTGAACGACAAGTTTTGGGTCTAGAATTGGTAACAGAAACCGAAGATAAAGTTAAGGTGATTCGGGCTCGTCTCAAGGAAGCGTCAGATAGGCAGAAGTCTTATGCTGACCTTAAGCGCAAAGAGATGGAATATGCAGTAGGAGATAAAGTTTTTCTGAAAGTGTCACCTTGGAAGAAGGTATTAAGGTTTGGGCGAAAAGGGAAGCTAAGCCCAAGGTTCATCGGGCCATATCTGATGAGTGAAGCGAGTGGGACCGTAGCTTACCGCTTGAGTTGCCGCAGAGTTGAGCGGATCCATGATGTCTTCCATGTCTTGATCTTTGGCGCTATCGATCGGATCCCTCACACGTAGTGCCGATGGCGAAATTGAGGTGAGTCCGGACTTGTCGTTCGAGGAGGAGCCAACAAATCTGGATCGTGATGTCAAAGTTCTTGAAGGAAGTCGATGCCTTTGGTGAAGGTGTTATGGCGGAACCATGGTACGGAGGAGGCCACATGGGAACCCGAGGATGTGATGTGGCAATACCCCAACTCTTGATCCGATCTGTAATTTGAGGCCAAAATTCTTTTAAGGGGTAGAAGCGTAACACCTAAATTAGGGGTTGTTTGAAAATTTAATTATTTGTTCCCATGTGTGTGTGCTTGAAGAAATAAATATTACGATTTATTTGGCATGTTCTGAAGGTCTAGAATTAAACCCGAGCTAGGCCTGACTTAGGGTTAAAAATTTCTTTTTAAGTATCTAAAAGGAGGGAAGCTAGGAGATAGGGGTTAAGAATAAATTTTAGAGAAACATGTCACGAATTAAGACAGTAGCAAGGTGGTAATCGAGTGCCCTTAAAGAGTTGGAGGAGAGAATGAGCGCAGGTCACAGGTTCAAGTGGCTGGAGGGCATTTTGTGTTTTATTTTATGCGGTGATGGGCTTAAGTAGGAAGGCCTTAAAACTAATTGGTGAAGGTTCATGGCATGAAAGTCCAGTGGTTGGAGTGGCTTGGGGTGCCACTTAAGAGTTTAGAAGAGGCGTGTCTCGGGTTCGAGACACAAGGGACGCAAGGAGCATTTTATTTTGGGCTTTTGCATTAGAAGAAAAAGGGCCAAGAAGAAGGTCTTATAAATAAATGAAAGGGTTAATTGACATGAAAGTCAATTGGGAGAGTTGGTGCTGGCGCTTAAGGGAGGTTGCGGCATGGGTCACGGTTCGAACCCAAGAAGCGACAAATGGCATTTTATTTTTTTACCTTGAGGTCAAGCGTGAATGGGAGAGAGAGATGGTGCATGAGGACTCTTAAGGTGATAAAGATAAAGCTTTATTTCTTTTAATTTTCTATTTGAAGGGTAGCATTATTAGTAGTTTTTTCAATTAAATTGTTGAAGGTGAGTAGGAGATTAAGTGCAAGATAAATCTTGCATTATCTTGGATAATTCAAGGTGGAATTATCACCCAAAAGAGGGTGTTTGCCGATTTTGGGACTCCTTGGGAGGGGTGACCATAATCGATTTTAGGCGAAAAAGAAGTGCCAAAGTTCTTCAAAATTCTTTTCTTTCTTCTCCAAATTGTCTTGCCGAATTTCCTCTTGTTGCTTTGCCTACATTGCTAAAAAATTCCACTTCTTTTCTTCTACTTAGCAAAACCACCACTTCCCTACATCTTTTCTTCTTCTTTCCTAGTAGCGAACCTATCTTCTTCTCTTCTCAAAATTCCAGCCCCTCAAACTTGAGTTAGCCGAATCCCCTCCTCCCTATTTGGTGTAGCTTTGGCCGAACATCAAAGTAAAGGGTGCTCTTTTCTTCTCCAATCGGTTTGAGAGGAAGGTATGTGCTCAAGGCCGAATGCCTATCTCTTTTTCTCTCTATTCTCTGTCGACTTTTACAAGGGTAAGAGCCAATTTCGGTATTGTATGGCAAGTGTAAATCACCTGATGTAGGAATCGATTTGTTGTAGGGCCTTCGAGGTTTTGGAAACGATCTAGTGAAGCCATCATCTTTTAATTGGTTGGTAAGTGGAGGTAAGGATTTGTTAAATAGTCTAATCTTTTTAGTATTGTAAGCCGAAAGCTATTAATGTGGATGACTGCCAATTGTAGGGTGTGGTGGCTGATAATCAAAGGACGTTTTAGGTAAGGTTTCGGGTTCAAGTGTAACCCTTTGGATTTATGTGGTTTAGCCGAATAGGCCATGTCACTAACTTCCATGTATGGTAGAATATAGGGCAAGGAAGTCTAGTGTGGCGATTGATTCTTCGAGATTTAGGGTTCTTGATAGTAACGGTGTGTACATACACACTTTATAATTAATTAATGTCTTGAATATATTACACTAAACTGGATTGTGTAGAATTGGATTTAATACCATCATGGTATAAGCAAGGAATCAGGTAAGTCCTTGTTGTTATGAGTTTACTTTATGATGCTTTTGGGAAGCATGACATATTTGGTATGTTGTTAAATAAATATGTGGGTATGATTCCTGTTATATGCATATCATTGATTGATGTGGGTTGTATGAGAGGAGGGGGAAGTGATGTTCGTGTCGATGGACACCAGTGGTTTGGTACCACATTTCGTGACTACGGTCACCAGAGGTTTGGCACCTCATAGCGTCTCGTCCCCGTGGCTTAGCACCACAGTGGGTTGGCCCCACAGATGATATTATGGGATTGACGCCAGTGATTTGGTATCACACGTGGGTTGGCCCCACAACTTGTTATTTGTGACTTGGTCACGGTGGTTTGGCACCACAACATTGATGGATATCGTGACTTTAAGTCACCAGTGGTTTGGCACCACCAGTGGTTTGGTACCACACGGGGTAGAAAAAGGTGTTTTGGATGGTTAGGTTGGGTGCATGTTAAACTTGATTGTGATTTGTGTGTATGATGTTGCATTAAACCAGGAAAAGGGTTACACACTGAGTCTTGGTGACTCACCTTTTCCTTTAACATTTTTCAGGTGACTCGTGGATCGCGGATGAGGAGCCGGATGGACTCGAGGTGGCCATGCAGAGAAAATATGGATTAAATGGACTTGAATTGTTTTATTTTATTTTGGTTTTATTTGTTCAGTTGTAATAAGGCCTCCTAAGATTATTTTTTTATTATTTTACATGTTTGGGATGAATTATTTAAATTACTTAATAACTTTAAAATGGTTACACAAGTTTCTTAAATTCAAACGTAAATGATTTTCTTTCGTACCATCGGGTACATTGACAGAATTGATAACAACATGACTTAACAAATTTTAAATAACAAAGCTAAGTGTTGGTTTTTTTATATACACCTCAAATGTTTGAAACAAAACTATATTCTTTTTACCATAAAATTTAAAGTAAATAAAAAGGGGTTTTCAACAAATGTTTTCTTCTGTAACATACCAGATTCGGTCGTAATGTTTGGGCCAGGTTTGGGGTGTTACAAGGAAGGAGTACGACACTTCCACCCGTACAATGCTTCATAGGGCGCCATCTGAATACTAGACTGGTAGCTGTTGTTGTAAGCAAATTCCTGCCAACGGTAAAAACTCTTCCCAACTACCTCTAAAATCAATGACACAACCCCTTAACATGTCCTCCAAGATCTAAATTATCCGCTCAGACTGTCCATCTGTCTGAGGATGAAACGCTGTACTGAAATCCAACTTCGTACCCAATACTTGATGCAAAGCCTTCCAAAATCGCGATGTGAACCTCGGGTCCCTGTCCGATATGATTGATACTAGTACCCCATGCAATCTCACTACTTTCGCTCCATATATCTTAGCCAATTTCTGTAAAGAGTAATCGACTCTTACCGGTATGAAATGAGCAGACTTCATCAAGCGATCAACTATCACCCAAACCAAATATTTCTTAGTAGGCGTGAAAGGTAGCCCACTAACAAAGTCCATTATGATCCTTTCCCACTTCCATTGTGGAATCTTTACCAGCACAACAACCCTGATGGTAACTAATGTTTTGCCTTTACCTGCTGATAGGTCAAACACTTATTCACCAATTCAGTTACATCACGCTTCAAGCCCGGCCACCAGAACTGGTCCCGCAAATCCCGATACATCTTACTCTCTTTGGGGTGTATAGCGTATGAACTTCCATGTGCTTCTTGCAATCAATCCTGGATCCTTTGGCATGCAAACTCTCCCTTGAAAATATAATAGTCCTTCCTCATTCATACTAAAGTCCGTCGATCCATCACTTGATCCTACATGAAGCTTCTCCTTTAGCAACTCATTGGTCTACTGCTTCTCCTTAACCTGACTGACCCAAGAGGGTTTCACTTGAAGTTCAGCCATTAAGCTCCCATCATCATATAAACTAAGATGAGCAAACATCGCCCTCAAGTAAGAGATTACTCTACGGCTTAAAGCATCCGCCACCACATTAGCTTTACCCGAATGATATTTAATCGAGTAATCATAATCCTTTAACAACTCGATCCACCTCCTCTGCCTTAGATTCAACTCCTTCTGGGTCAAAAGGTATTTTAGGCTCTTATGATCTATATAAATAATAGATTTTTCCCCGTACAGATAATGTCTCCAAATCATTAAAGCAAAAACCACCGTCGCCAACTCCAAGTCATGGGTGGGATAATTTACTTCGTGTGGTCTTAACTGCCGAGATGCATACGCAACAACCTTTCCATCTTGCATCAACACGCATCCTAGTCTCGTGTGTGACGTATCACAGTAAATTACGAATTCCTTTCTAGCCTCCGGCTGAATCAATACCAGAGCCTCCGTCAAAATCTTTTTAACTTCTCAAAACTATCTTGCAGCTTATTAGACCAGACAAATGAAACTCCTCTCCGTAACAACTTAGTCAATGGTGTCGCGATTGAAGAAATTCCCTCAACAAACCTTCAATAGTACCCGGCCAAACCAAGAAAACTCTGAATTTCTGCCACAGACCTAGGTGGCTTCTAATTCAACACCACTTCAATTTTTCGAGGGTCCACCCTAATCCCCTCTGCTGACACAATGTGACCTAGAAAAGTAACTTCCTTTAGCCAGAATTTGCACTTGCTGAATTTGGCATAAAGCTACTTCTCCCTCAGAATCTGCAGAACCACTCGTAGATGTGAATCATGCTCCTCCTCCGATCTTGAGTAAACCAAGATGTCATCAATAAATACCATGACAAACTAATCCAAGTACTGTTGGAACACTCAGTTCATCATATCCATAAATACTGCTAGTGCGTTAGTCAACCCAAATGGCATCACCATGAACTCGTAATGTCAATAGCGAGTTCTGAACACTGTCTTATGAATATCCACCTCCTTGACCTTAAGCTGATGGTATCCTAACCTCAGATCTATCTTTGAGAACACTGATGCCCATTTCAGTTGATCGAACAAATCATCAATCCTTGGCAACGGATACTTGTTCTTGATAGTCAACTTGTTCAACTGACGGTAGTCAATACACATATGTATTGATCCATCCTTTTCTTAACAAACAACACTGGTGCTCCCAAGGTGACACACTTGGTCAAATAAACCCTCTATCCAACAACTCCTGGATTTGTGCTTTCAATTCCACCAACTCCTTTAGTGCCATTCTATAAGGAGCAATAGATACCGACGCTATTCTCGGAAGAAGATCGATTCCAAACTCCTCTTCTCAATCCGGAGGTAATCCCGGAAGCTCTTCTAGAAAAACATCAGGAAATTCCTTCACCGTCTTAACGTCCCCAACAGTTAGGTCCTTGGCTTCTAAAGCCCGTACAAATATTAAAACTGCCTCGCATCCTTTTCTCACCATTCTTTCCGCTCTTAGGGCAGTCACCACATTTGACAGACAATTCCCCATTTCTCCTATCACCAACACTTTACCTCCCTCGGGGGTTCATAACACCATACGCTTGGCTGCACAATCTAAGTTAGCTTGGTACTTCATTAGCCAGTCCATGCCTAATATTAAGTCAAACTCCCCGAATAGTAATTCCATCAGATCTGTCCGAAAAACTATTCCCTGAACTTCTAAGGGTACCTCCCGATAGAGTTTATCTACTACCACAGATTGTCCTAATGGGCTAATTACAGTCACCGCCCTAGGGTTAATCTCGAATCCAAACTTAAAGTTCCGCACACACTACCAAAGAACATATGAATGCGCCGACCTAATGTCAATTAATGCGATGTAAGGCAAACCAAATATTAAAATGTATCGGTTATAACATCCAAATACGTCCCTCCTCTCGACGCTTTGGCAATAGACCAACCCCTACCGCTCGCCTCGGTGTTTCCTACCCCTCGGCCGGTGCTCTTCACCTCAACCAAAATTGTTACCACCAGCTAGACCACGACCCCTCTGCGACTATTGACCTCCTCTACTCGGTTAATCATTTCCTTGCCCTATAGGTCCTACCTCATCCTGTGGCTGAGGACAGTCTCTTATCTGATGATCCGTAGATCCACACCTAAAGCACTTCCCACTACCTGCCCAACACTCACCTACATAAAACTTACCACGTCGAGCACACTTCCATGTTTTCTCAGCCCGTCTCGGTCCATCAGACCTAGGTCTTTTCTGAGTACTCCCAGTTGTCCCTGATGATCCAAAATTTCTCTTACCTCTACCCCTATCTCTATCCGGTTTAGCTTTTCCATCCATTTCACCTCTTCAGTTATCTTAGCTTTCTCCCAAGTACAGCAAATTCCCGCTCTCGTTGTGGAGCTATCAACACATGTAGATCATCCTTTAGGCCATCCTCAAAATGAACACATCGCTTATGTTCTGTGGTCACTATCCCTCGAGCATAACGACTAAGGCATAAGAATTTTGCTTCATAAGCCACCACCGACCTACTTCCCTGAACCAGATTTAGGAATGCTCTACGCTGCGCATCCACATAGCTCATCCCAATGTACTTACTTTGGAACGCCATTCTGAAGTAATCCCAAGTGATACGGTCAACCATGGTACCATCCTTAACTGTAAGCCACCATAGATAAGCTTCATCCCGAGAAGAAACACCACTCCCTTCAACTTCTCCTCTTCCGTGAAGTCAAGATCATCCATTATACGCTCCATTGCTTCCAACCAATACTCTGCTGTGCTAAGAGCTACACCAGAAATTCCCTTAAACACCTCTGCCCCATTGGCTATAAGTCGCTCCCAAGACTTCTGGGCTCCTGTGCCCATGCCTACTCCCGCAACTCTTTCTTAAACTCATAACATTGCCTGAGATACAGCATCATCTCCGGCCGTCTGATCTTGAAATTTTGCCTCCACAGCTGGTGGCACTGGTACCTCATTCCTCGAACTCGTGACTGGACCTACGAGTTCGACACGAGAATCTTGCCTCTACCTCGGCCACGCACACCACGTCCCCTAGTGCTCATTCTACCATTCGTGATTTATCTAATTAGAAATTTTATGAATTATTAATACTCTCTTCCACTGATTAATAACGGATAGTCTTATGGAAAGTAGTTTTAATAGTAGTTCTTTCGAATTCAAATTTTATCTACGAGGTTTAGTTCTCAGGTCTGTATTTCTAATTCTAGAATACACATTCAATCAACATCCATCACACATCAACATACAAGCAACATCCATGAACTTACATTCATCACCTAGGGGTATTTTCGTAATTTTATCCTACATGGGTATTTTCATAATTTTCCAAAATAGGGTATCCTGGTGATTTTACAAAATAGGGGTATTTTGGTAATTTTGAAATCTAAGGGTGTTTCGGTAATTTTGCAAACCAGGGGTATTTCGAGAAATTTTCACAAATCAAAGGTATTTAGGTAATTTTCTCAAACTTAGGTATTCGGGTAATTTACAAAATTAGGGTATATAAGTAATTTTACAAAGACAGGTGATGGTCCCTTTCGGGTTTTAGTTATAAATTTTGGCCCGTCAACAAGTCCCCGTGGCTAAGGTGAGCAGTCACTACGCACCAGGTAGGATTCCAGTGAAGAGGAGGTGAGTCGCTAGGGCCGCTTAAATACCAAGCTCTCCCTGGATCCAATCCTAGACATGCGTATGCCTATTACCACACCCTAACCCTATGACTTGTTCACAGACATGTTTTATTAGAAATTAAGTTTTATGAGATTTGCAGAATTGTTTATACTAAACCTAAAGTCCATCAAGCTCTAATCATACTAGCCTATGTTCCTATGGAGCCCAACAAGCCCAACATGTATGTCACATAACGAGTTTAGGATACTTACCTACGTGGATCGGGTGCTGGTAGACTCGAAGGTCATATCTCAACTAAAACTTTTCTCAAGTACATTTCAATTTTACAAACCACTACTGGACTCATTTCACAGCCCGAGTTTTGAACTGGACTCTGATACCAAAATGTAACACCCCAAACCCTGCCCATAAGTCATGATCGGATCTGGTATGCTACGGGTTGAAACTTGAAAAACTTTACCTTGAAGAGTTTTGAAGATCTTAGTTTATTATAGCCGTTTAATCAAATAATTGTGAAATTTTTGAAACAACTTTAAGCATTCGCATTGATTGTGTTTGAAAAGCCCATTTATCATTTCATTTTATAATTAAGACTTTAAAAAAAAAATAAGTTTATAAAAACTTAACAAAAAAAATCAAAAACCTAAGTTGTGGAAGCCTTATTACAAAAATATTCCCTAAAATTAAAATTCAAATAAAAATTTGAAAACAGTCTATGTAGATAATAATCTTGATGGCCCCTTGAGTCCGCCTCGGCTCCCATGTCCACGATCTACTGCTCTTTTAAAAAGTGGGGAAAAACTAATAGGGTGAGTCACCAAGACTCAGTGTGCAAGTCCCGAAAACACATAAAAGCCTTGGGCCTACAAACATATTATGGGCCTTGGCCCACACAATGGCAACAAAATATTTCATGCGACATGGCCCATCCCAAACCTAAGAGTCCATCCTCTACACACCCCCGTACCAACCATCACACCGTGGGGATTTCTACAATCAACCCTCCATCCGCTACACACCATATCGACAATTTGTCTCGTCATCATAAAGGCCGATCACTATGTGACCTATGTGGCAAAGCCACCGATCACTATGCGACCTCAGTAATATATTATAGTATTTCGATAGCTATGCTGCCTGTCATAAAGACCGATCACTATGTGACCTATGTGGCAAAGCCACCGATCGCCTAGCGACCTGCTCCCCATCCTCATATCAGTTAATCCCATCCCATGCATACATACATGCAAAAATTAAAACATTAAGCCACCTAAATAGATCTCAGACTTTCATATACTTTGATACACATAGAGTAGTTTCTATGATTACGTACCTGGCATCCCTTGCCTACCCCTTCTGGGTAATACAACTATTCACACATCCTCTCTTTCCGGCTTTTAGCCCACAACATCATATAATACAAATTAATGAGTGTGATAGAGATCTACACACCTGATTACCGACAAGATAGTACTTTTTATGTCAACACTATCAGTAGCCGCTACGACTGCTAATAGTCTAAGATTTTGTTCTGAAGTCGGTCCACAACCCGGTGGCCAATCCCGAACTGCTAACACCGCTCGCTTCTTAAACTTAGGGATTGGTTTAACAGATCCAATCCCCTCCTTCGCCTGATCGATATTTGATTCCATCAAAAGACCTTATCAGTTGCTACCATCAACATATGGTTAAGATCATGATTACGATAGCAAATCTAACGAAAATCTAAAGAGAACCCCTTACCTTGAAATCCTAAAATTAGAGACTAGTAGTTTCTAGCTTTTAGATCTAGACGATCTACTTTAATTCTCGAATGTCATCCAACAAAAAAACACAAGAAACCAACAATCCATTAGCCTTTCAGCTTTTTCTTCCAAAACCTGAAATAAGAAGAAGGGAACAGAAGAAATCGGCACTTACCCTATCACAGGAGATTCGGCTACCCTTAGGAGTTTTTTGGCTTCTTGCGAAAAATCAAAAAGAGAAGAGGATAGGAAGAAATCTATATAAATTTGGCTTTTAGTGAAGAGATCGGCAAAAGAGAATAGGAGGTATTCGACTATGGAGATGAGAAGAAAGTTTAGAGTTTCGGCTTTTGAAGGGAAAGATGTTGAGAAGAATTGGGTGATTTTGGCTTTGTAGAAGAAAACAGAGAAAGAATCATCGACTTTCGGCTTTGCATAGAAGTGAAGATGAGAGGATAGGCTTAGGAATTTTGGCTTTTATGGAGAATGGAAGAATAGAGAAACCTTAACATCAAAAATAGAAAGGTATTCCCCTCACTTAAACAAAATTTCGGCAACTACTTCTCAATAATCGAAGATGCCCCTTTCGATAACTTAAAATTGATCAACTAATGAGGGAAAATTTTGGCACCCCTATAGTATAACAAAAACCAATTCCTCCCCCCCTTAGAGTTGGAAATTCAGCCACCACCTTGACCAATAGATAAGTCCTAACTTTTCTCCCTTATCATTACCTGATCTCTCATCCACAAGTGACCCAAATATCACCACCTCTTCCTCTCTTTATCTGCCACATTATCAGCTATATTACCTACATTATCCCATTCATTATATCTCCTATTTTTAAGCCTTGTTGTCGTCCAAACTCTTCCATTTAATTGTCAAAAATAAGCTGAATTAAATTAAAATAATTGGGCCTCATGCGACTCGAACTTGAGCCTCTACAATTAACGCCAACTCCCTGCCCTCTAAATGGCGCCATTTTGCCATTGGACCACAAGCCCATTTATGTCTTAATTTTACAGATAATATCTTTTAATCCTCATTCTAACAGGCTTCCCTTTAAAGTGCCCAAGCAAAAATTGAACTAAGACCTCGGCCCAATTCTTGAGCCCATCCTAGAACCCTAACACTTATACTAACATAACCACACATTAAACGCACGGGCCCATTAATTCAGGATGTTACACAAAGTATGTTGATATGTGTGAATAATAAAATATATATGATAGCACAATTCAGAATGCCTTGTATCACATTGATACATAATACTCTACCAGATATAGTAATTATTGTTGAACATGAGGTTGAAGTCCTAGAGGACAAAAAGAAAAAGGTTATCAATGAGATATGAAATAGATAAGGTCCTATATAAGATCGTATCCGAGATATGGCCTCGGTAAGGAATAGAAGAATTGTGTAAGACCATGTTTAAAATATGGCGTCGATACTTGATGTGGAAGTCCATATAATACCACCTCAGGGATGTGGCATTGGTTTCACACCTACATGAATGACGATGAATATGCGTCTTTAACTCTCTCTAGTGATCAATGGGACAGATAGATGAGTTTAAAGGTAGAAATGAGAAATTGTACTAAAGTAATGTGAATGGGTGAAAACAGTACTCGTGAACAAGTCGCAAGTGAATGAGTATAGAGTGTGGCACGATATGTGCTTAATAAAGGCAATTGTAAGTAAGTATGTCTAAATACTTTGACGATTGAATTGATTCTACAATGTTAAGAACAAAGAGAAAGTTAGCCTAGGCTATTTGACTCAAGTGAGTAGAAAGCCTAAGATGTATGTTTATCGAGATTGTGCAAGAATGTTAGCTGATTGGGAAATCAAAATAAACGATTGTCGATTTGGTAATTAGAATTGACATCCCTTTATCTCCTCGTAACCTTATTTGGGTAGTTTGAGGAGGAGGTTGGTGTGGAATCATGAGTTTCACGTTGTGTGATGAGTTTTCGGACAAGCCGAGCAAAATTAATGGATTCAATCAAGGTGTCCCTGCTATCGTGAGATATAATGATAGTAAATGTTTTAGATTAGAATAGCAAGAGAAACTCAGATGAGAGTGTGCTTAAAATATGTTCTCAGTATAGAGAAAAAGTGGATTATTGTGTTTATGTATGATTCAAGTTCTGTGTATATTCACGCATGAGTCAGTAAAAAGAATAAAATTTTGTGTGTACGCGAATAGGGAGCAAGATACAAAGATATGCTCATTGGTAATGTCTGGACCATAATGGTTGAGTTGAAAGCTATAGAGGAAACTATCAATTGAAAGTTCTAGTACTGAGTTTAGTCTGAATCGAGAAAAAGAGTTAACAAGTTGGTGATCCAGAGGCAATCACTTTTGTGTCTGTATTGTGGATTACATGTTATGTAATGATCCATGGGAAAATCTGATCGTGTCAAACAGTTGAGTTTTAATATTTATAAAAGAGTGATTGAACCTGTAGACTAGCTGCGACAACGATAGAGGCAAGTGCACCTATCGAACAGTAGTATAGCTTAGGCAAGAATATATTATCGAACCCAAGGGAACCTAAAAGTACTACTACTCACTTTCTTTCTATTATTTAGCCTAGAATATGGAGTGATTGGATTATTAAACTAACAAAATACTTAGAATAAATGCAAAGAAAAAAGATTGAATTGGAGAAAGACTTTAGGAAAACTCAGTTGATAAAGACGATACCCTCAGGAAGAATCCACCTATGACTTCACTTATTATTTATTCCCCAAACTATATGGTTTCTTTACTTAGCTTGATCCGTGAGACTCCCTAACCTATATTCAACCCTCTCTCAAGGCAAATAACGTCTAACCCTAGGTTAATTAGTGGAACTCTCAATCTCTTATAATAACCCCCTAAGCAAGCAGGAAATCGATCAATGGATTCTCATTTTAGGTTTCACCCTAATCCGGCAAAATCTCGTAACCATATCTTTAGGCACCCGATCAACTCCGCTCAATTATGCTAGATCTACTCTTAGGTAGGGTCTATTCCTCCTCCACCTAAGCACATCAGATTGAATTAAGCAACATAATTAAGAACAAACCAAGTACTTATCATATAATTTAGAAATCAAATAACAAAATCCATCATATGTTTCATCCCCTTCAAGTATCTGATGGGTTTAGTTCATAACTAAATACAAAAACATATCAAGAGTAAAGAATAAACAAAACATAAGAAATCCCTAAAACCTCTTGAAGGAATTGAAGGAGAGATCCTCCATCTTGAATGGAGTTCTGACTTCTTGAGATAGATCAATTGGTTATCTTCAAGTGATTCCCTAAAAAATGAAAGCTTCGGCAAAAGCCTCTACTAAAAAGCCCATCTTTAATGTCTGCCTTGGGTTGTTTATATAGGCTTTGGGATGCTATACTTGGCTCCTAAGTATCTCCTTCAAGTAGAATTGCTATTAGGGTGTTGGAGTAGACTTAGGAGTATGTTTCTTTGGCTTCAAGCATCCAAATCCAAGTGAAATTACTCTCTCCTGCGGCAGGGGCACGGCCATGACACACACTCGTGTAAATCATTGTTGGGTCGTGTCTCAATTCTGTCATTTTGGGCATGGCCGTGTGTGTCAAGATTCAGGCCGTGCTTCAGGTCTGTCGATTTGGGCACGGCCATGTAGATCACCAGGCACGTCCGTGTGATCAATGGATGCTGCACGACCGTGTGTTACGTAGTTAAGGCCGTGCTCTAGGTAATTGGCGAGGCACGGTCGTGTAGGCTTTGGGCCAGGCCATGTTGATTGCTTGCTAAAGCCCAATTACTCCGTTTTAAACCCACTTTGTGTTCTTTTTATCATCGGTGCTTTCCTGAGTATAAACATGAAAAGAAATGATTAAAAGCACCTTTTTGCATAAATCAAGGGCTAAATCATCCAAAAGCATACTAAATATGGGGTTAAAATATGTTACTTTTACGGTTTATCAAATACCCCTACACTTAAGCTTTTGCTTGTCCTCAAGCAGAATTCTCAACTTACAATTAAAACGAACTTTCCATAATTCATAATTCCTATAGACAATGTCTCATCATAATTCATAGATAATTTATACATGGATAATTTAACTCAAAGAACCCTAAAGATTCAATTATGATAAGTCATACCTTTATAGCATGAAAACATAAGTATCTCCCCTTATCTAAGTGATTACCTTTAATTCAAAGCCAACAAGGATTGACATCCTCACAAAAGATTCACTCAAATCACTCAAAGGTGTTTAAGGTTCAAGAATAAGCACTCTAAGTCGAACCTGAAAAGTTAATCCCATAGACTTGCCTGAAAATCAAATCTCCACCACTATATATGAGATGATACACAAATGAAAAGGTCATTAATCAAGGTTGTAACGGGGCTAGGGTTAAAAGGTGTGGATACAGGCTGAATTAGAGGTTATATCGAGATTGAATTGACTAATTACCTAATCTAAAAATAATGAACTAAATATGAATATTTACATCGAATGAAAAATTAACGATATCTACTATTGATAATTACTCTATAATAAGAGTATTTTCATCACTCAAAATTTGAAAATACTTTAATACAAGCTTTTTCTTCAACAATTGGAGTTTTAAATGCTCTAAGATCTTTTATTATACTACTAATATTGAATATACTTGGATTTTTTTATTATTTTTTTAAGAACAAACTAAAATAAACATAATAGAAGGAACTTTGGTGATTGAAATAACCTAATTCGGCAATTGATCAAATCAATTCTCGATAGAGGGGTAGTCAAAGGAATGTTGATAACAAATACAAAGGGATTTTGGGTTAATATTAGTGGGTGAGTCAATAAAAAAAAGTTGTTAGGATTCAATGGGGTTCACTAAGGGTTAATTTGTAGGAAGGCTTTTTAGTGGAGTGAACAGGTTAAAACCTAAGTGCCTTTATCATCTCAGTATATCAAATCATTAATGTGGTCTCAACATGCATAAACGAGGCAAGTTCTAGAATAACAGTTCAAAGTTGACACACTCATAACCAATACAGTGAGCATGAAAAAGAATATATGCTCTATAAGGCTCAAAATCTAACAAAAAATTATGAGTGTTTTGACATCAATCCTTATAAATTTTGAACTTCAAGGTGATACTCAAATTAGGTTCAACAACCTATCAATTTTAATTTTTAGAAAGTAGACTTATCATGCTCGATTCTCTAGTATTCTTCAAATTTAATTATCAATGCACAATTAACTAAGACTTATTCTAAAACATATTGATAAAAATCATAAATCATTAGAAATTTCATCCTAATTAGTAATATGAGAAAATACTTAAAATCAAGACTAATTTCAGGGTTTTAAAAATTATGCAAAAAGTTAGGCACTATTACCCCCACACTTAAGATGTACATTGCCCTCAATGTACAAAGATAGATAATGATAATTAGTTGCAAAATCAAAAAGAGAAGTGGGGAAAGTAATACTCCCTGGAATCTGGATGATCCCTGGCATCTTTGGTGGCGGTGATGGTGTTTTCTATGGGCCTAGTGGAGTGGCTACCGAAAAGCAATTTGCTAGATGAAGAAATTGGGTAGCCTGTGAAGATATAACCAAGAGATCTAGAGAAATAATAATATACTAATAATATATTTAAAGATTAAGGAAATAAAAAGAAGGAGACTAAGAAGGAAATTGAAATTGAAAGAAAAGACTAATGGACTAAGGAGTCCTTATTGTTGGATGGTTTACGAAGTGGGTGTGACCTCGAAGGCTATGGTGTGTGATTCCCTAGCAGCCTTTAGAACCTAAAACCAAGAAACTAATATGAAATAAATTAAATTAAGTAGAAAAGAAGTATAGATAAGGAAAATAAAGGAGACGAGAAAAGAAAAATAGAACTGAAAAGGTTTCGAAAACCCTTGGGGTGACAATTAAGTGAAGCTGCCGGCATGAACTCATGTTGAGGTCTCTTCTGAGGAGACGATGCTTACATTTCTTCGACATGATCTTTATGTTGCTCAAGAGTCTTGGACCTTTTCTATGAATAGGAAGAAAAATTTGAAAGAAAAGAGAAAGAAGGAATAAGAAAGAAGATGGGAAAAAGAGGAAGGGCTGTGGGGATTTAAATAAGATTTCAAATCTGGCACGTTCCCATGCCTATGTACCGAGGGTGTGTCGATTCACACGGCTGTGTTGTGGGGTGTATTTTTTTCCACACCCATTTTGTTGGGTTGGACGCCCGTTCCTAAAAGGCCAGGATGTGAGCATGGGTGGACTGCACGGGCGTGGTCTTCTCGTGCTCAATAAGATAGTGTCTTAGCACGGTTGTGAGGCATGGCTGTGCTATTTTTATCGTGCCCGTGCTGTGGGTGGTTGGATCCGTGACGTTGGGGGTGGTTGGACTGACTTGCACGGCTCTGCTCTGTCAG
Source organism: Gossypium rotundifolium (assembly GCA_025506655.1). Taxonomy (NCBI): domain Eukaryota; kingdom Viridiplantae; phylum Streptophyta; class Magnoliopsida; order Malvales; family Malvaceae; genus Gossypium; species Gossypium rotundifolium. The sequence goes on from CP106727.1 coordinate 15,244,728, forward strand.
TGTATGGTTCTGGTGGTCCACACGGCCACGGGCACGGCCATGTGGCCTAGAAACCTGCATATTTGTTTTAGATGTAGAGAGAGAAGAGAAAAGGAAAGAAAAGAAAAAAATTATAATTTTGAAAGATAAAAAGTATTAGTGCTCGTGTTGCCTTCCGAGAAGCGCTCGTTTATATTCTCAAGCTAGACTGTCCTAGACCTTGAAGATTTTAAAGAGGTTTAAAGGTTTGAATATTTTCCCTCTTACTAATAGTTTTATTTATGTGACAAAGTTTAGGTCGAGAAGAGTTTACCTTGAAATTATTGAACATTGGATTGCTTACCTCGACTATTTTGTGTGGGAAAACATTATGTACCTAAAGGAGTATTTCTTCCTTTTTCTTTAGTTCTGTTGAACTGATGTAAGGATCGGCTTTATCTAACAGCACTTGATCTTCTATTTTAAAGTGATTTGATGTCCCTATGAGCTCTTCTGGTGGTTCCTTAGGTTTTACTTTGTGTGGATCTGGCTTTTCTTTGGTGTGTATCTTTTGCTCTTCTAAATTGTTGATTGTATGATTTTGTGTTGGCTCAGTTTTGATACTTTGTGATGTTTCCTACGATGAAGTTTGAATAATTTGATTATCTATTGAAACGACTTTCTTACCTTCATCTTCTATTGTTTTGGTGAGTTGAGAGCTTGAAGATTGACTGATTCATCTCCTACACGAAGTATGAGTTCTCCTGTGGCAACATCAATTTTAGTCTTGGCAGTTGCAAGAAAAGGTCTTCCTAAAATTAAAGGGATTAAATTTTCCTCATCCATGTCTAAAACAACAAAATCTCTTCGGAAAAACGAATTTATCGATTTTACTAAAACGTCTTCAATAATGCCCCTAGGAATTCTAACAGTTTTATCAGCTAGTTGGATACTCATCCTAGTTTGTTTGGGCTTCCCTAGACCTAGTCGTTTAAACAATGCATAAGTCATGTCGTTTATACTTTCCCCTAAATCAGCTAACGCATTATCAATAGTTAAACTACCAATTAAACATGAAATTGTAAAACTCCCTGGATCTTTTAGTTTCTGTGGTAGTCTGTTCTATAGCATTGCTGAGCATGTTGCGTTGAGTTTCACATGGTGCTCTTCATCTATTTTGTGTTTGTTAGTCAAGCGCTGTCTTAAAAATCTCCTTGAGTCGGGCATCTGAAAAAGAGCTTCAAGAAGAGGTAAGTTAATGTGTAATTTCTTTAGAAGTTTTAGAAACTTACCGAATTGTTCCTCTGAATCATCTCTTTTTAATGCTTCGGGATAAGGTATTCGAGGTTGGTACTCTTCAATTACCGATTTTTCTTGTGCTACCTCTATTTTACTTTTTTCTTCCTTGGTTTCTTATACTGAGGTGGGCTTGTCTACCTTTGTATCCTCTTGAGATGTGATGGCTTGTATTTGTTCTTTTGGGTTTATTTCTATGTTGCTTGGTAGACGTCCCTGTTGACGTTCTGAAACAAGCTTTGTGAGATGTCCCACTGACCTAGTGATTTCCCCGACTTGTTCCTTGATTTATTTGATCGATATTTCTTGGGTATCAAGTGTTGTATCAGTTCTTTGGAGACGGGCATCTATGTCTGCCATAAACTTTTTCAGCATCTCTTCAAGACTCGACTTCTTTTCCAATGGATAAGGTTGATTTTGGTAATTTCGAGGAGGTTTTTGCCTTTGATTTCCTTGTCCTCCCCACAAAAAATTTGGGTGGTTCCTCCAACCTGGATTGTAAGTGTTACTATAAAGATTATTATTAGATCTGAAATTGTTACCAATATAGTTTGTCTACTCATTTTCTGCTCCTAGTTGGTAAGGTGGGTACTCAGAATTTGCCACATTCCTACTCGCTTCGCATTGCATGACTGGATGTACCTGTGAAGAACATAAATTATCAAGCTTTTTATTCATTACCTCCACCTGTGTCGACAGCATTGTCACTGCATCTATGTTAAAAACTTCGATTGATTTTGTCGGTTTAGCCCTTGTAATTTGCCATTGATAGGTGTTGAACGACACCTCCTCAATAAAATGGTAAGCCGCTTTAGGAGTTTTGTTGTTCAAAGTTCCACCGGCTGATGCATCAATCATTTGCCTTGTTGGAGAATTCACACCATTGTAAAAAGTTTGGACTTGAAGCCATAAAGGTAATCCGTGGTGTGGGCATCTCCTTAGGAGATCCTTGTATCTTTCCCACACATCATATAATGTTTCTGCGTCATTCTGCACAAAAGAAGATATGTCATTCCTAAATTTAGCCATTTTGGCTGGTGGAAAATATTTTAAAAGAAATTTTTGGTCATTTGATCCCATGTGGTGATTGACCGTGGTAACGAGTTCAACCATCGCTTTGCTTTATTCCTTAATGAAAAAGGAAATAATCAAGACGTATGGAATCGCCGAAATGCCATTTATTTTGAAGGTATCACAGAATTCTAAAAAATTAGATATATGAGTGTTTGGATCCTTATCCTGCAAACCATCAAATTGAACAAATTGTTGAATAATTTGTATTGTGTTAGGCTTTAATTCAAAATTATTAGCAGCTATAGGGGGCCTAACAATACTAGATTCTGCTCCTGTCAAATTAGGTTTAGCATAATCATACATAGTACACGGAGCATTTTGTTCTTGTACATTTGGTGGGTTGTTCTCATCCATCCCTTCAAGAGGGATTGGATCTTTCTTTGTTCTTCTCTTTGATAGTCTAGGCTGCCTAATTTCTCTACAATTTCGTGAGTGGTAGCTTCAATGTCACTTTCAGATTCTAATGGTCGTCTCGAATTTCTTCTAGTCATAAACTAGAGGTACCTACTATGAAAAGAAAGAAAGAAATTTAGAAAAAAACAAAAATATATGTATAAAAATAAGAGAAATTTAAAAATAAAGATAATGGCTAAAGTAATAGAAATAAAGCTTTCTTAATATTTTAGGATTCCCCGGCAACGGCGCCAAAAACTAGTTCGTGTCAAACAGTCGAGTTTTAATATTTATAAAAGAGTGATCGAACCTGTAGACTAGCTGCGACAACGATAGAGGCAAGTGCACCTATCGAACAGTAGTATAGATCAGGAAAAAATATCTTATCGAACCCAAGGGAACCTAAAAGTACTACTACTCACTTTCTTTATATTATTTAGCCTAAAATATGGAGTGATTGGATTATTAAACTAACGAAATACTTAGACTAAATGCAAAGGCAAAAGATTGAATTGGAGAAAGACTTTAGGAAAACTCAGTTGATAAAGACGATACCCTCAGCAAGAATCCACCTATGACTTCACTTATTATTTATTCCCCAAACCATATGATTTCTTTACTTAGCTTGATCCGTGAGGCTCCCTAACCTATATTAAACCCTCTCTCGAGGCGAATAACATCTAACCTTAGGTTAATTAGTGGAACTCTCATTCTCTTATAATAACCCCCTAAGCAAGCAGTAAATCGATCAATGGATTCCCATATTAGGTTTCACCCTAATCCAGTAAAATCTCGTAACCCTATCTCTAGGCGTCCGATCAACTCTGCTCAATTATGCTCGATCTACTCTTAGGTAGGATCTATTCCTCCTCCACCTAGGCACATCAGATTGAATCAAGCAACATAATTAAGAACAAACCAAGTACTTATCATATAATTTAGAAATCAAATAACAAAATCCATCATAGGTTTCATCCCCTTCAGGTATCTGAGGGGTTTAGTTCATAACTAAATATGAAAACATCTCAAGAGTAAAGAATAAACAAAACATAAGAAATCCTTAAAACCCACTGAAGGAATTGAAGGAGAGATCTTCCGTCTTGAATGGAGTTCTGACTTCTTGAGATGGATCAACTGGCTATCTTCAAGTGATTCCGTAAAAAATGAAAGATTCGGCAAAAGCCTCTGCTAGAAAACCCCTCTTTAATGTCTGTCTTGGGTTGTTTATATAGGCTTTGGGATGCTATACTTGGCTCCTAAGTATCTCCTTCAAGTAGAATTACTATTAGGGTGTTGTAGTAGACTTAGGAGTATGTTTCTTTGGCTTCAAGCATCCAAATCCAAGTGAAATTGCTCTCTCCTGTGGAAGGGGCACGGCCATGACACACACCCGTGTAAATCGTGGTTGGGTCGTGTCTCAATTCTATCGTTTTGGGCACGGCCGTGTGAGTCAGGATTCAAGCCATGCTTCAGGTCTGTCGATTTGGGCACGACCATGTAGATCACCAGGCACGTCCGTGTAATCAATGTATGCTATACGGACCGTGTGTTACGTAGTTGAGGCCGTGCTCTAGGTAATTGGCGAGGCATAGTCATATGGGATTTGGGCCAGGTTGTGTTGATTGCATGCTAAAGCCCAATTACTCCCTTTTAAGCCCGTTTTACGTTCTTTTTATCCTCGGGTGCTTTCCTGAGTATAAACATGAAAACAAAGGATTAAAAGCACCTTTTTACATAAATCAAGGACCAAATCATCCAAAAGCATACTAAATATGGGGTTAAAATATGTTACTTTTACGATTTATCAAAATCGATGTGTATTTTTAAATTTTAATAATTAAGGGTATCTTATACTATAGAAGATTTTGAAGATGAATTAGTGAAACTGCTTGAACTATTACAATAGTGGGTATAGTCATTGTAATACTTCTTAGATAGCGGACATAGTACAGGTGACTTAATGGAATATCCATGTTAAGCAATGCGAGTTAGTTACTCGGTTGAGTCTAGTTGATAATATCCTAGTTTTAGCAAGGCCAATGACTATAGTGAGCCTTCCTTTCAAAATAGAAGAGTTCGAAAGCATTATAATAAATGGTATTTTAAACAAGCTATCCATGCTGGATGAGATTTCCGTTGTTGATGCTTCCTCGAGATAGAAAGTGAATGATGATGAATCCAGAACTTATACAAAATTTTTGACATGAGATTTAGTAATGGCATATCTGATAAAGCAAGAATAAAGAAGTACATTTATGTGCATAAATGTTTTGACAGTAGAGTACATTTCACGATAAGATTGAGTTATGGTCAAAAGTAGTTGACCACTAAAAGTTGAGTTTTTAAAGCGTACAAGTCAAGGCTTTTACAGTTGGTGAATGCTTTAATGAGAAAGAGAGGTAAAACCTTAAAGATTTCAAATTTGGGTTGACAAAATTCTCAAGGAGGGGGAATGTCATTTGAATTGTAGTGAATCAACCACTAAAGATCTGAACGAACGTTTGGACATGTACGGAGTTCCACATTAGTGGATTATTGGTGTAACACCCCACACTCCACTTGTCATTTTTCCCCACATTTTATTCTTAAAGCCTACCTACCAACACCCAGGGTTTTTTTCACCTAAAACCAAAATTTTTCCTATGGCCTAACTTTAACCCAGGACTTCATAAAAGCCTTCTAACCTTCCAAAATCACTCACCTAATAGGTCTAACTTGCCTTAGTACCATTCTCTTGTTCTCAAAAATTTTAAACGCTACTACCCCCAAGGCCCATTGGACCCAATCCTACTAGGCCCAACTTTGGGATGTTATAAATTTGAGTTTTGTAACCTAGGCTCTGATACCACTAAATGTAACACCCCACACTTCACTTGTCATTTTTGCCCACATTTTATTCTTAAAGCCTACCTACCAACTCCTATAGTTTTTTTCACCTAAAACCAAAATTTTCCTAACTTTAACCCGGGACTTCATAAAAGCCTCCTAACCTTCTAAAATCACTCACCTAATAGGTCCAACTTGCCTTAGTACCATTCTCTTATTCTCAAAAATTTTAAACGCTGCTACCTCCAAGGCCCATTGGACCCAATCCTACTAGGCCCAACTTTGGGATGTTACAATTGGATATAGTATATGCCCCAGAGGAAGAATAACCTAGGTCTCAAGTTGCGTTTTGACCTTATGTCTCACAGCTTAAGAGTTATTGGCAGGAGAAATTTGAGGATAAGTGGAATTTGTAATTTTGAAGAGTAGATGGAAACATTTTAAGAATGTTGGTAGTAAATCCTCCTGATAAAATTTTTGGGGACAAAAATCCCTAAGGGGGGAGAATTGTAATAGCTCGAATTAGGGGCTAGTTGGAACAATGATCTCGGAATCACTAATCTGAGGTTAGAAAAATTATTTTCATGTTATTCTATGTGTTATAACATGTTTATAAGGATGTATGGAAAATTTGGTGCCACAATTTTAGCAATTTCTAGCTAAATTGTAAAAAAGACTAAATCGTAAAAAATGTGAAAGTTCTATTTTATTTCCTAGAGGTGCTAAATAGCTATAGGTTATAAATTAGAGGTCCCAAATGTGAAATTATACCATGGAAATTGGCTTGTACGGTCAAAGAAGACAAAGGGACAAGGGCATTAAATGTTGTCATGTTAGGTTATTAAAAAGAAATGAAATAAGATGAAATAAGAAAAGCTATCATCTTTTTTATTTCTTCTCCTCTTCCACCGAAAATGAACAGTAAGAATGGGGTTTTTGAAGCTCAAATTTTCAGCAAGTATTCCTCCTCACAAGTAAGTGATTTTGATGACTTTTCTTGATAAAAATTATACTTTTGGAGTCCCCAAAGCTTAAGCTAGCTAATGAGAGGACTAATTTGTAATATGGTTGAGAGTATAGGGACTTTCTATGAAAGAGTTTAAGTTTTTTTCTGAGTTTTTATGAAATAAAATGAATGATAGGATGTTGATAAACAACTTTTGTGAAAGGTGTTGTTATGAAAACACCTAATTGGGACTAAAATGCAAAAGTTGAACTTTGTTCATTAAGGCATGAAATAGTTGGAATTGTGAATAGTTGTAAGAGGATTAAATGTTTAGCTAGGCTTGTTTAAGAAGAAAATGTGATGAAAATTTATTTACGAGCCTAGGGACAAAATTATAATTTTGCCAAAGTGTAAGGGTAAAATAGTCATTTTGCCTAAAGTATAGATTATGATATATTATGATTTATAAGTGATTAAATCAGGATATTACAATGTTCTAGATCAAAGAAAATGAGTTTTGGGCCTGGAACGGGTGAAAAGAGAAATGTGACAAAAAGGTCCCTTTCAGCCCTTTCGTCATCGAGGTAAGTACATGTGCAAATGTTATAATTACGTATGATTTATTTTAATATTCCAATGTTGTAGGGAATGTATAATTATTCAATGAATGTTTGAAATGTCTTTTGATGAGTTTTTAAGAGAATTGAACCTGAGAATGGTAAGAAACGTAAATAGTATGAAATGCTGATAGTTAAGGTTCCATGTAAGACCATATTGGAATATGGCTTCGGTGAGAGATATTAAATAAGACCATGTCAAGGACATGGCGACGATGTGATACTTCATATAAGACCTTGTCGGGGACATGGCATCGATATGTTAATTCATGTATGACCCTAACAGCGGTATGATGTCAATGTGACAATAAGTGTATGAGACTTAATAGTGTTATTTAACAGTTGGAGATGAATTCAGTGTATGATGGACCTCTAAGGGGATAAGTGTAGTCAGTACACCTTAGTGTATGAGAAAGAATTGTTAATGCACTGCTTGAGTGTGAATGAGAATCGTAAAAAGTTAAGTAAGAATGATAGTGAGTGATAATGTTTACAGATGAACATTTGAATTATAGAAATGTATGAGGATAGATATTTGTGAATGCATAATATCGGTGGGTTGTGTGCGTTACCACCTGATGTATTATTACTTGATGGGCTGTGTGTGATATCATCAACTATATTACTATCGGTGGGTTGTATGCATTACCACCTGATTAGTTAGTAATGATGGGCTGTGTGCGATTCCATCACTTATAAATGATTAGTGAGCTAAGTGCGAAATCACCATAGTTATAAATGATTGGTGGGCTGTCTGTGATACCACCCTGTAAGAGATTCAATGGTGGGCTAAGTGCGTAACCACCGAGAGATTAGTAGTATGAGAGACTTATTGAAACTGCTTGATGTGTTGTTTTATATGATCTTGTGGTGATCAGTGCAGGATTGTGTACTAATTAAACGAACAATTGGCTTGTGGCGTGGTAAGAATATGGTAAAAGATGAATGAGTAGGCTTTAAGAGTGGTTGAGTAAGTAGCCATAAGTTAAAGGGAAAAACTCGGTATAATACTTTGTGGTTACCTATATTCAGTGAATATCAATAATGATCAGATTATGCAGATGAACTTACTAAGCATTAATGCTTACTTCTCTTCTTTTCTCATCTCTTATAGGTTATTTTAGCTAGCTCGAGTTGGAGGCCGCTGGAAATGTTTTCACACTATCGAACAGACACTTGGTATGAGGTATCAAGTCCTTATGAGTCATAGGGCTAGAATTTAGGGTTGATTAAGTTATTGTTAATGTGCCAAATTGTGTTGACCTGAAAAAGGGTTTATAGTTTAAATGTGTATAGCTATTGATGACGGCTAAGTTGTTGTAATTGTATGGAAGTAATACTTTATTTTCATGAATCAAATGTATAAATTCATGTGTTTTAGTTGATGATTTGAGACTCTATTGAATTAGTATACTATTGTATAAAATGTGGGGTGGAAAAAGGCTTGGTATATAGCCTCTAAGTGCCCACACGGATGGACACACGGGCATGTGTCTAGGCCGTGTGCACCTTGTACCTTTGTATTTTAAGTCAGAATAGACCATGGATGAATCCCACGGCCATTCGTTTGGGCCGTGTGTAGTACACGGACGGATGACACGGGCGTGTCAAGGCGTGTGAGTATAGTCAATATCTCCACACGGGTAGGAGACACGGGCGTGTCAAGGCCGTGTGAGTATAGTCAGTATCTCCACACGGGTAGAAGACACGGGTGTGTCAAGGCCGTGTGAGTATAGTCAGTAACCCCCCACGGTTGGAGGACATGGGCGTGTCTAGGGTACACGGGCGTGCCCCAAACCACATGGGCGTGTGACCCCTACTTCCAAGAAAGGTTTTTTTTATTAAGTTCCGAAAGTTTCGAAAATGAGTTTAAGGCCTCGTAGGCCCATGAGATGTATGAATTGTTTGAGAAAGAAAGGTTCTTAATCGGAACAAAATTTTATGGCCCGAAATTTCATGATTAAGCAAGTTCTAGTATAGTAATGTCTCGTATCCGGTTTAGGCCTCAGACTCGGGTATGGGGTGTTACAATACATGTACAAATAAATAATCTAACATACTTACATGCTTATGATCTTATACAGATAGCAGATAATAGTGCAAGTAGACATGCATCAGAATTCTAATCAGATCAGAATATCAGATAGACAGGTCAAATAGTTTAGGGTTTAATTAGCTCTTATTGACCCTACAATAGGCCCAGAGTTGTTTGGAACAACCCGCACGATCCTAGGGAAAAATTTAAATAAATGGGCCCACATGCCCGTGTATGTTGCCCGTGTGGCCCATACGCTTAGGTTGGCCTTGCCCGTGTTGATCACGTTGCTGGCCCAAATACCACAAGCCCGTACGGCGTGCCCGTATTGGCCCACACGCCCAATTTGGCTTCACTCGTGTGGCTCACATGGCTACACTTCGGCCATCACACAACTGTGTTTTGTGCAAGGCTTGGCCTTCATCGATCACACGGCCGTGTTGTCGCACACGGCCTACCACACAACCATGTGGAATCGATAGTGGGGTTTTTAACTTTCGCTGAATCTCGATTTTCTGAGTTTCAGGTACACATCTAGTACATTTTCGATGCGAAAACAATCCCGAGCCACACAGCACCTAAGGTTGACCCATAAAAACAATGAACTAGACATTTTAAACCAAACCAAAACTGAATCCAAACTGCTTCGTTCATCTATAAAACACCCAACCCTTACCTTTGATAGAACAACGGTAACTTCCTCGCAACTAAGTCACCGACTAATAAACCATAGTATACACATATTTTAATCCCACATTTAGCATACTTTTGGATGATTTATCCCTTTTATTATGGAAATAGGAGCTCCTAATTCTTTGTTTTCATGTTTTATACTCAAGAGAGCACCGAATGATGAAAAGAACAAGAAATGGGCCGAAAATAGAGTAAATGGGCCGAATTACAAAATCGACACGGCCTAGGCCCAAGACCACACGGCCTCGACTTACATGGGCGTGTGATATGGGCGTGTCCCTAATGTGACCTGTTTGAATTCTATTCAGAATAGGGTACTTAGAGGCAAACAAATCCATTCCAAAAGTCTATATAAACACCCTAGAGGCCAAACTTTTGGGGGTCGGTTCAACTAGGCCAAAGAGCCAAGCCAGAGGGGCTGAATTGTGGGATTCACTCGAAGAAAGCCAGTTGATTCATTTCAAGAAGCCGGAATCATACTCAATACTGAGGATTTCTCAGTCACTTCCTTCAGGGGGTTTTAGGGTTTTCTTTATGTTTTGTTTTATATTTCCTTCTGAGATGTATTCTTTTATGATTATGAACTAAACCCCTCAAATACCTAAGGGGGATGAAACCTAAAACGGATCTTGTTATTGTTTTCTGAGATGTATGATAAATATTTGATTTGTTCTTAACTATGTGTTCTTAATTCATGTTTTGATATTTCAGGATATTGATTCAAGCATTTATGATCTTAGGCAGATGAGGAATAGACCCTGTTTAAGTGTAGATCTAGCATAGTTAAGCGGAGGTGATCGCAACCCTAGAGATAGGATGACGAAAATCTGCCGGATTAGGGTTAAACCTAATATGGGAGTCCATAGATCGAGTTAATGCAATTTTAGGGGTTTTAATTAGAAAGAAATTTCAATTAATCATCATAAGGTTAGACGTTAGTATCCTTGAGAGAGGTATTAATATAAATTGGGAATCCTACGGATCAAGTCAAGTGAATAAATCGTCAGGTTCAGAGTTAAATAACAAGTGAAGTCTAGGTGGATTCTTCCTTGGGTATTGTCTTAATCAATTGGTTTTCCCACAAGTATTTAACCATTTCATTCTTTTTTTCTTGGCATCTTTAGCTTATTAGTTGGTAAATTTTAGGTTAAACAAAAATTCCTATAATTCTTAGATTAAATAAAAAAAAGTTAGTATTAGTACTTTTGGTTCCTTTGGTTTCAACAATCCGGTCTTGCCACTAAACTATACTACTGTTCGATAGGTGCGCTTACCTCAAGTCATTGTCACAGTTAGTTTTTAGGCTAGATCATTCATTATATAGATTTTTAAGACTCTGACACACGATCAAGTTTTTCGCGTCATTGCCGGGGAACTGAAATATTAAGAAAGCTCAATTTTTATTACTTTAGGCATATTATATTTTCTTTACAAATAAATTTTATTTTTACTTTTCTAATTTTCATTTTATTTCTCCTTTCCTAGAAGGTACCTTTAGTTTATGACTAGAAGGAACCCGACAGGACCCTTGATTTACGACAGTGATATCGAAGGTACGGTTCAAGAAATCATAGAGAAATAAGGCGAAGCTTAAACTACATACAAGAAGAGCAAGAGAATGAAATTAATACTACTGAAGAGATGGCTGAGAATAATCTGTTACCTCCAGAGATGGCCGAAAAACATGCTCCTTGAACTATGTATGATTATGCTAAACCTAATTTAACAGGACCTGAGTCAAGTATGGTTAGACCTGCTATTGCTGCTAATAATTTTGAACTAAAACCTAACACTATACAAATGATACAGCAATTTGTTCAGATTGATGGTTTGCTGGATGAAGATCCAAATAATCACTTGGCAAATTTCCTAGAATTTTACGATACTTTTAAAATTAATGGCGTTTCTGATGATGCCATCCGTCTTTGGTTATTTCCCTTCTGTTTGAGGAATAAAGCTAAACAGTGGCTAAATTCTCTTCCACGAGGATCAATCACTACATGGGAACAAATGACTGAAAATTTTTTATTAAAATATTTTCCGCCAAAATGGCCAAATTAAGGAATAATATCTCTTCTTTGTGCAGATGGATTTAGAAACACTATACAATGTATGGGAGAGATACAAAGATTCATTGAGAAGGTGGCCAGACCATGGATTACCCTTGTGGCTATAGGTCAAAACTTTTTTACAATGGTGTGAACCCTTCAATGAGACAACTGATTGATTCAGCAGCCGGCAGAACCCTGAATAAAAAAAAATCCTGAGGCTGCCTATGAGTTTATAGAGGAGATGTCACTGAACAACTATCAGTGGCAAGTTACAAGGACAAGGCCAACAAAAATAGTTGGAGTTTTTAACCTCAACGCAATCACCATGCTATCAAATTAGGTAGAGATGTTAAATAAAAAGATTGATGGTTTGTGTGGTTCCTCGCAGATACACCTAGTAATGCAATGTGACTCAAATCTAGGGGTGTGGTGATTCCTGAGTACCCACCCTAAAATCTTGGCATGGAAAATGAACAGATAAACTATAAGGGTAATAATTCTAGATCTCAAAATAACCCTTATAGTAATACTTATAATCTAGGTTGGAGAAACCATACCAATTTCTCGTGGGGTGGTTAAGGAAATCAGAGACAACAAGTTCCTCCAAACTTCCAACAACAGCCATACCCATAGGAAAAGAAGCTAAACCTTGAGGAGATGCTGACAAAATTCATAGCGGTGTCAGAAACTCATTTTCGAAACACCGAAACAACACTTGAAAATTAACAAGCATCGATTAAAGGAATCGAGAACTAGTTAGGGCAACTTGCTAAGCTGATCTCCGAACGACCACAAGGTAGCTTGCCAAGTAACACTGAGACTAACCCAAAAGAGCAACTTCAAGCCATAACTACTTAGAATAGTGAAGGGTTAGTAGATTCTGAACCTGAGCTAAGGCAAGAACCTGTGGTAAGTAAATGTAAGGTTAAGGTAAGCAAAGAAAAGCCAAAACCGGTAATTAAAGAATACCAACCTCGTATACCATATCCCGATACGATGAAGAAAGACAATTCAGATGTTCGGTAAGTTTCTTAAACTTTTAAAGAAGTTACATATTAACTTACCGTTTGTTGAAGCTCTTTGCAGATGCCAGTCTCAAGGAAATTTTTAAAAAAGCTTTTGACAAATGAGCGGAAGTTAGACGAGGAGTCGCATGTGGAATTAAATGCAATGTGCTCAGTAATGTTGCAAAACAAACTACCACGAAAATTAAAAGATCCAAGGAGTTTTACAATTCCATGTTTAATTGGTAGTTTAACTATTAATAACACGTTAGCTGATTTAGGGGCAAGCATAAATGTTATACCTTATAAAATGTTTAAACAACTAGGTCTAGGGAAACCCAAACAAACTAGGATGAGTATTCAATTAGCTGATAAGACCATTTGAATTCCTAGGGGTATAATTCAAGATGTACTCGTTAAAATTGACAAATTCATATTCCCCGTAGACTTTGTTGTTTAAGATATGGATGGGGATAATATGGTTCCTTTAATTTTAGGAAGGCCCTTTTTAGCAACTGCTAGATCTAAAATTGATGTTAGTACAGGCGAACTCACACTTCGTGTAGGTGACAAATCAATTATTCTTCAAGCTCTTGACTCAGCTAGGACATCGAGCGACAAAGGTGAGAACGTAAATTCTATTGATAACCCTTCGGTTAAACCTTCTTTTCAGGGAGCACGATAGAACCACACAGTTGAGCTAGATCCTAGACCTCATACCAACAAGGAAATAACTCATGAGGAACGAAGGCTTCAGATTGATGAACTAGACGAGTGGAAGGCACATTTCAAGGAGGAATCAAAGCCACAGGAAGTGAAATCGAAGGAACCCCCAGACGAGCTTATAGGAACATCAAATCACTTCAAAATAGGAGATCAGGTACTGTTAGAGAAACAAACCTCGAACCACCACTTCATACCTCAATACAAACGAAGAAATACCTTTTAAAGTAATCAATATTTTCCATTACGGAAGAGTCAAGGTAAGTAATTCTATATTCAGTACATTTAAGGTAAATACTACTCGACTCAAACTATATAATGATAGCATGAGAAAGGACTTTTCACTCCTCAAACCACCATGAATGTGCGAATGAGAGGTAAGTCTAGCTTAAGACTTTAAACGAGCACTTCTCAGGAGGCAACCTGAGCACTAACCCCATTTATTTTTATTCTCTTTCTTTTAGCACCAAACTACAAACTAACCAAGTCAATGAAGCACAAATTTCCATACCACACGGCTTTACACATAACCGTGGCCATGGCCTGTGGCCATGGCCGTGTGGGTACTACGGATTTTTGTACTGGCATGACAGAGATAGTACGAAATAGGACGAAAAATATCTTCAAACTATGGGCTCCAACTAAACTCCACGGCCGTGCAACACAGTCGTGGCTGACACTATTTTATCAACACGAGCATAGCGACTTGAATAAAAGGCATGGAAGAAACGAATGAACCACTATACGGCCGTGCAATACGGTCGTGTGACACGACACGCCTATGAAACACCGGTGTGGGGATGTACCAGAGCTAAAATTTTTATTTAAACCACCTACTCCCCTTCTCACCCACTCTCCATTCCCTTCTTCCCCAACCTTTACATTCTCCTCCCTTTTCATTTCTTCCTTCATTTTCCAAACTCTTGATCTACACTTCATCCATGTCAAAGAAACGAAAAATCCTATCCCAGTCTCCCTGTACGAGGCTGATCTATATAAGTTCATGCCAGCAGCTTCATTAACTCAACAGGAAAAGGAAATTTGAGTCCATTTAATCTTTCTTTTTCCTTTCTCTTCTCCTTTATTTTTCTTATACTAAATATGGATTATTTTATTTTAGTTTCTTGGTTTTAGGTTCTAAAGGCTGCTTGGGAATCACACACCACAGCCTTAGAAATCACAACCACCTTGCGAACCATCTAACAATAATAGCCTTTTGGTCCATTAATTGGTTCTTTTAGTCTTCTTTTACTTTTTACACTCTTTCTTTTATTTTTATTTTCTTTAAATATATAATTAGTATATTTAGAACTATTCTTATTATTCCCTGGATAACTCTTCACGAGATTCCCAATTTCTTCATCTAGCACAGGAATTAGAGGTGCTCCTCAAACTTATGTTTCACCTCCGAATCAAGTTTCCACACTTCCAATTCAAGGAATCCATCCAAAAATTTAGGAAGTTCACTTCTCTCCCTATCTTTTGATTTTCTGCTACATGTTATTATATATCTTTGTACATTGAGGGAAATGTACATCTTAAGTGTGGGGGTGAAAATTTACTTAGAAAAGTTCTTAACTTTTTGCATTATTCTCAAATCCCTGAATGATATCTTGTCTTAAGTAATTTTCTCATATCACTAATTAGAATGAAATTCATGTTGATTTATGATTTTTATTGATATGTTTCTGATTAAGTCATTGATAATTGTACAGTGATGATTTAAACTTTAAGATACTAGAGAATCAAGTATGATGAGTCTATTTCCAAAATTTAAAATTTTGTTAGGTTGTCTACCTGAATCTAATTATTACCTTGAAGTTTAAAATTTACAAGGTTGTCATCAAAAACCCATAATTTTTGTGAGATTTTAAACCTTTTAGAGCATACATTCTTTTCATGCTCACTTAATTGATTATGAGTGTGTCAACATTGATTTGTTAATCTAGAACTTGCTTTGATTATACTTGTTGAGACCACATCTTTGATTTGATATACTGAGATGATAAAGGCACCTAAGATTTAACCCACTTACTCCACTAAAATCCTACCTTCACAATTAACCCCTAGTAAGCCCCTTTGATCCTAACAACCCTTTTTATTCATTCACCCACTAATATTAACCTAAAACCCATCTTGTATTTGTTATCACCATTTTTCTTGACTACCCTTCTATCGAGACTTGATTTGATCAGTTGCCTGATTATTTTATTTCAGTAGTTAAATTATTCTTATATTAAGTATTTATTGATTTGTTCTTAAAAAAATCAAAGTATATTCATTATTATTAAGTGAGCTTATACATTTAATTTCAACATCGTGAAAAGAAGCTCATGTTATTAGTTTCAAGTTTTTAATTTATGTAATAATTCAGGATTAGTTCATTTTTCTAGTTAGGTAAATTGTCAATTCAATCTCGATTTTAACCCTCTAATTTAGCCTTTATCCACACCTTTAACCTGTGCCCCGTTACGATCCTTTTTAAAGAACTTTTGTTTTGTGTATCATCTCATTTTATAGTGGTGGAGATTTGATTTTTAGGCAAGCCTATGGGATTAACTTTTCATGTTTGACTTTTGAGAGCTTAATTTTGAACCTTAAACACTTCGAGTGATTTGAGTGAGTCTTTAGTGAGGATGTCAACTCTTGTCAATTTTGAATTAAAGGTAATTATTTGGATAAGGGGAAACACCTATATTTTTCATGCTACAAACTTATGACTTTGATTGTTTGAATCTTTAGGACTCTTTGAGTTAAATTATCCATATATAAATTATCTATGAATTATGATGAAACATTATCGATGAATATTCTGAATTGAGGAAGTTCATTTTAATTATAAGTTGAGAATTTTTGCTTGAGGACAAGCAAAAGCTTAAGTGTGGGGGTATTTAATAAACCATAATATACACATATTTTAATCCCACATTTAGCACACTTTTGGATGATTTATCCCTTTTATTATTGAAACAGGTGCTCCTAATCCTTTGTTTTCATGTTTTATACTCAGGAGAGCACCGGAGGATGAAAAAAACAAGAAATGGGCTAAAAACAGAGTAAATGGTGTGAATTACAAAATCGACAAAACCTGGGCACAATACCACACGACCGTGCCTCATTACAAACCCGAACACGGCATGGCCTCGACTTACACTGGCGTGTGCCATGGGCGTGTCCTTGACGTGACTTGTTTGAATTCTATTCGAAATAGGGTACTTAGAGGCAAATAAAGTCATTCCAAAAGCCTATATAAACATCCTAGAGGCCAAACTTTAGGTGGCGGTTCAGCTAGGCCAAAGAGCCAAGCCAAAGAGGCCAAATTGTGGGATTCACTCAAAGAAAGCCAGTTGATTCATCTCAAGAAGTCAGAATCATACTCAAGACTGAGGATTTCTCCTTTAATTCCTTCAGGGGGTTTTAGGGTTTTCTTTATGTTTTGTTTTATATTTTCTTCTGAGATGTATTCTTTTATGATTATGAACTCAACCCCTCAAATACCTGAGGGGGATGAAACCTAAGGCGAATCCTGTTATTATTTTCTGAGCTGTATGATAAATGTTTGATTTGTTCTTAACTATGTGTTCTTAATTCATGTTTTGATATTTTAGGATATTGATTCAAGCAATTATGCTCTTAGGCAGAGGAGGAATAGACCCTGTTTAAGTGTAGATCTAGCATAGTTAAGCGGAGGTGATCGTAACCCTAGAGATAGGATGACAAAATATGCTCGATTAGGGTCAAACCTAATATGGGAGTCCATAGATCGAGTTAATGCAATTCTAGGGGTTTTATTTAGAATGAAATTTCAATTAATCAACATAGGTTTAGATGTTATTATCATCGAGAGAGGTATTAATATAGATTAGGGAATCCTACGGATCATGTCAAGTGAATAAATTGTCAGGTTCAGAGTTAAATAACAAGTGAAGTCTAGGTGGATTCTTCCTCGGGTATTATCTTAGTTAATTGGTTTTCCCACAAGTATTTCCACAATTCATTCTTTTTCTTTTTGTCTTAGCATATTTAGCTTAGTAGTTAGTAAATTTTACGTTAAACAAAAATTCCTTTAATTCTTAGGTTAAATAATAAAAAGAAAGTTAGTATTAGTACTTTTGGTTCCTTTGGGTTCGACAATCTGGTCTTGCCACTAAACTATACTACTGTTCGATAGGTACGCTTGCCTCAAGTCGCTGTCACAATTAGTTTTTAGGGTAGATCATTCAATATATAATTTTTTAAGACTCTGCACACGATCACCGATGGACGATTCTGAACCCCTTGATCTTCCCCTAATCAACATTAACAACTCCCATCAAAAAGGAATTCCTAAGAGAAAAACACAACTACCCTACCTAACTTACCGAATCAAAACGCAATCGGAATAGAATAGAAAGAAACCCTAATAGCACTATGTCGACGTTCAGTCAACAAACCCACAGTTTAGTTGGAACCAAGACTTCGAAGAAGGAGCAAAAGATAAAAGAAGGAAAAAAACGCAGAGAAAAAAAAGTCACTCAGCAAATTTTTGGGAAAAATAAAAACCTACTTGATATTCCCAACATCCCACTAATACCTCAATCTCAACCACTTCAGAATTTCAATTCCACCAAGACTCTGTCTAAAATCGAGAAAAAATAAATACCCACGTTCTTTCAGGATTCGAACACAGGACCTCTAACTCACTTCCACCCTTACCACTCGAACGAGCAAGCTCATTTTGATATGAAATTACAGACAATTAAATATAAGCCCACTAACCAAGGATAAGGCTTAATTCCAAAAATAACCAAAATTGCTAAAGGTAAGGCTTGAACTTGGGACCTCTCACACACACCTAGAACATTTAAACACTAAAGCAAATACTCACTTGTGTCAAACAATTACAGAAACATAAACAAATATTTTGGGGCATTACAACTCTACCCCTCTAAAAGAAATTTTGACCTCGAAATTTACTTAATCAGAACAGATGAGGATACTACAGACGCATCGAGTCTTCAGGTTCCCAGGTGGCCTCCTCAGTGCTATGATTCTACCACAGCACCTTCACTAATGGTATAGACTTCCTCCTCAAAACCTTAACATCATGATCCAGAATCTGAACCGGTTCCTCCTCAAAGGTCAAGTCCGGCCTAACCTCGATCTCTTCAACTGAGACAACATGGGATAGATCGAATTGGTATCGTCTCAGCATTGAAACATGAAACACATCATGAATATGATCCAGTTCAGGGGGTAGCTCCAACTGATAAGCAATTGGTCTGACATGCTTTAGAATCTAGTACGGTCCAAAAACCTTCTTCCATAGAGAGACCTTAAGGAAAACAAATTCCCCCACAGAGTACTCAATCTCACGTCTCTTCAGATCTGCATATGATTTTTTCCTATTAGAAGCTACTTTCAAACGATCTCGAATTAGTTGAACCTTATCCTCTGTCTCAAAAACCAGCTCAGGACCCAAAATTTGACATTCACCCAACTTAGTCCAACACAGTGGAGTATGAAACTTACGACCATACAGAGCCTCGTAAGGTGCCATTTGAATGCTAGACTAGAAGCTGTTATTGTAGGTGAACTCGGCTAGCGGTAGATAATCCTCCCAACTACCTCAGAAATCGATCACACAACTCTGAAGCATATCCTCCAGTATTTGAATCACCCACTCAGATTGACCATCGGTCTGAGGATGGAACGCAGTACTGAAGTCCAATCTCAAACCCAGAGCCTCGTGTAATTTCTTCTAGAAACAAGACATGAAACGAGGATCTCTATCAGAAATAATTGACACTGGAACCTCATGCAGTCTATCTATCTCGGAGATATACAGCTTCACCAACTTCTGAAGAGAAAAGTCCATCCGAACCAGAATAAAGTGAGCATACTTGGTAAATCGATCCATGATGACCCAAATAGAATCATTCTCAGTGGGTGTCAAGGGCAACCCACTAAAAAGTCCATCGTTACACTTTCCAATTTCCATAAGGGAATCATAACTGGCTGCAACAAACCTGAAGGCAACTGATGCTCAGACTTAACCTGCTAACAATTCAAACAGATTTCAACAAAATCAGTAACCTCAAGCTTCAACCCCGACCACTAGTATAACTCGCGAAGATCACGATACATCTTATTACCATCGGGATGCATAGCATAAGGGCTACTATGTACCTCTTTCAGAATCGACTGTCTCAAATCAGAGTCATTTTGCACACAAATCTAGCCTCAAAACATGATAACCCATCATTATTCAACCCAAAATTCAAGTGTTGCCACTTTCAACCTAACAAAATTGCACACCCAGAGTCTTATCCACTAACAGTTTATCTCGAATCTAATCAATCCAAGTCGGCTTAACTTGCAAATTGGCTACTAGACTCCCATCATCAAACAAACTAAGGCGAGCAAACATCACCCTCAAATTAGACAACACTCTATGACTTAAAGCATCGGCTACCACATTATCTTTACCAGGATGATAAATATTGTGTAGTCATAGTCCTTAAGCAGCTCAAAGCTATCTTGCTATGCATCAGTCTAGACAAAAGGGACACCCTTACGCAGAAGCTTAGTAAGAGGAGCTGCAATCAATGAGAACCCTCAACAATCCGCTGATAATATCTCGCCAAACCTAGAAAGCTACTGATATTAGATACATTCTTAGGCTATTTCCAATCCAGCACAGCATCAGTCTTTTGAGGATCAACACGAATTCCCTTAGCAGAAACCACGTGCCCCAGAAAAGTTACTTCACACAACCAAAACTCACACTTACTTAACTTAGCGTAAAGCTACTTCTCACACAGAATCTGAAGCACTACTCTAGATGCTAATCATGCTCATCCTCAGTCTTACAGTAAAATAGAATGTCACCAATGAAGACCATACGAACTGATCCAGATAGGGCTGAAACACGCGGCTCATCAAATCTATGATTACAGCCAGAGCATTCGCCAAACCAAAAGGCATAACTAGGAAATCGTGGTGTCCATAACCAATCCTAAATGCAGTCTTATGAACATTAGCTTCCTTAACCCTCAACTGATGATACCCGGATCGAAGATCAATCCTGGAGAACATAGAAGCCCCTCGAACCGATCAAACAAGTCATCGATCCTTGACAGTGGATACTTATTCTTTACAGTCAGCTTGTTCAACTGTCGATAGTCAATACACATCCTCATGGTTCTATCCTTTTTATTAACAAACATAATTAATACTCCTCATGGAGACACACTAGGATGAATGAAACCACGATCCAAACTATTACCACCCCTAGCCTATCTACGGCCCTTAGGTGGCTACTGAACTGCCCTCTGTGGCTGCACAAAACCCAGAGCTTGTGTTTAATCTATTCACTGTGGACAATCTCCAATACGGTGTTCTAAGGATCCACATTTCAGACAGGCCCCAATCCTCCTCCAACACTCACCCGGATGGTGCTTATCATAATCACCAGCTGAATTAGCAGGAGCCCCCACTCTAACTGGCCCATTAGATCTAGCCTTTTTTAAGGCCTTTGCATAGAACTCGAGGGCTGCAAATCCCTCTTATTTTTACCTCTCTCCCTATCTCTATTCTGGCGCTCCGTGCACTTAACATCCTCGGTGATCTTTGCCTTCTCTACCAAAATAGAAAACTCACACTCCCTCTGCGGAGCAATCAAAACCCTCATATTATCCCTTAGGACGTCCTCAAACCTAACCACCTCTCACACTCGGACGCCACCATACCTCGAGATTAGCGGCTCAACCTTAGAAATTCAGCCTCATACTCTGCCACAGATTGGTCACCTTACGTGAGATTTAGAAACTCATGCCTACAAGCATCGACGTAATTAGCTCCCACATACTTGCTCTAGAATGTAGTCTTAAAGAATTCCAAAGTTAGGTGATCAGGTTGAGTGCCTTCCTTAACCGTTAACCACCACTGGTAAGCCTCATCACGAAATAGGGCAATTGTACCCTTCAATTTCTGCTCAGGAGTACAGTCCAGATCATCCATAATTCTCTCAGTGGCCTCCAACCAATACTTAGCCACATTAGGGGTGACTCTTGTGACACCCCTAAACAACTTAGCTCCATTAGACCAGAGACATTCAGTTACCGACCCTCGACCTTCAGATCTAGAATTAGGCCCACCGACCTTCTCCAATATTCTTAGCATGGCTTGGGACAGTATGTCGTCTCTATCCGAACGACTCTGAGACTATAACATCCTGAGTTAGTGGGCCTGCATTTTGTGTGTTGATTATTTACAGTAGTAATTTAAGGGTTAGGGGTCCAGTTTGGGCTCAAGAATGGGCTGAGGCCTTGGTTAAGATATTATGTTTAGACCCTCTAGTTCTTTAAAGGTAGTCTCTGTAGTTTAAATGGCGAAGTGGGCTTATGGCCTAGTAACATGGGGCGCAACAAAGGGAGCTTCAAGTGGCACCTTGGGCAGGTGAGTAGGCCCAAGTTTGGCCGCATGGGGCCCAAGAGATTAGGCCAAATTTGGCACTTATAAGAGGGCTAGGGGGATGGCAACAAGGCTACAATTTAGGGAATTTTTAATGTTTAATTTATGAGGATAATAAGCTGAGAAAGGAGGAAGAGAGTTGGTGCTAATTAGGCCTCTTTTGGAGGAGTTGTAGATTAGGATAAAGGGAAAGGATGAGAGCTAATCTAGGAAGCTAGTGTTGGCCGAAAATCAAACTCAGGAGAGGGGGAGAAATCAGTTTAGTATAGGCAAGGGGATGTGCCGAATTTTTCATTTGTTTTCTCTGAGAATAGCCTTTAGTTTTTTTCGGCAAACAAGAATCATCTTTTTTTTCTTTTCAATTAGAAACTGAAACCCCTGAGGTCTCACCAATTGCTGAAACCCCACCATTTACCTTCTCTTTTTTTTAATACTCATTGGCCGAATCTCTCTATCTATTCCTTACCCATCTTTTCAATTCTTTGTTCTTCTAAAAGCCGAAATCCCTAGATCTCACATCCTGTGATTGTCGAATCTTAAAGGAAACTGAAGGTAAGTATCGATTCATGTGATTTAATCTTTTTCAATTTTTAAAGACCCTAGCCGAATGACTATATGGAAAATGATCTTGTGTTTTTCTTTCTTTTGCGGTATTCCAGGATTTGAAGGAGATCAAATCGCCTAAGGTTCTAAATCAGTAGCACTCGAATCATCCTACTTCCAGGATCTAATCGATTTAGGTAAGGAGATTTGTTTATTTAAACATATAAATTCAGGTAAATAATAATCCCTGGCCGAATGTAGGGGCAGCTTTATCTTCGTGTTCTTTCGGCTTTTGAGCAAAGTTGTAGACAAATGGCAGTAGATCCGATTAGCGGGGGGTATCGACGTAGAGGGTAGTCCTACATATTTATCAGGTGTGTAACTTCTCACACCATTTAGATTGTTTGTTAGTATATGTATATAAATCTGTTTATTTTCTGTTAAATGCTGAAATCCCAGCAAGGCTGATGAA
The DNA here is from genome assembly GCA_025506655.1 of Gossypium rotundifolium. NCBI lineage: Eukaryota > Viridiplantae > Streptophyta > Magnoliopsida > Malvales > Malvaceae > Gossypium > Gossypium rotundifolium. The sequence goes on from CP106727.1 coordinate 15,267,813, forward strand.
AACCCGTGGAGGGTAAAGGCGATTCACCAGGTTAGTGATTTCTGCCATTTTTAAGTGAATGTTTCTGTTGAATTGATATGATACACATGCATGCCGATTTCTATGTTTGTTTGGGGTTGGGTGATTGATGAAAGGGGAAGTGTTCTGTTGTAGTGGTTCTACCATGATCTGTTGTAGTGGCACTACCATGATCTGTTCTGGTGACTATGTCACAATTCTGACAATGAGTAGCTAACTGCAGCATGACTACCATCGATGGTGTGTAGCGGTGTGGGTTGATTGTAGAAATCCCCAATGGTGTGATTGGCAGGTAAGGGTGGTGTGTAGTGGATGGATCTAGGATTGGGATGGGCTTCGCATAATTCCTGTTATATGATATTCTGTTATTCTGTTCTGTGGGATAAGGCCCAATCTGATGGTGCATGAGGGATGCACAATGAGTCTTGTGACTCACCCCGTTGTTTAACACTTTTCAGGTAGCACTTAGGACATCGGACCGGCTAGAGAGGAGCGTAAGGTGGCCATGCAAGAGTTCATTTTGGATACTGCAAAAGACATTAATATTTAATATTTTTAATTAGTTTGGTTTATATTTTATTGTAATAAGGCCACTGGCTATTATTTTTCTTTTATGTTTTTTCGAGTTTTCGGGTTTTTTTAAACATTTAAATTCTACATAAAATCTAAACTAAGGCATGTATTGAAATGATAAAAATCAAAGGAAAATTTTGGTTTTCTCATCACTAAGGCATTAATAAAAAATTATATCTTTTACTAATTTACTGAAGTTTATCGAATAAACGATTAAGTTCGAAAAATGCTTTCTGAAAATGCAACATTTTTATAAAATCTTCTTAGTGACATGCCAGATCCGATATTGGTGTTTGGACCAGGTTTGGGGTGTTACAAATTAGTATCAGAGCTCGGTTCAAAACTCGACTTTGGGGTTTTGGGCTCAAAACATTTTCTAAAGATGGGTTTTGGAAACATACATGTTTATAAATGATCCAAGATGGTTTTCTCGGCATGGCACCTACGTCTCTGACCCAAGTCCGCCAAGTAAGTATTCTGAACTCACTGTGTGTTATATAGGTATGTGGGCTTGATGGGCTTTATGGGACGTAGATTATTTTAATTAGAATTTAATGGACTTTAGGCTTAGCTTAAACAAATCTTTACACTTCATAAGACTTAATTTCCCTAATTAAACATGTCTGTGAGCAAGTCACAAGGTTAAGGTGTGGAAACAAGCATACGCATGTCTAGGATTGGATCAAGGAAGAGCTTGGTATTTAAGCAGTCCTAGTGACTCACCTCCTCTTTTCTGGAATCCTACCAGTGCGTAGTATTTGTCACTTTAGCCACAAGGACTTGTTGACAGGCTAAAATTTATAACTAAAACCCGAAAGGGACCGGAACCCTATTTTTGTAAGACTGCTTATATGACCCTAATTTTTTGTAAATTATCCCAAAAACCCTAGGTTGAGGAAATTTACCGAAATACCCTAGTTTACAAAATTACCGAAATACCCTTATTTGGAAAATTACCAAAATACCCTTATTAAGAAGTTATTGAATTACCCCTGAATTGTGAAATTATGAAAATATCCTTACTTTAAAAAATACCAAGATACACTATTTTGAAAATTACAAAAATACCCCTGTAGGATCAAATTACAAAAATACCCCTAGGTAGTGAAATGATAAAAATACCCCATTGTGATGAATGTGAATTCGTGAATGCTATCTGTATGTTGATTGTTGAATGTATGTAGTTCCCAGAACTAGGAGAAGTAGACTTGAGACTGAAACATGTAGGTACAATTCTGAATTCGAAAGAACCACTATCGAAATTACTTTTCATAAGATTGTTCGCGGTTAATAAGTGGAAAGAATTAATAATTCATAAAATTTCTAATCAGATAAACGTCGATCAGAATAATGAGTATAAGTGGTCGAAGACATCCGCCGCATGGTCATGGTAGGGGTAGGATGACCGTTTCAGAGCCAGTAGGGTCTGGCCACGGGTCAAGAAACGAGATGCCAGATCTGCCAGCTGTGGAGGGAAAATTTTAAGACTAGACGATCAAAGATGAAGCGGTATCTTAGGAGATGTTACGGGTCCTTAAGAGAGTTGTTGGGGCAGGCACGAGTTCAAGAGCTCGAAAATTTGTGTCTAAACGTCTCCAAGCTAATAGAGCGAAGGTGTTTAGGGGTGTTTCTGGCGTAGCCCCTAACACAACTTAGTATTGGTTAAAAGCGAGTGAGCACATAATGTATGACCTAGACTTCACAATGGAGGAGAAGTTGAAAGGGGTCGTGTCTCTTCCTCGAGACGAAACCTATCAGTGGTGGCTCACAGCAAAGGAGGGTACTGCCGCAGACCGGATTGACTGGGATTTCTTTAAGGAGTCATTTTAGGGAAAGTACATCGAGGCCAGCTATGTGGATGCACAGAGGAAGGCATTTCTGAATTTGGTGCATGGAAGTAAATCTGTGTCCGAGTATGAGGTGAAATTTTGTGATTGAGCCGTTACGCTCGAGGATTTGTATCGACTGACCATGAGCATTGTGTACGGTTTGAAGATGGATTGCGGGATAAGTTGAGAGTGTTGGTAGCACCGTAGCGAGAAAGGGACTTTTCCGTTTTGGTTGAGAAAGCTAAAATATCTAAGGAGGTGAAGCGGACTGAGAAGCAGAATAAAGATAAGGATTAGAATCAGAATAAGAGGAATTTTAGGCTATCGGGATCATCTGGTAATTTTCAGAAAAGGCCTAGGTTTGATGGGCCAGCTCGTGCTCCGACATCTACTACGGGGGTCAGAATCGATCTTGTAACTTGTGCGGGAAAGTACATTTTGGGGAGTACAGAAGGAGAATCGATGGATGCTTCAGGTGTGGATCCATGGAGCATATGATTAAGGACTGTCCACAAGTGGATCAGGTGCAGCCAGCTGGATGAGGTTTTGATCAGGTTAGGAGAGGTGGTCAGCCATTACAAAGGGGTCGTGGCCCAGCTAGAAGAGGAAATGGGTTCGATCGGGGTCGTAGAGCACCTGGTAGGGTGCGGGTAATGTGGACACAAGACAGCCAGGTTTAGTTTATGTAGCTCATCAACGGAAGGATGGTGATGCATCGGATGTCATAACCGGTACGTTTCTTATTACGGATAATCCATTTCTTGCTTTGATTGATATTGGATCAACCCACTCTTACGTTGCATGCTCAATATCTGATACTTTAAGTATAGACTCTGAAACAACTACCAAGAGAATGAATGTGGTTAGTCTTTTGGGATAATCTAGGGTAGTGGACAAACTATTTAGGGACATACCTTTAGAGACTCAAGGGGTAGTGTTCCCAGCAAACTTAATGGAATTACCATTTGGAGAGTTTGATCTTGTCTTAGGAATGGACTGGTTGGCTAAACATCGTGCTAAGTTGGATTGTGAGACTAAGCGCATGGTGTTGAGTACCCCGGAAGGCGGAGAGGTGGTTGTGTTGGGAGGAGGAAGGAATTATTTGTCCAACGTGGTATATGCCTTGAAGGTTGTTAAGATGATGTGGAAAAGATGCAATGCATTTCTAGCTTTTATCAGTGCTTTGGATGTTAAGAAGATGACTGTTGATGAGGTTCGAACAGTCAAGGATTTTGCGGATATCTTCCCGTAGGAACTGTCAAGGTTACCCCCAGATCGCGAAGTGGAGTTTGGAATAGAGCTACTTTCGGGTACAGCTCCGATGTCCATTGCTCCATACAGAATGACGCCGAAGGAGTTGGTAAAACTCAAAGCTTAGATCCAGGAACTGTTGGATCGTGGTTTTATCTAGCCGAGTGTGTCTCCGTGGTGAGCGCCGATCCTATTTGTGAAGAAGAAGGACGGATCCATGCGTATATGCGTGGACTACTGTCAATTGAATAAGTTAACAATTAAGAACAAGTACCCGCTGCCAAGAATCGACGATCTGTTCGATCAGCTCAAAGGAGCTTCAGTCTTTTCGAAGATAGATTTAAGGTCGGGATATCATCAGTTAAAGGTAAAGGAAGGGGACATTCATAAGACGGTGTTTCAAACTCACTACGGTCATTATAAATTTTTGGTGATACCGTTCGGGTTAACGAACACGCCAGCAACATTCATAGATATGATGAATCGGGTGTTCCAACCATACCTTGATTAGTTTGTTGTGGTGTTTATTGACAACATTCTGGTTTATTCCAAGTCCGGGAGGAGCATGATGCACATCTTTGTGTGGTGTTGCAAATTCTGAGGGAGAAGCAGTTGTTTGCTAAGTTCAGTAAGTGTGAGTTCTGGCTAAGGGAAGTAACTTTCTTAGGGCATGTGGTTTCTGTAGAAGGAGTTAGGGTTGACCCTCGAAAGATAGAAGCTGTATTGGATTGGAAACGCAAAAGTCGGTGGCAGAGATTCAAAGTTTCTTGGGATTGGTGGGGTACTATAGGAGGTTTGTTGAGGGCTTCTCATTAATTGCGGCACCTCTAACTAAGTTGTTGAGGAAGGGAGTACCGTTTGTTTGGACTAGCAAATAGCAGGAGAGCTCTGAGAAGTTGAAGAGAATTCTGACAGAAGCACCGGTGTTAATTCAGCCAGAGGAGGGGAAAGAATTTACCGTCTACTGTGATGCGTCACACACAGGTTTAGAGTGTGTGTTGATGCAAGATGGAAAGGTGGTTTCGTATGCGTCCCGATAGTTAAGACCACATGAGTTGAACTACCCTACGAATGATCTAGAATTGGCGGCGGTAGTGTTCGCTCTAAAGATCTGGAGACACTACCTATATGGGGAGAAGTTGGTTATTTACACCGACCACAAAAGTCTGAAGTATCTCCTTACCTAGAAGGAGTTGAACCTAAGACAATGTAGGCGGATTAAACTCTTGAAGGACTATGACTGTTCGATCGAATATCATCCGAGTAAGGCTAACGTGGTGGCAGATGCGCTAAGTAGAAAGGCGATAGCAGATTTAAGGGCGATGTTCGCCCATCTCAGTCTATATGAGGATTGCAGGTTGGTAGCTGAACTCCAAGTGAGACCAACATGGACAAGTCAAATTAAAGAGAGGCAGCTTCTAGATGATGTCTTGAGTGATCGACTTTGGCAAGTGTAGAATAGTGAAGGAGAGGACTATGGTTTGGATGGTAATGGCGTTCTATGTTTCCGTAAGAGAATATGTATGCCAAGGGATGTGGAGTTAAGGCAGATAATTCTTCAGGAGGCGCATAGTAGCCCATATGTTATGCATCCTGGAGGAGTTAAGATGTATCGAGATTTGCAAGAGCAATTCTGGTGGCCAGGTCTGAAGCAAGAGGTAACAAAATTTGTAGGTAAATGTTTGACATGTCAATAGGTGAAAGCAGAACACCAATTGCCCTCGGGATTGTTGCAGCCAGAGAAGATTTTGCAGTGGAAATGGGAAAGAATCACGATGGATTTTGTTAGTGGGTTACCTCTTACGCCCTCTAAGAAGGATTCGGTTTGGGTGATTGTGGATTGGCTGACGAAGTCTACTTACTTCATATCAGTTCATGTTGACTATTCTCTGCAAAGGTTGGCTAAGCTGTACGTGGCTGAGGTTGTGAGACTACATAGTGTACCTGTGTCGATTATATCAAATAGAGACCCTAGGTTCACGTCACGATTCTAGAAGGCTCTGCATCAGGCAATAGGAAGAAGGTTAGACTTTAGTACTGCTTTCCATCCGCAGACTAATGGTCAGTCTGAGAGGGTAATCCAAATCTTGGAGGATATGTTAAGAGGTTGTATCATTGATTTCAGGGGTAGTTTGAAGGAGTATTTACCTTTGGCAGAATTCGAGTACAATAATAGCTATCAATCTAGTATTCAGATGGCACCTTATGAAGCATTGTACAGACGGAAGTGTCGCACTCCTACTTGTTGGACGGAGTTGGGTGAGCGTCAGGTGTTGGGTCCAGAACTAGTTTCGAGACGAAAAAGAAAGTTAGGTTAATTCGGCTCGGTTGAAAGAAGCATCTGATCAATAGAAATCTTATGCAGATTTAAAATGAAAGGAGATGGAGTTTGCAGTGGGAGACCAAGTCTTTTTGAAAGTGTCACCGTGGAAGAAGGTAATGAGGTTTGGTCGGAAGGGTAAGCTAAGTGCCCGATTTATTGGACCTTATCGGGTACTAGAACGTGTGGGCCCAGTGGCATATCGATTGGAGTTACCTTCAGAGTTGGAGCAGATAGACGACGTGTTTCATATCTCGATGCTAAGACATTACCGTTCTGATCCATCGCATGTTGTGCCGGTGGAAGAGATTGAAGTAAGGCGAGACTTGTCCTTTGAGGAGGAGCCAGTGCAAATTTTGGGACCAAACGTAAAGGTGTTGAGAAGGAAGCCTGTTCCTTTGGTCAAAGTGTTGTGGCAAAACCACGGCATAGAGGAAGCGACATGGGAGCCAGTGGATGTTATGCAGTAGCAGTATCCCTATCTCTTCTAATCAGGTAAATTTCAAGGCCGAAATTTACTTTAAGGGGGTAGAACTGTAACATCCTGAGTTAGTGGGCCTGTGCATTTTGTGTGTTGATTGTTTATAGTAGTAATTTAAGGGTTAGGGGTCCAGTTTGGGCTCAAGAATGGGCTGAGGCCTTGGTTAAGATATTCTGTTTAGACCCTCTAGTGCTTTAAAGGTAGTCTCTGTATTTTAAATGGCGAAGTGGGCTTGTGGCCCAATAACATGGGGCGCAGCAAAGGGGAGCTTCAAGTGGCACCTTAGGCAGGTGAGTAGGCGCAAGTTTGGCCACATGGGGCCCAAGAGATTGGGCCAAATTCGGCACTTATAAAGGGGCTATGGGGGACGGCAACAAGGCTACAATTTAGGGAATTTTTATTGTTTAATTTATGAGGATAATAAGCTGAGAAAGGAGAAAGAGAGTTGGTGCTAATTAGGCCTCTTTTGGAGGAGTTGTAGATTAGGATAAGGGGAAATGATGAGAGCTAATCCAGGAAGCTAGTGTTGGCCGAAAATCAAACTCAGGAGAGGGGGAGGAATAGGTTTAGTATAGGCAAGGGGATGTGCCAAATTATTCATTTGTTTTCTCTGAGAATAGCTTTTAGTTTTTTTTCGGCAAACAAGAATCATCTTTTTTTTTCTTTTCATCAGAAACTGAAACCCCAAGTTCTCACCAATTGCTGAAACCCTGCCATTTACCTTCTCTTTTCTTTAATACTCATTGGCCGAATCTCTCTTCTATTCCTTGCCCATCTTTTGGAATGCTTTACTAGGCCTCTAAGTGTCCCAATTCAAGTATACCTCCTACTCGGTGTTTGAATAAGCTTTGGAATATGTTTCTTTGCCTCAAAGTATCTAAATCTGAGTGAAATTACTCTCTCCCACGGTAGAGGCATGGCCATGGTACAAGCCCGTGTAAAATGTTTTCAGGCCGTGTCTCGATTCTGTCGATTGGGGCATGGCCATGTAAATCGTGGCATGCCCGTGTCTTAGTTAATTATCGAGGCATGGTTGTGTGGCTTGAAGTCCAGGCCATTTCAATTTCCTTTTTGGCCCAAATTAGCCTGTTTTAAGCCCGTTTCTTATTCTTTTCATCCTCGGGTGCTTTCCTTAGTAAAAACATGAAAAGAAAGGATTAAGAGCACCTTTTTACATAAATCAAGGGCTAAATCATCCAAAAGCATACTAAATGTGGGCCTAAAATATGTTACTTTTACGGTTTATCAAATACCTCCACACTTAAGCTTTTGCTTGTCTTCAAGCAAAGTTCTCAACTTATAATTAAAACGAACTTTCCATAATTCACAATTCCTATCAACAATGCCTCAACATAATTCACAGATAATTTATACATGGATAATTTAACTCAAAGACTCTTAAAGGCTCAAACAATTCTAAGTCATAAATTTGTAGCATAAAAACATAGGCGTCTCCCCTTATCTAAATAATTACCTTTAATTTAAAACCGACAAGGATTGACATTCTCACTAAAGATTCACTCAAAGCACTCGAAGTATTTAAGTTTCAAGAAAAAGAACTCATAAGTCGAACCTAAAAATTTAATCCCATAGGCTTGCCTGAAAATCAAATCTCCACCACTGTAATATGAGATGATACACAAATCAAAAGGTATTTATTAGGGTTGTCATGGGGCTTAGGTTAAAGGTGTGGATAAAGGCTAAATTAGAAGGTTTAGAATCGAGATTGAATTGACAAGTTACCTAACTTTTAGAAAAATAATTGAACCAATATTCTGAATAATTACATCACATGAAAATTTGAAACTAATACTACGAGCTATTTCTTTGATAGTTGAAATTTAAATGTACAAGCTCACTTTTTATACTACTAATGCTGAATAAACTTCGATTTCAATTTTTTTAAGAATAAACTAGAAACATAAGAAAACTTTATCAACTGAAATAAACTAATTCGGTAACTAATCAAATCAATTCTCGATAGAAGAGTAGTCAAAAGAATGGTGATAATAAATATAAAGGGTTTTGGGTTAATATTAGTGGGTAAATCAATAAAAAGGATTGATAGGATCAAATGGGTTCACTAAGGGTTAATTTGTGAAGGTAGGCTTTTTAGTGGAGTGAATAGGTTAAAACCTAGGTGCCTTTATCATCTCAGTATATCAAATCATTAATGTGGTCTCAACATGTATAATCAAGGCAAGTTCTAGAATAACAATTCAGTGTTGACACACTCATAATCAATAAAGTGAGCGTGGAAAAGAATATATGCTCTATAAGGCTCAAATCTCACAAAAATTATGGGTATTTGACATCAATCTTGTAAATTTGAAACTTCAAGGTAATACTCAAATTCAATTCAACAACCTAGAAAATTTATTATTATTGAAAAATAGACTTATCATGCTTGATTCTATAGTATTCTTCAAGTTTAATCATCAATGCACAATTATCAATGACTTACTTAAAAAATATTAATAAAAATCATAAATCATTAGAAATGTCACCCTAATTGATAATATGAGAAAATTACTTAGGAACAAGACTAAAATTTAGGATTTTGGAATAATGCAAAAAGTAGGTACTTTTACCCCCCACACTTAAGATGTGCATTGTCCTCAATGTACAAAGATAGATACCTAATAATTGTAATCAAACGAGAAGGGGAGAAGTGACACTTCCTGAATTTTGAATGATTCTGGGAGTTAGCAGAGGTCGTGGTAGAAAGTGGTTAGAGGAGGCGATGGTGGCATTTTCTATGGGCCTGGCAGGGTGGTTACCGATGAGCTTTGTGCTAGATAAAGAAATTGGGTAGCCTGCAAAGATATAGCCAAGAAATCTAAAGAAACATTAATAATATACTAATACTATAATTAAAGACAAAGAAACTAAATAGAAGGAGACTTAAAAAGAAAACTGAAATTAAAAGAAAAACTAATGGACTAAATAGTCCTTATTGTTGGATTGTTCGCGAGGTGGGTGTGACCTCTAAAGTTGTGGTGCATGATTCCCAAGCAGCCTTTAGAACCTAAAACCAAGAAACTAAAACAAGATAAACTAAATTGAGTAGAAGAGAAGTAAAGATAAGGAAATTGAAGCAAAAGAGAAAAGAAAAATAAAAACTAAATTGTCTCAAAGACCCTTGGCTTGTCAAATAGCTGAAGCTACCGGCATGAACTCATGTGAATCGATCTCCTTTGAGAAGACTGTGGTTGGCCTTTTACGCTTCTTCGGCATGGCTTTGGTGTCTCAAGAGCTATAGGAATGTTAGAAAAAGGAGAGAGAGGAAGTATGATAAGAAGAAGGAAGAAAGAGAGGAGGAAGGAGGGTGAGGAAAAAGAGGGGAGAGGTGGGTTTAAATAGAATTTTGGCTTCTGACATTTTCCCACGTCCGTGCATCGAAGGTGTGTTAAATTACATGGCCGCATCGCACGGTCGTGTGTCTAGGCGTGTTTGTTCACCCACGACCGTTTTTTAGATGCCACGCTCGTTCCTGAAAAGGCAGTGTGTTGGCATGGTTGGGTAGCATGGGCATGTTTTTCTCGTGTCTAGTAAGTTAGTAGCTTCACACGGTCATGGAGCACGGTCGTGCCAATTTACCAGTGCCTGTGGTGCAGTGGTTGGATCCGTGACGTCAAAAAACAGTTGGGATTTAATTCGCACGGCCTTTGTTATGTCAGTACGGGGATTTCGATGGTCTACACAGCCACAGACATGGCCGTGTGTAAGGCCGTGTGTCCTAGAAATCTACACTTTTGGTTAGTTTACAATGAGAAAGAGAACGAAAAGAAAATAAAATGAAAACAAATATAAAAAGAAGTAGGGTTAGTGCTCGGGTTGCCTCTCGAGAAGCGCTTGTTTATAGTCTTAAGCTAGACTTTCCTCGACATTGAAAAAACTTAGGGAGGTTTAAAGGTTTGAATATCTTCTCTCATGCTTATAGTTCTATTTTCTTGACAAAGTTTAAGTCGAGAAGCGTTTATCGTAGAGGTGTTAAATGTTGGGTTGCTTACCTCGACTGTTCCGTGTGGGAAGATATTGTGTACCTTAAGAAGGATTTCTCCCTTTGGCTTCAGGTTTGTTGTGATGATGTGCGGATCTACTTTGTCTAATAGTACCTGGTCTCCTATTTTGAAGTGATTCGATGTTCCTACGAGCTCTTCTGGTGGTTCCTCTGGTTTTACTTCGTGTGGTTCTTCTTTGACGTGTGTCTTCTGTTCTTCTAAATTATCAACCCTATGGTCTTGTTCCTTGTGTGATTCTTCTTTGTTGATTTGGGATCTATGAGTCGGCTCAGGGTTGTGTCTTTGCGGTGTTTCCTGCGATAAAGGTTGAACAATTTGATTATCATCTGTATTGACTTTCTTACCTTCATCGATTGTTGTCCTGGTTGAGTCAAGAGCTTGAAGACTGATTGATTTGTCACCTACACAAAGTATGAGTTGTCCTATGGCAACATCAATTTTAGTCTTAGTAGTTGCTAGAAAAGGTCTTCCTAAAATTAAGGGGATTGAATTATCCTCATCCATGTCTAAGACAACAAAATTTACTGGGAAAACAAATTTATTGATTTTTACGAGAACATCTTCGATAATGCCCTTAGGAATTCTAACAGTTTTATCAGCTACTTGTATACTCATCCTAGTTTGTTTGGGCTTCCCTAGACCTAGTCGTTTAAATAATGTATAAGGCATGACATTTATGCTTGCCTCTAAATCAGCTAATGCATTATCAATAGCTAGACTACCAATTAAACATTGAATTGTAAAACTCCCTAGATCTTTTAGCTTTCATGGTAGTCTACTCTGTAACATTGCTGAGCATGTTGCGTTCAATTCCACATGGCACTCTTCATCTAATTTGCATTTGTTAGACAAGAGCTATCTTAAAAATTTCCTCGAGTCTGGCATCTGAAAAAGAGCTTCAAGAATAGGTAAGTTAATATGTAATTTCTTTAAGAGTTTAAGAAATTTACCGAATTGTTCTTCTGAATCGCCTCTTTTCATCACTTCGGGATAAGGTATACGAGGTTGGTACTCCTTGACTGTCGATTTTGGCTTTTCTTGTGTAACCTCTACCTTAACTTCATCTAGCTTGTTTTCTTGTATTAGATTAGGTTCATCTAACCCCTTACTATCATGAGCTGAGATGGCTTGAATTTTCTCTTTTAGGTTAATCTCGATGTTACTTGGTAAACGTCCTTGCAGTCGTTTTGACATTAGCTTTGCGAGTTGTTCGACTGCATTAGTGGCTTCCTTGACTAACTTAGTAAGTTCCTCAACTCGATTCTCATTGCTTTTAATTATTTTTCAGTTTCTTGGAAACGATTTTCTGTGTTTGCCATGAATTTTGTTAGCATCTCTTTGAGGTTTGGCTTCTTCTCTTACGGATATGGTTGATTTTGGAAATTTTGAGGAGGTTGTTGTCTTTGAATTCCTTGGTTTCCTTGGCCTCCCCATGAAAAATTTGGGTGGTTCCTCCAACTTGGATTGTAAGTATTACTATAAGGATTATTATTGGATCTGAAATTATTACCTATATAGTTCATCTGTTCGGTCTCTGCGTTCGGTTGGTAGGGTGGGTACTCAGGATTCGCCACAATTTCACTTGCGTTGTACTGCATGACTAGATGTACCTGCGAAGAAAAAAAATTATCAAGGTTTTTATTCATCATCTCTACCTGTGTTGATAGCATGGTCACTGCATCGAGGTTGTAAACTCCAGCTAATTTTGTTAGTTCTGTCCTTGTAACTTGCCACTGATAATTATTCAGTGACATCTCTTCAATGAATTTGCAGGCTGCTTCAGGAGTTCTGTTGTTCAGGGTCCCACCACGGCTGGATCAATTAGTTGCCTTGCTGAGGGATTCACACCATTACAGAAAGTTTGGGCTTGTAGCCACAAGGGTAGACCATGGTGTGGACAATTTCTCAAGAGATCATTGTATCTCTCCCATGCATCGTATAATGTTTCTAAATCCATCTGCACAAAAAAAGAGATATCATTCTGTAATTTGGCCGTTTTGGCTGGTGGGAAATATTTTAATAAAAAATTTTCAGTCATTTGGTCCCATGTAGTGATTGACCCTCATGGTAATGAGTATAACCATTGTTTGGCTTTATTCCTTAATGAAAAGGGAAATAACCGAAGACGAATGGCATCATCAGAAACGCCATTTATTTTGAAAGTATCACAGAACTCTAAAAAATTAGCTATATGAGTGTTTGGGTCTTCGTCCTGCAAACCATCAAATTGAACAAATTGTTGAATCATTTGTATTGTGTTAGGCTTTAATTCAAAATTATTAGCAGTTATAGCAGGCTTAACAATACTAGATTCAGCTCTTGTTAAATGAGGTTTTGCATAATCATACATAGTACACGGAGCATTATTTTCTCCCACATCTCGTGGTAGATTATTCTCGTCCATCCCTTCAGTAGGATTGGATCTGCCTTCTTGCTCTTCTTCTGTGTAATTTAGAGCTCGCCTAATTTCTCTACGATTCCTACGAGCAGTAGCTTCAATATCACTATCGTATACTAGAGGTCCTGCTGGGTTCCTTCTAGTCATAAACTAGAGGTACCTGCTAGGAAAAAGGAAGAGATAAATTAGCAAAAATAAAATAAAATAAAATAAATTGCGAAATAAAAATAAAAATAATGGCTAAAGTAATAAAAATAGAGCTTTCTTAATATTTTAATTCCCCAGCAACGACGCCAAAAACTTGATCGTTGTTTTGTCGAGTTTTAAAATTTATAAAGAGAATGATCGAACCTAGAAACTAACTCTGACAACAATTAAAGGCAAGTGTACCTATCGAACAGTAGTATAGCTTAGACAAGACCGGATTGTCGAACCCAAAGGAACTAAAAGTACTAATATTAACTTTCTTTTTATTATTTAGCCTAAAATAAGTGAAGTTACTTTAATCTAGATTAATGACTTACTAAACTAAAGGCGCAAAGACACAAAAGAAAGAATTGGAAAATAACTTCAAGAGAAACTCAATTGATCATGATGATACCCTAAGGAAGAATCCACCTAGACTTCACTTATTATTTAACACTGGACCATATGATGTATTCACATAGTTTGATCCGTAAGACTACCTAACGTATACTAAACCCTCTCTCGAGGTGAATAACGTCTAACCCAAGGTTAATTAACGAAAATCTCTTTCTCGAATAATAACCCTTAGAATAGCAGTAAATCGATCTATGGACTCCCATATTAGGTTTCACCCTATCTCTAGGCGTGCGATCAACTCCGCTTAATTATGCTAGATCTACTCTTAAGCAGGGTCTATTCCTCCTCCACCTAAGCACATCAGATTTGGATTAAGCATGCATAATTAAGAAAAATCTAAGTATTTATCATATAATTCAGAAATCAATAATAAGATTCATCTAGGTTTCATCCCCTTCAGGTATTTGAAGGGTTTAGTTCATTATGAATAAAGAAAACATCTTAAGAGAAAAGATGAAACAAAACATAAGAAATCCCTAAAACCCCCTAGAGGAATTGAAGGAGAAATTCGCCATCTTGAATAGAATTCCAGATCCTTAAGATGGATCCACTAGCTATCTTCGAGTAATTCCCACAAATCTGACCTTTTGGCTCGGCTCCTTGGCCTAGCTTAACTGCCCCCTTTCAGGTTACACTTAGGGTGTTTATATAGACTTTTGAAATGCTTTACTTGGCCTCTAAGTGTCCCAATTCAAGTATACCTCCTACTCGGTGTTTGAAAAGGCTTTGGAATATGTTTCTTTGCCTCAAAGTATCCAAATCTGAGTGAAATTGCTCTCTCCTGCAGTAGGGGCACGACCATGGTACACGCCCGTGTAAATCATTTTCAGGCCGTGTCTCGATTCTATCGATTGGGGCACGACCGTGCAAATCGTGGCATTACTGTGTCTTAGTTAATTGTCGAGGCACGATCGTGTGGCTTGAAGTCCAAGCCGTGTCGATTTCCTCTTTGGCCCAAATTGGCCCGTTTTAAGCCTATTTCTTGTTCTTTTCGTCCTCGGATGTTTTCTTGAGTAAAAACATGAAAAGAAAGGATTAAAAGCACCTTTTTACATAAATCAACGGCTAAATCATCCAAAAGCATACTAAATGTAGCCCTAAAATAAGTTACTTTTACGGTTTATCATGCGCTCATTGTCTAATTCGAGTTTATCTACATTAAGAGTTTTATGCATCAGTTCAATATTAATTAACAGATATTTTATGTAATAAATATCAAAAGTTCAGTAATGTTTTTGAAAGTTTCAGTCTCTATTCATTTTACTATACTTTCAGAGAGTACTAACTATAGTGTTTTCAAAGTATGCTATCTTTAGTATTTCAAAATGAACTATCTAATTTTTAGAATACTTACAAGATCGACGTTGGAGACTCGGTGTACCATATTCTCAATCAAAATATTTTAAACCATTTGAAAACCAATTCTTAAAACACATTTTGGAACCCAAAATTCACAATCGAGTTTTGCAATCTGGCTCTGATACCACTAAATGTAACACCCTAAAATTTTTACTTTTTTGTGATCGTTGCTTTGAGTACTACTAAGCCCATGTTTTAGTTTTTAAATTTTATGATGATTTTGTGTTTTCCATTGATGATATCTTGTGATTCTTGTGGTTTGATGATGGAAAATAAATGATATGTGATAGATTAATATGTTTTGTCTTAGGATTTATGATGAATTTGAGTAATTTGGGCTAAATTGTATAAATGAATGTATGGACTTGTATGAATGAATGAAATGTATGGACTTGTATGAACATGAGGAAGATTCGGCCTATGTATGAAATATCAAAATTTTTCATATTTTGTGTTTTATGAAATAAGGACTAAAATGTAAAGTGTGAAATTATAAGGGCTAAAGTGTAAAAAGGTCTATTATGCGCTTGTGGATTAAATTGAATGAATGTGTGATTAAATAAGTTAATATTGAATTTATTTAGATCAAGAATGAAAGAAATCAAAATTAGATTGGGGGAAGTCGAAAGTAGTCGAGTAGTCGATTTTATCCGTCGTTATCCGAGGTAAGTTCATAAGTAAATAAATTTTGTTAAATTCTATTGTATATATTTTACTAGTGCCGAATTGAATTTTTATTTATGTAAATGAATATGCTGAAATGAATTGATCATGGGAGAAATATTTACAAGCATGAAATAGCCGAGATAGGACGTCCGAAAGCCCAGTACGGCCTTAGGAATAGTTAGGATACATATGTCATGACATAGGATTCCGATATGTGTTTTCGTGTAAGACCACGTCTGGGACGTTGGCATCGACTTGTGTTTACGTGTAAAACTGATAAACCATAATATGAATGATAAACCGTAAAAGTAATATATTTTAACCCCATATTTAGTATGCTTTTGGATGATTTAGCCATTGATTTATGTAAAAAGGTGCTCCTAATCCTTTATTTTCATGTTTTTACATAGGAAAGCACCCGAGGTGAAAAGAACAAGAAACAAACTTAAAACCGGCCAATTTGGGCCAAAGAGGAAATCGACACGGCCTAGACTTCAAGCCATACGACCGTGTCTCGACAAGACATGACCATGCCGCGATTTACACGGCCGTGCCCCAATCGATAGAATCGATACATGACCTGAAGACGATTTTCATGGGTGTGTACCATGGCTGTGCCCCTACCACGGGAGAGAGCAATTCCACTCAGATTTGGATACTTCAAGCCAAAGAAACACTTTCCAAACCTTATTCAAAACCGAGTAAGAAACAGACTTAAATGAGGACACTTAGGGACCAAATAAAGCATTCTAAAGTCTATATAAACACCCTAAGTGTATCCTGAAAGGGGGTGGTGAGCTAGGCCAAGGAGCCGAGTCGAAAGGTCAGACTTGTGGGAATTACTCGAAGATAGCCAGTGGATCCATCTCAAGAAGCTGAAATTCTACACAAGACGGCGGATTTCTCCTTCAATTCCTCTAGGGGGTTTTAGGGATTTCTTATGTTTTGTTTTATCTTTTCTCTTGAGATGTTTTCTTTAGTCGTTATGAACTAAACCCTTCAGATACCTGAAGGGGATGAAACCTAGATGAATCTTGTTATTGATTTCTGAATTATATGATAATTACTTAGTTTGTTCTTAATTATGTATGCTTAATCCAAATTTGATGTGCTTAGGTGGAGGAGGAATAGACCCTGCTTAAGAGTAGATCTAGCATAATTTAGCGGAGTTGATCGCACGCCTAGAGATAGGGTGACGAGATTTTGCCGGATTAGGGTGAAACCTAATATGGGAGTCCATAGATCGATTTATTGCTATTCTAGGGGGTTATTATAAGAGAACGAGAGTTCCACTAATTAACCTAGGGTTAGACGTTATTCGCCTCGAGATAGGGTTTAATATACGTTATGGAGACTTACGGATCAAACTAAGTGAGTAAATCGTATGATTCAGTGTTAAATAACAGGTGAAGTCTAGGTGGATTCTTCCTGAGGGTATCATCATGATCAATCGAGTTTTCTTCAAGCTATTTCCCAATTCGTTCTTTTTGTCTTTGTGTATTTAGCTTAGTAGTCGATAAATTAAATTAAATCAACCAATCACTCCATATTTTAGGCTAAATAAGAAAAAGAAAGTAAGTATTTGTACTTTTAGTTCCTTTGGGTTCGACAATCCGGTCTTGCCTAAGCTATACTCTGTTCGATAGGTACACTTGCCTATAATCGTTGTCAGAGTTAGTTTCCAGGTTTGATCATATTCTTTATAAATTTTAAAGCTCTGATTTCAGCGATCAATGAACATATTTTAATCCCACATTTAGCATGATTTTGGATGATTTATCCCTTTAATTATGGAAATATGTGCTCCTTATCCTTTGTTTTAATGTTTTATACTCAGGAGAGCACCGGAGGATGAAAAGAATGAGAAATTGGCCAAAAATGGAGAAAATAGGCCTAACACAAATTACACATGGCCTGAGTCTCGATTCACACTGTCGTGCCTCATTATCAGACTCGAACACGATCTAGCCTCGGATCACATAGGCGTGGCACACGGGCATGTCCCTTGTAGCAAAGAAGAGTTTCATTCAGAGTAGAGTACTTAGAGGTAAAGAAAGTCAATCCAAAAACCTATATAAACACCCTAGAGGCCAACCTTAAGGGGGCGTTCAGCGGGGCGTTCAGCTAGGCCAAAGAGCCAAGCTAGAGGGGCCAAATTCTGGGATTGACTTGAAGAAAGCCAGTTGATTCATCTCAAGAATCTGGAATCATACTAAAGACTGAGGATCTCTCATTCAATTCCTTCAGGGAGTTTATGGGTTTTCTTTATGTTTTTTTATATTTTCTTCTAAGATGTATTCTTTTATAATTATGAACTAAACCTCTCAAATATCTGAGGGGGATGAAACCTAAGATGAATCTTGTTATTGTTTTCTGAGCTGTATGATAAATACTTAATTTGTTCTTAATTATGTGTTCTTAATTCTTACTTTGATATTTTAGGATATTGATTCAAGTATTGATGTGCTTAGGCAGTGGAGCAAAAGTCCTTGTTTAAGTGTAGATCTAGCATAGTTAAGCGGAGTTGATCTCACCCTTAGAAATAGGATGATGAAAATCTGCCGGATTAGGGTCAAACCTAATCTGGGAGTTGATAAACCGTAAAAGTAACATATTTTAACCCTATATTTAGTATGCTTTTGGATGATTTAGCCCTTGATTTATGTAAAAAGGTGCTTTTAATCCTTTCTTTTCATGTTTATACTCAAGAAAGCACCCGAGGATAAAAAGAATGCAAAACGGGCTTAAAACGAGTAATTGGGCTTTAGCAAGCAATCAACACGGCCTGGCCCAAAGACCACACGACTGTGCCTTCCCAATTACCTAGAGCACGGCCTCAACTACGTAACACACGGCCGTCCAGCATCCATTGATCACACGGACGTGCCTGGTGATCTACATGGCTATCCCCAAATAGACAGACGTGAAGCACAGCCCGAATCCTGACTCACACGGCTGTGCCCAAAATGAAAGAATCGAGACACAGCCCAACCATGATTTACACGAGCGTGTGTCATGGCCGTGCCCCTGCCACGGGAGAGAGCAATTTCACTTGGATTTGGATGCTTGAAGCCAAAGAAACATACTCCTAAGTCTACTCCAACACACTACTAGTAATTATACTTGAAGGAGATACTTAGGAGCCAAGTATAGCATCCCAAAGCCTATATAAACAACCCAAGGAATACATTAAAGGAGAGCTTTTTAGCAGAGACTTTTGCCGAAGCTTTCATTTTTTAGGGAATCACTTGAAGATAGCCAGGTGATCCATCTCAAGAAGTCGAACTCCATTCAAGACGGAGGATCTCTCCTTCAATTCCTTCAAGGGGTTTTAGGGATTTCTTATGTTTTGTTTATTCTTTACTCTTGAGATGTTTTCGTATTTAGTTATGAACTAAACCCCTCATATACCTGAAGGGGATGAAACCTATAATGGGTTTTGTTATTTGATTTCTAAATTATATGATAAGTACTTGGTTTGTTCTTAATTATGTTGCTTAATTCAATCTGATGTGCTTAGGTGGAGGAGGAATAGACCCTACCTAAGAGTAGATCTAGCATAATTAAGCGGAGTTGATCGGGCGCCTAGAGATAGGGTTACGAGATTTTGCCAGATTAGGGTGAAACCTAATATAGGAATCTATTAATCGATTTACTACTTCCTTAGGGGGTTATTATAAGAGAACGAGAGTTCCACTAATTAACCTAAGGTTAGACGTTATTCGCCTTAAGAGAGGGTTTAATATAGTTTAGGGAGTCTCACGGATCAAGCTAAGTAAATAAATCATATGGTTTGGAGAATAAAGAATAAGTGAAGTCATAGGTGGATTCTTCCTGAGGGTATCGTGTTTATCAACTGAGTTTTCCTAAAGTCTTTCTCTAGTTCAATCTTTTGTCTTTGCATTTAGTCTAAGTATTTTGTTAGTTTAATAATCCAATCACTCCATATTTTAGGCTAAATAATAGAAAGAAACTAAGTAGTAGTACTTTTAGGTTCCCTTGGGTTCGATAAGATAATCTTGCCTAAGCTATACTACTGTTCGATAGGTGCACTTACCTCTATTGTTGTCGCAGTCAGTCTACAGGTTCGATCACTCTTTTATAAATATTAAAACTCGACTGTTTGACACGATCAAGTTTTTTCGCTGTTGCCGGGGACTCCTAAAATATTAAGAAAGCTCTATTTCTATTACTTTAGCCATTATCTTTATTTTTAAATTTCTCTTATACATATATTTTTGTTTTTTCTAAATTTCTTTCTCTCTTTTCATAGCAGGTACCTCTAGTTTATGACTAGAAGAAATCCGAGAGGACCATTAGAATACGAAAGTGACATTGAAGCTACCGCTCGCAGAAATCACAGAAAAATTAGACGAGCCCTAGACTATCAAAGAGAAGAACAACAAAGATCCAATCCTACTGAAGGGATGGACGAGAACAACCCACCAAATGAGCAAGAACGGAATGCTCCGCGTACTATGTATGATTATGCTAAACCTAATTTGACAGGAGCAGAATCTAGTATTGTTAGGCCCTCTATAGTTTCTAATAATTTTGAATTAAAGCCTAACACAATACAAATGATTCAATAATTTGTTCAATTTGATGGTTTGCAGGATGAGGATCCAAACACTCATATATCAAGTTTTTTAGAATTCTGTGACACCTTCAAAATAAATGGCATTTCTAACGATGCCATACGTCTTTGGTTATTTCCTTTTTCATTAAGGAACAAAGCAAAGTTGTGGTTGAACTAGTTACCACGAGGGTCAATCACCACATGGGATCAAATGACCGAAAAATTTCTTTTAAAATATTTTCCACTAGCCAAAATGGCTAAATTTAGGAATGACATATCTTTTTTTGTGCAGAATGACGCAGAAACATTATATGATGCATGGGAATGATACAAGGATCTCCTAAAGAGATGCCCACACCATGGATTACCTTTGTGGCTTCAAGTCCAAACTTTTTACAATGGTGTGAGTTCTCCAACTAGGCAAATGATTGATTCATCAGCTGGTGGAACTTTGAACAACAAAACTCCTAAAGTGGCTTACGATTTTATTTAGGAGATTTTGTTGAACACCTATCAATGGCAAATTACAAGGCTAAACCGACAAAATCAACCGGAGTTTTTAACATAGACGTAGTGACAATGCTCTCGACACAGGTGGAGTTAATGAATAAAAAGCTTGATAATTTATGTTCTTCACAAGTACATCCAGTCATGCAATGCGAAGCGAGTGGGAATGTGGCGAATTTTGAGTACCCACCTTACCAACCAGGAGTAGAAAACGAGCAGACAAACTATATAGGTAACAATTTCAGATCTAATAATAATCCTTATAGTAACACTTACAATCCAAGTTGGAGGAACCACCCAAATTTTTCGTGGGGAGGACAAGTAAATCAAAGGCAACAACCTCCTCTAAATTACCAAAATCAACCTTATCCATCGGAAAAGAAGCCGAGTCTTGAAGAGATGCTGAAAAAGTTCATGGCAAACACAGATGCCCGTCTCCAAAGAACTGATACAACACTTGATAACCAAGAAATATCGATCAAAGAAATCAAGGAGCAAGTCGGGGAAATCACTAGGTCAGTGGGACATCTCACAAAGCTTGTTTCAAAACATCAACAGGGACGTCTACCAGGCAACACAGAAATAAACCCAAAAGAACAGATACAAGCCATCACATCTCAAGAGGATACAAAAGTAGACAAGCCCACCTCAGTATAAGAAACTAAGGAAGAAAAAGATAAAATAGAGGTATCACAAGAAAAACCGGTAATTAAAGAGTACCAACCACGAATACCTTATTTCAAAGCATTGAAAAGAGATGATTTAGAGGAACAATTCGGTAAGTTTCTAAAACTTCTAAAGAAATTACACATTAACTTACCTCTTCTTGAAGCTCTTTTTCAGATGCCCGACTCAAGGAGATTTTTAAGACAGCTCTTCACGAACAAACGCAAAATAGATGAAGAGCACCATGTGGAACTCAATGCAACATGCTCAGCAATGCTACAGAATAGACTACCATAGAAACTAAAAGATCCAAGGTGTTTTACGATTCCATGTTTAATTGGTAGTTTAACTATTGATAATGCGCTAGCTAATTTAGGGGCAAGTATAAATTGTTGGAACACCGGCACCCCTATGGCCCAGCGAAATAAAATTAATCCCGGCAATCCAAACCATGAATCCATGTGTGAGGAACGAATCAGGGTGAAATAAAGGTTTCGAAATTACCAAAATTTCAATCTGAGTAGACAGCGACGCCTCGACAACAAGAGTTCTGATCTATTGTCGAACCAAGCCGCAACCTTTACGATGTCGGCCTCTACGTAATCCACCCGGTTTGACTATGAACGGCAGAAATCTCTAAAAACTGTTTTCTGAGAGTTTTTATTTGCTTGATGGCTACTAGACTTTTCTAAACAAAATCTTAGGGTTTCTCTTCACGTGTTGCCTTTTATAATCGGTATTTCATTTATGAATTATAAAATTAAATAAATATAATAATGTTTTAACCAAAAATTATAATTACATTAATTGTACCCAAAAAGTTATAATTACATTAATTATAACATGGATTTCATAAACTATATTTATTTAAATTTATATACTGAACCAAATTCATATATTAATTATCATTATGTGTACAACATCCTTGTACATATAATATATTCAATATTTGATTGCCCAATTAAATTAATTCTTTAATTAATTTAATTCATGTGACAATCAAACACAATACCAACTATGTTTCATTCCGTTCATTTCAACCATAGGTGTGACCACAGAGGTTCTTGTAACGTTAGTAGTAATGCTAGAACGATTCTAATGTCACAAACAATGAGTGGCATCTAGCAATGCATCATTGCTACCTAAGTTACAAGAAGTCATGATTCGACATAACTTTTGTGATTAACTTTTCATGCATTAATCCTTAAGTCCTTTATCTCGGAATAGATACAAGTCATGGAATAGTCACACTTGTATAGTCCATCCCATGTTTCTTGATATCTTGAGTAGACTATGATATACAAATTAGTATGACATCTCATGTCAACTTATTTGAGCATGGCCATGCATTTCTAGTCTCACTCAATCAAGTGGCCTAAGATATTACTCCCATTATGTGGGAGGGACTTATCCTATATTGATCAACAATATCCCTCTACATAAATTGTGGTATATCCAACATCAGCCTTTATAGAGCAACTAGTTACGGTTTACGTTTGATCGTATCAAAATATCGACTCACGATGTTGGGATAATGATTATCTCAAGTCTAAGGATTATATACATATTAATCACTATGAGTAATGTTGTGACAATTACATAATAATCCAAGAAACATACTCATAGCGAATTAGGTCCAATATCTTGTTCTCTAACACACATATTCATGCATTGATTTTGACACTCCATATCAATGACAACTCTTTATCATTAATCAACTACATGTTAGTCTTAATGTATTATTGTTGTCCTAGTCAACAATAATACTTGACTAAGGATATTTTAAGAATAATCATATTATTCTCAGGACATTATTATAAAATAGTTTATTTGTACACTCAGAAGGAAAAACTGAAATAATAAGGACAACGCTTTATATTAATAAACATGGTAAATCAAGTATGTTATTACAACCATCTCATGATTGATCTTTGGGCATACTCTTACATAAATGTCATGCCTTATGCACTATTTAAATGACTAGGTCTAGGGAAGCCCAAACCAACTAGGATGAGTATCCAACTAGCTGATAAAACTGTTAGAATTCCTAGGGGCATTATTGAAGACGTTTTAGTAAAAATCGATAAATTCGTTTTCCTAGTAGATTTTTTTGTTTTAGACATGGATGAGGAAAATTCAATCCCTTTAATTTTAGGAAGACCTTTTCTTGCAACTGCCAAGACTAAAATTAATGTTGCTACAAGAGAACTCATACTTCGTGTAGGAGATGAATCAGTCAAACTTAAAGCTCTCGACTCAGCCAAAATAGCAGAAGATAAAGGTAAGAAAGTCGTTTCAATAGATAATCAAATTATTCAAACTTCATCGCAGGAAACATCACAAAGTATCAAAACTGAGCCAACACAAAATCGTACGATCAACAATTTAGAAGAGCAGAAGATACACACCAAAGAAAAGCCGGATCCACACGAAGTAAAACCTAATGAACCACCAAAAGAGCTCATAGGGAAATCAAATCACTTTAAAATAGAAGATCAAGTGTTGTTAGATAAAGCCGATCCTTACATCAGTTCAACAGAACTAAAGAAAAAGGAAGAAATACTCCTTCTGGTACACGATGTTTTCCCACACGAAATAGTCAAGGTAAGCAAGCCAATGTTCGGCAATTTCAAGGTAAACTCTTCTCGACCTAAACTTTGTCACAAAAATAAAATTGTCAGTAAGAAGGAAAATATTCAAACCTTTAAACCTCCCTAAAATCTTCAAGGTCTAGGACAGTCTAGCTTAAGACTATAAATGAGCGCTTCTCGGGAGGCAACCCGAGCACTAACACTTTTTATCTTTCAAAATTATTTTCTTCTTCTCTTTCCTTTTCTCTTCTCTCTCCACATCTAAAATAAAGATGCAAGTTTCTAGGCCACACGGCCTTACACACGACCGTGCCCGTGGCCGTGTGGACCACCAGAACGACCACACTGATAGAGCAGAGCCGTGCAAGTTAGTCCAACCACCCCCCAACATCACGGATCCAACCACCCACAGCATGGGCACCGACAAAAATAGCACGGTCGTGCCTCACAACTGTGCTAAGACACTGACTTATTGGGCACGGGTAGACCATGCCGTGCAGTCCATCCGTGCTCACATCCTGGCCTTTTAGGAACTGACGTTCAACCCAACAAAATAGGCGTGGAAGAACAACACACCCCACAACACGGTCGTACTATATGGCCGTGTGAATTGAGACACCCTTGGTTAACGGGCGTGGGAACATGCCAGATTTGAAATCTTATTTAAATTCTCATAGCCCTTCCTCTTTTTCCCATATTCTTTCTTATTCCTTCTTTCTCTTTTCTTTCAAATTTTTCTTCCTATTCATAGAAAAAGTCCAAGACTCTTGAGCAACACAAAGATCATGCTGAAGAAACGTAAGCATCGTCTCCTCACAAGAGACCTCAACATGAGTTCATGCCGCCAGCTTCACTTAATTAACACGCCAAGGATTTTTGAAACCTTTTCAGTTCTATTTTTCTTTTATCGTCTCCTTTATTTTCCTTATCTATACTTCTTTTCTGCTTAATTTAATTTATTTCAAATTAGTTTCTTGGTTTTAGGTTCTAAAGTCTGCTAGGGAATCACACACCACAGCCTTCGAGGACACACCCACTTTGCAAGCCATCCAACAATAAGGACTCCTTAGCCCATTAGTCTTTTCTTTCAATTTTATTTTTCTTCTTAGTCTCCTTCTTTTTATTTCCTTAATCTTTAAATATATTATTAGTATATTATTATTATTTCTCTAGAACTCTTGGCTATATTTCACAGGATACCCAATTTCTTCATCTAGCAAATTTCTTTTTGGTAGCCTCTCCACTAGGCCCATAGAAAACACCATCACCGCCACCAAAGACGCCAGGGATCATCCAGATTTCAAGGAGTATTACTTTCCCCACTTCTCTTTTTGATTTGGCATCTAATTATCATGATCTATCTTTGTACATTGAGGGCAATGTACATCTTAAGTGTGGGAGTAATAGTGCCTAACTTTTTGCATAATTATCAAAACCCTGAAATTAGTCTTGATCTTAAGTATTTTTCTCATATTACTAATTGGGATGAAATTTCTAATGATTTATGATTTTTATCAATATTTTTTAGAATAAATCTTAGTTAATTGTGCATCGATAATTAAATTTGAAGAATACTAGAGAATCGAGCATGATAAGTCTACTTTCTAAAAATTAAAATTGATAGGTTGTTGAACCTAATTTGAGTATCACATTGAAGTTCAAAATTTATAAGGATTGATGTCAAAACTCCTATACTTTTTTGTGAGATTTTGAGCCTTATAGAGCATATATTCTTTTTCATGCTCACTGTATTGATTATGAGTGTGTCAACTTTGAACCGTTATTCTAGAACTTGCCTCGTTTATGCATGTCGAGACCACACATTAATGATTTGATATACTGAGATGATAAAGGCACCTAGGTTTTAACCCGTTCACTCCACTAAAAAGCCTTCCTACAAATTAACCCTTAGTGAACCCCGTTGAATCCTAACAAATTTTTTTATTGACTCACCCACTAATATTAACCCAAAATCCATTTGTATTTGTTATCAACATTCCTTTGACTACCCCTCTATCGAGAATTGATTTGACCAATTGTCGAATTAGGTTATTTCAATCACCAAAGTTCCTTCTATTATGTTTATTTTGGTTTGTTCTTAAAAAAATCCAAGTATATTCAATATTAGTAGTATAATAAAAGAGCTTAGAGCATTTGAAACTCCAATTGTTGAAGAAAAAGCTCATATTAAAGTATTTTCAAATTTTGAGTGACGAAAATACTCTTATTATAGAGTAATTATCAATAGTAGATATTGTTAGTTTTTTATTCGATGTAAATATTCATATTTAGTTCATTATTTTTAGATTAGGTAATTAGTCAATTCAATCTCGATTATAACCTCTAATTCAGCCTGTATCTACACCTTTTAACCCTAGCCCCGTTACAACCTTGATTAAAGACCTTTTGATTTGTGTATCATCTCATATACAGTGGTGGAGATTTGATTTTCAAGCAAGTCTATAGGATTAACTTTTTCGGTTCGACTTAGAGTGCTTATTCTTGAACCTTAAACACCTTTGAGTGATTTGGGTGAATCTTTTGTGAGGATGTCAATCCTTATCGACTTTGAATTAAAGGTAATCACTTAGATGAGGGAGATACCTATGTTTTCATGCTATAAAGGTATGACTTATCATAGTTGAATCTTTAGGGTTCTTTGAGTTGAATTATCCATGTATAAATTATTTATGAATTATGATGAGACATTGTCGATAGGAATTATAAATTATGGAAAGTTTGTTTTAATTGTAAAGTTGAGAATTTTGCTTGAGGACAAGCAAAAGCTTAAGTGTGCGGGTATTTGATAAACCGTAAAAGTAACATATTTTAACCCCATATTAAGTATGCTTTTGGATGATTTATCCCTTGATTTATGTAAAGAGGTGCTTTTAATCCTTTCTTTTCATGTCTATACTCAAGAAAACACCTGAGCATAAAAAGAACACAAAACGGGCTTAAAATTGAGTAATTGGGCTTTAGCAAGCAATCAACACGGCTTGGCCCAAAGACCACACGATTGAGCCTCGCCAATTACTTAGAGCACGGCCTCAACTACGTAACACACGGCCATGCAGCATCCATTGATCACACGAACGTGCCTGGTGATCTACATGGTCATGCCCAAATCGATAGACCTGAAGCACGGCCTGAATCTTGACTCACACGGCTGTGCCCAAAATGGCAGAATCGAGACACGACCCAACCATGATTTACAGGGCGTGTGTCATGGCCGTGCCCCTGCCACAGGAGAGAGCAATTTCACTTGGATTTGGATGCTTAAAGCCAAAGAAACATACTCCTAAGTCTACTCCAATACCCTAATAGTAATTCTACTTGAAGGAGATACTTAGGAGCCAAGTATAGCATCCCAAAGCCTATATAAACAACCCAAGGCATACATTAAAGGAGAGCTTTTTAGCAGAGGCTTTTGCCGAAGATTTTATTTTTTAGGGAATCACTTGAAGATAGCCAGTTGATCCATCTCAAGAAGTCGAAACTCCATTCAAAAAGGAGGATCTCTCCTTAAATTCCTTTAAGGGATTTTAGGGATTTCTTATGTTTTTTTATTCTTTACTCTTGAGATGTTTTCGTATTTAGTTATGAACTAAACCCCTCAGATTCCTAAAGGGGTTGAAACCTATGATGGATTTTGTTATTTGATTTCTAAATTATATGATAAGTACTTAGTTTGTTCTTAATTATGTTGCTTAATTCAATCTGATGTGCTTAGGTGGAGGAGGAATAGACCCTACCTAAGAGTAGATCTAGCATAATTGAGCGGAGTTGATCGGGCGCCTAGAGATAGGGTTACGAGATTTTACCGGATTAGGGTGAAACCTAATATGGGAATCCATTGATCGATTTACTGCTTCCTTAGGGGGTTATTATACGAGAACAAGAGTTCCACTAATTAACCTAAGGTTAGACGTTATTTGCCTCGAGAGAGGGTTTAATATAGGTTAGGGAGTCTCATGGATTAAGCTAAGTAAAGAAATCATATGGTTTGGGGAATAAAGGATAAGTGAAGTCATAGGTGGATTCTTCCTGAGGGTATCGTCTTTATCAACTGAGTTTTCCTAAAGTCTTTCTCCAGTTCAATCTTTTGTCTTTGCATTTAGTCTAAGTATTTCGTTAGTTTAATAATCCAATCACTCCATATTTTAGGCTAAATAATAGAAAGAAAGTAAGTAGTAGTACTTTTAGGTTCCCTTGGGTTCGATAAGATATTCTTGCCTGAGTTATACTACTATTCGATAGGTGCACTTGCCTCTATTGTTGTCGCAGTCAGTCTACAGGTTCGATCACTCTTTTATAAATATTAAAACTTGACTATTTGACACGATCAGGAGTCCATAGATCGAGTTAATGCAATTCTAGGGGTTTTAATTAGAAAGAAATTTCAATTAATCAACCTAGGGTTAGACGTTAGTAGCCTCGAAAGAGGTATTAATATAAATTAGGGAATCCTACGGATCAAGTCAAGTGAATAAATCATCTGATTCAGAGTTACATAACAAGTGAAGTCTTGGTGGATTCTTCCTCGGGTATTGTCTTAATCAATTGGTTTTCCCCCCAAGTATTTCCCCAATTCATTCTCTTTGTCTTATCATCTTTAGCTTAGTAGTTAGTTAATTTTAGATTAAACAACAACTCTTTTAATTTTTAGGTTAAATAATAAAAAGAAAGTTAGTATTAGTACTTTTGGCTCCTTTGGGTTCAAAAATCTAGTATTGCCACTAAACTATACCACTGTTCGATAGGTGCACTTGCCTCCATCTTTGTCTTAGTTAGTTTCTAGGTTCGATCTTTATTTTTATAAATTTTTATGACTCTGACATACGATCAAGTTTTTGGCGCCGTTGCCGGGGAACTAAAATATTAAGAAAGCTCAATTTTTATTACGTTAGCCATATTTTTTTATTTTATTTTGCAATTAAATATTATTTTTACTTTTCTAATTTTCTTTTTCTTTTTCTTTTCTTGGTAGGTACCTCTAGTTTATGACTAGAAGGAACCCGACAGGACCACTACTTTTCGATAATGAAATTGAAAGCACAGTTCGCAGAAACCAAAGAGAAATAAGGAGAAGCCTATAATACATACAAGAAAAGCAAGAAGACGACATTAACACGAACGAAGAGATGGCTGAAAATAATTTGCTACCTCCAAAGGTGGCCGAACATCATGCTCCTCGAACTATGTATGATTATGCTAAACCTAATTTAACAAGAACTGAGTCAAGTATTGTTAGACCTGCTATAGCTGTTAATAATTTTGAACTGAAACCTAACACTATACAAATGATACAAAAATTTGTTCAGTTTGATGGTTTGCAGGATGAGGATCATAATAATCACTTGGCATACTTT
The DNA here is from genome assembly GCA_025506655.1 of Gossypium rotundifolium. Lineage (NCBI taxonomy): Eukaryota > Viridiplantae > Streptophyta > Magnoliopsida > Malvales > Malvaceae > Gossypium > Gossypium rotundifolium. The sequence goes on from CP106727.1 coordinate 15,297,051, forward strand.
CAAAATTAATGGTGTTTCTGATGATGCAATCTGTCTTCAGTTATTTCCCTTTTCTTTGAGGAATAAAGCTAAACAGTGGCTAAATTCTCTTCCACGAGGGTCAATCACTACATGGGAACAAATGACCGAAAAATTTTTATTAAAATATTTTTTACCGGCCAAAATAGCCAAATTAAGGAATGATATCTCTTCTTTTGTGTAGATGGATTTAGAAACATTATACGATGAATGGGAGAGATACAAAGATCTATTGAGAAGGTGCCCACACCATGGATTACCCTTGTGGCTACAGGTCCAAACCTTTTACGACGGTGTGAACCCTTCAACAAGACAATTGATTGATTCAGCAACCGGCGAAACCCTAAATAACAAAACTTTTGAGGTGGCTTATGAGTTTATAGAGGAGATGTCACTGAACAACTATCAGTGGCAAGTTACAAGGACAAGGCCAAAAAAATTGTCGAGTTTTCAACCTCGATCGCAGTAACCATGCTATCAAATCAGGTAGAGATATTAAATAAAAAGGTTGATCATTTATGTGGTTCTTTGCAGGTATATCCAGTTATGCAATGTGAGTCAAATCTAGGAAGTGTGGCGAATCCTGAGTACCCACCCTACAATCTTGGCAAGGAAAGCGAACAGATGAACTCTATGGGTAATAATTTAAATCACAAAATAACCCTTATAGTAATACCTATAATCCAGGTTGGAGGAACCATCCCAATTTCTCATGGGGTGGTCAAGGAAATCAGAGACAACAACTTCCTCCAAACTTCCAATAATAGCCCTATCCACAGGAAAAGAAGCCAAATCTTGAGGAGATGCTAACAAAATTCATAGCGGTGTCAGAAACTCATTTCCAAAACACCGAAACAACACTTAAAAATCAACAAGCATTGATTAAAGGAATTGAGAACCTATTAGGGCAACTCGCTAAGCTGATCTCCGAATGACCACAAGATAGCTTGTCAAGTAACACCGAGACTAACCCAAAAGAGCAAATTTAAGCCATAACAGCTCATAAAAGTGAAGGTTTAGTAGAATCTGAACTTGAGCCAAGGCAAGAACATATGGTAAGTGAAGGTAAGGTTGAGGTAAGCCAAGAAAAGCCAAAACTGGTAATTAAAGAATACCAACCTCGTATACCATATCCCGATGCGATAAAGAAAGACAATTTAGATGAACAGTTCGGTAAGTTTCTTAAACTTTTAAAGAAATTACATATTAACTTACCATTTCTAGAAGCTCTTTCACAGATGCCAGATTCAAGAAAATTTTTAAAAGATCTCTTGACAAATAAGTGGAAGTTAGATGAGAAGTTGCATGTAGAATTAAACATAGCGTGCTCAGCAATGTTACAAAATAGACTATCATGAAAATTAAAAGATCTAGGGAGTTTTACAATTCCATGTTTAATTGGTAGTTTGACTATTAATAATGTGTTAGCTGATTTAGGGGCAAGCATAAATGTTATGCCTTCTAAATGTTTAAATGGCTAGGTCTAGGAAACCCAAACAAACTAGGATGAGTATTCAATTAGTTGATAAGACTATTCAAATTCCTAGGGGTATAATTGAAAATGTACTAGTTAAAATTGATAAATTCATATTCCCAGTAGACTTTGTTGTTTTAGATATGGATGAAGACAATAGTATTCCCTTAATTTTAGGAAGGCCCTTTTTAGCAACTGCCAGATCTAAAATTGATGTTAGTAAGGTGAATTAACACTTCGTATAGGTGACGAATCAATTAGCTTTCAAGCTCTCGACTTAACTAGTACATCGAGTGATAAAGGTGAGAACGTAAATTCTATTGATAACCCTTCGGTTAAACCTTCTCTACAGGAAGCATCATGACGCTACATATCTGAGCTAGTTCATAAAATTCTACCAATGAAAAAGAAGGTGAAGGCTATTTGATGACCTAGATGAGTGGAATCAAAGGAGGAATCCACCACAAGTAAAACCAAAGCAACCCCCAGACGAACTTATAGGAATGACAAATCACTTCAAAATAGGAGAGCAGGTACTATTGGGGAAAACAGACCCTCGAATCGCCATTTTAGACCTCAATATAAACGAAGAGACACCTTTTAAGGTAATTAATGTCTTCCCATATGGCACAGTCGAGGTAAGCAATTCTACATTTGGCACTTTTAAGTTAAAGGCTACTCGACTCAAATTATATAATGATAGCATGAGAAAGGATTTTTCACTCCTTAAACCACCATGAATGTACGAATGAGAGGGAAGTCTAGCTTAAGACTTTAAACGAGCACTTCTCGGGAGGCAACCCAGTGCTAACCCTATTTATTTTTATTCTCTTTCTTCTAGCACCTAACTACAAACTAACCAAGGTAATGAAGCATAGATTTTTGTACCACATGGCCTCACACACGACCGTGGCTGTGGCCGTGTGGACGCTACAAATTTTCACACTGGCATGGCAGAGATAGTATGAAACAGGACGAAAAATATCTTCAAGTCACGGGCCCCAACTAAACACCACGGCCGTGCGATGCAATCGTGGCTAACACTATTTTAGATGCATGGGCATGGCTACCTGCACATGGGCATGAGAGAAACAAAGGAAGCATAACATGGCCATGAGACACAGCCGTGTGATTTGACACGCTCATAAAACACGGGCATGGGATGTACCAGACCTGAATTTCTATTTAAAACACCCTCTCCCCTTCTTACCTACTCCCAATTCCTTTCTCGTCCACACCCCTTACATTCCCTTTCATTTTCATTTCCATATTGTTCTTCATTCCCCTAACTCAAGATCTAACCATGCCCTGCCAAAGAAATAGAAAGATCCTATCCCAGTCTCCCTGTGCGAAATCGATCTATATAAATTTATGCCGGCCACTTCAAGCCACACGACCGTGTGCCATGGCCATGCCCCTGTCATGGAAAAGAGGAGTTTCACTCAAATTTGGATACTTAAAGGTAAAGAAACACATTCCAAAGCCTATTCAAAAGGTAAAGATTCCAAAGCCTATTCAAACACCCGAGTAGGAGTTATACTTGAATTAGGATACTTAGGGGCCAAATAAAGTATTCCAAGAGCCTATATAAACACCCCTTGAAAGGGGCGGTCAGTTAGGCAGTCAGCTAGGCCAAGAAGCCGAGCCAAAAGGTTAGATTCGCAGGAATCACTCGAAGATAGCTAGTTGATCCATCTCAAGAAGCCAAAATTCTACTCAAGACGGCGGATCTCTCCTTCAATTCCTTGAAGGGGTTTTAGGGATTTCTTATGTTTTGTTTTATCTTTTCTCTTGAGATATTTTATTTTATCATTATGACCTAAACCCTTCAGATGCCTGAAGGGGATGAAACCTAGATGAATCTTGTTATTGTTTTCTAAACTATATGATAAATACTTAGTTTGTTCTTAATTATGTGTGCTTAATTCTTGTGTTAATATTTTTGGGATATTGATTCAAGTTGAATGTGCTTAGGTGGTGGAGCAAAAGTCCCTGCTTAAGAGTAGATCTAGCATAATTAAGCAGAGTTGATCGCACACCTAGAGATAGGGTGACGAGATTTTGCCGGATTAGGGTGAAACTTAATATGGGAGTCCATAAATCGAGTTAATGTGATTCTAGGGGTTTTAATTAGAAAGAGATGTCAATTAATCAACCTAGGGTTAGACATTATTCGCCTCAAGAGAGGGTTTCATATAAATTAGGGAGTATTATGGATCAAGCTAAGTGAATAAATCATCTGTTTCAGTGCTAGATAACAAGTGAAGTCTAGGTGGATTCCTTCAAGGGTATCATCGTAATTAACTGAGTTTTTCTAAAAGTTATTTCCTCAATTTGTTCTTTTTGTCTTTGCGTCTTAGTTAGTAATTAGTTAGCTTTTAGTTTAATCAATCAATCAATTCATATTTACTCTAAATAATAGAAAGAAAGTGAGTATTAGTACTTTTAATTCTCTTGGGTTCGACAATCCGGTCTTGCCTAAACTATACTACTGTTCGATAAGTGCACTTTCCTTAAGTCGTTGTCAGAGTTAGTTTCTAGGTTCGATCATTCTCTATTATAAATTTGAAAACTCGACAATTCAGACGATCAAGTTTTTGGAGCCGTTGCCGGGCAATTAAAATATTAAGAAAACTCTATTTTTATTACTTTAGCCATTATTTTTTATTTTTCGTAATTAATTTTATTTTTTATTGTTTTTGCTAATTTTATTTCTTTCTTTGCCTAAGCAGGTACCTCTAGTTTATGACTAGAAGGAACCCGATAGGACCTCTGATATACGATAGTGATATCGAAGCTAGGAATCGCAGAGAAATCAGGCGAGCCTTAAATTACCAAGAAGAACAGTAATAAGGCAAATCCAATCCTACTGAAGGGATGGATGAAAATAATCCACCACGAGATGTGACAGATGCTCTGCGTACTATGTATGATTATGCTAAACTTAATTTAACAGGAGTAGAATCTAGTATTGTTAGGCCTGCTATAGCTGCTAATAATTTTGAATTAAAGCCTAAAACTATACAAATGATTCAACAATTTGTTCAATTTGATTGTTTGCAGGACGAAGACCCGAATACTCATATAGCTAATTTTTTAGAGTTTTGTGATACCTTCAAAATAAATGGTGTTTCTAACGATGCCATACAGCTTCGGTTATTTCCCTTTTCATTAAGCAATAATGCTAAACAATGGTTAAACTCGTTACCAAGAGGGTCAATAACCACATGGGATCAAATGACTGAGAAATTTTTATTAAAATATTTTCCATCACGGACAAATTACGGAATGATATTTCTTCTTTTGTGCAGATGGATTTAAAGACATTATACGATGCATGGGAGAGGTACAAGGATCTCTTGAGGAGATGTCGCTAAATAACTATCAGTGGCAAGTTACAAGGACAAAACCAAAAAATCGGTCGAAGTTTTCAACCTCGACACAGTAACCATGCTATCAACACAGATAGAGATGATGAACAAAAAGCTTGATAGTTTGTGTTCTTCGCAGGTACATCCAGTAATGCAATGTGACTGATCGTTGTTTTGTCGAGTTTTAAAATTTATAAAGAATATGATCAAACTTGGAAACTAACTCTGACAATGATTATAGGCAAGTGTACCTATCGAACAGTAGTATATCTTAGGCAAGATCGGATTGTTGAACCCAAAAGAACTAAAAGTACTAATACTCACTTTCTTTTTATTATTTAGACAAAAAATGGAGAGATTGGTTGATTTAATCTAATTTAACGACTACTAAGCTAAAGACACAAAGGCAAAAAGAACAAATTGGGAAATAACTTGATGAAAAACTCAGTTGATCATGACGATACCCTTAGGAAGAATCCACCTAGACTTCACTTGTTATTTAACACTGAATCATACGATTTATTCACTTAGTTTGATCCATAAGACTCCCTAACGTATATTAAACCCTCTCTCGAGGTGAATAACGTCTAACCCTAAATTAATCAGTGGAACTCTCGTTCTCTTATAATAACCCCTTAGAATAGTAGTAAATCGATCTATGGACTCCTATATTAGGTTTCACCCTAATATGGCAAAATCTCGTAACCCTATCTTAAGGCGTGCGATCAACTTCGCTTAATTATGCTAGATCTACTCTTAAGTAGGGTCTATTCCTCCTCCACCTAAGCACATCAGATTTGGATTAAGCATGCACAATTAAGAACAAACTAAGTATTTATCATATAATTCAGAAATCAATAACAAGATTCATCTAGGTTTCATCCCCTTTAGGTTTTTGAAGGGTTTAGTTCATAACGAATAAAGAAAACATCTCAAGATAAAAGATAAAACAAAACATAAGAAATACCTAAAACCCCCTGAAGGAATTAAAGGAGAAATCTGCCATCTTGAGTAGAATTTCGGCTCCTTGAGATGGATCCACTAGATATCTTCGAGTAATTCCCTTAATTGAACTGCTCTGGCTTCGGCTCTTTGGCCTCGCTAAACGCCTCACGCCCCTTATCAGGTTACACTTAGGGTGTTTATATAGACTTTTGGAATGCTTTAATTGGCCTCTAAGTGTCCCGATTCAAGTACACTTCCTACTCGGTGTTTGAATAGGCTTTGGAATGTGTTTCTTTGCCTCAAAGTATCCAAATCCGAGTGAAATTGCACTGTCACACGGCAGGGGCATGACCATGGTATACGCCCGTGTAAATCATTTTTAGGCCGTGTCTCAATTCTGTATATTGGGGCACGGCCATGTAAATCGTGGCTATAACACCCCAAACTCGGCCCATGCATCATGACCGGATCTGGTATGCTACAGGGTTGACTGTTGAAAACTTTGCTTTGAAGGGTTTTAAAAATCTCAGTTTATTTTAGCCGATTAATCATTAATTGTGACATTTTTGAAGAAACTTTAACATTTGTGTTGAACATGCTGGAAAAACCTATTTTCCTTTGATTTTATAATTAAGACTTTGAAAACGTAAGTTTATAAGATGTAACATAACGAAAAAAAAGATATAATTCGATAACCTAAGTTATGGAGGCCTTATTACAAAAATAATCCCAAAATTGAAACGTAAAGAAAAACTGAAAATAGTCTTATGAAGATAAAAGACTTGATGGCCCCTCTAGTCCACCTCAGCTCCCATGTCCACGATCTACTGCTGATCTGAAAAGTTGGGAAAAATAAAAGGGTGAGTCACCAAGACTCAGTGTGCAAATCCCGAAAACACATAAAAGCCTTGAGGCCCACAAACACATTATGGTCCTTGGCCCATACACAATGGCAACAGAATATCTACATGCAACATGTCTGATCCCAAACCTAAGAGTCCATTCTCAACACACCCCGTACCAACCATCACACCGTGGGGATTTCTACAATAAACCCTCCATCCGCTACACACCATATCAACAGCTGTGCTGCCTGTCATAAAGATCGATCACTATGTGACCTATGTGGCAAAGCCATCGATTGCTATGCGACCTGCTCCCCTTCATCATATCAATCACATCCCATGCATACATACATGCAAGAATTAGAACATTAAACTATCTAAATAGATCACAGACTTTCACATACTTCGATACACATAGAAGTTTCTATGATTACGTGGTGGCATCCCTTGCCTACCCTTTCTGGGTAATACGACTGTTCATACAGCCTCATTTTCCAGCTTTTAGCCCATAACATATACATATAATACAGATTAACTAGTGTGATAGAGATCTACACACCTAATTACCGACAGGATAGTACTTTCTATGTCGACACTATCAAAAGTCGATACGACTGCTAACTGCCTAAGGTTTTGCTTCGAAGCCGGTCCACAACCCAGCGGCCAATCCCGAACTGCTGACACGCGCATTTCTTGAACTTTGGGGCTGGGACTATAGATCCAACCCCTTCCTTCGATTTGCTAACATTCAATTCCATGAATGACCTTAGTTAGAGGATACTATAATGATTACTTAACGAGGCATTAGGTTAAGGCACAATAAGGAAAAGAAACCGATTGAACACTTAGGGAGAATCGAAACCCTTACCTTAAAATCCCGAAAAGAGAGATATGAGGTCAGAGACTAACGGTTCTGGCTTTTAGATCTACGTGATCTACCTCACTTCTCGAATGTCGCCCACCACGTAGACACAAGAAACCAACAATCCCTTAGCCTTTTGGCTTTGTCTTCTAAAAACCGAAAGAGAAAGAAAAAAGAAAAAAATTAGATCAGAAGAAATCTACACCTACCTTTATGGAGAATTCGGCAACCCCTTGAAGATTTCAGCTTAATGGAAAAATTAGCACAAGAGGAAAAAGAATGAAGAAGAGAGTGAAATAAGAGGTTTCGGCTTCTGAAGAAATCAAAAGAAAAGATTGCAGGGATTGACTGGGGTTTCAGCTTGCAGGAGAGAACAGAAAATGAGAGAAAAGATTAAGAGAATGGGGTTCAAATGCAAGAATTGAAGAGATATCCCCCCTAATTAAAGAGAATTTTGGCACTCATCTCTCAAAAGCCAAAAATGCCCCTTCCTCGAACTAAAAACTAGTCAATTAATGAGGGAAATTTTGGCACCCCTCTAGCATATTGAAACCGATTTCTTCCCCCTCCAAGAGATGGAAATTCGGCCACCATTGGCTGTTCAGCAGATAACTCCTATTCTTTCTCCCTTATCTTTATCCATTTACACCTCCAAAAGAGGCCTAAATAACACCACCTCTTCCTTCCTTTATCAGCACATTATCCACATTATCCAAGTCATTTAATCCCTCATAATTTTAAGCCCTATTGTCGTCCCACTTGTTCCTCCTTTAAGTGCCAAAATAGCCCAAATACATGGGCTCCAAGCGGCCATAACTTGGGCCTCTTCACCTACTAATGACGCCACCTTATAGCTCATTTGTAGCACCCCTTACTACTGGGCCACAAGCCCATTTTGTAATTTAAACCACAGATACCATCTTTTAAACCCTATAGTGTCCAAACAAAAATTTAACCAAGGCCTCAGCCCTATCCCCCCAATTCGGATCCCTAACACTCTAATTAACACATTACACATAACTACACATTAAACGCATAGGCCCATTAATTCAGGATGTTACAATTCTACCCCTTTAAAGAAATTTTAGCCTCAAAATTACCTGATCAGAATAGATGCGGGTATTGCTTCCGCATCGCTTCCTCTGGCTCCCATGTAGCCTCCTCATAACCGTGATCCCGCCATAGAACCTTAACTAACGGAACTGTTTTCCTTCGCAACACTTTGACATCATGATCAAGGATTTCCACTGGTTCCTCTTCAAATGATAAATCATGTCTTACTTCGATTTCTTCCACAGACACCACATGAGATGGATCCGAACGGTAATGTCTTGGCATAGAGACATGAAACACATTGTGAATCTGGCTTAACTTTGAAGGTAGCTCTAGCTGATAGGCTATCGGCCCTACTCGTTTTAACACCCGATAAGGTCCGATAAATCTGGGACTTAATTTACCCTTCGTCCAACCCTCAGTACTTTCTTCCATGGCGACACCTTCAAGAACACCTTCTCACCCACCGCAAACTCTATGTCCTTACGCTTCAAGTCTGCATAGGACTTCTATCGGTCCGATGCTTCCTTTAGTCGAGCTTGAATTAACTCAACCTTCTCTTCTATCTCGGTAACCAACTCCGAACCCAAAATCTGACGTTCCCCTAATTTCGTCCAACGGTGGGAGTCGACACTTCCGCTTTGCCTGGCGCTTCATAGGGCACCATCTGAATACTAGACTGGTAGCTATTATTGTAAACAAACTCCGCCAATGGTAAAAAACTCTTCCCAACTACCTTTGAAATCAATGACACATCCCCTCAACATGTCCTCCAAGATATGAATTACCCGCTCAGACTGTCCATCTATCTGAGGATGAAACGCTGTACTGAAATCCAACTTTGTACCCAATGCTTGATGCAAAGCCTTTCAAAATTACGACGTGAACCTTGGGTCCCTATCCGATATGATCGATAATGGTACTCCATGCAACCTCACCACCTCCGCTATGTATAGCTTAGCCAATTTTTGTAAAGTGTAATAGACTCGTACGGGTATGAAATGAGCAGATTTCGTCAAGTGATCAACAATCACCCAGACTGAATCTTTCTTAGTAGGCGTAAGGGGTAACACACTAACAAAGTCCATTGTGATCCTTCCCCACTTCCGTTGTGGAATCTTTACTAGCTGCAAAAACCCTGATGGTAACTGATGCTCCGCCTTTACCTGCTGACAAGTCAAACACTTACTCACCAATTCAGTTACCTTACGCTTCAAGCCCGCCACGGGCGATCCATAAATCTCGATACATCTTACTCCATCTGGGGTGCATAGCGTATGAACTTCCATGCGCTTCTTGCGAAATCCTATGCCTCAATTTTGGATCTTTTAGCATGCAAACTCTCCCTTGAAAACATAACAGTCCTTCCTCGTTCATACTGAAGTCCGTCGATCCATCACTTGATCCTACATGAAACTTCTCCTTTAGCAACTTATCGATCTGCTGGTTCTCCTTAACCTGACTGACCCAAGAGGGTTTCACTTGAAGTTCAGCTAATAAACTCCCATCATCATATAAACCAAGGTGAGCAAACATTGCTCTCAAGTCAGAGATCACTTTACGACTCAAAGCATCCGCCACCACGTTAGCTTTACCCGGATGATACTCGACTGAGCAATCATAATCCTTTAACAACTCGATCCACCTCCTCTACCTTAGATTCAACTCCTTCTGGGTCAAAAGGTATTTTAGGCTCTTATGATCGGTGTAAATAACAGATTTCTCCCCGTATAGATAATGTCTCCAAATCTTTAAAGCAAAAACCACCGCCAACTCCAAATCATAGGTGGGATAATTTTCTTCGTGTGGTCTTAACTGCAGAGATGCATACGCAACAACCTTTCCATCTTGCATCAACACGCATCCTAGTCCCATGTGTGATGCATCATAATAAATTATGAATTTTTTTCCAGCCTCCGGCTGAATCAATACCGGAGCCTCCATCAAAATCCTTTTCAACTTCTCGAAACTCTCTTGCTGCTTACTAGACCAAATAAATGGAACTCCTTTCCATAATAACTTAGTCAATGGTGCTGCGATTGAAGAAAATCCTTCAACAAACCTTCGATAGTACCCGGCCAGTCCAAGAAAACTCTAAATTTTCACCACGGACTTAGGTGGCTTCCAATCCAATACCGCTTCAATTTTTTGAGGGTCAACCCTAATGAACCCTCTTCCGACACAACATGGCCTAAAAACGTAACTTTTCTTAGCCAAAATTCACACTTACTAAATTTGGCATACAGCTGCTTCTCCCTCAAGATATGCAAAACCACTCGAAGGTGTAAGTCATGTTCCTCCTCCGATCTTGAATAAACTAGGATATCATCTATGAATACCACGACAAACCGATCCAAGTAGGGTTGGAATATTCGATTCATCATGTCCATAAATGATGCTGGCGCATTGGTCAATCCGAATGGCATTACCATGAACTCGTAATGGCCGTAGCGAGTCCTAAAAGCCATCTTATGAATATCTGCCTCCTTGACCTTAAGCTATGGTATATTGACCTCAGATCTATCTTTGAAAAGACTGAGGCTCCCTTCAACTAATCGAACAAGTCATCGATCCTTGGCAATGGGTATTTGTTCTTGATTGTTAGCTTTTTCAACTGACGATAGTCAATGCACATACGCATTGATCCATCTTTCTTCTTGACAAATAACACCGGCGCTTCCCACGGTGACACACTTGGTTGAATAAACCCTCTATCCAGCAACTCTTGAATCTGCACTTTCAATTCCACCAACTCCTTTGGCGCCATCCTATATGGGGCAATAGATGCTACCACTGTTCCCAAAAAAGATTGATACCAAACTCCACTTCACGATCCGGGGTAGTCCCGAAAGCTCTTCTAGAAAAACATTAGGAAACTCCTTCACCGTCCTAACGTCCCTAGCAGTTAGGTCCTTGGCTTCTAGAGCCCGAACAAACATTAAAACTGCCTCGCATCCTTTTCTCACCATCCTTTCTACTCTTAGGGCAGTCACTACATTTGACAGACAGTTCCACCTTTCTCCTATCACCAACACTTCACAAGCTTCGAGGGTTTTCAACACTATACGTTTGGCTGCACAATCTAAATTAGCTTGATACTTCACCAGCCAGTCCAGGCCTAATATTAAGTCAAACTCCCCGAACAGTAATTCCATCAGATTCGTCCAAATAACTATTCTTGAACTTCAAAGGGTACCTCCCGATAGAGTTTAACTATTACCACAGATTGTCCTAATGGGCTAATTACAGTCATTGCCCTAGGGGTAATCTCGAAATCTAAACTTAAAGTTCCAGACACACTACTAGCAACATATGAATGTGTCGAGCCAACATCAATCAATGCAGTGTAAGGCAAACCAAATATTAAAATGTACCGATTATAACATCCGGTGCGTCAGCCTCCTCACGACGTCTAGAAGCATAGACTAACCCCGGCTGTCTCGCCTCAGGGTTTCTTGCCCCTCAACCTGGTGCTCCATGGCCTCGACCGAAATTGCTACCACCTCTAGCTGGACCACAACCCCTCTACGGCTATTGACCCCCTCTACCTGGCTGAGCATTTTCTTGCCCTGCGGGTCTTACATCGCTCCGCGGCTGTGGACATTCTTTAATCTAATGGTCCAGAGATCCACACCTAAAGCACTTTCCACTGCCTACCCAACACTCACCTACATGGAATTTACCACAGCGAACACACCTCCGTGTCTGGTTAACAGAAGGTCTCTCCACCCGATTTGGCCCATCCGACCTAGGTCTTTTCTGAGTACACCCAGCTACTCCTGAAAATCTAAAATTCCTCTTACTCCACTTCTATCTTTATCCCGATTCAACTTTTCCATTTGCTTTACCTCCCTAGCTATCTTAGCCTTCTTCATAAGCACAACAAATTCCCTCTCCTGCTGTGGAGCTATCAAAACACGTAAATCATCCTTCAGGCCATTTTCAACTTGAACACACCGTTCATGTTCCGTGGCCACTATCCCTCGAGCATAACGGCACAAGCGTAAGAATTTCACTTCATACGCTGCCACTGACTTACTTCCCTGAACCAGATTCAGAAATGCTTTACAATGCGCGTCCATATAACTCGTTCCAGTTTACTTACTCTGAAACGCCGTTCAAGTAATCCTGGTGATACGGTTAGCCATTATACCATCCATAATCGTAAGCCACCATTGATAAGCTTCATTCCAAGAAGAAGGACACTACTCCTTTCAACTTCTCTTCCGGTGAAATACGATCATCCATTATCGTTCGACCACCTCAGACCAATACTCAATTGTACTCGGGCCTATCCTGAAATTCCCTAAACACTACGCCCCATTAGCTCTAATTTGCTCAAAGCAGTTTACGGGCTCCTGTGCCCATGCACGCTTTAACAACCCTCTCTAACACCCTCAACATCGCTGAGATACCACATCATCTCTAGCGATCGATCACGAAATTTTACCTCCATAGCTGGTGGCACTGGTAACTCATTCCCTGACTCGTGACGAGACCCTACCGATTTCGACACAGTAATCCTGCCTCTACCTCGGCCACGCACACCACGTCCTCTAGTGCTCATTCTGCCAATTCGCGTTTAGTTGATTAGGAATTTTATGAATTATTAATTTCTTCCACTAATTAATAATGAACAATCTTATGGAAAGTAGTTTTAACAGTAGTTCTTTCAAATTTGAACTCTATCTACAAAGTTCATTCTCAGGTTTGTATTTTCTAGCTCTAGAATCCACATACATTCAACCATATCACATCAACATACAAGTAGCATTCGTGAACTCATATTCATCATATAAGGGTATTTTTGTCATTTTACTACCTAGGGGTACTTTCGTAATTTTTATCCTACAGGGGTATTTTTGTAATTTTCCAAAATAGAGTATCTTGGTGATTTTACAAAATAGGGGTATTTTGTTAATTTTTCAATCCGAGGGTATTTCAGTAATTTTGTAAATTTTTGGTAATTTTACAAATCCATGGTATTTTGGGAAGTTTTCACAAATCAAGGGTATTTCGAAAATTTTACTAAACTAGGGATACAGGTAACTTTACAAAAATACGGTGGCTGGTCCCTTTCGGGTTTTAGTTATAAATTTTGGCGATCAACAAGCCCTCTCGCTTAGAGTGAACAAACACTACGCACTGGTAGGATTCCATGAAGAGGAGGTGAGCATAGGGCGCTTAAATACCAAGCTCTCCTGGATCCAATCCGAGACATGCATATGCTGTTACCACACCCTAACCACATGACTTGTTCACGGACATGTTTAATTAGAAATTAAGTCTTATGAGATTTCAGGAATTGTTTATACTAAACCTAAAGTCCATAAACTCTAGCATACTAGCCTACGTCCCTAGAGAGCCCATCAAGCCCAACATGCATATCACATAATGAGTTTAAAATACTAGCCTGCATGGATCGGGTGCCGATAGACTCGAAGGCCATATCTCAACCAAACTTTTCTCAAACTTACATCACTTTTACAAATCACTATTGGACTCATTTCACAGCCCGAGTTTTGAACTGGGCTCTGATACTAAAATGTAACACCCCAAACCCGGCCTATACGTCATGACCGGATCCGGTATGCTACGGGTTGAATGTTGAAAACTTTACTTTGAATTATTTTGAAAATCTCAGTTTATTTTAGCCTATTAATCATTAATTGTGACATTTTTGAAGAAACTTTAACATTTGCATTGAACATGCTGGAAAAACCCATTTTCCTTTCATTTTATAATTAAGACTTTGAAAACATAAGTTTATAAGACGTAACATAAAGAAAAAAAAGATATAGTTCGATAACCTAAGTTATGGAGGCCTTATTACAAAAATATTACCAAAATTGAAACGTAAAGAAAAATTGAAAATAGTCTTATGAAGATAAAAGACTTGATGGCCCTTCGAGTCCGCCTCGGCTCCCATGTCCACGATCTACTACTCATCTAAAAGTTGGGAAAATAAAAGGGTGAGTCACCAAGACTCAATGTGCAAATCCCGAAAACACATAAAAGCCTTGAGGCCCACAAACACATTATGGTCCTTGGCCCATACACAATGGCAACAGAATATTTACATGCAACATGTCCCATCCGAAACCTAAGAGTCCATCCTCTACACACCTCCGTGCCAACCATCACACCGTGGGGATTTCTACAATCAACCCTCCATCCGCTACACACCACATCGAAAGACCGATCACTATGTGACCTATGTGGCAAAGCCACCGATAGTTATGCGACCTTAATAATATATCGACAGCTGAGCTGCCTCTCATAAAGACTGATCACTATGTGACCTATGTGGCAAAGCCACCAATAGCTATGCGACCTGCTTCCCTTCATCATATCAATCCCATCCCATGCATACATACATGCAAGAATCAGAACATTAAACTATCTAAACATATCACATACTTTCACATACATCGATACACATAGAGAAGTTTCTATGATTACGCACCTGACATCCCTTGCCTACCCTTTCTAGGTAATAGGACTGTTCATACAGCCTCATTTTTCAGTTTTTAGCCCATAACATACATATAATACAAATTAACTAGTGTGATAGAGATCTACACACCTGATTACCGACAGGACAGTACTTTCTATGTCGACACTATTAGAAGTCGATACGACTGCTAACTGCCTAAGGTTTTACTCTGAAGCTGGTCCATAACCCGGCGGCCAATCCCAAACCGCTGACACCACACATTTCTTGAACTTTGGGGCTGGGACTACAGATCCAACCCCTTCTTTCGATTTGCTGACATTCGAGTCCATGAATGACCTTAGTCAGAGGATACTATAATGATTGCTTAACGAGGCATTAGGATAAGGCATAATAAGGAAAAGAAACTGATTGAACACTTAGGGAGAATCGAAACCCTTACCTTGAAATCCCAAAAAAGTAATGTGGTTCGAAGGCTAACAATTTTGGCTTAGAAACCTAGGCGATTAGATCTCCTTCAAATCTCGAAATGTCGCCCAAAAAACACGAGATCATTACAAACATCAACTAATGCTATGTATCTCAAAAATCGAAAGAGGAAGTTTGAACAAAAGAAATCCTCTTACCTGTTGAGGAGAAATTGCCAAAGAAGAAGAGAGTGAAATCGAGCTGACTCGAGTTTTGGCTTGTAGAAGAGAATAGAGAATAAGAGAAAAGATTAAGAGAATGGGGTTCAAATGCGAATTGAAGAGATATCCCCCAATTAAAGAGAATATACCTCTCAAAAGCTACCCCCTCGAACTAAAACTGACAAAATGCCCTTCCTATGTGGTTCTAACTCTAGTCTTTCTCCCTTATCATCCATTCACACCTCTAAAGAGTTCTTTTATCATTATCCACATTATCCAAGTCATTTAATCCTCTAAATTTTAAGCCTTATTGCATTAGTCCCACTTCAAATACATGGTCATAACTTGGGCCTCTTCACTGCTAATGACACATGCTCCTTAGCGGACATGCGTAATTTAAACCACAGATAGTAAACATAGTGTCCAATTTAACCAAGGCCTCGACCTATCTTGAGCCCAATTCGCCCTAACACTCTAATTAACACATTACACATAACCACACATTAAACGACCGGCCCATTAATTCAGGATCTTATATATTTAACCATCCTCATGTACAACATCGTCTAAATGCCACGAGGTATCATGATGTAAGAGAGAAGTTTGAGCCTCGGTGTTGAGGGGCCAAAGTATAGCTAACCGAAGGTGATATCGACCCCATTGACAAAATGCCCTTCCTATGTGGTTCTATCAATGGTAGGCAAGGTCGAACACATGCCTCGACATGCACGATAAGTAGTAAACATCGTGCTTATTTACCACGCCGGTGTTCTCATGCCGACCAGTGATCGTATGAGCGATGATGGCGTGGATATACCATAAGGGTGGTCCAAGGGATGTCGCCTTAGAGCGACTGGGGTCGTAGACGCCCGTGGTGGGGGCTAAGCTCCACCAACAGTTCAGCGGAGTACGGTGGAGTTGAGATCTAACTCGGAGAGGTTATTTTCTTCTATAAATTCCTCCGTATAGAGTTCGAGTGTTGTTAATCGTGTCAAACAGTTGAGTTTTAATATTTATAAAAAGAATGACCGAACCTGTAGACTAACTACGACAATGATAGAGGCAAGTGCACCTATCGAACAGTAGTATAGTTTAGGCAAGAGTATCTTATAGAACCCAAGGGAACCTAAAAGTACTACTACTCACTTTCTTTCTATTATGTAGCCTCAAATATGGAGTGATTGGTTTATTATTCTAAAAAAAACTAATGAAATACTTAAACTAAATGCAAAGACAAAAGAGTGAAACTTTGGGAAAAGATTGTGGAAAAACTCAATTGATTACGATGATACCCTCAGGAAGAATCCACCTATGACTTCTCTTGTTATCTAACTTTTAATTCATCTAACTTCTTTACTTATCTTGATCCGTGAGACTCCCTAACCTATATTAAACCCTCTCTCGAGGCGAATAACATCTAACCTTAGGTTAATTCGTGGAACTCTCATTCTCTTATAATAACCCCCTAAGGAAGTAGTAAATCAATCAATGGACTCTCATATTAGGTTTCACCCTAATCCGAAAAAATCTTGTAACCCTATCTCTAGGTGCTCGATCAACTCTGCTTAATTATGTTAGATCTACTCTTAGGCAGGGTCTATTCCTCCTCCACCTAAGCACATCAGATTAAATTAAGCGACAGAATTAAGAACAAACTAAGTACATATCATATAATTTAAAATTCAAATAACAAAATCCGTCATAGTTTTCATCCCTTTCAAGTATCTGAAAGCTTTAGTTCATAACAAAATAAGAAAACATCTCAAGAGAAAAGATAAAACAAAACATAAGAAATCCCTAAAACCCCGTGAAGGAATTGAAGAGGAGATCCTCTGTCTTGAGTAGAACTTCGGCTTCTTGAGATGGATCAACTGGCTATCTTCGAGTAATTCCCTAAATAAAAGCTCGCGAAAACTCGCCTCAAACTCCCCTTAGAACAGCTGCCTTGGGTTGTTTATATAGGCTCCTTAGATGATTTACTTGGCTCCTAAGTACCTCTTTCAAGTAGAATTACTATTAAGGTGTTTAAGTGGACTTAGGAGTACGTTTCTTTGGCTTCAAGCATCCAAATCCAAGTGAAATTGCTCATTCCCGTTGTAGGGGCACGACCATGGCACACGCCCGTATAAGTCAACTTAAAGTCATGTGTTGATTCTGTTGATTGAGGCACGGCAATGGCACGGCCGTGGAAGTCGGGATTCAAGCCGTGCTTCAGGTCTGTCGATTGGGACACGGCCTTGCAAATCTTGCTTGGGGCATGTCTTTGAATGATTGGTGAGGCACGACCGTGTGACTTGAAGTCCAGGCCGTGCCAATTTCTTGGATTGGCCCAATTTGGTCCGTTTTAAACTTGTTTCTCATTCTTTTTATTCTCGGGTGCTTTCCAGAGTATAAGACATAAAAAGAAAGAATTAAGAGCATCTTTTTACATAAATTGAGGGCTAAATCATCCAAAAGCATACTAAATGTGGGATTAAAATATGTTACTTTTACAGTTTATCAAATACCCCCACACTTAAACTTTTGCTTGTCTCAAGCAAAATTTTCAACTTACAATTAAAATGAACTTTCCATAATTCATAATTCTTATCGACAATGTCTCATCATAATTCATAGATAATTTATACATGGATAATTCAACTCAAAGAGTCCTAAGGATTCAATCATGATAAGTCATACCTTTGTAGTACGAAAACATAGGTGTCTCCCCTTATCTAAGTAATTACCTTTAATTCAAAACTGACAAGGATTGACATCCTCACAAAAGATTCACTCAAATCACTTGAAGTGTTTAAGGTTCAAGAATAAGCACTCTAAGTCGAACCTGAAAAGTTAATCCCATAGGCTTACCTGAAAATCAAATGTGCACCACTGTATATGAGATGATACACAGATCAAAAGGTCTTTTATCAGGGTTGTAACGGGGCTAAGGTTAAGGGTGTGGATACAGGCTGAATTAGAGGGTTAGAATCGAGATCGAATTGACTAATTACCTAATCTAAAAACAATGAACTAAATATGAATATTTACATCGAATTAAAACTAATAATACCACTATTGATAATTACTCTATAATAAAGAGTATTTTCATCACTTAAAATTTGTTAGTACTTTAGTACGAGTTTTTCTTCAACAATTGGAGTTTAAATGCTCTAAGCTCTTTTGTATATTACTATTATTTAATAAACGTGGATTTTTTTAAGAAAAAAACTAAACTAATAAATGATAAATGTAACTATTGAACTAATATAATTCGGTAACTTAATCAAATCAAACTTCAATTAAAGGGTAGTCAAAAGAATGATGATAACAAATTCAAAGGGATTTTGGGTTAATATTAGTGGGTGAGTCAATAAAAAGATTGTTAGGATTGAACGGGGTTCACTAGGGGTTAAGTTGTAAAGGTAGGCTTTTTATGGAGTAGGTGGGTTAAACCTAGGTGCCTTTATCATCTCAGTATATCAAATCATTAATGTGGTCTTGACATGTATAAACGAGGCAAGTTCTAAAATAACAGTTCAAAGTTGACACACTCATAATTAATAAAGTGAGCACGAAAAATAATATATTTTCTATAAGGCTCAAAATCTCACAAAAATTATGGGTGTTTTTGACATCAATCCTTATAAATTCCAAATTTCAAGGTAGTACTCAAATTCAATTCAACAACCTATTAATTTTTAATTTTTAGAAAGTAGACTTATCATGCTCGATTCTCTAGTATTCTTCAAATTTAATCATCAATGCACAATTAACTATGACTTACTCTAAAACATATCAATAATAATCATAAATCATTAGAAATTTCACCCCAATTAGTAATATGAGAAAAATACTTTCGAACAAGTTTAAAATTCAGGATTTTTGAGAATAATGAAAAATTAGGCATTAAATTGAGAATTATGCAAAAAGTTAGGCACTTTTATCCCCCTCACACTTAAGATGTACATTGCCCTCGATGTACAAAGATAGGTAATAACAATTAATATAAGATCAAAAGAGAGGGATAGAGTGCCACTTCTTGAATTTTGGGTGATTTTCGGGAGGATGGCAGAGAAATATAAGTTGGAGGGGCCGATCTGGTGGGGTGTCTACCGATGATCTTTATGCTAGATAAAGAAATTGGGTAGCCTGCAAAGATATAGCCAAGAAATCTAAAGAAACATTAATAATATAGTAATATTATAATTAAAGATAAATGGAATAAAGAGAGGAGACTAACAAGAAAACTGAAATTGAAAGAAAGGACTAATGGACTAAGGAGTCCTTATTGTTGGATGGTTCGCAAGGTGGGTGTGACCTCTAAGGCTGTGGTGCGTGATTCCCAAGTAGCCTTTAAAACCTAAAACCAAGAACTAAATTAAAATAAACTAAACTAAGCATAAGATTGTTAAAGAGTAGGAAATTGAATCAAAAGAGAAAAAGAAAATAAAAACTATATGGTCTCAAAGACCCTTGGCTTATTGTTTGAATGAAGTGGCCGGCATGAACTTATATAGATCGGTCTCCCATAGGGAGATTGTGATTGGCCTTTTACACTTCTTCAACATGATTTTAGTGTAGCTCAAGAGTCTGAACACCTTTTTTAATGCAAGACAGAAAAATTGAAAGAAAAAGAAGGAGGAAAGAATGTGGGGGGAAATGGGAAGGGCTGTGGGGTTTAAATAGATTTTTTTGCTTCTGATTCTATCCCACGCCCGTGTATCTAGGACGTACTGCTTTGCAAGCTGTATCGCACGGCCGTGTTTGGAGGCGTGTTAGAGTGCCATGCCTATTTGTCTCTGCTGCCACGCCTGTTTCTAAAATGGCAGTGTTGACCCACGGCCACCTCGCACGGCCGTGGTGGGGTACGTGAGCCCGTGACTTCTATAGTTGGTTGGGGCAAGATTCGCACGGCCTCTGCTATGTCAGTATAGTGATTCGGAGTGCCTACACAGCCACGGCCACGGCCGTGTGCTAGACCATGTGGTCTGGGAATCTACAATTTTTTCAATTTATTGAATTCTAAAAGAGAAAATATAGATAAGAATAAAACCAAAACTACCAAATAGAAATTATCGTTAGTACTTGGGTTGCCTCCCGAAAAGCGCTCGTTTATAGTCTTAAGCTAGACTCTTCGAAAAAAATTTCAGGGAGGTTTAAAGGTTTGAACCCTTAAGCGTATAGTTCTATTTTCATGACAAAGTTCAAGTCGAGAAGCATTTACCTTGGAGCTGTCGAATGTTGCGTTGCTTACCTCAACTGTTTCGTGTGGGAAAATATTGTGTACCTTAAGAAGAATTTCTCCCTTTGGTTTCAGGTCTGTTGAAGTGATGTGGGGATCTGCTTTGTCTAACAGTACCTGGTCTCCTATTTTGTAGTGGTTTGATGTTCCTACGAGCTCTTCTTGTGGTTCCTCTTGTTTTACTTTGTGCGGTTCTTCTTTGATGTGTGTCCTCTGCTGTTCACACTTGTCGATCCTAAGGTCTTGTCCCTTATAGGATTCTTCTTTGTTGTTTTGGGACTTATGAATCGGCTTAAGGTTGTCTTTATGTGGTGTTTCCTGCGATGAAAGTTGAACAATTTGATTATCTATTGAAGTGGCTTTCTTACTTTCATCATCTGTTGTCATGGCCGAGTCGAGAGCTTGAAACTTAATCGATTCATCTCCTACGCGAAGTATGAGTTCACATGTGGCAACATTAATTTTAGTTCTAACAGTTGCTAGGAAAGGTCTTCCTAGAATTAAGGGGATTGAATTATCCTCATCCATGTCTAAAATAGTAAAATCTACTGTGAAAACAAATTTATCGATTTTTACAAGCACATCTTCAATAATGCCCCTAGGAATTCTAACAGTTTTATCAGCTAATTGAATACTCATCCTAGTTTGTTTGAGCTTCCCTAGACCTAGTCGTTTAAACAATGCATAAGGCATGACATTTATACTTGCCCCTAGATCAGCTAACGCATTACCAATAGTTAAACTACCAACTAAGCATGGAATCGTAAAACTCCCTAGATCTTTTTCTTTCTACGATAGTCTATTTTGTAACATTGCCGAGCATGTTGCGTTTAGTTCCACATAGTGCTCTTCATCTATTTTGCATTTGTTTGTCAAGAGTTGTCTTAAAAATTTCCTTGATTCTGGCATCTGGAAAAGAGCTTCAAGAAGGGGTAAGTTAATATGTAATTTCTTTAAAAGTTTAAAAAACTTATCAAACTGTTCTTATAAATCATCTCCTTTCAATGCTTTGGGATAAGGTATGCGAGGTTTGTATTCTTTGATTATTGGTTTTGGCTTTTCATGTGCTACCTCTATTTTACCTTTTTCTTCCTTGGTGTCTTGTGCCGTGGTGTGCTCGTCTACCTTTGTACCCTCTTGAGCTATGATGGCTTGGATATGTTCTTTTGGTTTTATTCATGTGTTGCTTGGTAGACGTCCTTGTTGACGTTCAAAAATCAGCTTCGTGAGATGTCCCACTGACTTAGTAAATTCTCCAACTTTATTCTCGATCCCTTTGATCGATTTTTGTTGTTCATCAAGTGCTGCTTCAGTCTTTTGGAAATGAGAATCTGTGGCTGCCATAAATTTTGTCAACATCTCTTCGAGGTTTGATTGCTTATCTTGTTGATATGGCTGATTTTGATAATTTGGAGGAGGTTGCTACCTTTGATTTCCTTGATTTCCTTGTCCTCCCCACGAAAAATTTAGGTGGTTCCTCCAACCTGTGTTATAAGTGTTAGTATAAGGATTATTATTGGATCTGAAATTGTTACCTATATACTTTGTTTGCTCATGTTCTGCTCCTGGTTGGTAGGGTGGGTACTCAGGATTTGCCATATTCTCACTCGCTTCGCATTGCATTATTGGGTGTAACTACAAAGAACATAGATTATCAAGCTTTTTATTCATCATCTCCACCTGTGTTGACAGCATTGTTACTGTGTCTATGTTAAAAACTCCGGCTGGTTTTGTTGGTTTGACCCTTGTAATTTGCCATTGATAAGTGTTCAACGACATCTCCTCAATAAAATCGTAAGCCGCTTCAGGAGTTTTGTTATTCAAAGTTCCACCGGTTGATGAGTTAATCATTTGCCTCGTTGAAGAATTCACACCGTTGTAAAAAGTTTGGGCTTGAAGCCACAAAGGTAATCCTTGGTGTGGACATCTTCTCAGGAGATCCTTATATCTTTCCCATGCATCATATAATGTTTCTGCATCATTCTGCACAAAAGAAGATATGTCATTCCTAAATGTGGCCGTTTTGGCTGGTGAAAAGTATTTTAAAAGAAATTTTTCGGTCATTTGATCCCATGTGGTGATTGACCCTCGTGGTAACGAGTTCAACCACTACTTTGCTTTATTCCTTAATGAAAAGGGAAATAACCAAAGATGAATGGCATCATCAGAAATGCTATTTATTTTGAAGGTATCAAAGAACTCTAAGAAATTAGCTATATGAGTATTTGGATCTTCGTCCTGCAAACCATCAAATTGAACAAACTATTGAATCATTTGTATTGTATTAGGCTTTAATTCAAAATTATTAGCAGCTATAGTGGGCCTAACAATACTAGATTCTGCTCCGGTCAAATTAGGTTTACCATAATCACACATAGTACGCGGAGCATTCTGTTCTTGCACATTTGGCGGTGGATTGTTTTCGTCCATCCCTTCAGTAGGATTGGATCTATCTTGTTCTTCTCTTTGGTAGTCTAGGGCTCGTCTAATTTTTCTACGATTTCTGCAAGTGGTAGCTTCAATGTCACTTTCGTACGATAAAGGTCCTCTCGGGTTCCTTATAGTCATAAACTAGAGGTACCTGCTAGGAGAAGAAAGAAAGAAATTTAGTGTAAATAAAAATCTAAACTAAAAATAAAAGTAAATTGTGAGAAAAAAATAAAAATAATAAAATAGTGGCTAATGTAAGAGTATGCCCAAAGATCAATCATGATATGGTTGTAATAACATACTTGATTTACCATGTTTATTAATATAAAGCGTTGTCATTATTATTTTAGTTTTTCCTTTTGTGTGTGCAAATAAACTGTTTGATAATAATGTCCTGAGAATAATATGATTATTCTTAAAATATCCTTAGTCAAGTATTATTGTTGACTAGGACAATAATAATGCATTAAGACTAACATGTAGTTGATTGATGATAAAGAGTTGTCATTGATATGGAGTGTCAAAATCAATGCATGAATATGTGTGTTAGAGAACAACATATTAGACTGACCCGCTATGAGTATGTTTCTTGGATTATTATGTAATTGTCACAACATTACTCATAGTGATTAACATGTATATGATCCTTAGACTTGAGATAATCATTATCCCAATATCGTGAGTCCTATATTTTGATACAGTCAAACGTACACCATAACTGGTTGTTCTATAAAGGCTGATGTTGGATATACCACAATCTATGTAGAGGGATATTGTTGATCAATATAGGATAAGTCCCTCCCATATAATGGGAGTAATATCTTAGGCCACTTGATTGAGTGAGACTAGAAATGCATGGCCATGCTCAAATAAGTTGACATGAGATGTCATACTAATTTGTATATCATAGTCTACCCAAGATATCAAGAAACATGGGATGGACTATACAAGTGTGACTATTCCATGACTTGTATCCATTCCAGAGATAAAGGACTTAAGGATTAATGCATGAAAGGTTAATCACAAAAAGTTATGTCGAATCATGACTTATTGTAACATAGGTAGCAATGATGCATTGCTAGATGCCACTCATTGTTTGTGACATTAAAATCGTTCTAGTATTACTACAAACGTTACAAGAACCTACAGGGTCACACCCTATGGTCGAAATGAATGGAATGAAACATAGTTGGTATTCTGTTTGATTGTTACATGAATTAAATTAATTGGGCAATCAAATATTGAATATATTATATGTACAATGATGTTGTACACATAATGAGAATTAATATATGAATTTGGTTCGTATATAAATTTAAATAAATATAGTTTACCGAAATCCATGTTATAATTAATATAATTATAATTTTCGGTTAAAACATTATTATATTTATTTAATTTTATAATTCATAAAAGATATACCGATTATAAAAGGTAATAAGTGATAAAAAACTTATTAAGAAAAACCCTAAGAATTTCCTTGGAAAAAGTCTAGCAGTCGTCAAGCAAATAAAACCTCTGAAAACAATTTTGAAGATTTCTGCCATTCATAGTCAAACTGGGTGGATTATATAGAGGGAGACATCGTAAAGGTTGCGGCTTGGTTCGACAGTAGATCAAAACTCTTGTTGCCGAGGCATCGATGTCTACTCAGATTGAAATTTTGATAACTTCGAAACCTTTATTTCACCCCGATTCATTCCTTACACATGGATTCATGGTTTGGATCGTCAGGATTAATTTTAGGGTCTGTTTGATAGGGAGAAAATGTTTTTCGAAAAACATTTTCCCCATTTTACAGTGTTTGTTTGCTTGGAAAATGAATTCCTAAGGAAAACATTTTCCAAAACACGGGTAATTTCATTTCATAGTTTTCGAAAAACGTCTTACCAATTTCTAAACAGTAAGAAATTTTCCAAACTCCTCTCTTCACTTTCTTCACCCTAAGGAAGAATTTCTCCTCTGCTGGTTCATCATCTCTTGGGGTAGAAGAGTAGAATCACCTCGTCTTCCTTCCTATACATCGCCAGTAGTAGTGGCGGAAACGGAAAAACAAACCATCACTTTCCCACGCAAACGTTTATCTCACCCCTCCGTGAACATCGGCTTCTTTCCGTTCTCCCAAATTTTAACATCTTCTATTCTTTCCCTCCTACCAAAAGCCTCTTTCTTTCTTTTCTTCTCTTCTTTTGTATTCAAAGGGTTTCAGATCGACGGTTCACATTTACAGGTATGCTAGATCTTGAATTTCAGTTCGATCTTTACAGTTGATCTCTCCGACATTCATTTCATTTGATTATCAATTTGGATTTTAATTTGAAATATGTTATATTTTGATATTCGATGTTTCGATCTACGTTATCCTAGATTAATCGGATATTTTTATGTCCATGTACCTGTATTTTAGGAAAATTGATGAGTTCAGATAAATTAGATTCTGATTGCGCCTTATGTTTCAAATTTTTTTCCTGCTCTTAATCTTTGCTATCTAGTCCATATGATGGTGGAACTGCTGCTTATTGTAAAGTTCATTTCCATCTTTTCCTTGGTCTCCAACTATCTAGATTTTAGTGAATGACCAGTCCTTTTGTATTGGAATACTTTGTGATTTTTTTCAAAAGCATTTTTCTTTCTTGTTACATAAGCTGTCAATTATTGGTAGTATTAGAATAATTAAGATCTCAAGAACACTGTTGATCTTCCGTTACAAGTTGAGATACTTTGTTAAAAACATGGTGGATAATTTCTTTATGCTTTACCTCTTTTTAATGGTTTGCTGTTAAAGCTTTTTTAACTATAATTTATTTTGGAGACAAGTTCTATAGAGTTTAGAGTTTGATCCAAAGTCACTTATTTTCTACTCCTTTGGCTAGTAACACTCTAAAATAAAGGAATTGGAAAATTAAATATCTACTTGTATCCACCAATTTTTTGGTGATCTTAATTGAATATCACCAAGAGGTCAAGGCTTCAAACGGTTGGACCTTTTCTTGATCTGGTGGATGCTATCCAATACATGTTATGAGGGTAGGTTAGAATAGCTCGATGTGTAATTTGGGTAAAAGTGCTAATCAATAATTAATAAAGAAAGGAAATGGTGATGGATTTAAACCTTTGTCCCTCTTTCATATTTTGTTTGGCACTGAATTACTCCTTCTATGTCAAGTAGTTTTTTTTTTTTTTTTTTGGCTTTGAGACATGCACAAAATGTTCTTTGTTGTAATATATAAACTCTGTTTTGGCTCTTTTGTCCGCTTGCCTACATTTTGTGATTATTCAATCGCCACATAGAACATATAGGGAAGTTAATTGATTCACACAAATAAATCAAATTTCTTCTATTAAATTGTTTTGATTGTCTTTTGAAATTGTCGTGGTAGTATTATCAACAATCATATCTCATCTTTGGAGGAAATAACATGAATGCTTGGACAAGAGTTCACTTCATTGTTTAATTAATTAATAGGTCCATTAATATTGCTTGATATATATATTTTAATTTGTTGGCATTGGGTTCTGTTCTTTCGTAGGTTCTTTTTACCCAAGAATAAGCACCCATTCTAACAATTAACTCTCTTTCCCTGGTGACATAGCTACTTTGTTGTCCTTGGATTTATTCCTATTTTGGACCCAAAACAAAGAGTATTGTTACTGTTATTCTACTAATTTTGAGGTCTATTCAAGCATTAACAAATGGATCGCACTTTGGTTTAGCCTGCAATCTCTTGTTCGTGGCATTAAAATTTTAATAGACCGACTAAATCGAACTATTGCTTCAATAATTTAAGAGTTGCACACTTTAGCTTTTCAAGGATTAATGTAACACCCCAAACCCGGCCTAAACGTTACGGTAGGGTTTGGCATGTCACATGAAAGGAATGTTTAAAATTATACGTTCGTTAAAAGTTCGTATTCTTTTTGAAACTCCACGTTTAGTGGTTTGTATATAAACCCGATTCATTTAATGCCCATTTTACAAAGTTGTTATTAGTTTGTAAAATTGTATTTGTTGTGAAAATTGAGTTGAAGTAATTTTGAATAAGAAACGGTTTATTAATATTTTAGGAAAATCTCGCATTAAACATTTAATAATAAGCAAGAACCAATTTAAACGCTAAAACCAAATAAAATACCAAGGCCTTATTACATAACAAAACCCAAATAAAATAAGTCTAAATAAAAGAAATGAATTTACAAGTAAACATATGTATGGCCTCCACGAGTCCACCTCACTCCCAAATCCATGATCTAATGATTACCCGCAAAATTTAACTAAGGGTGAGTCATCGAGACTCAATGTGTAAATCCCCATCCAACGTGTGTTAAACCCTTACATAATTTCATATGAAAATATGCATGTCATGCAACCCAAAACCTAACCATCCGAAACTCCCGATTCTACCCCTTAAAATAATTTCGACCTCGAAATTACCTCGTCAAGAGTTATGGGTATTGTCATC
This sequence comes from Gossypium rotundifolium, assembly GCA_025506655.1. Lineage (NCBI taxonomy): Eukaryota > Viridiplantae > Streptophyta > Magnoliopsida > Malvales > Malvaceae > Gossypium > Gossypium rotundifolium. Next base: position 15,324,816 of record CP106727.1, read on the forward strand.
TCATCGTATCCTCGTGTTCCCACGCCGCTTCTTCCACGCCATGATTCCGCCATAGAACCTTAACCAAAGGCATGAGACTTCTTACGCAGAACCTTCACATCCGGTCTAAAATCAGACAGAGCTCTTCCTCCATGGTCATATCCGGTTTACCTCAATCTCTCCTACCGTCACCACGCATGCGATGGATCTGAGCGATAACGCAAGCATCAAAACGTGGAACACGTCATGAATTTGACTTAGTTCAGCCGGCACTGAAATGATATGCAACGGTCCCACTCGTCTCAAGACTTTATACGCCCAATAAACCTCGGACTTAGCTTGCCTTTCTTCCCGAACCTTAATACTTTCTTCCACGGTGAGACCTTCAGGAAAACCCGATCTCCCACAGCAAATTCAATATCTCTCCGCTTAAGATCGGCATAGGACTTCTTTTATAAAATTTGGTACACTAGCTGATTTATTCCTATTTTGTTATATTTGGGTTTGTAAATGGCCTCTTAAATTATGTTTTTGATATGTCATGTTTAAGTAGATTTTCAATATGCTTTAACAAACTAATTGAGTGAAATGTGCTAAAACTTGGAAAGACAACGTTTTCAAAATTTCAAAGACGATGTTTTAAACTATACCATCGGGTATCATACTATAACTTGGGATAAAGTGAACTCAAAAGGTTTTCTAACTTAAATATGATTTTCTACTAAGTCATAAATGTTTTAGTAACAATAAGAAATAACTTAAGCTTCAAAACGAAATAAACTAGTTTTTCCTACACACCGGATAAATATTCAAAACTTTCTGGGTTTTCAATTACATCATCAGATTTTCAATCAAAACCTACTTGAGTTATCCTCAAAATACAAAATTTCGCTAAGTGTTTTCACCAAACTTCTAGACTTCAACTTAAACCACCCAAAACCTTTTTCCTGTAGCATACCAGATTCGGTCGTGGTGTATTGACCGGGTTTGGGATGTTACAATTAATGGGAAACGACTTGGTATTGTAGTTCTACTTTAGAGAATAGTTTTAAATTGGGGGCTTTTATTTTCGATGCTAAATACTAAATAGCTTATTATTATTATTTGATTGTTATAATGTATACTCAAACAAGAAAAAAGCAAAACCATTTTGATTACATATTGTTAATATTTCAATTTTGGTTTTGGCTCGTTACTAATGGGAAATGATTCAACAAGTTCTTGTTGTTATGGTGCAACTTGAAGTATAGATTTACACTGGAAGTGGTAACATCCATTTTCCGGTGCTAAATAGTTTATTCATTTTTCTTGTTATAATGACTCAACAAGAAAAGTAAAGCCAATTTTGTTCTATATTCTCTTGGGGTCGGTTTATTTATGCATATATGTGTGCTCAAAAAATTATTAATGCAATTGTAATTAGCTTGATATGTATGTATGCACTTTAGTCATGGTAACTTTTCATATATGTGATCTTATGAAAATCTTGCATCTTTTTTGTAGTGATCAAATATTTTTGTGGCATTATTTTGTGTAGATGGATAATAATCAAGCTCAAAATGCAATTGTCGAAGTCATAGCTTCAGTTTTAGCTTTTGGGGCTCTTTGGATTAAAATATAAAAAACTAGGAAGGAAATTGCTTCTCACCCCCGTGTGAATCAAGATTATGAAAGAGAAAATTATATTAACAGTATTTTATATAGTGGTGACCAACATTGTATTAATGTGATAAGGATGAGATCGATCGCCTTTTTTAATTTGTTTGATAATTTTAGTAGGAATAATTTGCTAGAATCAGCTAAATCTGTCACTATTAGGGAGCAAGTAGTTATATTTATTACATATAATTGGTCATAATGTAAGGTTTCGAGTGATTGGATCTAGATATTATAGATCAACCGGGACAGTTCAATTCTTTGTAGGGTTGTATTGAGAGCTATTTTGAAATTGTATAAACTAGTTATTAGATTACCTAATGAGTCAACTCCTAGTGAAATCAGAAACAATCCAAAATTTTATCCTTATTTTAAAGATTGTATTGGAGCATTAGATGGAACTCATATTCGTGCATCCGTTCCACTTAGCATTCAAGGAAGATTTCGTAGCCGTAAAGGGGGGACGACACAAAATGTATTGGCTGCCATTAGATTTGATTTGAAATTTTCCTATGTTCTAGATGGTTGGGAAGGTAGTGCACATGATTCTCGTATTTTAAGTGATTCACTTTCATGCCCAAGAGGATTAAGAATTCCAGAAGGTAATAATTATCATTCAATGCCAAATAGTTCTAGTAAGCTCATAATTTATTATTATTAATTATGTTTTGTAAAATTGTAGGTAAATATTATATTGCTGATGCTGGATATGGCATCCGAAATGGATATATTACGCCATATCGTGGTGTCTGATATCATTTAAAAGAGTTTAGTGCTCAAGGGCCTGAGAATGCAAAGGAACTTTTTAATCTTCGTTATTCATCATTACGAATCACTGTTGAACGTGTTTTTGGGATTTTGAAGAAACGGTTTCGTGTATTAGATGCTGAACCATTTTGGAATTTTCAAACTCAAGTAGATATAGTTTTGGCTTGTTGTATCATTCATAATCATATAATGGGAGTTGAACCTAGTGATTTACTTAATCAAGGATTATACGAGGAGTCTGAGTCTGATTTGATAATACCAACTCTTACGGAGCGAGAAAAAAGAGAAGAAGCAAGAGAATGGTCTGCTAAGAGAGACAAAATTGCACAAACTATGTGGACTAATTATATAGCTAGAAATATTAGGTGGGTTTAGGGCTTAAGGTTATTGTTTCTATGTTATGTATGTTTTAGTATTAGAATTATTATTTTTCTGGTAATGTTGGTTGTATAATGATATTGAAATTTTAGTTTGTTTGATTTTGAAATTATTATGTGTTGAATTTGTTAAATATTGATTATGTTTTAAGCTTGTTAGATTTTGAATTTATTATATTTTAAGCTTGTTGGATATTGAAATGATTAACAATGACAATTACTAATGTAGAATGGGCAAGGGCAACAAAAAAGGGACCTCCAAGCAATTCAGATGGACAAAACCGATGGAACATGTTTTTCTTGAAATTCTAGCAGAGGAGGCCCACAAAGGAAACAAGCCTTCTAATACTTTCAAAGAAGTTTCTATTAATCGAGTTGTCGAAGCTATTTCTGAAAGATTCCAAGTCCAATGCGATGCAAATCATGTGGAAAATCATTTGAGGACTGTAAAAAACCAATGGCAGATTATATGTAAAATTCGAGGTGAAAGTGGTTTCGGATGGGATGATAACATGAAAATGATTACATGTGATAGAGCGACATATGATGCAAGAAGATGGTAATATATGTATATATATTAAGTATATTTCAAATGTTTTTACTTGTTATTCTAATTGTGTATAATATCCAACAGCACACAAGAAGTATGAACCATTTTGAATAAAAGCATTGATCATTATGATGAAATGGCTTTGGTTGTTGGCAAAGATATGGCAACAGGAGTTTTGCGTAACATTTCTTGACATAGATTTGGATGATGATAATCAAGATTCGATTGCTCGTAGATCATGCGACAATGAAGAGGTCAAGAGGTAAGAACAAATGTATCTTCATCTGGCACATCCAAACGTAAAAGAAAAAATGTTCAAGACAATGTCTTTGATGAACAAGTTAAATTTGTGGGTGAACAACTTGGTAAAATTGCTAATGCTTTTGAACAATTTATTGCGGATAAGACACCGCAACTTTACGAACAAGTGATGTCGATGGAGGACGAAGGATTTGATGATAACTTCTTGTGTTCAGTGTTTGATTATTTAGTGAGTCACGAATCTGAGGCCAAATCTTTTTTAGTTAAAAGTAAGAAGCATAAAAAAATTTGGCTTCAAAAATTTTCTCAAGGTTGAAGATATTGATACTTTTATGTGGTGTAATATTTAGTTATGCACTTGGACAATGTTGTTATTATGTGGTGTACTATTAATTATGCATTTGGATAATATTATTTAATTTCTAGTAAATTGTGGTTTGGAAATTTATAATTATCCAATCCTTGTTTTTATTTTTTAACACAATTACAAATAATTTATTTGACTTTGGTTGTTTTCAATTTATGACGGTTAATAATGTAGCTTGATAATTGAGTATTATTATATATTTAATTTGATTTATTTATTTATAAATAAATCATTGCAATATATGTAAAACAATTTAAAATATAAAATTTATTAATATGTAAATAAAATTTATTAATATATGTAAAAATAACTTTTCCTAAAACATTTTCAGAAATCATCAAACAATGTAAAATATTTTACATAGATTCATTCAAACACCAGAAAATATTTTCAGTAAATCATTTTCTAGAAAAGTAAATCATTTTCCAGAAATCATTTTTCAAAAAACATTTTACAAGCAATCAAACAGACCCTTATTTCGTTGCGCCATGGGGGTGCCGGCGTTCCAACAGCTAAAGTAGTAGAAATAAAGCTTTCTTAATATTTTAGATGTTCCCCGGCAACGGCGCCAAAAACTTGATCGTGTCAAACAGTCGAGTTTTAATGTTTATAAAAAGAATGATCGAACCTGTAGACTAACTATGACAACGATAGAGGCAAGTGCACCTATCAAACAGTAGTATAGTTTAGGCAAGAGTATCTTATCGAACCCAAAGGAACCTAAAAGTACTACTACTCACTTTCTTTCTATTATTTAGCCTGAAATATGGAGTGATTGGTTTATTAATCTAAAAAAAACTAATGAAATACTTAAACTAAATACAAAGACAAAAGAACGAAACTTTGGGAAAAGACTGTGGAAAAACTCAGTTGAATACGATGATACCCTCAGGAAGAATCCACCTATGACTTCTCTTGTTATCTAACTTTTAATTCATATGACTTCTTTACTTAGCTTGATCCGTGAGACTCCCTAACCTATATTAAACCCTCTCTAGAGGCGAATAATGTCTAACCTTAGGTTAATTAGTGGAACTCTCGTCCTCTTATAATAACCCCCTAAGGAAGCAGTAAATCAATCAATGGACTCCCATATTAGGTTTCACCCTAACCCGGCAAAATCTCGTAACCCTATCTCTAGGCGCTCGATCAACTCCGCTTAATTATGTTAGATCTACTCTTAGGCAGGGTCTATACCTCCTCCACCTAAGCACATCAGATTAAAGTAAGCAACATAATTAAGAACAAACTAAGTACTTATCATATAATTTAGAAATCAAATAACAAAATCTATCATAGGTTTCATCCCCTTCATGTATCTGAAGGGTTTAGTTCATAACAAAATAAGAAAACATCTCAAGAGAAAAGATAAAACAAAACATACGAAATCCCTAAAACCCCTTAAAGGAATTAAAGAGGAGATCCTCTGTCTTGAGTAGAACTCCAGCTTCTTGAGATGGATCAACTGGCTATCTTCGAGTAATTCCCTAAATAAAAGCTCTGATAGAAAACTCTACCTCTAAACTCCCCCATATAACGGCTGCCTTGGGTTGTTTATATAGGCTCCTTAGATGCTTTACTTGGCTCCTAAGTACCTCTTTCAGGTAAAATTACTATTAAGGTGTTTAAGTGGACTTAGGAGTATGTTTCTTTGGCTTCAAGCATCCAAATCTGAATGAAATTGCTCATTCCTATAGCAGGGGCAAGGCCATGGCACACGCCCGTGTAAGTCAACTTGAAGTCGTGTGTTGATTCTGTTGATTGAGGCACAGCCATGGCACGGCCGTGGAAGTTAGGATTCAGGTCGTGCTTTAGGTCTTTCGATTGGGACACGGCCTTGCAAATCGTGCTTGGGGCATATCTTTGAATGATTGGTGAGGCACGGCCGTGTGACTTGAAGTCCAGGCCATGCCAATTTCTTGGGTTAGCCTAATTTGGTCCGTTTTAAGTCGGTTTCTTATTCTTTTCATTCTCGAGTGCTTTCCGAGTATAAGACATGAAAAAAATGATTAAGAGCACCTTTTTACGTAAATTGAGGGCTAAATCATCCAAAAGCATACTAAATCTAGGATTAAAATATGTTACTTTTACGGTTTATCAGTTGTGCTGATTTGCAGTACGCTTAGTCGATGTACCGTGCCCCCTAAACGGAATTGGACTGTTCACGGATCATTATAATTGGTCATCACTATCTGAAAAGTGAAAGTGGTGCAAAATTTGAGTGTGAGTTCCAAATATGGAAGATCGATGATAGAGAAGAACTGCTCCCACGGTTCAGTCGATATGAGGGCTCAGATATTGGTTGCTAGTCTGACTTGCTCCACGGCGTCCCAGTCGGTGCACCTTCAGATGCCTAAGGGCCTTTCCCGGAATGCCCTGTATCATGCTTCCCTAGTTTCTTGATTAAATTGAATGAAGTGGTGTCGAACCTCAAAAGAGGCACTGGCCGAGGATGAGCCAAGTCCTTTTCGCTTTTTCAAACTCAGGGTGGTTGTTCTCTTTCCACGAGATGATGACATTGTACTAGGGGTGATGGTGGTTGGTTTCTACAGAACATGGGCTGACCACGGTGGTGGCGAGGCATTCCAGCACGAGCAAGGCGGGAGCAAGGGCGTGGGGGTTCTATTGAACTATTGTGTTGCGGGCGTGTCGATGATTTTGGTACGGTTTAGATGGAAGAAACGGAGGTTAATATGGTTTTGGGTGGGACAGGGGGTGTGGGTGTGGTCGGATTTTGGAAGAAGGGGGCTGAAATTTTTGTTTTTAGGGTTAAATGGGGGCAATGAACGGTTAAGGTGTTTAAATAGTAGTGGGGGCACGGTTAGGCCATGCCCGTGCTATTTTTTCAAGTGCCTATGTTTTTCGTGATTTTATGTTTTGGGCGCGACAAGTTTTTTTTAGCACGGTCATTTAGAACGGGCATGTCTAGCCCTTATTTGATAAGCCAGTATATTCCTATGGTTTTAAGGCACGGGCGTGTGTGGCCCGTGCTTGGCAAGTCAGTATCTTAACACGGTCGTTTAGAACGGGCATGTCTAGCACGTATTCGATAAGCCAGTATGTTCCTATGGTGGTGGGGCACGGTCGTGTCCTGCCCGTGCTTAGAATGTCAGTATTTAAAAATGGTTATTTAGAACAGGCGTGTCTCACCCATATTTCGATAAAAGAATTTCCTCTATTCATACACGGCTACTGGCACGCCCCTAGCTCATCCCCTGGCTTTCGCACGGCCACGGGTACTCCTGTGTGTTAGGTCGTGTGACCCCAACCTACACTTCATTGGGACAGATACTAAAAAAATAAAAATGTTAATAGATTAGCACTCGGGTTGCCTCTCGAGAAGCGCTCGTCTACAGTCTTAAGCTAGACTTTGCCTATTTTCATTAAAAGAAGGTTCACGGAGTTGAAGCTCCTCTCTTATGTCCCTAAAATCTGCACTATTATAAATTTTTAGTTGGTGACCATTTACCTTGAATGTGCCTTTGGTGGGGTGGGTTACCTCAATTGTACCATACGGGAAAATTGTTTTGATTGTGAATGGGCCCGGCCATCTTGATTTTAACTTCCCAGGAAATAATTTAAGCCTTGAGCTGTACAGTAGGACCAAGTCCCCTACTTCGAATTGTTTCAACTTCTTTAGACGAGAATCATGGCGTTGTTTTGTTGCCTCTTTGTATAGTTTCGAGTTCTTGTAGGCCTCAGCTCTCCATTCGTCTAGCTCGTTCATCTGCATCATTCTTTTCTTTCTTGCAGTTCTAAGATCAAAATTTAAAAACTTTATGGCCCAAAAAGCTTTGTGTTCTAACTCAAATAGTAGATGACATCTTTTCCCATATACAAGTTTGTATGGGGATGTCCCTAGAGGTGTTTTAAAAGCTGTTCTATAGGCCCATAGGGCATCATCTACCTTTAATGCTCAATCTTTTCTATTTGATTCGACTGTTTTTTCTAGGATGCATTTAAGTTCTCGGTTTGCTACTTCAACTTGCCTACTGGTTTGAGGGTGATATAGGGTAGCTGTCCTGTGGTGCACTATATATTTCTTTAGAACTTTTTCGAATTGAGTATTACATAAATGAGTACTCCTATCACTAATGATAGCTCTAGGTGTCCCAAATCGAGAAAGTAGTTTCTTAAGAAATTTAACTGCTACCCTAGCATCATTGGTGGGTAAAGCTTCCGCTTCTACCCATTTTGACATGTAATCAACTGCCACTAGGATGTATTCATTTCCAAATGAACTAGGGAATGGTCCTATAAAATCAATACCCATACATCAAATAATTCACATGATAGCATATATGTTTGAGGCATTTCATCATGTTTAGAAATACTACCTGTTCTTTGGCATTTATCACACGAGGTTACATACCTGTTGGGATCTTTAAATAGAGTAGGCCAATAAAAACCTGATTCGAGTATTTTGTGTCTATCTTAATGCCACTGTAGTTTCCTCTTGAGGGTCCTGAATGGTAATGTTCCAAGATTTTGCTTGCTTCATCTTTGTAATGCATTTTTGAATTACCTGATCTGTACATATGCGGAAAAGAAAAAGATCTTCCCAAAAATAGTTTTTCACATCAGCAAAGAATCGCTTCTTTTGGTGATGTGTTAGTCTATTTGGCAAGATGTTAGCGGCTACATAATTTGCGATGTTTGCAAAAAATAGTACCTCAGAATGTGTTACAGAAAAGAGTTACTCTTCGGGAAATGAGTCATTTATCTCATTTTCATCGAGATCTTCGATATGTGGATTCTCAAGTCTGGAGAGGTGATCTACAGCAAGATTCTCAACTCCCTTCTTGTCTTGAATTTCCAAATCAAACTCATGTAAAAGTAAAATCCATCGTATGAGTCGAGGTTTTGCATTAGGTTTGGTTAAAAGATAACGGAGAGTTGAATGGTCATTATAAATGACAACTTTAGACATTATTAGATACTGCCTAAATTTATCAAAAGCAAAGACTACGCTAGCAATTCTTTCTCTGTGGTGGTGTAGTCTCTTGTGCGGGTGTTAATGTTCTGCTAGCGTAGTAAATTGGCTAAAAATGCTTGTCTCTTCGTTGTCCCAAAATTGCACCTACTGTGAAATCACTTGCATCACACATTAGTTCAAAGGGTAAATTCTAATCGGGTGCAATTATAATCAGAGCATTTATTAATTTGTCCTTAAGGACATTAAATGCATCTAAACATTCATGATTGAAATTGAAAGGAACATCTTTTTCTACTAGTTTTGTCAAAGGCGTAGCTATTTTAGAAAAATCTTTAATAAATCTCCTATAGAACCCTGCATGTCCTAAAAAACTTCTAATAGCCTCAACTGAACTGGGGGGAGGTAATTTTTCTATGGTTTTAACCTTTTCTTTATCTACCTCAATCCTTTACTAGAGATCTTATGTCCTAATACAATCCCTTCTCCAACCATAAAGTGACATTTTTCCCAATTCAAAACAAGGTTTGTTTCCTCACATCTCATTAGAACTCGTTTTAAATTTTTAAGACAAATATGGAAAGAATTATCGAATATCGAGAAATCATCCATAAATACCTCCAACATATCTTCCACGAGTTTGTCAAAGATCGCCAACATGCAACGCTGAAAATTAGTAGGAGTATTACATAATCCAAAAGGCATTCTACGATAAGTAAACGTACCATATGGGTATATAAATATTGTCTTCTCTTGATCTTCAGAAGCTATAGGGACTTGGAAGTAGCTGGAGAGTCTGTCCAAGAAGCAGTAGTACATATGTCCGGATAGTCTTTCTAACATTTGATCTATGAAGGGTATAGGGAAGTGATCTTTTCTGGTGGCATCATTAAGCTTACTATAGTCTATCTGCACTCTCCATCCTCAGAATCGTTCTTGTGGGGATTAATTCATTCTTCTCATTGGGCACCACTGTCATACCTCCTTTCTTTGGAACTACCTGCACAGGACTTACCCAAGTGCTGTCAGAAATAAGATAAATTATTCCTGCATCTAGAAGTGTAATTACCTCGGTTTTGACTACTTCTTTCATGTTGGGGCTTAGCCGTCTCTGAGGCTGCACACACAGCTTGTATTCTTCTTCCATTAAAATTTTGTGGGTGCAGAACGAGGGATTATACCCTAGTTATCAGAGATTTTTCCTAGCTATGGCTTTTTTATGTTCTCTTAGTACCTTTATCAACTCCTCTTTTTCTTTGGGTTCTAGTTCTGAAGAGATAATTACCAGTAGCGTTGAATTATCCCCGATGAATGCATATTCTAAGTGTTTTGGTAACTATTTCAATTCCAGACTGGGTGGCTTATCAATGGAGGATTTCTGTATTATTTCGTCATTGTTTTCAATGCTTTCTTCTTTAATTTGCCTAAATGACAATGTATTCAAATTCATCTCATCGCCTTCATCTTCTTCCCTCTCTTCTTGAGTCAGGCACAGTTCCATCGTGTCGTCATTTATGATTTCCTGTAATGAATTTTTAATAATATGGTCAGTAGTATTAACAAAGTAACAATAATGATCTTGCTCTTTAGAATATCGCATGGCATCATAAATTTGAAAAATAATTTCTTCATCACCTAACCTTAATGCAAGTTTACCATCACCTACATCAATAATAGCTCTAGCAGTGGCTAAAAAAGGACTCCATGTAATTAAAGGAACATTTATGTCTTCTTCTATGTCTAACACAACAAAATCAACGGGGAAAATAAATTTATCAATTTTTACCAAAACATCTTCGATAACTCCTTTAGGATATTTAATGGATCTATCGGCTAACTGAATACTCATCCTAGTGGGTTTTGGTTCCCCAAGATCTAATTGTTTAAATATTAAGGCATCAGATTAATACTGGCACCTAGATCAGCTAATGCTTTCTTAATATTTATGCTACCAATTAAACAAGGAATAGTAAAACTTCTTGGGTCTTTTAATTTGGTTGGTAACTTGTTTTGGAGGATGGCTGAGCATTCTTCATTAAGTTTACCGTTGATACTTCTTCAAGTTTCCTTTTATTTGTGAAGAGTTCCTTTAAGAATTTTGCATACTTCGGCATCTATGAAATAACTTCAACAAAGGGTAAGTTAATGTGTATTTGTTTAAAAGTTTAAGAAACTTACCGTATTGGACATCTAACCGTTCCTTCTTTAACTTTGCTGGATATGGGATTGGTGGTTTACTTTCTTTGCGTACTGGATTTACATCCTCAATTCCCTCGTCTCTTGCTTTGCTATCTTCGTGTGGGAATTGTTTCTTTGGTTCAACTAATTCCTTTCCACTTCTTAGTGTAACTACTTTTACCTATTCTGTTTCTTTAGAAAAAATCTCTGCCCATATTTCATAGATCATCTTAGTAAGTAGTCCGATCGACTTAGTGAACTCCTCGAACGATTCAGTAAGTTTTTCAACTGTCGCTTGGTGATCTTTAAGTGTTCTCTCAGTATCTTTGAAACGATTTTCTGTGTCTATCATGAATTTTGTCAGCATCTCTTCGAGGTTTGGCTTCTTCTCTTGTGGATATGGCTGATTTTGAAATTTGGAAGAGGTTGCTGTCTTTGATTTCCCTGATTTCCTTGGCCACCCCATGAAAAATTTGGGTGGTTCCTCCAACCTGGATTGTAGTTATTACTAAAAGGATTATTATTGGATTGGAAATTATTACCCTTATAGTTCATCTGTTCGCTCTCTACGTCCGGTTGGTAGGGTGGGTACTCAGGATTCGCCATAGTTCCACTTGCGTTGCACTGCATGACTGGATGTACCTGTGAAGAACACAAACTATCAAGCTTTTTATTCATCATCTCTACCTGTGTTGATAGCATGGTTACTACATCGAGGTTGCAAACTCTGGCTGATTTTGTCAATTCTATCCTTATAACTTGCCACTGATAGTTATTCAGTGACATCTCTTTAATGAACTCATAGGCTACTTCAGGAGTTTTGTTGTTCAGGGTTCCATCGGTGGCTGAATCGATTAGTTGCCTCGTTGAGGGGTTTTCACCGTTATAGAAAGTTTGAACTTGTAGCCACAAGGGTAGACCATGGTGTGGACACCTCCTCAAGAGATCCTTGTATCTCTCCCATGCATCGTATAATGTTTCTAAATCCATCTACATAAAATAAGAGATATCATTCCGTAATTTGGCCGTTTTGGCTGGTGGAAAATATTTTAATAAAAAATTTTTCGATCATCTGCTCCCATGTAGTGATTGGCCCTCGTGGTAACGAGTTTAACCACTGTTTGGCTTTATTCCTTAATGAAAAGGAAATAACTGAAGATGTATGGCATCATCAGAAATGCCATTTATTTTGAAAGTATCACAGAACTCTAAAAAATTAGCTATATGAGTGTTCGGGTCTTCATCCTGCAAACCATCAAATTGAACAAATTGTTGTATCATTTTTATTGTGTTAGGCTTTAATTCAAAATTATTAGCGGCTATAGTAGGCCTAACAATACTCAATTCTGCTCCTGTCAAATGTGGTTTAGTATAATCAAATGATCGTGTCAAACAGTCGAGTTTTAATATTTATAAAGAATGATCAAACATGTAGACTAAACTATGACAACGATTGAGGCAAGTGCACGTATCGAACAATAGTATAGTTTAGGCAATATTATTTTATCGAACCCAAAGGAACCTTAAAGTTCTAATACTCACTTTCTTTCTATTATTTAACCTAAAATATGGAGTGATTGGTTTATTAATCTAAAAACTAATGAAAATCTAAACTATATGCAAAGACAAAAGAATGAAACTTTGGGAGAAGACTGCGGAAAGACTTAGTTGATTACGACGATACCCTCAGGAAGAATCCACCTATGACTTCTCTTGTTATCTAACTTTTAATTCATATGACTTCTTTACTTAGCTTGATCCGTGAGACTCTCTAACCTATGTTAAACCCTCTCTCGAGGCGAATAACGTCTAACCTTAGGTTAATTAGTGGAACTCTCGTTCTCTTATAATAACCCCCTAAGGAAGCAATAAATTGATCAATGGACTCCCATATTAAGTTTCACCCTAATCTGGCAAAATCTCGTCACCCTATCTCTAGGCGTGCGATCAACTCGGCTTAATAATGCTAGATCTACTCTTAGGCAGGGTCTATTCCTCCTCCACCTAAGCACATCAGATTAAATTAAGCAACATAATTAAGAAAAAAACTAAGTACTTATCATATAATTTAGAAATCAAATAACAAAATCCATCATAGGTTTCATCCCCTTCAGGTATTTGAAGGGTCTAGTTCATAACAAAATAAAAAAACCATCTCAAGAGAAAAGATAAAATAAAACATTAGAAATCCCTAAAACCCCCTGAAGGAATTGAAGAGCAGATCCTTTGTCTTGAGTAGAACTCTGGCTTCTTGAGATGGATTAACTAGCTATCTTCGAGTAGTCCCCTGAATAAAAGCTCTGGCAGAAAACTCTGCCTAAAACTTCCTCTATAGAACACCGCCTTGGGTTGTTTATATAGGCTCCTTAGATGCTTTACTTGGCTCCTAAGTACCTCCTTCAAGTAGAATTACTATCAAGATGTTTAAGTAGACTTAGGAGTATGTTTGTTTGGCTTCAAGCATCCAAATTCGAGTGAAATTACTCATTCCCGTGGTAGGGAGACGGCCATGGTACACGTCCGTGTAAATCATCTTCAGGCCGTGTCTCGATTCTATCGATTGGGGCACGATCGTGTAAATCGTGGCATGGCCGCGTGAAGTAATTTGACGAGGCACAACCTTGTGGCTTGAAGTCCAGGCCGTGTTGATTTCCTCTTTGGCCTAATTTGGCCCGTTTTACGTTCTTTTTATCCTTAGGTGCTTTCTTGAGTATAAGACATGAAAAGAAAGGATTAAGAGAACCTTTTTACATAAATCAAGGATAAATCATCCCAAAATATACTAAATGTGGGATTAAAATATGTTACTTTTATGGTTTATCATCAAACATTGTGCATGGAGCATTATTTTCTCGCACATCAGGTGCTAGTGGGTTATTCTCGTCCATCCCTTCTATTGGATCTGTCTTCTTGACCTTCCTTTGTGTAATTTAGGGCTCATCTAATTTCTCTGCGATTCCTATATGCGGTATCTTCGATATCACTATCATATACTAGAGGTCTTGTCGGGTTCCTTCTAGTCATAAACTAGAGGTACTTGCTAAGAAAAAAATAGCAAAAATGATAAAATAAAATAAATTTCAAAATAAAAATAAAAATAAAAATAATGGCTAAAGTAATAAAAATAGAACTTTCTTAATATTTTGGTTCCCAACAGCGGCGCCAAAAACTTTATCGTTGTTTTGTCGAGTTTTAAAATTTATAAAGAATATGATCAAACCTGGAAAGTAACTCTGACAACGATTATAGGCAAGTGTACCTATCGAACAGTAGTATAGCTTAGGCAAGACCTGATTGTCGAACCCAAAGAAACTAAAAGTACTAATACTCACTTTCTTTTTATTATTTAGCCTAAAAATGGAGAGATTGGTTGATTTAATCTAATTTAACGACTACTAAGCTAAAGACACAAAGACAAAAAGAACAAATTGGGAAATAACTTGATGAAAAACTCAGTTGATCACGACGATACCCTCAGGAAGAATCCACCTAGACTTCACTTGTTATTTAATACTAAATCTATGATTTATTCACTTAGTTTGATCCGTAAGACTCCCTAACGTATATTAAACCCTCTCTCGAGGTGAATAACATCTAACCCTAGGTTAATTAGTGGAAATCTCATTCTCTTATAATAACCCCCTTGAATAGTAGTAAATCGATGTATGGACTCCCATATTAGGTTTCACCCTAATCCGGCAAAATTTCGTCACCCTATCTCTAGGCGTGCGATCAACTCCGCTTAATTATGATAGATCTACTCTTAAGTAGGGTCTATTCCTCCTCCACCTAAGCACATTAGATTTGGATTAAGCATGCACAATTAAGAACAAACTAAGTATTTATCATATAATTCAGAAATCAATAACAAGATTCATCTAGGTTTCATCCCTTTTAAGTGTCTGAAGGGTTTAGTTCATAACGAATAAAGAAAACATCTCAAGAGAAAAGATAAAACAAAACATAAAAAATCCCTAAAACCCCCTAAAGGAATTGAAGGAGAAATCTGCCGTCTTGAGTAGAATTTTGGCTCTTTGAGATGGATCCACTGGCTATTCTCGAGTAATTCCCTGAATTGAACTGCTCGACCGTCTCTTTGGCCTCGCTGAACGCCTCACACCCCTTATCAGGTTACACTTAGGGTGTTTATATAGAATTTTGGAATGCTTTACTTGGCCTCTAAGTGTCCCGTTTCAAGTACACTTCCTACTCGGTGTTTGAATAGGCTTTGGAATGTGTTTCTTTGCCTCAAAGTATCCAAATTCGAGTGAAATTGCACTCTCCTGTGGTAAGGGCACGGCCATGGTACACGCATGTGTAAATCATTTTCAGGTCGTGTCTCGATTCTGTCGATTGGGGCATGACCCTATAAATTGTGGCATGGCCGTGTCTTAGTTAATTGTCGAGGCACGGCCGTGTGGCTTGAAGCCCAGGTCGTGTCAATTTCTTCTTTGGCCTAAATTGGCCCGTTTTAAGCCCGTTTCTTATTCTTTTCATCCTCGGGTGCTTTCTTGAGTAAAAACATGAAAAAAAAAGGATTAAGAGCACCTTTTTATATAAATCAAGGGCTAAATAATCCAAAAGCATACTAAATATGGGCTTAAAATATGATACTTTTACGGTTTATCAGCGACGCAAGTGGAACTGTGGCAAATCCTGAGTACCTACCCTACCAACCGGGCACAGAAAGAGAACAGATGAACTATATAGGTAATAATTTCAGATCCAATAATAACCCTTATAGTAATACTTATAATCCAGGTTGGAGGAACCACCCAAGTTTTTCGTGGGGAGGTCAACGAAATCAAGGAAATCAAAGACAACAACCTCCTCAAAATTTCCAAAATCAGCCCTATCCATAGGAAAAGAAGCTGAACCTCAAAGAGATGTTGATAAAATTCATGGTAGCCATAGAAAACCATCTCCAAGACAATGAGGCAACGCTTAAAAACCAACCAACATCGATAGAAGAAATCAAGAACCAAGTTGGAGAACTTATTAAGTTAGTTGGGCTACTTACTAAGATGGTTTGTGAAATACAGGCAGAGATTTTTTCTAAAGGAACTGAACAAGTAAAGACAGTCACACTGAGAAGTGGAAATGAGTTAGTCGAACCAAAGAAAAAATACCACACGAGGACAACAAAGCAAAGGATGTGGGAATTGAGAATGTAACTTTAGTACATAAAGAAGATAAATCACCAATCCCATATCCAGCAAAGTTGAAGAAAGAACGATTAGATGCCCAATATGGTAAGTTTCTTAAACTTTTTAAACAAATACATATTAACTTACCTTTTGTTGAAGCCATTTCATAGATGTCGACGTATGTAAAATTCTTAAAGGAACTCCTGACGAATAAAAGGAAGCTCGAAGAAGTATCAACGGTGGAGCTTAATGAAGAATGTTCTATCATCCTCCAAAATAAGTTACCAATAAAATTAAAAGACCCAGGAAGTTTTACTATTTCCTGTTTAATTGGTAATTTAAATATTAAGAAAGCATTAGCTGATCTAGGTTCCAGTATTAACTTAATGCCTTATAAAATGTTTAAATAGCTAGATCTTGGGGAACCAAAACCCACTAGGATGAATATTCAATTAGCCGACAGATCTATTAAATATCCTAGAGGAGTTATTGAAGATGTCTTGGCAAAAATTGATAAATTTATTTTTTCCTGTTGACTTTGTTGTGCTTGACATGGATGAGGACATTGAGGTTCCTTTAATTTTAGGGCGCCTTTTTAGCTACTGCTAGGGCTATTATCGATGTAGGTGATGGTAAACTTGCATTAAGGATGTAATATCCTAATTTTTGTGGGTCTGTGCATTTGGTATGTTGCATGGCTAAAGCGTTACGATGTGAATTGGGCTTGGGTTGGACTTTAAAACCTAGGTTAAGTGGCCGATAAATAGTGTTAGTAGAAATTAAAAGTTAAACAATTATATTTGATAGCAAGCTGGGCTTGTGGCCCAAAGTCTAGAGGGGTTTTTAATGGGTATTAAGTGGCGTCACTTAGGAGAGGAGTTTGGGCCAATATGGCCACTTGGGGCCCAAGTTAATGAGCCAAAATTTGGCACTCCTAAGGGAAGGGGGTGGACGGCACAATGGCTACAAATTAGGAGCTTAAATTCTTTTATTTTGAGTGATAGATGATGATAATTAAGAGGGAAGAAGTGGATTCCAGGTGGCCTCTTTTAAAAGAGATAAAAGTTGGTTTATCAAGATGGATAAAAGTTATCAAGAGGCAGAGAGTTGGCCGAAACTCCAACTCTGAGGGGTATACATGTGTAGCCGAAACTAGTAGGCACTAGTCCATCTTTTCTCCCATTTGTTTTCTTTCTTTCCACAACTTTTTCTCTGAAAGTCGAAATTCCCTTTTTCTTTGGTGAGATTATTTGCCGTAACTCTCTAATATTTTCCTCTTCTCATCCTTTTTCCTCCTCAAAAATCTTCTAAAAGTCAAATACCCTAGTCCTCATCACATTCTTCCATAGCCAAATCTTCAAGGAGAAATCTCTTTTTCCCGAAAGTGCACCATAGCCGCATACACCTCTCGAGCTTGGTAAGTTTTTGGGATTTTCTTCTTTGTGGTTTCTCTCTTCTTTAATTAGTTTCTAACTTGAATCACGTTTCCAAGGTTCGCTCAATTTCACTCCTTACTCCTAGAAGCCAAATCAGACTCACTAAAAGTCTCTTGTACCGATCTGTGGAAAAGCCAAAGGTAGGATGGTGTAGGTTCGACCTAATGGCCACTTCTCTTGAATCTTTTCGTTTGGCCGAATGGCCTTACTTGTACAATCATGGTTGGCCAAATGGTCTTACTTGATCAAGCATGGTTGACCGAATGGATTATGATACTTATTGATTTCGTTTAAGGGTTTGGTTTAATAAATAGGGTGTTGGCCGAATGTAGGTTGGTAGTGACGATTCATCAAAGACTTTCGAGATTTGGTTGGTAACCAAATCAGCAACAAGGTAAGGGTTTTGGTCTCGTTAACCCTTCGGGATTTGTGTTTAGTCGAATGGCCTATTGACTAATGTGCTTAGTGTTGGCCGAATGTAGGAAAAGAGATCTAGTGCATTAGATCGAGATTTTTGGGATTTCGATTAGATCTATGAGTAATCAGGTCTGTAACCCACCCTAAATTCCCAACTAACAATAATATTGATTTGTATATGTTAATAAGGCTATGCATGAATATGGCTAAGGGTACCATTCCATGGTACAGTGCATTCAGGTACGTTACCCCTAACTCTCTATTAGGTAAAGTTTATAAAACATGAATATGGATATATGTGAAATATTTTTAAGGCTATGGGGTAAGGTATAATGCATGTTATTCGTATGTTATGTATGTTGCATGGGCATATGGGTGATTTTGTGAAAGGGGAAGTGATCTGGTGGTTCATATGACATTATTTGGTGACTCTGTCACATTATCTGAATCTGGTGACTCTGTCACATTATCTGGTGGCTATGCCACGATTATAAGGGCGATGTGCAGTTGACTGCAGTGACTACCTTCGATGGTGTGTAGCGGATGGAGGGTCGATTTAGTAATCCCCACGGTGTGATCGGTAGGTACGGGTGATGTGTAGAGGTTGGATCTAGGTGGTTTGGGTTGCATCATGGTTCACAATTATTTTATGTGATTTATTATGCCTTGTATGATTTGGGAATCTGTGATGGTAGTTACACATCGAGTCTGCTGACTCACCCTTCGTGGGCTAACTTTTGCGATGGAACTCGATAGATGGACCGGCCGGCGGGAACTTAGTGGTGGCCATGCACATTTCGATTTTTCAGTTTTCTTTTAAGTCTATTTTGAATTATTTTGGGTTATAATTTGATGTAATAAGGCCATTATTTTTTTAGCTATTTCATTTTCCTTGCGTTTTAAATTTCTATTATGTTGCGAACAACATCAATTGTTTTGAAACTCAAACACCTATGGTATTTTTTTTTCAAGTTAACAGTAATATTAAACTCTAAAATGTGGTATTTCTTTAACTTGTAACTTTTGAAATATGAACTTATCGATTTAGTACAAATTAAGTTACAACTAAATTTTTAATTCGAGAACAACCCAAATCTATTTTCTTCGAAACCACCATGATTTTCAAAAAAATGTCATACGAGACTTAACTATGTTTTACTCAAGGAGCATGCCA
This sequence comes from Gossypium rotundifolium, assembly GCA_025506655.1. Classification (NCBI taxonomy): domain Eukaryota; kingdom Viridiplantae; phylum Streptophyta; class Magnoliopsida; order Malvales; family Malvaceae; genus Gossypium; species Gossypium rotundifolium. The sequence continues at coordinate 15,344,059 of CP106727.1, forward strand.
GATCCGATCAGGGCTTGTGGGTCGGGTTTGGGGTGTTTCAATTTGGTATCAGAGCCCGGTTCAAAACTCGACCTTGAGGGCTTTTTGGGCCCAAAACGTTTTCTTTATTTAAAATTGAGTTTTACTAAAGAATGAGCTGGTTTTCTAGCATGACAACTGAGTCTCCGGCCCTAAGTCCACCAAGTAAGTACCCCTAACCCTTGTGTGATTTGTATGTGGGAATTATAGCGACGTAGATTAGTAGATTAGGAGTTATTAAACCCTAGGATTAGCTTACTCCAACACCAAATTACATAAAATTTAAAGTCCAACCAAACAAACCTGTGAGTGAGTCACCGAGTTAAGGGTGTGGCAACTGTTGTGCGCATGTCTAGGATTGGATTCAGGGGGAGCTTGGTATTTAAGCAGTCCTAGTGACTCACCTCCTCTCCGCTCGAATCCTACCTGGTGCATGGTGACGGTTCACCCTAACCAAGAGGACTTAACCACAGGCTAAACTCATTAATTAAAACCCGAAAGGGACCAGTCACCTTGTTTTGTACAAATCTAAAGTCAAACCTTGGTTATAAAATTCCAAAATACCCTTGAATCAGAAATGACCAAAATACCCCTGATTTGCAAATTGACCAAATTACCCCTGGTTTGTAAAACTACTAAAATACCCTCAGTTTATAAAATTGCCATACTACCCTCAAACTTTATCAAAATATTCCTATTTTTGTAAAAATACCAAAAACCCCTATTTTGTAAAATTTCAAGATACCCTGATTTGGAAAATTACCAAAATACCCCCTGATTTCCAAAATTATCGAAGTACCCCCGGGATCACGAAATTACCAGAACACCCCTATTTCACAAAATCACCAAGGACCCTATTTTGAAAAACTACGAAAATACCCCTGTAGGATAAAATTACGAAAATACCCCTGGGTTGGAACGAACGAAAATGTTCGAGAGATGAATGTGTGTAGTAAATACTACTGAATGAATGTGTTTTCTCTAAATTAGGGTAGAAAACTTGGAATGAAAACCTTGAAATGATCGAGAGAGTTGCCCCTAAATTTCTTTACATAAAATTGTTGTGGATAATTAGTGGAACAAAAACTAAATCATAAAATTTTTAATCAGATAAACACAACTCGGAAGAATGAGTTCTAGAGGACGTGGCCGTAATGTGTGTGGCCGTGGTAGAGGCCGAATGACCGTGTCGGAACCTGTTAGGTCTGGTCAAGGGTTCGAGAATGAAATGCCACCACCAGCAGCTACTGGTGTGGAATATCAGGATCAGACGGGGGATGATGCAGTATCACAGGCGATGCTACGAGTTCTGGAAAGGGTGGCTGGAGTAGGTAGAGGCATGGGAGCTCGAAAGTTTGTACCTGAGCGACTTCGAGCTAATGGAGCTGAGTTTTTTCGTGGTATATCTGGTGTGGCACCCAATACGGCTGAGTATTGATTGGAGGCGATGGAGTGAATTATGGATGATTTGGACCTAACTGCCGAGAAGAAACTGAAAGGGTAGTGTTGCTTCTCCGCAATGAGTCATATCAATGGTGGCTCACGATTCGGGATGGTGCTGTTGCAGATGATCTTACTTGGGAGTACTTTAAGGCAGCATATCAGAAGAAGTATATTGGGACTAGTTATGTTGATGCGCAGAGGAAGGCATTTTGAGGTCGGTCTAGGGAAATAAGTTTGTTATGAAGTACGAGGCAGAATTCCTAAGGTTGAGCCGATATGCTCGAGGTATAGTGGCTACGGAGCATGAACAATGTGTCCGGTTTGAGGACGGACTAAGGGATGACCTGAGATTATTGATTGCCCCATAGCAGGAGCGGGAGTTTGATGTGTTGGTAGAAAAGGCAAAGGTTGCTGAAGGAGTTAAGGAGTCTGTGAGACAGAACACGGACATGAATAATCAAAAGAGAGGTTTTGGATCATCAGGGTCATCTGGGAATATCCAAAAGAGACCTAGAATGGATGGGTTGCGAGGTCAGCAAGCTGCTACTGGAGGAAAGTACCGTACTTGTGCCCAGTGTGGAAAGATGCACTTGGGAGAGTGTTGGAAGAAGATGGGAGGATGTTTCAAGTGTGGGTCCAAGGATCACATGATTAGGGACTGTCCCATGAAAACAGATGGGAGCCGACCCGTAAGTCAGGGTCCTAATTAGGGTGGAAGAGATGGACAGCAGCCACCGCGGGGTCGTGGTTCGGCTGGCAGAGGTAATGGTTTTGGAAGAGGATGGGGAACATCAGGCAGAGGTGTTGGTAGCACGGAGGTCAGATAGCCGGGTCTAGTATATGCAGTTCGTCGGAGGGAGGATGGTGACGCACCTGATGTCATAATGGTTATGTTCCTTATCTCTGGATTACCCTTTATTGCGTTGATAGATATTGGGTCAACTCATTCATACATTACTAGTAAGGTGTCTGGAACTCTGCATGTGAACTCGAGACTGTACCTAGGAAGATGACTATACTTAGTCCTTTAGGGCAATCGGTGAGTGTTAGACAAACTCTTTAGGCGCACTTTGGAAGTTCGAGGCGCAATTTCCAGTGAGACTTAATGGAGTTGCCATTTGAGGAGTTTGACTAATCTTAGGCATGGATTGGTTAGTGAAGTACCATGCAAATGTGGATTGTGTTTGCTAAGCGCGTGTCGTTAAGAACTTCGACGACAAAGAGGTTGTGATGATAGGCGAGAGACGAAATTGCTTGTCAATGTGGTATCGCCTTTAAGGCGAAGAAGATGGTGAGAAAAGGTGTGTAGCTTTTCCGATGTTGATAAGTGCCTTAGAGGCTAAGGAAGTAGTAGAGAAGGAGTTAGAACGAAGAAGGAATTTGTGGATGTCTTTTGAAGGAGTCATGCTGGTTACCCCCGGATAGGGAGGTGGAGTTCGGAATTGACTTATGGCTGGGTACAGCCCCTGTGTCAATTGCTCCGTACCGAATGGCACCAAAAGAGCTAGTAGAACTCAAAGCCCAGATCCAAGAGTTATTCGATAGTGGGTTTATTCGACCTAGTGTGTCTCCATGGGGAGCACCGATCCTATTTGTAAAGAAGAAGGACGGGACTATGCGCATGTGCATAGACTATCGGTAGTTGAATAAGCTGACCATCAAGAACAAGTATTCATTGCCAAGAATAGATGACTTGTTCGATCAACTTAAGGGGGCCGTAGTATTTTCGAAGATATATCTAAGGTCAGGATATCATTAGCTTAAGGTGAAGGAGGCTGATATCCATAAGATAGCTTTTCGGATAAGGTACGGTCATTATGAGTTCTTGGTAATGCCGTTCGGATTGACAAATGCCCCAGCTGCGTTCATGGACATGATGAACCGGGTTTTCCAACCCTACCTGGATCGGTTCATCGTTGTGTTCATAGACGATATTCTAGTGTATTCCAAGTCTGAGGAAGAACATGATAAGCACCTTCAAGTCGTATTGCAAGTGTTAAGGGAGAAAAAGCTATATGCCAAGTTCAGCAAGTGCGAATTTTGGCTGAAGGAAGTTACATTTTTAGGACATGTGGTATCTGCTGAAGGAATAAGGATGGATCCTCGAAAGATTGAAGTAGTATTGGATTGGAAACCACCCAAGTCTGTGGCTGAGGTTCGTAGTTTCTTAGGGTTAGCAGGCTACTATAGGAGATTTGTCGAAGGGTTCTCGTCAATAGCAGCGCCTTTGATGAAGTTGTTGAGAAATGAGGTACCTTCCGTATAGACGAATAAGCAGCAGGAGAGTTTTGAGAAGCTTAACCAAGTATTGACAGAAGCTCCGGTTTTGATTCAGCCTGAAGCAGGGAAGGACTATGTGGTATATTGTGATGCTTCCCACACAGGATTGGGATGTGTTCTTATGCAAGATGGGAAGGTGGTCGCTTATGCGTCTCAGCAATTGAGGCCACATGAGGTTAATTACCCGACGCATGACCTGGAGTTGGCTGATGTGGTTTTTGCACTAAAAGTATGGAGGCACTACTTATATGGAGAGAAGTCGGTGATATATACGGACCACAAGAGTCTTAAGTATCTATTGACCCAAAAGGAGCTGAATCTGAGACAGCGAAGGTGGGTGGAGTTGTTGAAAGATTACGATTGCTCAATAGAGTATCATCCGGGCAAGGCGAATGTAGTGGCATATGCCCTAAGTTGGAAAGTAGTGTCAGATTTGAGGGCGATGTTTACACATTTGAGCCTCTATGATGATGGAAGTTTGCTAGCGGAGTTGCAAGTGAAGCCGACATGGTTAAGTCAGGTAAAGGAGAAGCAGTTGGCAGATGGTGAACTAAGTGCTAAGCTGCTACAAGTACAAAATGGGGAATTGGAAAATTTTGGTGTAAACAGCGATAGAGTGCTGTGTTTTCGGGGCAAGGTCTATTAACGAAGTCTGCACATTTCATACCAGTGCGGGTTGACTATTCTCTACAAAAATTGGCAAAATTTTATGTAGTAGAAATCGTGAGGCTGCATGGAGTGCCAGTGTCGATTATCCTAGATAGGGATCCGAGGTTTACATCTCGGTTTTGGAAGGTACTACATCAAGCTTTGGGCACCAGGTTAGATTTCAGTACTGCATTCCATCCGCAGTCAGACGACCAATCTGAGCGGGTAATTCAAGTGCTGGAGGATATGTTGAGAGGTTGCGTGATAGACTTCAGAGGGAGTTGGGAGGAGTTCTTGCCTTTAGCAGAATTTGCGTACAATAATAGCTATCAAGGAAGTATTCGGATGGCACCGTACGAAGTGCTGTATGGATGAAAGTGTCGCACTCCTACATGTTGGACATAATTGGGAGAACGTCAGGTTTTGGGTCCAAAAATTATGGCAGAATCAGAAGAAAAGGTTAAGGTAATTCGAACACGGTTGAAGGAGGCACCTGACCAACAAAAGTCATACGCAGATCTTAAGCGGAAGGAGATTGAGTTTGCTGTGGGAGATTATGTGTTTCTCAAAGTTTCGCCGTGGAATAGGGTAATGAGATTTGGTCGCAAGGGAAAGTTAAGTCCTAGGTTTATAGGACCTTATCGGATTCTAAAATGGGTTGGTCCAGTAGCATATCAGTTAGAATTGCCTACGGAATTGAAGCAGATGCACGATGTGTTCCACATTTCAATGTTACGTCCTTACCGATCGGATCCATCTCATATAATACTGGTTGAGGAGGTGGAGCTGAGACCAGATCTGTCCTATGAGGAAGAGCCGATTCAGATTCTAGAACGGGATGTGAAGGTGCTTCGGAGGAAATCAATCCCTTTAGTCAAAGTGTTGTAGCGTAACCATGGATCGGAGGAAGTTTCGTGGGAGTCAGAGGAAACAATGCGACAGCAATACCCTCATTTATTTTAGTCAGGTAATTTTGAGGTCGAAATTATTTTAAGGGGGTAGAACTGTAATATCCTGATTTTTGGGGGTCTGTGCATTTGGTATGTTGCATGGCTAAGGCATAACGGTGTGAATTGGGCTCAAGTTGGACTTTAAAACCTGGGTTAAGTGGCCGATAAATAGTGTTAGTAGCAATTAAAAGTTAAACAATTATATTTGATAGCAAGTTGGGCTTGTGGCCCAAAGTTTAGAGGAGTTTTTAATGGGTATTAAGTAGCGACACTTAGGGGAGGAGTTTGGGCCAATGTGGCCGCTTGAGGCCCAAGTTAATGAGCCAAAATTTGGCACTCCTAAGGGAAGGGGGTGGATGGCACAATGGCTACAAATTAGGAGCTTAAATTCTTTTATTTTGAGTGATAGATGATGATAATTAAGAGGGAAGAAGTGGATTTCAGGTGGCCTCTTTTAAAAGAGAGATAAAAGTTGGTTTATCAAGATGGATAAAAGTTATCAAGAGGCAGAGAGTTGGCCGAAACTCCAACTCTAAGGGGTATGCATGTGTAGCCGAAACTAGTAGGCACTAGTCCATCTTTTCTCCCATTTGTTTTCTTTCTTTCCACAACTATTTCTCTGAAAGCCAAAATTCCTTTTTTTCTTTGGTGAGATTCTTTGCCACAACTCTCTAATATTTTCCTCTTCTCATCCTTTTTCCTCCTCAAAAATCTTCTAAAAGCCAAATACCCTAGTCCCCATCACCTTCTTCCATAGCCGAATCTTCATGGAGAAATCTCTTTCTCCCGAAAGTGCACCATAGCCGCATACACCTCTCGAGCTTGGTAAGTTTTTGGGATTTTCTTCTTTGTGGTTTCTCTCTTCTTTAATTAGTTTCTTACCTGAATCACGTTTCCAAGGTTCAGTCAATTTCACTCCTTACTCCTATAAGCCGAATCAATTTCACTCCTTACTCCTATAAGCCGAATCAGACTCACTAAAAATCTCTTGTACCGATCTGTGGAAAAGCCGAATGTAGGATGGTGTAGGTTCGGCCTAATGGCCACTTCTCTTGAATCTTTTCTTTTGGCCGAATGGCCTTACTTGTACAATCATGGTTGGCCGAATGGTCTTACTTGATCAATCATGGTTGACCGAATGGATTATGATACTTATTGATTTCGTTTAAGGGTTTGGTCTAATAAATAGAGTGTTGGCCGAATGTAGGTTGGTAGTGACGATTCATCAAAGACTTTCGGGATTTGGTTGGTAACCAAATTGGAAACAAGGTAAGGGTTTTGGTCTCATTAACCCTTCAAGATTTGTGTTTAGCCGGATGGCCTATTGACTAATGTGCTTAGTGTTGGCTGAATGTAGGAGAAGAGATCCAGTGCATTAGATCAGGATTTTCAGGATTTTGATTAGATCTACGAGTAATCAGGTGTGTAACCCACCCTAAATTCCCAACTAACGATAATATTGATTTGTATATGTTAATAAGGCTATGCATGAATATGGCTAAGGGTACCATTCCATGGTACAGTGCATTCAGTCGTTACCCTAACTCTCCGGTAGGTAAAGTTTATAAAACATGAATATGGATATATGTGAAATATTTTTAAGGCTATGGGGTAAGGTATAATGCATGTTATTCGTATGTTATGTATGTTGCATGGGCATATGGGTGATTTTGTGAAAGGGGAAGTAATCTGGTGGTTCATACCACATTATATTGTGACTCTGTCACATTATCTAAATCTGGTGACTCTGTCACATTATCTGGTGGCTATGCCACAATTATAAGGGTGATGTGTAGTTGACTGCAGTGACTGCCTTCGATGGTGTGTAGCGGATGGAGGGTCGATTTAGTAATCCCCATGGCGTGATCGGTAGGTACGGGTGGTGTGTAGAGGTTGGGTCTAGGTGGTTTGGGTTGCATCATGGTTCACAATTATTTTATGTGATTTATTATGCCTTGTATGATTTGGGAATCAGTGATGGTAGTTACACATCGAGTCTGTTGACTCACCCTTCGTGGGCTAACTTTTGTAGATGGAACTCGAGAGATGGATCGAGTTGGCGGGAACTTAGTGGTGGCCATGCATTTTCGATTTTTGGTTTTTCTTTTAAGTCTATTTTGAATTATTTTGGGTTATAATTTGATGTAATAAGGCCATTATTTTTTAGCTATTTCATTTTCCTGCGTTTTAAATTTCTATTATGTTGCGAACAACATCAATTGTTTTGAAACTCAAACACCTATGGTATTTTTTCAAGTTAACGATAATATTAAACTCTAAAATTGGTATTTCTTTAACTTGTAACTTTTGAAATATGAACTTATCGATTTAGTACAAATTAAGTTACAACTAAATTTTTAACTCGAGAACAACCCAAATCTATTTTCTTTGAAACCACCATGATTTTCAAAAAAATGTCATACGAGACTTAACTATGTTTTACTCAAGGAGCATGCCAGATCCGGTCAGGGCTTGTGGGCCGGGTTTGGGGTGTTTCAAAGGATAGGTGATGAGGAAATTATTTTTCAAATCTATGATGCTATGCGATATTCTAGAGAACAAGATGATTCTTGTTATTTTGTTGATACCACTGATCATATTATTCAGAATTCATTACAGAAAATCATACATAACAACACGATGGAACTATGCCTTACTCAAAAAGGGGAAGAAGATGAAGTCGATGAACTAAATCTAAATACATCTTCATCCAGGAAAATAGAGAAATAAAGCTTTGAAATCAATGATGATTTAAAACAAAGACCCTCTGTTGATGAACCACCCAAATTAGAATTAAAGCAGCTACCGAAACACCTAGAATATGCATTCCTTGGGGACAATTCTACACTACCAGTAATTATTTCTTCAGAACTGGATCCCAAGGAAAAAGAGGAGTTGCTACAGGTACTAAGGGAACATAAAAAAGCCATAGCCTAGAAAATCTCTGATATTAAAGGAATAAGCCCAACATTTTGTACCCACAAAATTTTAATGGAAGATGAGTACAAGCTATGTGTGCAACCTCAGAGACAATTAAATCCCAACGTAAAAGAAGTTGTGAAAGCTGAGGTAATTAAACTTCGAGATGCTAGAATAATTTATTCTATTTCTGACAGCAAATGGGTAAGTCCTGTGCAGGTTGTTCCGAAGAAAGGAGGCATGACTGTAATAGCTAATGTGAAAAATGAACTAATCCCCACCAAAATAGTTACAAGTTGGAGAGTATGCATTGATTACTGGAAGCTGAACGATGCCACTAGAAAAGATCACTTTCCTCTGCCATTCATTGATCAAATGTTAGAAAGGTTATCTGGACATATGTATTATTGCTTCTTAAATGGACTCTCCGGCTATTTTCAAATCCCAATAGCACCTGAAGATCCAAAGAAGACAACATTCACATGCCCATACGGTACGTTTGATTATCACAGAAGGCCTTTTGGATTATGTAATGCCCCTGCTACTTTTCAGCGTTGTATGTTGGCAATCTTTGACAAACTTGTGGAGGACATCATGGAGGTATTTATGGACGATTTTTCAGTATTCAGTAATTCTTTCCAACTTTGCCTTAAAAATTTAAAACGAGTTCTGATGAGATGTGAAGAAACAAACCTTGTTCTAAATTGGGAAAAATGTCACTTTATGATACAAGAGGGAATTGTATTGGGACATAAAATTTCTAGTAAAGAAATCGATGTAGATAAAGAAAAAGTTGAAACCATAGAAAAATTACCTCCTCCTAGCTCAGTTAAGGCTATTAGAAGCTTTTTAAGACATACAGGATTTTACAGAAGATTCATTAAGGATTTTTCTAAAATAGCTAAGCCTCTAACGAAATTGCTAGAAAAGGATGCACCTTTTAACTTTGATCAAGAATGTTTAGATGCATTTAATATCCTTAAAGAGAAATTAATAAATGCCCCAATTATAATTGCCCCTGATTGGAATCGTCCGTTTGAACTAATGTGTGATGCGAGTGACTTTGCAGTAGGTGCAGTTCTATGGCAGCGAAGAGACAAGCACTTCTGGCCAATTTATTACGCCAGCAAAACATTCACGGCCGCGCAAGAAAATTATACCACCACTGAAAAAGAATTACTAGTTGTGGTCTTTGCATTTGATAAATTTAGACAGTATTTATTATTTTCTAAAGTTATCATTTACACTGACCACTCTTCTCTTAGCTATCTTCTAACTAAACCTGATGCAAAACCTCGACTCATAAGATGGATTTTACTTTTACAGGAATTCGATCTAAAATTCAGGATAAGAAAGGAGCCAAAATCTTGTAGTGGACCACCTGTCTAGACTTGAGAATCCACATGCAGAAGAACGAGAAGAGATAGAGATAAATGACCCATTCCCTACAGAACAGCTATTCTCCATAAGCAACTATGAGGTACCTTGGTTTGCAGATATTGCGAATTTTTTAGCTGCTAACATCATACCGAAAAAGTTAACACATCATTAAAAGAAGGGATTCTTTTCTGATGTGAAGAACTATTTTTGGGAGGATCCTTTTCTTTTCCGTATATGTACAGACCAGGTAATTCGAAGATGCATTGCAAAGGTAGAAACAAGCAAAATCTTAGAACACTGCCACTTCGGACCCTCAAGAGGGCACTACAGTGGTGTCAAAATAGCACACAAAATACTCGAATCAGGTTTCTATTGGCCCACTCTATTTAAAGATGCCAACAAGTATGTTGCTTCCTGTGATAGATGCTGAAGAATAGGTAATATTTATAAACATGATGAAATGCCAAAAACATACATGTTATCATATGAAATATTCGATGTATGGGGTATTAATTTTATAGGTCCCTTCCCTAGTTCATTTGGAAATAGATACATCTTAGTGGCAGTTGATTACATGTCAAAATGGGTAGAAGCTGAAGCTTTATCTACGAATGATGCCCGAGTAGTAGTAAAGTTCCTCAAGAAATTATTCTCTCGATTTGGAACACCTAAAGCTATTATTAGGGACAGAGGTACTCATTTTTGCAATGCTCAATTTGATAAAATCTTTAAAAAATATGGAGTACACCACAGGATAGCTACCCCATATCACCCTCAAACCAGTGGGCAAGCAAAAGTAGCAAACCGAGAACTTAAGCGCATCCTAGAAAAATGATTGAATCAAATAGAAAAGATTAGGCAGTAAAAGTATATGATGCCTTATGGGCCTATAGAACGGCGTTTAAAACCCCCTAGGGACATCCCCATACAAACTTGTCTACGGGAGAAGTTGTCATTTTCCATTCAACTTAGAACACAAAGCTTTTTGGGCTATAAAATTCTTAAATTTTGATCTTAAAACTGCAGGAGAGAAAAGAAGAATGCAGATAAACGAGCTAGATAAATAGATTACGAGAACTCAAAACTTTACAAGGAAGCCACAAAGCGACGCGATGATTCCTGTCTAAAGAAATCAAGACAATTCGAAGTAGGAGACTTAGTCTTGCTATACAACTTGAGGCTTAAACTGTTTCCTGGGAAACTGAAATCAAGGTGGTCAAGGCCATTCATAATCAAAACAATTTTCCCCTATGGCACAATCGAGGTAACTCATCCCACTCAAGGCACATTCAATGTAAATGGTCACCAGCTCAAAATATATAATAGTGATGATGTTACAAATATAAGAGAGGAGCTTCAGCTCTGTGAACTTCTATTAGAACCGAAAATAGGGTAAGTCTAGCTTAAGACTTTAAACAAGTGCTTTTCGAGAGGCAACCCGAGCACTGACTTTCACTAACATTATACTTTTTATTTTAGCATCTAACTCAACATTAATCAGTCCAATGAAGCACAGGTCTTTAGACCACATGGCCTTGCACACGGGTGAGCCCATAGTCGTGTGGAACCCACGAGACAAAACACGGGCTTTTTTGTGGCCGTACACGACAAAAGGTAATTTTTATCGACACGGGCTAGACACGACCGTGCCTCATGATCGTGCACAGATACTAACTTCCTAAACATAGGCAGAACACTGTCGTGTCGCATGACCGTGTGAATGTACTAACTTATCGACACGACGAGACACGCCCATTCTAAATGACCGTGTGAGGAAGAACATGAGCGTGCCCATTTACCCATGATTGTGCCAATAACCCTGAACGAGCCCAAAATTTAAAATTGTGAAAAGCACGGGCTATTTAAAAATCCACACGGGCGTGGCAACTGCCCGTGCCCCTCCCTTTATTTAAACAAATTTAACCACTCATCTTCCCCACATCAACCCTAATTAGATTTCTCAGCTTCCTTTCTTTTAAATCCAGACACACCCACGTCCTCAACCTCCCTAAAACTCCTTCCCTTGCCTTTCTCTCCAAAAACCATACAAAACCACACACACGCCCTCGCCACCACCATGCTTTCAAAGAACCCACACCTCGCCACGCCCATGCACTTGCAGAAAACTTACAAGACCACCACAGTGCCATTACCATCCGGTGACTAAAACCACCCCAACCCTGGTTCCCTCCATTACTTAATTCTCTTAATCGATTATTTGCTTAAGTTCATAATATTTTATTTTACTTTGTTGATATTAGGTATTTATGTTCTTTTAAAATTACAATTTTAGAACTTCTTTCAATTTTTAATGATAACTAGTTTCTTTTTAACTTTAATACTATTTACTCTATTTTGCAAATACATTGTTATAGTGAACATTTTGTTTTAGATACTCATTAAATAGAATTGGCTGCTCTTAGTTAGAATAAGTGTATTTTAAATATCCCGGGTCTAGATGAAAGTAATTGATTTGATATAAACATTACTTGAATATTCAATATTTTCAAGAACGATGTCATCATCACGAGGCAAATGCACCACGACCGACCCTACTAAGAAAAGAAAGGGACCCGGCTCTTCCTCAGCTAGTGCCTCTTCGAATACAACACCGCTTCCTTCAATTCACTCAGAAAGCCCAGGAAGAACGCTATAAGGAATTTCGAGAAAGACCTCTAGGCACCGATAGGTGTATTGATTGGAACGCAGTAGAACAAGTCGGGTTGGCGGTTGATATCCGAGTGCTTCTTTTGAATGAGCCGTGGGAGCAATTTTTATCCATCATCGAGCCCACATACTTGGAACTTACTCTAGAGTTTTGCACCACTTTTACCCTGCAAACAACGATGGCACAACACGACGATCCGGGCACGATTCGATTCCATTTAGGAGGAACGATCAGACGATTGAGCGTACCACAATTTGTGGTGGCACTCATACTTTACACCAATGACTTCATAGAAGAGAACAATCTTCCCGACCTAGACTACAAATTTCACCGCACCCTTGCTCACTGCTGGCATGACTTAGCTCCCAACAAAGGCGACTACGACCCCAGTTGCTCCAAGGCGACAACCCTAGTCGCCCCTCTGAGGTACACCCACGCAATTCTAGCTCATACTATTACAGTGCTCCAATTCAGCGAGAACACTAGCATGGTTAACACACAAGATGTCTAGCTCATACTATGCTTGTTGAAAATCGGAGGTCTTTGATCTTGTATACTTATACAACAAAACTAAACCCAAAATAAATTCCAAAAAAAAAAAACATAGCGCGATTCAAACTAAACAAAGCAACATAGGAGGGGGATTCTTTCAATGGGGTTGAAACACCCCAAACCCGACCCGCAAGCCCTAACCGAATCTGGCATGCTCCTTGAGTAAAACGTAGTTAAATCTCATTATGACATCCTGAAAAACTTGGTGGTTTTGAAGAAAATAGATTTGGATTATTCTTAAATTGAAAACTGTGTTGTAATTTAATTTTGTATTAAAACGTTATCTTCATATTTTAGTCATCCACTAAAATCATATTAGTTACTTATAATACACATACAAACTATGCTTGAATGTCAACCATATTAATATCATCTATATATATATATATACATCCACATATTTGAATTTACTAATATGCAATAAAGCCATGTTACATGTACAATTCATATGACTCTAATACTAATGGCATTTGGATACTTATAACCTAGTGCAACATATATCATTTCATTGCTTCTACCCAAGCACAAAATAAAACCATATTGCATTAATTATTACGCAATCTCATATGTGACCTTAGTAGCATTACAACATAGCCGAACATACTATTGATGCATATATATATTAGCATTTTACCGAAAACAAAACCACATTTAACATTAAAACACCAATAACATCTCAAGGTACACCTAATTAGCATATATATATATTAGTATACCTAATCTTTATATTTATTCGTATTAATTAATCATTGATTCAATCACACCTAATCAAGATCATGTGCTTATCAAAATAAACCAATTATTGTAACCGAATTTACAACCATACATGTACACATACCTATATTAATATTAACATCAACTTGGCATTTTAACTACCCAAAACTTACCTAAATCATGACCATCATTTAGCATTTTGAATTCATACCAAAACACTCGACAAAAATAATCATGGAACATATTCACTCTTATCATTTAGCAACCGAACCTATATAACCAAATATCACAAATTATATACCAAAACATGCTTTCAAAATAAGTCTAAGTTATGGCCACATACACACAACTTTAACATTATAATTAAGCCATATTCGCATGGCTATCTATATACAAATTTCCAAAACCAAACATATAAAACCAGCCTATACATGCCATAGGTTCGTAGTTTAAGCTTTTAAAATACCAAAATAGCGATCGATAGTGTGGTCGACTTTCTTGATTTATCCTGTTGAGCGGTAGCTCTTACCCAATCTATAAAACAGAGGAGAACATTACACACAAATAAGTTTACTAACTTAGTAAGTCCCAAGCTCAAAATGATACTACATTCAATTACTTAATCATTTAAATCATTCATCTCAACCACTTTATCATATTAAAATTTCTTACACCTTTAGCACTACTATTAGGAAACCGAATATTCATTATAGCACATTCAAGCTCAAACTCAGTCACATAATACTTGTGTACATCCATCGTAATCGCAATATACATGTCACTGTCCTCATAACATTAAATAAACTCTAGCAACATTAAAACATATCAAACCTTACTTACTTATCTGAGTCTTTAACTAAGCACATTAGTTACGATTTACCTTGAACCACAATTTGGTTTTTCCTTGGTAAAACACATCACCAAGATAAAGCCCTGCTAGGCATTAAAGCCCGAATCAAACACCTAGCACAGGCTCACTGAGGCACGAAGCCGAATATGTCACTCTAGTATTAAGCACGCTAGGCACGAAGCTTAAATATGTCATTACCAACTTATACACCTTACAAGAATGCTGCCCAAAATAACATAAAACACACATTATTCAAGTCACTTTGACATACCATCTCGTTTAGAGATATAACAACATTTCATTTCAAATTCACTATCACTTATATAAAATTTCAACCAATCCCATACCAATACTTTCACATTAAATTAACATAAGAGTTTATACGAAACTTTATTGAATAACATCATTTAGTACATTCATAATAATTGATAATCTATACTTGCTTAAGGACTTACCTCGGTTGTCGATAGGTAATGCGAATCGGCTATTCGATAACCTTCGCTCTTCCCCGATCTAACTCAGTTTTCTTTCCTCTTGATCTAAAACATATTAAATTTAGCTTATTCAAGCACAATTCATCTCAATTTAGTCCCTAAGCACATAAATGGGTAAATTACTATTTTACCCCTAATATTTCTGACTTTTCAATTAAGTCCCAAGCATACCATACACAATATGTACTTAATTAAATTTTAATACTCCATGGTAGAATGCTATTTACCCTTATGCTAATCTATACAATTCAATCTTTGTACAATTTAACCTTTCATTAGTTAAAATGAATTAATATCACCCATATATACATAATTTATATAATTACAACTTTACCCCCTTAGTTTCTATTTCCTTGTAATTTAGTCCCCAAATAAAACACAAGAATTTCATGAAATTCGATCTAACCCCTTAAGAGCCGAATCTCTTTCCCTCATTCACAAGTTCATATAACTATTTATTTTTATGCAATCATGTTCTCATCTATTCATTTCAAGAAAAATTCAAACCTTAACACATACCTTTTATCTAAAATTTCTTATTCAACATGTAGATGTCCTAAATATTTTCAAGGTTCTCTCATCAAACATAACAAAACCATAATGCTCATCCATGGTCGAACCTAGGATGAGCTTTAAACTCAAAATCTTTTTCATATATGTGATAGCATTCATGAAAACTAACACAACCAAGCAAGAATTTATCAAAATTAAGCTAAATACCTCACCTTAATGGCACATGCAAAGGCCGCCATGGAAGCTAAAATTGTCTCCCTTCTACTCTTTTGTTTCGTGAAAATGGTGAGGAAGATGAAAGAGAGAAGTCAAAATGTATTTCTTATTTTCTTTAATTTACTTTATTCATTTTCATTACTTAAAATAATCATTTAAAATGCCATTAACATATAATCACTTATTATATATATATATATATTACTCATCATTAATCATCCACTACCCACATTTTGGGTTATTTGACATGCAAACCCCTTCTATTTATATTACACTTAAATTAAACCTTTCAATTTATTGAGTGTTACTTTTATACTTTACCTATTAGATCCTTTCTCTTTATTCAAACACACCAAACAATCAAATTCACACAATTCAACATACATCACATAAAATAAAATAAATATCACTAGATTTCTGACTCGGATTCATGGTCCCGAAACCACCGTTCCGATTAGGGTCAAATTCGGTCTGTTACATCCCAAGGTTCTTGAAGCCCATCAAAACACATTCGAATCACACACAAGCATGCTACCACATGCATTTAAGTGAAAATGCATAACCCCTAAATCTCGGATATTACAGTTCTACCCCCTTAAAATAATTTTGACCTCAAAATTACCTGGCTAAAATAAGTGAGGGTATTGCTGTCGCATTGCTTTCTCTGGCTCTCACGAAGCTTCTTCCGATCCATGGTTACACCACAACACTTTGACTAGAGGAACTATTTTCCTCCGAAGCACCTTCACATCCCATTCCAGAATCTGATTCGGCTCCTCCTCATACGACAAATCTAGTCTTAGCTCCACCTCCTCAACCGGTATTACATGAGATGGGTCTGATCGGTAACGATGTAGCATCAAAACGTGGAACACATTGTGCATCTGCTTCAATTCCATAGGCAACTCTAACTGATATGCTACTGGTCCAACCTGCTTCAAAATTCGATAAGGTCCTATAAACCTAGGACTTAACTTTCCCTTGCGACCAAATCTCATCACCTTCTTCCACGTCAAAACTTTAAGAAACACCTGATCTCCCACAGCAAACTCTATCTCCTTCTGCTTAAGATCTGCATATGACTTTTGCCTGTCAGATGCCTCCTTCAACCGTGTCTGAATTACCTTAACCTTTTCTTCCGATTCTGCCACCATCTCCAGACCTAAAACATGACGTTCCCCCAATTCTGTCCAACACGTAGGAGTGCGACACTTCCTTTCATACAGCGTTTCGTACGGTGCCATCCGAATACTTGCTTGATAACTGTTATTGTACGTAAATTCCGCTAAAGGCAAGAACTCCTCCCAACTTCCTCTAAAATCTATCACGCAACCCCTCAACATATCCTCTAGCACTTGAATTACCCGCTCAGATTGGTCGTCTGACTGCGGATGGAATGCCGTACTGAAGTCTAACTTGGTGCCTAATGCTTGATGTAGTGCTTTCCAAAATCGAGACGTAAACCTCAGATCCCTATCCGAGATAATCGACACCGGCACTTCGTGCAGCCTCACGATTTCTACTACATACAATTTTTCCAATCTCTGCAAGGAATAGTCCACCAGCACTAGTATGAAATGTGTAGACTTCGTCAACCGATCTACTATCACCTATACCGAGTCTTTCTTAGTAGGCGTAAGGGGAAGCCCACTAACAAAGTTCATGGTAATTCTCTCCCACTTCCATTGCAGAATCTTTATCGGCTGAAGCAATCTTGATGGCACTTGGTGTTCAGCCTTGACTTGCTGACATGTTAAGTACCTCCCTACAAATTCTGTAACTTCCCGCTTAAGACCAGGCCACCAAAACAGATCCTGTAAATCCTTGTATAACTTACTTCCTCTAGGATGCATAGCATAAGGGCTACTATGCGATTCCTGAAGAATTTTCTGCCTTAATTCCTCATCCTTCGGCATACAGACCTTGCCCCAAAAACACAGCACTCTATCACCGTTTACACCATAGTCTTCCAACTCCCTATTTTGTACTTGTAGCAGCTTATCACTGAGTTCACCATCTACCAATTGTTTTTCCTTTACCTGACTTAGCCATGTTGGCTTCACTTGCAACTCCGCTAGCAAACTTCCATCCTCATAAAGGCTAAGATGTGCAAACATCGCCCTCAGATCCGATACCACTTTCCAACTTAGGGCATCTGCCACCACATTTGTCTTGCCCGGGTGATACTCTATTGAATAGTTGTAGTCTTTGAACAACTCCACCCACCTTCGCTGTCTCAAATTTAGCTCCTTATGAGTCAGCAGATACTTCAGACTCTTATGATCCGTGTAAATCACCGACTTTTCTCCATACAAGTAGTGCCTCTACACTTTTAGAGCGAAAACTACCACAGCCAACTCCAGGTCATGCGTCGGATAGTTAACCTCATGTGGCCTCAACTGCCGAGACGTATAAGCGACCACTTTCCCGTCTTGCATAAGGACACATCCCAATCCTGTATGGGAAGCATCACAACACACCATGAAGTCTTTCCCTGCTTCTGGTTGAATCAAAATCGGAGCCTCTGTCATTACTCTTTTAAGCTTCTCAAAACTCTCCTGCTACTTATCCGCCCATACGAAAGGTACCTCCTTTCTTAACAACTTCGTCAGAGGTGCTGCTATTGACGAGAACCCTTCAACAAATCTCCTGTAGTAGCCTGCTAACCCCAACAAACTACGAACCTCTGCAAAAGACTTAGGCGGTTTCCAATCTGATTCTGCCTCAATATTCCGAGGGTCCACCCTTATTCCTTCTACAGACACCACATGCCCTAAGAACATAACTTCCTTTAACCAAAATTCACACTTGC
Organism: Gossypium rotundifolium; assembly: GCA_025506655.1. NCBI lineage: Eukaryota > Viridiplantae > Streptophyta > Magnoliopsida > Malvales > Malvaceae > Gossypium > Gossypium rotundifolium. The sequence continues at coordinate 15,362,516 of CP106727.1, forward strand.
TAAACTTGGCATATAGCTTCTTTTCCCTTAACACTTGTAACACCACCCGGAGATGCTCATCATGTTCTTCCTCAGACTTGGAATACACTAGGATGTCGTCTATAAACACAACGACGAATCGATCCAAGTAGGGTTGGAAAACCCGGTTCATCATATCCATGAATGCAGCTGGGGCGTTTGTCAATCCAAATGGCATTACTAAGAACTCATAATGCCCATATTTGTCCGAAAAGCTATCTTATGGATATCTACTTCCTTCACCCTAAGCTGATGATATCCCGACCGTAGATTTATCTTTAAAATACCGCGGCCCCTTTAAACTGATCTAACAAGTCATCTATCCTCAGTAATGGGTACTTGTTTTTGATGGTCAGCTTATTCAACTATCGATAATCTATGCACATACGCATAGTCCCATCCTTCTTTTTCACGAATAGGACCGATGCTCCCCATGGGGACACACTAGGTCGAATAAACCCACGATCGAGTAACTCTTGGATTTGGGCTTTAAGCTCTACTAACTCCTTTGGTGCCATTCGGTACGGAGCAATTGACACAAGAGCCATACCCGACAGTAAATCAATTCCAACTCCACCTCCCTATCCGGGATAACCCAAGCAACTCCTTCAAAAAGACATCCACGAATTCCTTTACTGTTCTCACTCCACTAACTCCTTCTTCATTTGCATCTAAAGCACTCACGAAGGCCAAAAATACCTTGCACCCTTTTCGAACCATCTTATCAGCCTTTAATGCGGAGACTATGTTAGCCAAATAATTCCTTCTTTCTCCTACCATAATTATCTCCTCATCCTCCGGAGTCTTCAACTCCATTCGCTTAGCTACGCAATCCAATTTAGCCCGATGTTCCACTAACCAATCCATGCAGAGAACGAGATCAAATTCCCCAAAAGGTAGTTCCATCAAGTCGGTAGGAAATACCACCCCCTAAATCTCTAGAGGCACACTCAAATATCCTATTCACCACTACCGTTTGACCTAACGGGCTCACTACACATCTCCCTAATGAGATAGTTCGGATGCTACACCTAATGTTTCACTACTTACATGCAAAGATATGAGTGGGTCGAGCCAACATCAATTAAAGAAAAGTAAGGCTTGTCACCTATAAGGAACGTCTCGGTTATGACGTCCGGTCGTCACCATCCTCCCTCCGATTTAATCGCATACACCGCATCGGTTGTCTCACCTCCATGTTACCAACACCTCGCCTTGTTCCTCGACCTCTTCCGAACCATTACCTCGCTAATCGAACCACGACCCACGGTGGTTCTTTGCTACCTCTTCCACCGATTAAGACCACGACTTATTGGTCGGCTCCCGTCTATTTTCATAGGATAGTCCCTAATCATGTGATCATTGGACCCACATTTAAAACATCCCCCGCTCTTCTTCCAACACTCTCCTGTGCATCTTTCCACACTGAGCACAAGTACGTCTCTCTCCTCCGTAATAACCTCGTTGACCTCGTGACCCATCAACTCTAGGTCTCTTTTGAACATTCCTGAATGACCCTGATGATCCAAAACCTCTCTTTTGTCTATTCTTGTCCGTATTCTGTCTCACAAATTCTTTAACCCCTTCGGCTACCTTAGCCTTTTCTACTAACACGGCAAACTCTCGCTCCTACTATGGAGCAATTAGCAATCTCAGGTCATCCCTCAATCCGTCCTCGAACCTGACACATCGTTCATGCTCCGTAGCCACGATACCTCGAGCATACTGGCTCAACCGTAAGAATCCTACCTCGTACTCTGCTACGGACTTATTCCCCTGAACCAGCCTCAGAAATGCCTTCCCTTGTGCATCAATATAGCTAGTCCCAATATACTTCTTCTGATACGCCGCCTTAAAATACTCCCAAGTGAGATCATCCGCTGTAGCACCATCCCTAACCGTGAGCCACCACTGGTATGACTCATCACTGAGAAGCGACACCACCCCTTTCAGTTTCTTCTTAGCAGTTAGGTCTAAATCATCCATAATTCGCTCCGTTGCCTCCAACCAATACTCAGTCGTATTGGGCGCCACACCAGATACTCCTCAAAAAACCTCAGCTCCATTGGCTCAGAATCGCTCGAGTATAGATTTTCGAGTTCCCATACCTACACCTGCTCTGGCCACCCTCTCAAGAACTCGTAGATCGCTGCATCGTGATCATCCCCTGATCGATCCTCGATATTCAACACCAGTAGCTAGTGGTGGTGGCATCTCATTCTCGAACCCTTGACCAGACCTAACGGGTTTCGATACGGTCATTTTGCCTCTACCTCACCCTCGCATATTACGACCACGTCCCCTAGAATTCATGCCTACGATCGCGATTTAATCTGCTTTAAAAAGTTTTATGCATCAATTTTTGTTCCACTGATTACCCACGAACAAGTTTTATGTAAAGAAGTTCAGGGGTAGTTCTTTCGATCATTTTAGGTTTTTGTTTCAAGTTTTCGACCCTAATTCAGAGAATCACATTCATTCAATAGTATCTATTACACACATTCACCACTTTGAACATTCTCGCCCGTTCCAACCTAGGGGTATTTTCGCAATTTGTCCTATAGGGGTATTTGGTAATTTTTTAAATTAGGGTATCTTGAAATTTTTCAAAATAGGGGTTTTCGGTCTTTTTTCAATTTTAGGGATATTTTGGCAAAAGATATCGAGGGTACTATGGTCATTTTATAAACTGAGGGTATTTTTGTAATTTTACAAACCAAGGGTATTTCGGTAATTTTGTAAATCGGGGATATTTCAAAAAAAAATTTTCAAAATCTAAAATAGTTTTTCACAAATTAAAGGGTAATTCGGTGCTTTTAAAACTAAGGTTTTTATAAAACAGTGTAGCTAGTCCATTTCGGGTTTTACTTATTGAATTTAGCCTGTGAATAAGTCCTCTTGGTTAGGGTGAACCGTCACTACGCACCAGGTAGGATTCGAGCGAAGAGGAGGTGAGTCACTAGGACTGCTTAAATACCAAGCTTCCCCTGAATCCAATCCTAGACATACGCACAACAGTTGCCACACCCTTAACTCGGTGACTCAATCATAGGTTTGTTTGATTAGGCTTTAAATTTTATGTAATTCTGTATTAGAGTAAGCTAATCCTAGGGTTCAATAGCTCCTAATCTACTAATCTACGATCCCGTAATACCCACATACAAATCACATAGTGGTTAGAGGTACTTACCTGGTGGACTTCGGGCCGGAGACTCAAGTGCCATGCCGAAAACCCGCTCATCCTTTAGTAACACTCAATTTTAAAAAACGTTTTGGGCCCAAAAGCCCTCAAGGCCGAGTTTTGAATCGGCTCTAATACCAAATTGAAACACCCCAAACCCGGCCCGCAAGCCCTGACCGGATCTGGCATGCTCCTTGAGTAAAACGTAGTTACTCGTTATGACATTCTGAAAAACTTAGTGGTTTTGAAGAAAATAGATTTGGATTATTCTTAAATTGAAAATCGTGTTGTAATTTAATTTTGTATCAAAATGTTATCTTCATATTTTAGAAATTACAAGTTTAAAGAAATATCGAATTTTAGAGCTTAACATTATGTTGAAAATCGGAGGTGTTTAGGTGTCAAAACATTTGAAGTTGTTTTATGAAAAATCATTTAACCACTTGTTTAATGTTGATCGTTATCAAAATAAAAATTAAAACGAAACTTAAAATAGTTAAATTGTAATGGCCTTATTACAACAAAACTAAACCCGAAATAAATTAAAAAAAACATAATAAGATAACCCAAAAAATACTGAGCTGAGCATGGCCACCACTAAGTCCCTGCCGACCCGGTCCACCTACTGAGTATCACCTGTAAAATGTTAGCCCACGAAGGGTGAGTCAACAGACTCAGTGTGTAATAACCAACATAGACTCCCAAATGATTAAGGCATATTAGATCACATATAGCAAATTAGGGCAATGATGCAACCCAAACCCACCTACATATCCAACCTCTACACATCACCCGTATCTAACCAATCACACCGTGGGGATTACTAAATCGACCCTCCATCCAATACACACCATCGAAGCCGGTCGCTACAGTCAACTGCACATAGCCCTTATAATCGTGGCATAGCCACCAAATAATGTGACAGAGTCACCGGATTCATAATATGTGACATAAGTCACCGGATAATGTGGTAAAAACCACCGGAACACTTCCCCTTTATCATTATCACCCATATGCCCATGCAACATACATATCATACAAATATCATGCAATATACCTCACCTCATGGCCATAACGATATTTCTCATATTTTCATATCAATGTTCATAAACTTTATTAACTCGAAAGTTAGGGATACATACACAATGCACTGCACCATTGAATGGTACCTTAGCCATATTCATTCATTGCCTTATTAACATATACATAACAATATTATTATTAATCGGAATTTAGGGTGGGTTACACACCGACAACACCGAGAATGACACTCTCGCTAGCGAATTAAGAGATCGACGAATACTAAAGCTTCCTTTTACTTGAGAATTGATTGAGTACCTACACACCCCTTTTATGAGAAATCGACTAAAAGAGAATATGGCCTTTGGCCGAATATCACTATCCCTTACCTCGCTTTCTTAAATCTCGAAACTATCGTTTGCCCTTGAAGATGTCAAAATCCCTACATAGCTTATGTCAGATTCGGATTATTGCATAAGATCTATAAGAATGGCCCTTGGTCGAATGTTACATTCTACTTACCTTGGATATCCAAATCCCGAAAGGTCTCCTTCTACTCGTTGACTACAAGGATTCCGAGCCCACCTTCATGGTTTTGGTTAAAAGAATAAAAGGAATTAGAGTTTTTGATTTTCGGCTAACCAAAGAAAAAAAGAGAAATTGAAATGAGAAACCCTTACCAACTATTAGATCCGATCGAAATAGATCCTGATAGATTCAGCCTAGTGATCAATCTTGAAGAACAAATCGAGATGGAAGAAGAGAAAGGAAGGGTATAAATGCAAAGTGAAGAGGAATTGTGGATAGTAGATTCGGCCAAGATTTCAAAGACTAGAAGGGATATTCGGTTTTGAAAGTGAAGTGTAAGTTTAAGGCTACCAACATGGAAAGAAAAGAGGAGCAGAAAGAGAGGTATGGTTTGGCTTCAGAGAATAAATAAAAGGGAAGGAAATAGTCAAACGCACCAAATGGTCACCTTCTATTTCGGCTGAGAAACAAAAGAGAAGAAAAGAAAGTAAAAAAAACTTAAAGATGCCAAATGAATTTTGGCACCCACTCCCCCTTACATGACCGAAACTACCACCCCAAGACCCCTCCATTCGGCCAACTCTTCTTCCCTCATCCAAATCCCCCTTTTCACTCCTACTTAGCCAAATCTTTAAGCTGTTAGACCCAATCTACACTTCATCCATTCAGAGTCCTTGTGCTGTCCACCACTGCACCTCCTTGCCGAAAGATAAAAGCTCTAAAATGCTTCCCTTGCTGCTCGAACCTAGGTCCCTTCACACTCCCTGTGGCGTCACCTCACAAGGCCCTAAGTGGTGCCTCTTTTCCACCTTACCAGCTTAGTACTTGTGTCCTAAGCCACACAATAAACTCCTTAAGGCCTAGCTCCCTTAGTTCCACTTTTTAGGCTTAAAATCAAATATATTTTCTAAGGCTTCTACCTACATCCCAAGGTTTCTGAAGCCCCCAAAACACATTCAAATGACACACAAGCATGCTACCACATACATTTAAGTGAAAATGCATAACCCCTAAATCCCAAATATTACAGGGGCGATACATCACACGATTGGCTGGACACTTTGGGCTCATCAACACCGAGACTCAGATCTCATCATTGACGCTAATCAGTCAGATGGTACCTTAGGGCATCTGGACAATGCTACACATGAGGATGATTAAATATCATCGTGGAACTTACCCCCTGAGTACCGACTAGCCACAAACGAGGAGGTGCCCAAGGACATCACTGATGATGTCCCACTAGACCCGAGCCAGCAGCCATCCCATGCCGCAGCTTTAATCGAAGATATCTCTGCACGCCTCACCCAGTTTGAGCGATCTGCACTCCAAGTAGCCTTCGACATCGCTCAACGTTTTGATGGGATCGAGGCCACCCTTTAGTAGATATACCATCACTTTCATATCTCATCACCGACGCCTCAACAGGATCTGGTAGATGATGAGGACCTCTGAGTCCTCTTTATTTATCTAATTTTTCTTTGCTTTATTTTAAGTTTTATTTCTTTTTCTTTTCCTATTTTAATTTTTATTTATCTTAATTTGAACATTCTCTCTATACATTGAAAACTTTTAATTATCATTGGTTATCTAACCTTCGAGTATACCTAACACATATTTATTTACACCTCCGAGATGTCTAACTGATGACTTCACAGTTTCAATTGCACACTCCATATAAATGAACCAATCATTAGGAGTTATTCACTACTACATAAGTCATCCTTTACCACGACCTCTACCAACTCAAGTAATCCATCCAAAAAATTCAGGAAGTGTCATTCTCCCCTTCTATTTTGATTTTATTATTACATGGTTATTTATCAATCTTTGTACATTGAGGGCAATGTACATCTTAAGTGTGGGGGTAAAAGTACCTAACTTTTTGCATTATTCTCAAAACCCTGAATTTTATCTAGTTTTTAAGTATTTTTCTCATATTACTAATTAGGGTGAAATTTTTGATTATTTATGATTTTTTTAATATGTTTTAGATTAAGTCATTGATAATTGTGCATTGATGATTAAATTTGAAGAATACTAGAGAATCAAGCATGATAAGTCTATTTTTCAGAATTAAAAATATTTTTTTAGGTTGTTGAACTGAATTTGAATATTACTTTAAAGTTTGATATTTACAGGGATTGATGTCAAATACCCATAATTTTTGTGAGATTTGAGCCTTATAGAGCATATATTCTTTTCTGTGCTCACTTTATTGATTATGAGTGTGTCAACACCGAATCATTATTGTAGAACTTGCCTCGATTATACATGTTAAGACCACATTATTGATTTGATATAATAAGATGATAAAGGCACCTAGGTTTTAACCCACTCACTCCAAAAAAAAAAAAGCCTACCTACATAATTAACCCCTAGTGAACCCCGTTGATCCTAACAACCCTTTTTATTGATTCACCACTAATATTAACCAAAAACCCTTTGTATTTGTTATCACCATTCTTTTGACTACCCTTCTATCGAGGATTGATTTGACCAGTTACCTAATTAGTTTATTTCAGTTGATAAATTTCTCTCTTTATTATGTATTCATTTAAGTTTGTCCTAAAAAAAATGAAAAAATGAAAAAAAAAAAATCAAAGTATATTCAGTATTAGTAATATAAAAAGTGAGCTTGTACATTTAAATTTCAATTATCAAAGAAAAAGCTCGTATTATTAGTTTCAAAGTTTCAATTGATGTATTCATTTATTTTCTAGTTCATTCTTTTTAGTTAGGTGATTTGTCAATCTAATCTCGATTCTTACCCTTCTAATTTAGCGTTTATCCCAAGCCACGTTACAACCCTTAAAAGACCTTTTGATTTGTGTATCATCTCATATTACAGTGGTGGAGATTTGATTTTCAGGCAAGCCTATAAGATTAACTTTTCAAGTTCGACTTATGAATGCTTATTCCTAAACCTTAAACACTTCGAGTGCTTTGAGTGAATCTTTAGTGAGGATGTCAATCCTTGTCAGTTTTGAATCAGAGGTAATCATTTAGATAAGGGGAGACACCTATATTTTCATGCTACAAAAATATATGACTTAGAATTGTTTGAATCTTTAGGAGTCTTTGAGTTAAATATCAATGTATGAATTATCTATGAATTATGATGAGGTATTTTTAATGAGAATTATGAATTGTAAAAAGTTTGTTTTAATTGTAAGTTGAGAATTTTGCTTGAGGACAAGCAAAAGCTTAAGTGTGGGGGTATTTGATAAACCGTAAATGTAACATCTTTTAATTCCACATTTAGCATACTTTTGGATGATTTATTCCTTAATTTATGTAAAAAAGTGCTCTTAATCCTTTCTTTTCATGTTTTATACTCAGGAAAGCACCTAGGGATGAAAAGAACGAGAAACAGTTTAAAACGGGCCAATTTGGGCCAAAGTGGAAATCGACACGACTGGACTTCAGGGCACACGACCGTGCCTCGACAATTAACTAGAACACGGCCCAACCACGATTCACACGGTCCGTGGCTCCATCACCAGACCCGAACACAGCCTGAAGTCGATTCACACGGACGTGTGCCATGGCCGTGCCCCTATCGTGGAAAAGAGGAGTTTCACTCGAATTTGGATACTTGAAGGAAAAGAAACACATTCCAAAGACTATTCAAACACCCGAGTAGGAATTATACTTGAACTAGGATACTTAGGGGCCAAATAAGGCATTCCAAGAGCCTATATAAACACCCTAAGCATAACCTGAAAGGGGCGGTTAGTTAAGTAGTCAGCTAGGCCAAGAAGCTGAGCCGGAAGGCCAAATTTGTGGGAATCACTCAAAGATAGCCAGCTGATCCATCTCAAGAAGCCAGAATTCTACTCAAGACGGCGGATCTCTCGTTCAATTCCTTCAGGGGGTTTTAGGGATTTCTTATGTTTTGTTTTATCTTTTCTCTTGAGATGTTTTATTTTATCGTTATGAACTAAACCCTTCAGATACCTGAAGAGGATGAAACCTAGATGAATCTTGTTATTTTTTTCTGAACTATATGATAAATGCTTAGTTTGTTCTTAATTATGTGAGCTTAATTCTTGTGTTAGTATTTTTGGGATATTGATTCAAGTTGAATGTGCTAACGTTGTGGAGCAAAAGTCCTTGCTTAAGAGTAGATCTAGCATAATTAAGCGGAGTTGATCATGCGCCTAGAGATAGAGTGACGAGATTTTACCGGATTAGGGTGAAACCTAATATGGGAGTCCATAGATCGAGTTAATGCGATTCTAGGAGTTTTAATTAGAAAGAGATTTCAATTAATCAACCTAGGGTTAGACGTTATTCACCTCGAGAGGGTTTAATATAAATTAGAGTTGATAAACCGTAAAAGTAACATATTTTAGGCCCACATTTAGTATGCTTTTGGATGATTTAGCCCTTGATTTATGTAAAAAGGTGCTCTTAATCCTATCTTTTCATGTTTTTACTCAGGAAAGCACCCAAGGACGAAAATAATAAGAAACAGGGCTTAAAACGGACCAATTTGGGCCAAAGAGGAAATCGACACGGCCTGTGTAACATCCTGATAATTAAGGGTTATGCATCTTTACTTAATTGAATGATGTTGCATGCTTAAATATGTTTGAGTGTATTTTGGAAGTTATTTTTGAACTTCATTAATTAAGTGAATGCTTAGTGAAACTTTTAATTTCTAATAATTAAGATGGAGCTAAGCATGTTAGGCTTTAAGAAATAATGACAAGAGGTTTTAAGCATAAGATGAGTAATTGGCAAGGTGGTTAGGATACATGGATGAGTGCTTGAGGGAGAGGTTCAATCCCTAGCTAGCAAATGGGAGGATTTTATTTTGTTTCCTTCCTATAGTGTCGGCCAAGACTTTTCTAGAATGGATGAGCATCTTTTTAATTTTGGTTATTTGATCATATGAAAAAGGTAAGCTAAAACTTATGGTATGGAATCATGAAAGGATGATAAGATGAGGGGGACAAAAGGCTTGAAGTAAGGGCTTTGTCTTGGAAACTTTTTCATGGTCATTTGACCATGAATCTAGTCGATTTTAGGGGCTAAAGGGGATAGTAAATTGTGATAGCAATCTAAGGGTTGATGGGGAAGAAATGTGGAGGAAAAAGGGGGATAATGTTGGCATAGGTTGGCCGAAATTTTGCTTAGCCATTAGGGGGGAAGTTGGCCAAAAAAAAGTCTTGTATTTTTGTGCATCTTTTCTCATTTCTCCAAAAGTTTTTCTCTTAGCCGAATTTGTTATTGAGTTTAGGTAAAAATTTCTCTTTGTTTTGGCTTTCATTTCGACCATTTTGGTTAAAATACATTTTCTCTCAAATTGTGGTCTTCCTTAGTCATAAGCATCAAAAGTTTGGAAAAACATTTTCTTCTTTTCTCTTTCCCTCATTGCCGAAACTACCAAAGTGTAAAGAACTATTTTCTTCTTCAATTTCTTCCTCTTGGCTAAATGTGCATAGGTCCTTAAACCTATCTCTTTTCTTTTGAAATCACCTTTATCATCATCTTTCTTCTTCTTCTATTTCTCTCTTCTTTCAATTTCATTTTCTTTCTTCCTCACTCTCAACCGAAACTATTTTCTACCAACATCAAAATCAACATACTTTCCTTCTCTTTTGTCAAACCAAATCACCTTTCTTTTTCATCTAAATCTTTCTTTTCTTTTATTGAAAACTGAAACCATTTTAGCCATAAATCACTATCTTTTTTCTCTTTTCTTTTTTTTGTGCAAGCCGAATCATCATTTTATTCTCTTCTTTTTTGTTCAAGGACGAATATTCAAAGTGATCAAGTAAGGTTTTGTCAATTGTTTTCTTTATTTCTTTTTACTATAGTTGATTTAGAAAACATAAATCCTCTTATTTTTCTCTTAGGCCGAATCCTTGGAAAGGATTTTTAAGGATCTTTGTTGAAGCCAACTTTTAAGAAGTGACCTTTCGAAATCATCCAAGGTAAGAATATCACCTTCGGTTATATCGATTTCTTTAAATAGACTATTAATCAATCTTATTTTTAGGGGTGATTTAAGACTAACAAGATAGGTAAGAAAAGAGCAGTACGGAGTGTTTGGAAGAGAGGAGGCACTGTTTTACCATCGAATTTCAAAAGAAGGGCTGTATCGGATGTAAGAGATTTTCCACCGGGTTGTGGACCCTCTGCTAACGAAGATCGGTTATTTGAAGTAGTACGTACAATCGAACCACTTTACGTTGGTGGGATATCAGTGGGTTTTGATCCATCTAGCGGAGAAAAACCACAAATAATGGTTGTTCGAGAATCCGAGGGTAAGGATTTAGATCTCTCGTCAATAAATATAGTTTTATTAGTAATAGTATATTCTAACCAAGTGTGATAATTAACTAGGCGTTGTGGCGGGAAGGTATCATTCTCACGGTCATAAGGTGTGTAACCTTACAATAAAATCTCATAGATCTATATTTTAAATGTGATTATATGACTATGTGTTTGAAAATGATTGTGGATACCATTCATTGGTATACGATATTCGGTATGTTTACCCCAAATATTTCGTTAATTTTGCTATATGCATAATTGTGAGATAAGTATGATTTTGTTATGATTTTGGGGTAAATGGCATGAAAATGAATAATATGTATGTGCATGGGCATATGGGTGAATTTGATAAAGGGAAGTATTCGGTGGTTTTACCACATTTACGTAATATCACATATTTGAAATCCGACTTCGGTCACATATGTGAATCTGGTGACTTGGTCACATATTTGAAATCCGGTGACTTGGTCACAATTTTGTCTGATGGCCTTGCCACAAAATTATAAGGCGATGTGCATGTTGATTGCAAAAGCGCCTTCGATGGTGTGTAGCGAATGGAGGGTCGATTTAGTAATCCCCATGGTGTGTTTGGTTGGTCTTGGTGGTGTGTAGCGGATGGATATTAGGTGGGCGGGTTTGCATTTCATTATATGAACATATCCATGTGATTTAAATGCTTATTATTTAATCTGCTATGAAATTGAGCTTATGGGCTAAATATGACTTAAATGGGCCTATGGCTATATGTATGATTAATGGGCTTTTTAATGTATGTATTACACATTGAGTTTATAACTCACCCATTTTTGTGGGATAACTTTTCAGATGATTAAGTAGTGCGATGGATCGAATTGACAAGTACTCAAGTGGTGGCCAATGCTCATATCAAGTATTTTGAAGATTTTCCAATTTAAACTTATTAAATTTTATTACTTAGACTTTATTATGGGTTTGCTATTTTTGTAATAAGGCCACTATAAACTGCTTTTTAATTTTTGTGTTTGGACTTTTATTTTGCCATGAACAAATATCTATTAAATAACTAAATGGTTTTTCGATAAATAATTTAAAAATGTTTTGTCACTAATATATATATGTTTTAAAGTAATTTCCTTAAATTTGGTTTTCTTTTAATTTATTAATTCCTTCTAAAAATAATGTTTTAAAAGACATAAATTTACTTTACAATTTGATTTCAATCTAAAATATTAAGTTAATATGTTTTCTACAAAATCATCAAGTTTTTCTTAAATAAAGCGAGAATTTGCTAAAGTTAGATTCGAGAACATATCAAATCCGGTTAGGCTTTTTGGGCCGGGTTTGGGGTGTTTCAACTTGGTATCAGAGCCCAGTTTTAAACTCTCGGCCTTGGGTTTTGAAGCCCACAATGTTTTCAAAAGTTGGCCCAAATGACTTTTTGAAAGTTTTCTTAAGTTAAAATGGTTTTATAAGAGCATGGCACCCGAGTTCTCAGCCCAGATCCATCAGGTATGTATCTTTATTGATAAAGTGATATGAAAGTCTGATAAGCTTAAGGAAACTATACTTTAGAGGCATGGACCCTAGGTGTTTGTACACTACTACGGAAAAACCACCGAATATCCGTTTCATAAAACTTTACATTAATAAGAAGTGAAAAGACTCTAATACATAAGACTTTTTGTAAAAGCAGATAAGGCGCGTAGTAGACATGAGTTCTAGGGGCGTGGTCGTCGTGGGCGTGAAAGAGGAAGAATGGTCGTGTCGGACCGATTAGATCTGGTCAAGGTTCCAAAATGATGCTCATCATACCGTACATTGGGATGGATTTTCAAGAGCAAAATGAAGGAGATGACGCAGATATCACAAGTCGTGTCTTTGAGTTTTAGAACGAGTAGCGAAGCTAGTTCGAAATGGGTCTCAAAGTCGATGGCTAAGAGACTAAGATCAAATGGAGCCGAGGTTTTTAGAGGAGTATCTGGAGTAGCTCAAATGTAGCGGAATCTTGGTTGGAAGCGATCGAGAGGATTATGGACGATTTAGATGCCTTTGTTGAAGAAAAATTGAAAGGTGCTATTTAACTACTCGTGATGAGGCCTACCAGTGGTGGCTCACTATTAAGGAGAGTACCCCTATGGATCGACTGGATTGGGGATATTTTAAAATTAAATTCGAAGGAAAATACATTGGAGCTAGCTACATCGACTCGGAGGAAGACATTTCGAATTTAGTGCAAGGAAATAAGTCGATAGCTAAATATAAAGCAGAATTTTTGTGACTTAGCCGTTATGCCAGAGGGATAGTAGCTACTGAATATGAACGGTATGTCAGATTTGAAGATGGACTTAGAGATGAACTGCGTGTGATGATTGCTCCGCATCGGGAAAGAGATTTTACAATCTTAGTGGAAAGAGCAAGAATAGCTGAAGAGGTTAAGCGGATTGAGAGACGAACCGGACGAGGCGAAATAAGAATAAGAGGAGCTTTGGGTCTTGAGGTCATCCAGAATTTCAAAAGAAACCAAGAAATGATGGACCGCGAAGTCGTGAGACTACTGGTGGACAATATCGTGCTTGTGCTTAATGTGGGAAGATGCACCGGGAGAGTGTTGGAAAAGATCGAGGATGTTTCAAGTGCGGATCTAAAGACCATATGATCAAGGATTGCCGAAGAATTGAGATAAGAACCGCCAAAGAAGTCGAGGCGTTGATCAGTGGCGAGAGGTGAACAATGACCGATAAGGGGCGTGGTCCAAATGGAAGGGTTAATGGTTACGGTAGAGGTCGAGAACTTGAGCGAGGCGATGGTAGTTCTGAGGCGAGACGGCCAGTCAGTATATGCGATTCATCGCGAGAGAAAACGATGGCCTTTTGATGTTATCACGAGATGCGTTTTGATTTTGGGTTGCCCTTTATTGCTTTGATAGATATAGGGTCAACTCACTCATATATCGCTAGTGAAGTATCTGGGACTTTACATGTGACTTACGAGGCGTACCTAGGAAGATGATTGTACTTAGTCCTTTAGGACAGCATGTAGTTATAGACAAACTTTTAAGGAAGTGCCTTTAGAAGTTCAAGGGGCGTAGTTTTGGTGATTTAATGGAGTTGCCATTGAGAATTTGACTTGATCTTAGGCATGGACTAGCTTGTGAAGTATCGTGCAAATGTGGATTGTCTTTGCTAAGCGAATGTCCTAAGAACTCTTGATGACAAAGAAGTTGTAGTAATGGGTGAGAGGCGGAACTACTTATCTAATGTAGTATCCGCTCTTAAAGCGAAAAAGATGGTTAGAAAGGGATGTGTAGCCTTTCGATGTTGGTGAGTGCCTTGGAGGCTAAGGAAGCAACTATTGAGGAGTCGATCTTGTGAATGAATTTGTAGATGTTTTTTCAAGAACTTTCGGGTTTGCCTCTGATCGTGAGGTAGAATTCGGGATAGATTTATTGCAGAGCAGCGCCAGTTCTATTACTCCATATAGAATGGCATGAAGGAATTAGTTGAGCTTAAGGCTCGATTCGGGAGTTGCTTGATTGTGGATTCATCCAACCTAGTGTGTCCCCATGGGGAGCACCGATTTTATTTGTGAAGAAGAAGGACGGATCGATGAGGATGTGTATAGATTACCAGCGGTTGAATAAGTGACAATCAAGAACAAGTATCCTTTACTGAGGATCGACGACTTGTTCGATCGACTTAAAGGAGCTACCGTATTCTCAAAGATTGATCTAAGGTTGGGGTATCATCGACTTAAAGTGAAAGAAGTGGATATCCATAAGACGGCTTTTCGAACTAGATATGGGCATTATGAATTTCGGTAATGCCATTCGGATTGATGAATGCCCAATTGCGTTCATGGATATGATGAACCGGATTTTCCAACCCTACTTGGATCGATTCATTGTGGTATTCATAGGCGACATCACGGTGTATTCTAAGTCCGAAATGGAACATGATGAGCATCTTGGATTGTGTTGTGAGTTTTAAGGGAGAAGAAGCTGTATGCCAAATTCAGCAAGTGTGAATTTTGGCTGAAAGAGGTTGTGTTTTTAGGCCATGTGGTGTCTGCAGAAGGGATAAGGGTGGATCCTCGAAAGATTGAGGCTGTGCTAGATTGGAAACCACCTAAGTGCATGGCGAGGTTCGTAGTTTCTTAGGATTAGCCGGATACTACAAAAGATTCGTAGAAGGATTCTCATCGATAGCTGCACCTTTAACGAAATTGTTGAGAAAGGAAGTACCTTTTGTGTGGGCTGATAAGCAACAAGAGAGTTTTGAGAAACTCAAGAAGGTTTTGGTGAAGCTCGATTTTGATTCACTGAGGCGAGAAAAGGATTTCATCGTGTATTGTGGCGCTTCTCACACGGATTAGGATGTGTTTTGATGCAAGGCGGGAAGGTAGTTGCATATCGTCTTGGCGATTGAGACCACACGAGGTTAATTACCCGACACATGACTTGGAGTTGGCAGTGGTAGTCTTTGCTCTTAAAGTTTGGAGACATTATTTATAAGGGGAAAAGTCAGTGATATACACGGACCACAAAAGTCTGAAATATCTACTGACTTAAAAAGAACTAAATTTGAGGCAATGAAGGTGGATAGAGTTGTTGAAAGACTACGATTGTTCTATTGAGTACCATCCGGGCAAGGCGAATGTGGTGGCAGACGCTCTAAGTCGGAAAGTGGTGTCAGATTTAAGGGCGTTGTTTTCACATCTTAGTCTTTACGATGATGGAAGCTTGTTGGCAGAACTTCAAGTTAAGCCGACATGGTTGAGTCAAGTGAAAGAGAGACAGTTAGTGAGCGATGATCCGAGTGTAAAGCTTGACGGTCTGAGTGGAAAATTGGAAGATTTTGGTATTAACAGTGATGGGTTATTGTGTTTTAAAGGTAAAGTCTGTATGCCGAGGGATCAGGAATTGAGGCAAAAGATTCTTCAAGAGTCGCATAGTAGCCCTTATGCTATGCATCCTAGAGGAAGTAAGTTATATCGAGACTTGCAAGATCAGTTTTGGTGGCCTGGTCTTAAGCAAGAAGTTACGGAGTATGTAGGAAAGTGCTTAACGTGTCAGCAAGTCAAGGCTAAACATCAAGTACCTTCGAGATTGCTTCAGCCGATAAAGATTCCACAGTGGAAGTGGGAGAGAATCACCATGGACTTTGTTAGTGGGCTTCCTCTTACGCCTACTAAGAAAGACTCGATTTGGGTGATAGTGGACCGATTGATGAAATCGCACATTTATCGATTCGGGTTGATTACTCTTTGCGAAATTGGCAAAGTTATATGTGGTGAGATTGTGAGATTGCATGGAGTGCGTTGTCAATTATTTTAGATAGGGATCCGAGGTTTATGTCTCGGTTTTGGAAAGCATTGCATCGGGCTTTGGGCACAGATTGGACTTGATGCGGCATTTCATCCTCGGTCGGACGGTCGATCTGAAAGAGTAATCCAAATCTTAGAAGATATGTTAAGGGGTTGTGTGATAGATTTCAAAGGAAGTTGGGAGGAATTCTTACCATTAGCAGAATTTGCGTACAATAACAGTTACCAAGCCAGTATTCGGATGGCACCATATGAAGCACTATATGGACGAAAGTGTCGCACTCCTATGTGTTGGACAAAATTAGGGGAACGTCAGATTTTGGGTCCAGAAATAATGGCTGAATCCGAAGAAAAGGTTAAGGTAATCCGAGATCGGTTAAAAGAAGCATCTGATAGGCAAAAGTCATACGCAGATCTAAAGCGAAAAGAAATAGAGTTTGCTGTGGGGGACCAAGTATTCCTAAAGGTTTCACCTTGGAAAAAGGTGATGAGATTTGGTCACAAAGGGAAGCTAAGTCCCAGGTTCATTGGACCTTATCGGGTTTTGAAGCGGGTTGGACCTGTGGCATATCAGTTAGAATTACCTTTGGAATTGAAGCAAATGCACGATGTGTTCCATGTTTCAATGTTACGCCGTTACCGGTTGGATCCATCTCATGTAGTGGCAGTTGAGGAGGTAAAATTAAGACCAGATTTGTCCTATGAAGAGGAGCCAATTCAAATTCTGGAGCGAGATGTAAAGGTTTTACGGAGAAAGTCGGTTCCTCTTGTCAAAGTGTTATGGCGTAATCATGGATCAGAAAAAGCTTCGTGGGAACTGGAGGAAGCGATGCGACAGCAATACCCTCACTTGTTCCAAACAGGTAATTTCGAGGATGAAATTATTTTAAGGGGGTAGAACTGTAACATCCTGATAATTAAGGGTTATGCATCTTTACTTAATTGAATGATGTTGCATGCTTAAATATGTTTGAGTGTATTTTGGAAGTTATTTTTGAACTTCATTAATTAAGTGAATGCTTAGTGAAACTTTTAATTTCTAATAATTAAGATGGAGCTAAGCATGTTAGGCTTTAAGAAATAATGACAAGAGGTTTTAAGCATAAGATGAGTAATTGGCAAGGTGGTTAGGATACATGGATGAGTGCTTGAGGGAGAGGTTGAATCCCTAGCTAGCAAATGGGAGGATTTTATTTTGTTTCCTTCCCTATAGTGTCGGCCAAGACTTTTCTAGAATGGATGAGCATCTTTTAATTTTGGTTATTTGATCATATGAAAAGGTAAGCTAAAACTTATGGTATGGAATCATGAAAGGATGATAAGATGAGGGGACAAAAGGCTTGAAGTAAGGGCTTTGTCTTGAAACTTTTCATGGTCATTTGACCATGAATCTAGTCGGTTTTAGGGGCTAAAGGGGATAGTAAATTGTGATAGCAATCTAAGGGTTGATGGGGAAGAAATGTGGAGGAAAAAGGGGGATAATGTTGGCATAGGTTGGCCGAAATTTTGCTTAGCCATTAGGGGGGAAAGTTGGCCAAAAAAAGTCTTGCATTTTTGTGCATCTTTCCTCATTTCTCCAAAAGTTTTTCTCCTAGCCGAATTTGTTATTGAGTTTAGGTAAAAATTTCTCTTTGTTTTGGCTTTCATTTTGACCATTTTGGTTAAAATACATTTTCTCTCAAATTGTGGTCTTCCTTAGTCATAAGCATCAAAAGTTTGGAAAAAAACATTTTCTTCTTTTCTCTTTCCCTCATTGCCGAAACTACCAAAGTGCAAAGAACTATTTTCTTCTTCAATTTCTTCCTCTTGGCCGAATGTGCATAGGTCCTTAAACCTATCTCTTTTCTTTTGAAATCACCTTTATCATCATCTTTCTTCTTCTTCTATTTCTCTCTTCTTTCAATTTCATTTTCTTTCTTCCTCACTCTCAACCGAAACTATTTTCTACCAACATCAAAATCAACATACTTTCCTTCTCTTTTGTCAAACCAAATCACCTTTCTTTTTCATCTAAATCTTTCTTTTCTTTTATTGAAAACCGAAACCATTTTAGCCATAAATCACTATCTTTTTCTCTTTTCTTTTTTTTTTTGCAAGCCGAATCATCATTTTATTCTCTTCTTTTTTTTCAAGGCCGAATATTCAAAGTGATCAAGTAAGGTTTTGTCAATTGTTTTCTTTATTTCTTTTTACTATAGTTGATTTAGAAAACATAAATCCTCTTATTTTTCTCTCTTAGGCCGAATCCTTGGAAAGGATTTTTAAGGATCTTTGTTGAAGCCAACTTTTAAGAAGTGACCTTTCGAAATCATCCAAGGTAAGAATATCACCTTCGGTTATATCGATTTCTTTAAATAGACTATTAATCAATCTTATTTTTAGGGGTGATTTAAGACTAACAAGATAGGTAAGAAAAGAGCAGTACGGAGTGTTTGGAAGAGAGGAGGCACTGTTTTACCATCGAATTTCAAAAGAAGGGCTGTATCGGCGGTAAGAGATTTTCCACCGGGTTGTGGACCCTCTGCTAACGAAGATCGGTTATTTGAAGTAGTACGTACAACCGAACCACTTTACGTTGGTGGGATATCGGTGGTTTTGATCCATCTAGCGGAGAAAAACCACAAATAACGGTTGTTCGAGAATCCGAGGGTAAGGATTTAGATCTCTCGTCAATAAATATAGTTTTATTAGTAATAGTATATTCTAACCAAGTGTGATAATTAACTAGGCGTTGACGGCGGAAGGTATCATTCTCACAGTCATAAGGTGTGTAACCTTACAATAAAATCTCATAGATCTACTTTTAAATGTGATTATATGACTATGTGTTTGAAAATGATTGTGGATACCATTCATTGGTATACGATATTCAGGTATGTTTACCCCAAATATTCTGTTAATTTTGCTATATGCATAATTGTGAGATAAGTATGATTTTGTTATGATTTTGGGGTAAATGGCATGAAAAATGAATAATATGTATGTGCATGGGCATATGGGTGAATTTGATAAAGGGGAAGTATTCTGGTGGTTTTACCACATTTCCGGTGACTTCGGTCACATATTTGAAATCCGGTGACTTCGGTCACATATGTGAATCTGGTGACTTCGGTCACATATTTGAAATCCGGTGACTTCGGTCACAATTTTGTCTGGTGGCCTTGCCACAAAATTATAAGGGCGATGTGCATGTTGATTGCAAAGACAAGCGCCTTCGATGGTGTGTAGCGGATGGAGGGTCGATTTAGTAATCCCCACGGTGTGTTTGGTTGGTACGGGTGGTGTGTAGCGGATGGATATTAGGTGGGCCGGGTTTGCATTTCATTATATGAACATATCCATGTGATTTAAATGCTTATTATTTAATCTGCTATGAAATTGAGCTTATGGGCTAAATATGACTTAAATGGGCCTATGGCTATATGTATGATTAATGGGCTTTTTAATGTATGTGTTACACATTGAGTTTATAACTCACCCATTTTTGTGGGATAACTTTTCAGATGATTCAGTAGTGCGATGGATCGAATTGACAAGTACTCAAGTGGTGGCCAATGCTCATATCAAGTATTTTGAAGATTTTCCAATTTAAACTTATTAAATTTTATTACTTAGACTTTATTATGGGTTTGCTATTTTTGTAATAAGGCCACTATAAACTGCTTTTTAATTTTGTGTTTGGACTTTTATTTTGCCATGAACAAATATCTATTAAATAACTAAATGGTTTTTCGATAAATAATTTAAAAATGTTTTTGTCACTAATATATATATGTTTTAAAGTAATTTCCTTAAATTTGGTTTTCTTTTAATTTATTAATTCCTTCTAAAAATAATGTTTTAAAAGACATAAATTTACTTTACAATTTGATTTCAATCTAAAATATTAAGTTAATCTGTTTTCTACAAAATCATCAAGTTTTTCTTAAATAAAACGAGAATTTGCTAAAGTTAGATTCGAGGAACATATCAAATCCGGTTAGGCTTTTTGGGCGGGTTTGGGGTGTTTCAGCCTGGGCTTCAAGCCACACGGTCGTGCCTCCTTAATTTACTTCACACAGCCTAAACCACGATTCACACGACCGTTCCTCAATCAATAGAATCAAAACACGGCCTAAAGTCGATTTACACGGGCGTGTACCATGGCCGTGCCCATGTCATGGAAAAGAGGAATTTCACTCGGATGTGGATACTTTGAGGCAAAGAAACACATTCCAAAGCCTATTCAAACATTGATTAGGAAGTATACTTGAATTGGGACACTTAGAGGCCAAGCAAAGCATTCCAAAAGTCTATATAAATACCCTAAGTGTAACCTAAAATGAGGGCGGTTAGGTAGACCAAGGAGCCGAACCAGAAGGTTAGATTTGTGGGAATTACTCGAAGATAGCCAGTTGATCCATCTCAAGGAGCCGGAATTCTACTCAAGATGGTGGATTTCTCCTTCAATTCCTTCAGGGGGTTTTAGGGATTTCTTATGTTTTGTTTTATCTTTTCTCTTGAGATGTTGTCTTTATTTGTTAAGAACTAAATCCTTCAAATACCTGAAGGGGATGAAACCTAGATGAATCTCGTTATTATTTTCTGAATTATATGATAAATACATAGTTTGTTCTTAATTATTCATGCTTAATCCAAATCTGATGTGTTTAGGTGGAGGAGGAATAGACCCTGCTTAAGAGTAGATGTAGCATAATTAAGCGGAGTTGATCGCACGCCTAGAGATAGGGTGACAGGATTTTGCTGGATTAGGGTGAAACCTAATATGGGAGTCCATAGATCGATTTACTGCTATTCTAGGAGTTATTATTCAAGAAAGAGATTTCTGTTAATTAACCTAGGGTTACACGTTATTTGCCTTGAGAGAGGGTTTAATATACGTTAGGGAGTCTTACGGATTAAACTAAGTGAATAAATCGTATGGTTCAGTGCTAAATAACAAGTGAAGTGTAGGTGGATTCTTCTTGAGGGTATCATCGTGATCAACTTAGTTTCTCTTCAAGTTATTTCCCAATTCATTTTTTTTGTCCCTGCATCTTTAGTTTAGTAGTCGTTAATTTAGATTAAAGCAACTTCACTTATTTTAGGCTAAATAGTAAAAAAAAAGTGAGTATTAGTACTTTTAGTTCCTTTGGGTTCGACAATCCGGTCTTGCCTAAGCTATACTCTTTTCGATAGGTACACTTGCCTTTAATTGTTGCGGAGTTAGTTTCGTGTTCGATCTCATTCATTATAAATTTTAAAGCTCGACAAAACAACAATCAAGTTTTTATACACTTTCGGGAACTAAAATATTAAGAAAGCTCTATTTTTATTACTCTAGCCATTATTTTTATTTTTATTTTCCCAATTGATTTTTATTTTTCTAAAATTTTCTTTCTTTCTTTTCCTAACAGGTACCTCTAGTTTATGACTAGAAGGAATCTGACAGGGCCTCTAGTATACGATAGTGATATTGAAGCTACCACTCGTAGGAATCGTAGAGAAATTAGGCAAGCCCTAAATTACATAGAAAAAGAGCGAGAAGGCAGATCCAATCTTACTGAAGGGATGGACGAGAATAATCCACCACGAGATGTGGCAGAAAACAATGCTCCTCGTAATATGTATGATTATGCTAAACCTCATTTAACAGGAGCGGAATCTAGTATTGTTAGCCTACTATAGCTGCTAATAATTTTGAATTAAAGCCTAACACAATACAAATGATTCAACAATTTGTTCAATTTGATGGTTTGTAGGACGAAGACCCGAACACTCATATAAATAATTTTTTAGAGTTCTGTGATACTTTCAAAATAAATGGCATTTCTGATGATGCCATACGTCTTCGGTTATTTCCATTTTCATTAAGGAATAAAGCCAAACAGTGGTTATACTTGTTACCACGAGGGTCAATCACTACATGGGACCAAATGACCGAAAAATTTTTATTAAAATATTTCCATCCAGCCAAAATGGCCAAATTACGGAATTATATCCCTTCTTTTGTGCAGATGGATTTAGAAACATTATATGACGTATGGGAGAGATACAAGGATCTCTTGAGAAGGTGTCCACACCATGGTCTACCCTTGGGGCTACAAGTCCAAACTTTCTATGATGGTGTAAACCCCTCAACGAGGCAACTAATCGATGAAGCGACCTATGAGTTTATCGAAGAGATGTCACTGAATAATTATCAGTGGCAAGTTACAAGGACAAAACTGACAAAATCAGCCAGAGTTTACAATCTCAATGTAGTGACCGTGCTATCAACAAAAGTAGAGATGATGATTAAAAAGCTTGACAATTTGTGTTCTTCGCAAGTACATCTAGTCATGCAGTGCAACGCAAGTGGAACTGTGGCGAATCCTGAGTACCCACCCTACCAACCGGACGAAGAGAGCGAACAGATGAACTATATAGGTAATAATTTCAGATCCAATAATAATCCTTATAGTAATAACTACAATCCAGGTTAGAGGAACAACCCAAATTTTTCATGGGGAGAGCAAGGAAACCAAGGAAATCAAAGACAACAGCCTCCTCAAAATTTCCAAAATCAGCCATATCCGCAAGAGAAGAAGCCAAACCTCGAAGAGATGCTGACAAAATTCATGGCAAACACAGAAAATCATTTCCAAGAAACTGAGAAAATAATTAAAAGCAATGAGAACCGAGTCGGGGAACTTACTAAGTCAGTCAAGGAAGTCACTAATGCAATTAAACAACTCGCAAAGCTAATGTCAGAACGACCACAAGGATGTCTACCAAGTAACACCAAGATTAACCCAAAGGAGCAAATTCAAGCCATCTCAGCTCATGACAGTAAGGGGTTAGATGAACCCAATCCAATACAAGAAAACAAGGTAGACAAAGTTAAGGTAGAGGTAACACAAGAAAATCCAAAATCGATAATCAAGGAGTACCAAACTCGCATACCTTATCCCGAAGCAATAAAAAAAGATGATTCAGAGGAACAGTTTGGTATGTTTTTAAACTCTTAAAGAAATTACATATTAACTTACCTCTTCTCGAAGCTCTTTTTCAGATGCCAGACTCGAGGAAATTTTTAAAACAGCTCTTGACTAACAAACGCAAATTAGACGAAGAGCACCACGTGGAATTGAACGTAGCATGCTCAGTAATGTTATAGAATAGACTACCACGAAAGCTAAAAGATCCAGGGAGTTTTACAATTCCATGTTTAATTGGTAGTTTAGCTATTGATAATGCATTAGCTTATTTACGGGCAAGCATAAATGTCATGCCTTATACATTATTTAAATGACTAGGTCTAAAGAAGCCCAAACAAACTAGGATAAGTGTACAATTAGCTGATAAAACTGTTAGAATTCCTAGGGGCATTATCGAATATGTTCTTTTCAAAATCGATAAATTTGTTTTCCCAGTAGATTTTGTTATCTTAGATATGGATGAGGATAATACAATCCCCTTAATTTTAGGAAAACCCTTCCTAACAACTACCAAGACTAAAATTGATGTTGCCACAGGAGAACTCATACTTTGTGTAGGTGACGAATCAATCAGTCTTCAAGATCTTGACTCAGCCAGGACAACAATCGATGAAGGTAATAAAGATAATTTAGTTGATAATCAATTTGTACAACCTTCATCGCAGGAAATACCACATGAAGACAAACATGAGCCCAATCATAGAACCCGAACCGAAAAGAGAAGGATCAAAACCTTAAGGTCGACAGACTAGAAGAGCAAAAGACACACGTCAAAGAAGAACCACATGAAGTAAAACCAGAGGAACCACCAGAAGAGCTCGTAGGAACATCGAATCACTTCAAAATAGGAGATCAGGTACAGTTAGGTAAAGCAGATTCGTGTATTATCACACCAACCCTGAGTTCAAATAAAGACATTCCTCTTAAGGAACACAATATCATCCCACACAGAACAGTCAAGGTAAGCAACCCAACATTCGACACTTATAAGGTAAACGCTTTGCGACTCAAACTTTGTCAAGAAAGTAGAACTATAAGTATGAGGGAAGATGTTCAAACCTTCAAACCTCCATGATTTTTTTAATGTCGAGGAAAGTCTAGCTTAAGACTATAAACAAGTGCTTCTCGGAAGGCAACCTGTGTACTAACAGAATTTATTTTTACATTTTGCTCTCAATTTCTTTTCCTTTCTAAAAATTTAGTTTTCAACTAGCACAAAAGTGCAGATTTCAAAGCTACACGGCCTTACACATGGCCATGTCCATAGCCGTGTGGACCACAAGAATCTCATATGGATATAGTAGGGGTAGTATGATCAAATCGCACCTAATTCTCGACGTCACGAATCTAACCACTCCCCCACGGGCACCGAATAAGTGGCTCGATCGTGCCCCACGACCGTGTGAAGCTATTGACTTCTCAAACACGGGCGTGGTTAGCTAAAAAATGATCATGGTGAAACAACACACACAGACACACGGCCGTGTGAGGCGGTCGTGTGATTTGACACTCCCTCGATCTGTGGGCATGGGAACGTGCTAGATTTGAGATCCTATTTAAACCTCACAGCCCTTCTCCTTATCCTCTCATTCTTTCTTCCTTCTTTTTCTTTCTTTCCTTAAAAAGATGTCCAGACTCTTGAGCTACACTAGAATCATGCCAAAGAAGCGTAAGAAGGCAAGCATTGTCTCCTCAAAGGAGACCCCAACACATAAGTTCATGCCAGCCGCTTCATCCAAACACCAACCCAATGGTCCTTTAGACCATTTAAATTTTTCTTTACATTTATTTTCCCCTTTATCCTACTTATCTATACTTCTCTTTGCTTAATATATTTTAATTTCTTTTAATTTCTTAGTGTCAGGTTCTAAAGGCTGCTTGGGAATCACGCACTATAGCCTTAGAAGTCACACCCACCTCGCGAACCATCCAACTATAAGGACTCCTAAGTCTATTAGTCTTTTCTTTTAATTTCAGTTTTCTTCTTAGTCTCCTTCTCTTTATTTTCTTTGTCTTTAATTATAGTATTAGCATATTATTAATGTTTCTTTAGATTTCTTGGCTATATCTTTGCAGGCTACCCAATTTCTTTATCTAACACAAAGCTCATCGGTAGCCACCCCACTAGGCCCATAGAAAACGCCACCACCGCCTCCTCCAACCACCTTCTACCACAACCTCTGCCAACTACCAGAATCATCCAAAATTCAGGAAGTGTCATGTAACACCCCAAACCCAGTCAACACACCACGACCGAATCTGGTATGTCACGAGGAAAATCTGAATTTTGAGAAGTTAGGTTTCTGTTTAAAAATTTGATGAGAACACTTCGCTAAATTGTGTATTTGAAGAAAACTTGAGTAGGCTTGATTAAAATCTGATGATGTATTTGAAAACCCAAAAATTTTGAATACTTAATCAGATGTGTAGCTAAAACAGGTTTATCTCATTTAGAAGTTCAAGTTGTTTCTTATTGTTACTAAAACATTTGGACTTAGTAGAAGACCGAGGTCAAGTTAGAAAAATATTTGAGTTCTCTTTATCCCAAACCATAGTGTGATACCCGATGGTGTAGTTTAAAACATCTCAATTTGTAGTTTCGAAATCGTTGTCCTTCCAGGTTTTAGCAAATTTTAACCCAATTAACTTGTTAAGGCATATTAAAAATCTACTTTAAGCATAAACATAGCAAAACATAATTTTAAAGGCCATTTACAATCCGAATAAACCCAAATAGTAATAAATAAGCTAATGTACCAAATTTTATAAAGTCCGAGCAAATCCTTATTTAAGCATGGCATGAGTACCTCGAGTCCACCGGCCCATGTCCGCGTCTAAGTGTCACTGAAATGTCAAAGGAGAGATCGAGTCGCAAGACTCGATGTGTAAATCCCTCCCGATAATACAACATGCTAACACACATCATAGCAAAGTAATACAATTAATGCACCTGCTCCTAACCATCCATTACACCTTCTCTACCCGTGTGGTACCAAACCACCGGTGGTGCCAAACCACCGTGACCCAAAGTCACGATATCCATAATGTGGTGCCAAACCACCGTGACCAAGTCACGAATAATCCAATGATGGGGCCAACCCATCGTGTGATACCAAATCACTAGCGACAATCCCGTATCTCATAAGTGGGGCCAACCCAGTGGTGTCAAACCACGTGGATGAGTCGCAATGAGGTGCTAAACCTCGGTGTCCCAAAGACACAAGTGTGATACCAAATCACCGGTGACCGCAATACAAATCCGATGATGGGGCCAACCCATCGTGTGATACCAAATCACCGGCGTCAATCCGTATAATCAATCGTAGGGCCAACCCACCGTGGTGCTAAGCCACCGACGAGACGCCGAGGTGCCAAACCTCCGTGACCCAAAGTGGCAAAATATCATTTGTGGTACCAAACCACCGGAGGTGCCAAACCTCCGTGTCCCAAAGACACAAAGTCCCAAAGACACGGATATCATACTCCCCTCCTCTCATATTACCCATACATGTCATAATCGACTCATGTACAATATGCAAATCATGTAATTCATGCCAACATGCCCAATATTGCATCTTATAGCACATATATCATGGATCATAATATTAGATGTATCAACAATAGAACTCGTAATGTTACGGACTTACCCAAATCCGTGAACATACCCTATTGGGTATCATGACAATCGTCACTGTTTCACTTGTTACAACACAGGTTATTAACTTATTACTAAGAAATCAGTGTGTTAGCTTACACACCTGAAATAGCGAAGGTTTTAATTCTAAGAACCGGTCTACGTCCCTTGATCACCTCGACAATCCTGATCCTATAATCGGCCAACAATGGATTAACATCATACCATTCGGTCATAACCATTTAAACAAAAAGGGTTTAACTTCGATCCCTTACCTGCCCTTGATTCGGTTTCCAACCAAGTCCCGAACCAACAGTGGTTCCTCCACTAATCGACTACACCCTAAAAGAGAACAATTAATCCTTTGAAACCTTATACTTAATCGAAACTAAACAAATAAACCATGAGCAACCATCTCACCGTCACTTACCAAACGATTATCAGAGAAGGAAGGCTCTCCCTGCTTGATTTCGAACTCCAAAGGCCCTATACGAAAAATGATTACCAAACCAAACGTTAACCCTTTTAACAGATACCGAAATCGGCCCTTAAACACACTAAAAATCGGCAAAGTACAAGAAAGAGGAGAAATGGCCATTCGGCCAACCACTTACCCACTACCAGCTGATTGAAAACAAGCACCCACAACAACCAATATTCGCCAACAAAACACCACTAGAGAGAAGAAAGATTCTACCTAGATGTTAACACTCCTACTTCGGCTTTGTGTGAAAAGAAAAGAGAGTATAGATGAGAAGAAATGGGTTGATATTCGGCCAGGAATCGAAATGGGAAGAGAAGAAGTAGAGAAGCACCTTCGATTTTTTTTTTGGAAAAGAAAAGGAAATAGAGAAGAAAGTTTTGGGGAGACTTCCGGCTATCAAGGTTTCAAAAGAGGAAAGAGATGAAAGTGGGATGCTAGGTTCGGCTTTGTTCAAATGAAGAAAGAAAAGAAGAAGCAAGGCAAAATTTCGGCAACACAAGTGTTTGGGTTTTCGGTTCCAAGAAAAGAAAAAAAATATGAGCAGAAAAGGAGAGTAAGAGAAGCTAGTTTTGGCTCAAGTTGAAGAGAAAGCAAAATGCTGGTTTCGATTTCAAGAAGCAAAAATGGACGGGCTTTTTGGCTTAGGCTATTTGCAAGTGAAGAGAGCTTTTGCTTACCACTCTTTGACTGAAAATGTACCAAAATGCCAAAATAAACATTCGGCACACTCCTCCACAACACTTACCAACCGGCCACTCCCCCAAAACCTCTCCAAAATCCGGCCAAACTCCCCCCAAACACTCCCAAGCCACCAATTCAAATTACTTTGACCAAGTCCACCTCCACAATTTGCTCTCCACCCACCATTCAAATAGGAAGACTTAGTCCAAGGCAGAGTTTGAACTGCCTACAACTCCTCCCCTCCATGTCGTCAAAATGGAACAAAAATGTGGGATTTTCGCAGCTAGAACACAGGACATCCTCCCTTGCACTTGACGCCACATACAAGGTCTAAGTGGCGCATGCTTTGCCACTTTGCTAGCTCATCACTTGTGCAACAATTCACCAAATAAAATACATATATCCCAGCTCCATCAGCTCCTCTCACATAAGGCTTAAAACTAAAATTTTCCCACCTACTCAGGCTCACTCCTAGCTTATAACTAAGCCCAGAAACCACACAAACAATAACATAGCAAGCCATTAACATGCAAACAAATGCCACCACAAAATAGCCCTCAACCCGGGATATTACAGTTTTACCCCTTTAAAATAATTTCGACCTCGAAATTATCTGATCAGAAGAGTTGTGGGTATTGCTGTCTCATCACATCCTCGGGTTCCCACGTAGCTTCTTCCACGCCATGATTCTGCCAAAGAACCTTAACCAAAGGCACAGACTTCTTACACAGAACCTTCACATCTCGATCTACAATCTGTATAGGCTCATCCTCCATGGTCAAATCTGGGTTTACCTCAATCTCTCCCACTGCTCCCACATGCGATGGATCTGAACGATATCGCCTAAGCATCGAAACGTGGAACACGTCGTGAATCTGACTTAGCTCTGCTGGCAACTCGAGCTGATATGCAACTGGTCCCACTCGTTTTAGTACCTTATACGGCCCAATAAACCTCAGACTTAGCTTGCCTTTCCTTCCGAACCTTAATACTTTCTTCCACGGTGAGACCTTCAGAAAAACTTGATCCCCCACAGGAAACTCTATATCTCTTCGCTTAAGATCGGCATAAGACTTTTACTGGTCCGAAGCTTCCTTCAATCGAGCCTGAATCAACTTAACCTTGTCTTCGGTCTCAGCAACCAACTCTGGTCCCAACAACTGACGTTCACTTAACTCTGTCCAACAAGTAGGTGAGCGACACTTCCTACCGTACAACGCCTCATATGGTGCCATCTTGATGCTTGCTTGGTAACTATTGTTGTAGGCGAACTCAGCTAATGGTAGATACTCCTCCCAACTACCCTCAAGTCCAATACACAACCTCGTAACATGTCCTCCAAGATCAGATAACCTTTTCCGACTACCGTCGATCTGCGGATGAAATACCGTCTTTGAAATCCAATCGCGTACTCAGAGCCCGATGCAACGCTTTCGAACCTTGACGAAATCTGATCCCTATCCGAGATGATCGATACTGGCACCCCGTGCAGTCTCACTATCTCTAACACATACAGCTTCGCCAACCTTTGAAGTGAGTAATCCACCCTCACCGGAATAAAGTGAGCTAATTTAGTCACTCGATCCACAATTACCCAAACTCGAATCTTTCTTGCTTGGCGTGGCGGTAAACCAGCGATTTAAATCCATGGTTATCCTTTCCCACTTCCATCGAGGAATCTTCACCGTCAAGCAACCTCGACGGCAATCGATGCTCACCTTGACTCACGACATGTCGACACTTCCCTATAAACTCGCTACTTCCTTTTTCGCACCGGCCACCGTAATCTGTTCTCCGAGATCCCTATACATTTTGCTACCTCCGGATGCATAGCATAGGGGCTGCTATGTGCATCCTGAAGAATCTTTTGCCTTAACCCAAAGATCCCCAAGCATACAAGCTCTCCCGAAAACACAAAGACTCCATCACTAGACAAACTATATCCCTCCAAACCATCATTCTCAGTACTTGTGTCCTCTGCGACTCAAAACCTCATCCATCAACCGATTTTCTCGATCCGCTCAACCCAAGTAGGCTTAACTCAGTAGCTCTGCTGAATACTCCGTCGTCATACAAACTCAAGTGGGCAAACATCGCTCTTAGATCCGAAACAACCTTACGGCTCAACGCGTCGCCACAACGTTAGCCTTGCCCGGATGATACTCAATTGAGTGTCAGAGTCTTTCAAAGAACTCAATCCATCTGCACTGTCTCGTTCAAGTCTTTCCGAGTCAAGGTACTTCGACTCTTATGATCCGTGTAGACTATTGATTTCTCTCAAGATAAGTAATGCCTCCATATCTTCAAGGCAAAGACTACACCGCTAACTCCGGATCGTATGTTGGATAATTGACCTCATGTGGCCTCACCGCCGAGATGCGTAAGCCACAACCTTCCCTTCCCAGCATCAAGACACAACCCAAACTCAGTATGTGATGCATCGCAATAAATGTGGAATTCCTTACCAATTTTAGGTTGAATCGTAATCAAGCTTCACAAAATCTTCTTCAACTTGTCGAAGCTCTCCTGCGCTTCTCACCCAAATGAACGGAACCCTTTTCTTAATAATTTGGTCATCGGTCTTTGCGATCAACGAAAATCCTCTACAAACCTTCTAGTATCCTCGCCAAACCCGTAAAACTCGAATCTCGCCATCGACCTAGGCGGCTTCAATCCAAAACCGCCTCAATCTTTCGAGGATCCACTCTAATCCTCTCGGTTGATACTACATGACCCAAGAACGCCACCTCCTAAGCCGAACTCAGATTTACTAAACTTCGCATAAAGTCGCTTTCTCCTCGAATCAGAATACCACCCGCAAATGCGCATCATGTTCCTCCTTAGTCCTTCAATATACCAAGATGTCGCCGATAAAAACCACTACGAATCGATCTAAATATTGCCGAACACCCTATTCATCATATCTATGAAGGCCATCGGTAGCGTTAGTCAACCCAAACGGCATAACTAAGAACTCAAAGTGCCCATACCGAGTACAAAATGCCGTCTTGCAGATATCCGCTTCCTTCACCTTTAACGGTGATACCTGCACCTTAAATCAATCTTCGAGAAAACCTCGCACCCTTCAAACCGATCAAACAAGTCATCTATTCGAGGCAAATGGATACTTATTTTGATCGTCAACTTATTCGGTTAGCGGTAGTCTATACACATCTCGCATAGTACCATCTTTCTTCTTGACAAAGAGTACCAGTGCTCTCAAGGCGTAAACACTTGGCACGATAAAGCCTTGGTCCAACAATTCCGGATCTCGAGCCTTAAGCTCCACTAACTCTTTAGGCGCCATCACATGACGGAGCAATAGATATCTTAGCCCGATTAATGATCTATCTATCCAATTCTACCTCCCGATCCGTGGCAAACCCAAAGCTCCTCAGAAACACATCAACAAATTCCCTAATCGTCTCAACCGCCTCCACAAAGACTCTTTAGCCTCCAAGGCATACACATGAACCACATATGCTTCACGAAATTTCTTTCTCGACCATCTTCTCGACTTTCGGGCAGATACCACATTGGATGATAATTTCTCCTATTACCGATCGAACTACCTCATCACCCTTAGTCTGTTGTAACCATGCGCTTCGCACAAGAATCCAACTTCGCTGGTACTTAACCACCAGATCCATCCCGAGAATCGATCGAACTCCCCAAACGGCGGCTCCATCGGATCGACCACAAACACTACCCTTGAATTCTAGAGGTGCGTCTCTATACACTTATCTACAACTCTGAGTGACCTAGAGGGCTTATTACTCATCCGCCTAGAAGATATCTCGAGTCTAAATCCATGGTCTTCACTATGCTACTTGCAACATATGAATGTGTTGAACCCACATCAATCAAAGCAATAAATGGAGAAGCAAAGATTAAAAATGTATCGGTTATGACGTCCGGCGTCGCCCTCCTCTCGGTGCCTCACAAGATACACTAGCCCCTACTGTCTGCCTCAAAGATTACGCACCTCTCGCTTGGTGCTCCACTACCCGACCAGAACCATTACCTCCTCTGTCATTACTTGGCCTCTCATGCAGGTGGTGGTGTTATTCCCAGAT
The DNA here is from genome assembly GCA_025506655.1 of Gossypium rotundifolium. NCBI lineage: Eukaryota > Viridiplantae > Streptophyta > Magnoliopsida > Malvales > Malvaceae > Gossypium > Gossypium rotundifolium. Next base: position 15,394,686 of record CP106727.1, read on the forward strand.
TGAGTACTACCGACTCTCTGACCAATCCTAGCCAACTTGCGGATAGTCCCTCACACGTGGTCCAATGAGCCACACTCAAAACAGCCTCTACCACCGGTCTAACATCCTCCCAATGAGCTTTCCCACAACGGTTATCGCTGCGACGGTCCCGACTAGCAAAGAACAAACCTACCAGATCGATTCATTTCACTCGGTCTAGCCCTTTTCATGGATTACCCGACGACCGGAAGATCCAAAACCCCTCTTGTGCCGGTTCCTATCCATGCCTTGCCTCACAGACTCCTTAATACCCTCGGCTACCTTCGCCTTTTCAACCGTAATAAAGAATTCACGCTCCTGGCTGGGCATGAATCAACAACCTTAATTCATCTCGCAGCCATCCTCAAACGAACACACCTCTCATGTTCAAGAGCCACCATACCACGCATACCGACTCACCTCGTGAACTCGCCAGTACTCGACCGATTTACTCCCCTGAACTAACCTCAGAAATGCTTTCCGTTGCTCATTAATGTAGTTAGCTCCAACATACTTTTTTGATAAGCAGCTCTAAAATAGTCCCAAGTCAGATCTTCCGTTGCAGCGTTGTCCCGAACCGTGAGCCACCACTGGTATGACTCATCTCGGAGAAGTGATACTATCCCTTTAACTTTTCTTGGTCACCGCAGTCTAGATCGTCCATGATCCGCCTGCGCTTCCAACCAATATTCACCAGGCTTTGAGCAACACCAAACACCTCGAAAACCTCACTCTGCTGTTCAAGTCGCCAGCACGATTTCCTAACTCTGCGCCTCCACCTACTCCAGCTACCCTTTCTAAAACTCACAAGATTGCTCGTGACATGCGTCGCCCCGGTCATTCTCGAAACTCACCACCTCCAACTGGTGGCGGTATCGGTATCTCGTTCTCCGACCCTTGACCAGAACCTATGGGTTTAGAAACTGTCACCCTACCGCGGCCTCGTCCACGACCACGTCCACCTCGAGCACTCATGACTAAATCTCGTCTGATTTAAAGAATTTTATGTATCAGTAATTATTCCACTATTTTTAAGCAAAGTCTTATGAATATTAAAGGAGCTTTGTTTTCGCGAGTCCACTCAGTCCTATCAGTTTTAGTTTCTAAAGTAGTCTCACTATCACTAGCCATCCAATCACATCTCATCCATATCATTATCACAAACAATGGTAAGGGGTACTTACCTGGGCGGATTGGTGCCGGAGACTCGGTGCCATGCCTTTCACACCATACTTTTTAAAACATAACACTTAAAATAGACTTTTGAAAACATTTTGGGCCTCAGGCCCACAGCCGAGCCTTTGAACTTGGCTCTGATACCACAATTGTAACACCCCAAACCGGGTTAACACACCACAACCGAATCTGGTATGTCACGAGGGAAATCTGAATTTTGAGAAGTTAGGTTTCTGTTTAAAAATTTGATGAGAACACTTCGCTAAATTGTGTATTTGAAGAAAACTTGAGTAGGCTTGATTAAAATCTGATGATGTATTTGAAAACCCAGAAATTTTGAATACTTAATCAGATGTGTAGCTAAAATAGGTTTATCTCATTTAGAAGTTCAAGTTGTTTCTTATTGTTACTAAAACATTTTGACTTAGTAATCATTAGAAAAATATTTGAGTTCTCTTTAAAATTCATCTCGATTTGTAGTTTCAAATCGTTGTCCTTCCGTGTTTTAGCAAATTTTAACCCAATTAACTTGTTAAGGCATATTAAAATCTACTTTAAGCATAAACATAGCAAAACATAATTTTAAAGGCCATTTACAATCCGTAATAAACCCAAATAGTAATAAATAAGCTAATGTACCAAATTTTATAAAGTCCGAGCAAATCCTTATTTAAGCATGGCATGAGCACCTCGAGTCCACCCCACTTCCACGCCTAAGTGTCACCGAAATGTCAAAGGAGAGAGTGAGTCTCAGGTGTGTAAATCCCCTCCGATAATACAACATGCTAACACACATCATAGCAAAGTAATACAATTAATGCATTCCATTACACCTTCTACCCCGTGGTACCAAACCACCGTGGTGCCAAACCACGGTGACCCAAAGTCACGATATCCATAATGTGGTGCCAAACCACCGGTGACCAAGTCACGAATAATCCAATGATGGGGCCAACCCATCATACCAAATCACTAGCGACAATCTCGTATCTCATAAGTGGGGCCAACCCATGGTGGTGTCAAACCACGAGGACGATTGAGGTGCCAAATCTCGTGTCCCAAAGACACAAGTGTGATACTAAATCACCGTGACCGCAATCTAATCAATCGGGGCCAACCCACCGTGGTGCTAAACCACTGGACGAGACGCCGAGGTGCCAAACCTCTGTGACCCAAAGTCACAAAATATCATTTGTGGTATCACGGATATCATACTCCCCTCCTCTCATATTACCCATACATGTCATAATCGACTCATGTACAATATGCAAATCATGTAATTCATGCCAACATGCCCAATATTGCATCTTATAGCACATATATCATGGATCATAATATTAGATGTATCAACAATAGAACTCGTAATGCTACGGACTTACCCGAATCAGGAACATACCCTATCGGGTATCATGACAATCGCCACTGTTTCACTTGTTACAACACAAAGTTATTAACTTATTACTAAGAAATCGATGTGTTAGCTTACACCGAAATAGCGAAGGTTTTAATTCTAAGAACGGTCTAAGTCCCTTGATCACCTCGACAATCCTCGATCCTATAATCGGCCAACAATGGATTAACATCATACCATTCGGTCATAACCATTTAAACAAAAGGGTTTAACTTCGATCCCTTACCGCCTTTGATTCGGTTTCCAACCAAGTCCCGAACCAACAGTTGTTCCTCCACTAATCGACTACACCCTAAAAGAGAACAATTAATCCTTTGAAACCTTATACTTAATCGAAACTAAACAAATAAACCATGAGCAACCATCTCACCGTCACTTACCAAATGATTATCGAGAAGGAAGGCTCTCTTGTACATTGAAAAGTGGGATGCTAGGTTCTGGCTTTGTTCAAATGAAGAAAGAAAAGAAGAAACAAGGCAAAATTTCGCAACACAAGTGTTTGGGTTTTCGGTTCCAAGAAAAGAAAAAAAATATGAGCGTAAAAGGAGAGTAAGAGAAGCTAGTTTCGGCCAAGTTGAAGAGAAAGCAAAATGTTTGGTTTTGTTTCACAATGTACATCTTAGTTTGAATGGGGGTAAAAGTACCTAACTTTTGCATTATTCTAAAATCCTACATTTTAGTCTTGTTCCTAAGTAATTTTATCATATTATTAATTAGGGTGAAATTTTATCATATTATTAATTAGATGATTTATGATTTTATTGATATGTTTTTGAGTAAGTCATTGATAATTGTGCATTGATGATTTAAACTTTAAGATACTAGAGAATCAAGCATGATAAGTCTATTTTTCAAGAATAAAAATTTTCTAGGTTGTTAAACTAAATTTGAATATTACCTTGAAGTTTGAAATTTATAGGATTGATGTCAAATACTCATAATTTTGTGAGATTTGAGCCTTATAGAGCATATATTCTTTTCCATGCTCATTTTATTGATTATGAGTATGTCAACACTGGATTGTTATTCTAGAACTTGCCTAGATTATACATATCGAGACCACATTAATGATTTTATATACTGAGATGATAAAGGCACCTAGGTTTTAACCCATTCACTCCACTAAAAAGCCTACCTTCACAAATTAACCCTTAGTGAACCCATTTGATCCTAACAACCCTTTTTATTGATTTACCCACTAATATTAACCCAAAACCCTTTGTATTTGTTATCACCATTCTTTTGACTACCCTTCTATCAAGAATTGATTTGATCAGTTATCGAATTAGTTTATTTCAATTGATAAAGTTTTCTTTATTATGTTTCTATTTGATAAAAAAATCGAAAAAATCGATGTATATTCAATATTAGTAGTATAAAAAGTGAGCTTGTAAATTTAAATTTCAATTATCAAAGAAAAAGCTCGAAGTATTAATAGTTTCAAAGTTTCAATTGATATAATCATTTATTTTCAAGTTTATTATTTTTAGTTAGGTAATTGGTCAGGTCAATCTTGATTCTACACCTTCTAATTCAACCTTTATCCACACCTTTAACCTAAGCCCCGTTACAACCCTGTCAAAAGACCTTTTGATTTGTGTATCATCTCATATTACAGTGGTGGGGATTTGATTTTCAGACAAGCCTATGGGATTAACTTTTCAAGTTCAACTTATGAGTGCTTTTTCTTGAAACTTAAACACTTCGAGTGCTTTGAGTGAATCTTTAGTAAGGATGTCAATCCTTGTCAGTTTTGAATTAAAGGTAATTATTTAGATAAGGGGAGACGCATATGCTTTTGTGCTACAAATATATGACTTATATTGTTTGAATCTTTAAAAGTCTTTGAGTTAAATTATCCATGTATGAATTATCTATGAATTATGATGAGGCATTATTGATAGGATTTATGAATTATGGAAAGTTCGTTTTAAGTATAAGTTGAGAATTTTACTTGAGGACAAGCAAAAGCTTAAGTGTGGGGGTATTTGATAAACCGTAAAAGTAACACATTTTATGTAACAGTCCGTTTTATACCCTAGTTAGAACAGTGGTTTCGGGACCACAAATTCGAGTTCGTATAATATTTTAATATTATCTTTTGTGCCGTTGATATGTGATTAAGCATGCGCAAAATTTTCGTATGTTAAATTGTCCATCTGTGTGCTTAATTTGATAAAAGGACTAAATCGTATAAAGTTTAAAAGTGGTTGTTTATTTAATTAGTGGCCAAATTGATGTGGCTTTTGTTTGCAAGGGACTTAAGTGGCAATTAAGCCATTTTAAAGTTAGTGGATGAGTAATGGACAGTTGTGCCATTAAATGGATAAGTTTTATTTGTCATTAGTTAAGGGTAATTTAGTAAAAGGTAAATTATTATGTTAATATGATAATAATATGAAAATGGACATTATTCATGCATTCTTCCACTAAAATTCAAAGGAAAAAGAAAGTTTAAAGCTCTCATACATTCGGCTACTATCAAGCCAAAATTCAAGGTTCGTTTTTGATCAGTTTTTGATAATTTCTACGTTTTTGCAATCGTTGCTTAGAGAGCTATCAAACCCATGTCTCAATTTGATGAATTGATAATGTTTGTGTGAGATTCCATTGATGTTATGTTAAGCTTTTTGATGATTTTTGGTGTTAAATGAAAGATATGACTTAGATGAACATACTTTGTTCTTGAATTTTTTGATGAATTTAGCTAAATAGGGCTAAATTGAGAAATTGGTAAATTGAAGGACTAAATTACACGTTTGATGAAAAATTTGGGCTTAAATGTGATGTATATGTATTCGGCTAAGCATGAGTATGTATGGATTTTATGAATTTGATGTTCTAAGAAAAATGGACTAAATTGATAAATGGTGCAAATGTGAGGGCCAAAGTATAAATAGCCTAAAATACATGTGTATGGATTGAATTGAATGGAATGGTGAATAAAAGGGTTAATTTTGAATATGTTTAGATCAAGAACCGAGGAAAACGGATTTAGATCGCGAGAAAGCGAAAGTAACCGAGTAGCTATTTTCATTCTGATAAACCGAATTCGAGGTAAGTCACTATGCAAATAAACTTATCTGTATTGAATTGAATATATCTATTCATATGTCTATCGATGAAAATGAATGAGTATGAGATGCTAGGTGCGTGAATTCTGAAATAAGTTCGATATAGTGATAAAGCCGAGAAGTCCCATACGAACCTAGGAATAGATAGGATTAGCTATGTCATGGCATAGGTGTCTGTTCTGTTTTATCATATAAGACCACATCCGGGATGTTGGCATTGATTTTAAGACCCGTGTAAGACCACGTCTGGGACGTTGGCATCGATATGATTTTTACATGTAAGACCACGTCTGTGACATTGGCATCATTATGATCTGTACGTGTAAGACCATGTCTGGGACATCGGCATCGTATTGAAATGTGTAAGACCCTTTCTAGGACAGTGGCATTGATATACGAGTGCATGTAAGACGTCGTCTGGGACGTTGGCATTGTACTACTATTTTAAGCTTTCTGAGTATCCTTCTAGGTTCTTAAGGGTTCAATGGGCAAGTCTTCAATACGAATGGTATATCCGAGCTAGATCAATTAAGTGAATGAATATCCGATTCAGGTGCGTTGAATGTGCATTAAGTATGCATGAATGGTAAGTATGCATATGACTTTGATTGAAGAAAAGTATGTTTGAATAGGACAATGTGAAGGAGATGCAAGAAAGATTATGAATGAGCTATGTGTTTCAAATGAGTTTTGAATGGATAAATGTGACAAATGTAGTCATAAGTATGAATTAAGCATATACATGATAAATTGTTAAGTGAATGAGATGTGCAAATGTATCAAATTGCATATATATACTTCTTATGCCAAGTTTATTTGTATATGACTTAATAAGCTTTCGGAAAGCTTACTCTATGTGTGTATTTTCTCTGTTTCGTCGAAGCTACTGAAGGCTCGGGATTGTCAAGGATCGTCATCACACTACTTAACTTGTTTTGGTACCCTTTTGAAAATGTATATGGCTAATTATGGCATGTATAGGCTAGGTAGGTGTATATGTTTATGAAGTGAGCATGCACTACAGTAATTTAGACTTTTAGCGGCGTTTTTTTAGGCCTTTAGTGGCGTTTTTAAGAGCCATTAATAGTCTTTGCGGCACTTTTAGAAGCGCCACAAAAAACGCCACTAAAACAACCGTCACAAAAGTTAGTGGCATTTATGTGAAAAAACGTCGCTCAAAACACTGAGGTGCAAAAGATAAAATCACATGGATTGTAAAAAACGTATGGTAAATGATAATAGTATTAAAAGAAAAAATTTAGTATAATTTATCATGTATATGCTTAATTCATACTTATGACTTTTTGTCGCTTTATCCATTCAAAACTCATTTGAAACACATAGCTCATTCATAATCTTTCTTGCATCTCCTTCACATTGTCCTATTCAAACATACTTTTCTTCAATCAAAATCATAAAAGCCATGACTTTAGTGGCGCTTTCCCAAAAACGTCGCTAAAAGCCATGAGTTTTAGCGGCGCATTCCCCACAAACGCCGCTAAAAGCCAAGACTTTTAGCGACGCTTTTCCCACAAATGCCGCTAAAAGCATGACTTTTAGCGGCTTTCCCACAAACGCCACTAAAAACCATGACTTTTAGTGGTGCTTTTCCCAAAAACGCCGCTAAAAGCTATGACCTTTAAAAAAAATTAATTAAATAATATTTATTTCTATGATAAATATTATATTATGTTTATTCTTGAAATTTGAACTTTAAACTATATACTTTTAAGGATAAATTAAAAAATATTAATTAAATTAAATTTCTATTAAAATTATAAATTTAAAACTAAATACAAAAATTAATGAATTCAAGTTCCGACTAACACAAAACCCTATTTCAATAACACAAAATTCAAGTTCCGACTAAGATGAATGACCATGGATTGCAACATTAAATAACATGCCACTTGAAGAAATGCAATGCCTTGGCTTTTCTAGCTTGAAGAGATTGAATCCTCTGCTGCACCTTTAATATCTAAAGGATGCAAAACCAAATGATCAGATTCATCATCACTTTGGCAGATAAATCTAGTTATAATCTATTATCCACACTGAGGTGCAAAAGATAAAATCACATGGATTGTAAAAAGCGTATGGTAAATGATAATAGTATTAAAAGAAAAAATTTAGTATAATCTCATACATTAGTACTCAAGTATAACTCAGAGATGCAAAAGATAAACCAACAAACTTGGTAAACAACAAAGATGTTAAAAATAAAAAATATATATAGCCATTAAGGCTAAAAAAAAATATAACCATGATTCATGATCAAACAAAGCAAATGTTCTAAAAGCTTGGAATCGAGCTTAATAATTATGTGCAGCATTAGTAGCGAGGTTGAACCATATATCGCAAGCACCTCCAAGGCGCAAATGAAATAAAATTAATCCGTGATCCAAACCATGAATCCATGTGTGAGAAACGAATCGGGGTGAAATAAAGGTTTCAAATTACCAAGGTTTCAATCGAGTAGATAGCGGCGCCTCGGCGACAAGATATCGATCTCTTGTCGAACCAAGCCACAACCTTTACGATGTCGGCCTCACGTAATCCACCGGTTTGACTATGAACGCGTAAATCTCCAAAACTATTTTTAGAGAGAGGTGTTTTGCTTGACTATGCTAGACCTTTTTAAGCAAAATTCTTAGGGTTTTTCTTCACTAATTACCCTTTTATAATCGTATTAAATAAATATAATAATGTTTTAACCGAAAATTATAATTACATTAATTATACCCAAAAGTTATAATTACATTAATTATAACATGGATTTCGTAAACTATATTTATTTAAATTTATATAGGAACCAAATTCATATATTAATTCTCATTATGTGTACAACATCCTTGTACATATAATATATATTCAATATTTGATTGCGAATTAAATTAATTCTTTAATTAATTTAATTCATGTGACAATCAAACACAATACTAACTATGTTTCATTCCGTTCATTTCAACCATAGGTGTGACCACAGAGGTTCTTGAAACGTTAGTAGTAATACTAGAACGATTCTAATGTCACAAACAATGAGTGGCATCTAGCAATGCATCATTGCTACCTAAGATACAAGAAGTCATGATTCGACATAACTTTTGTGATTAACTTTTCATGCATTAATCCTTAAGTCCTTTATCTCGGAATAGATACAAGTCATGGAATAGTCACACTTGTATAGTCCATCCCATGTTTCTTGATATCTTGAGTAGACTATGATATACAAATTAGTATGACATCTCATGTCAACTTATTTGAGCATGGCCATGCATTTCTAGTCTCACTCAATCAAGTGGCCTAAGATATTACTCCCATTATGTAGGAGGGACTTATCCTATATTGATCAATAATATCCTCTACATTGATTGTGATATATCCAACATCGCCTTTATAGAACAACCCGATTCTGATTACGCTTGATCGTATCAAAATATACGACTCACGATGTTGGGATAATGATTATCTCAAGTCTAAGGATCATATACATATTAATCACTATGAGTAATGTTGTGACAATTACATAATAATCCAAGAAACATACTCATAGCGGGTCACCCAATATGTTGTTCTCTAACACACATATTCATGCATTGATTTTGACACTCCATATCAATGATAACTCTTTATCATCAATCAACTACATGTTAGTCTTAATGCATTATTGTTGTCCTGGTCAACAATAATACTTGACTAAGGATATTTTAAGAATAATCATATTATTCTCGTGACATTATTATAAAAGGTTTATTTGTACACACGTAAGGAAAAACCAAATAATAATGACAACGCTTTATATTAATAAACATGGTAAATCAAGTATGTTATTACAACCATCTCATGATTGATCTTTGGGCATACTCTTACAATCTCCCACTAGCACTAAGACCAATCAATCATATATCTAATACCAAGAGACTTAGTGTGACGATCATGCTTCTGGCATGTCGGAGGCTTGGTCAAGGATCAAGAATGTTATCATCCGTAGGTACTCTACATATCTCAACATCTCCTCGATCGATAATCTCTCGAATAAGATGATAGCGCCTAAGTATATGTTTGGATCATTGGTGAGATCCGGGTTCTTTAGCTTGTGCAATAGCTCCATTGTTATCACATCGGAGTTCTATAGCATCCGATATGCTAGGCACAACCCTAGTCCAAGAATGAACTTCTTGATCCAAACCTTCTTTTGTCAGCCTCCTTTGGCGCAATATACTCTTACCTCTGTTGTAGAATCGACATCGTACTTTGCTTTGAACTCTTCCAACTCACAAAGACCACCATTAAGGCAAAACACAAATCCGATTGCGATCGAGAATCGTCCTTGTCGGTTTTGAAGTCGGCATCGGTGTAACCTTTACACTTAACTCTTCCTCACCTCCATATATTAGGAACGTATCCTTAGTTCTTCTCAAGTACTTAAGGATATTATTGATCGTGGTCCATGACCTTCACCGGATCTACTTGGTACCGCCGTCATACTTAAGGCATACGAGACATCCGGACGGGTACATAACATGGCATACATGATAGATCCAATAGCAGAAGCATATGGAATTTTACTCATGCGTTCTCTCTCTTGTGGAGTTGAAGGACACATTTCCTTCGAGAGTGAAATACCATGTCTCATAGGTAGAAATCCTCTTTTAGATTCTTCCATACCAAACCTTTTCAGTACTTTATCTATGTATGTACTTTGGCTTAGACCTAGTAGTCGTCTTGATCTATCTCTATAGATCTTAACTCCTAAGATGTAAGTAGCTTCGCCCAAGTCCTTCATAGAAAAACAACTTCCTAACCAAGTCTTAATAGACTGCAAGGTAGGTATGTCATTTCCCATGATAAGTATGTCATCCACATATAGTACCAAGAATGTGATAGTTCTCCCACTAACTTTCTTGTAAACACATGGTTCATCTTCATTTTTGATAAAACCAAACTCTTTAATTGCATCGTTAAAACGAAGATTCCAACTTCGAGAAGCTTGCTTTAATCCATAAATGGATCTTTGTAGCTTACAAATCTTTCCAGCATCCTTTGGATTGACAAAACCTTCAAAGTTGTGTCATGTACACATCCTCTTCAAGTTTCCGTTAAGGAAAGCTGTTTTGACGTCCATCTGCCAGATTTCATAATCATGAAATGCAGCTATGGCGAGCAAGATCCCGATGGATTTAAACATAGCTACAGGAGAAAAGGTTTCATCATAGTCAACACCATGAATTTGGCGAAACCTTTAGCGACTAATCGCCTTTATATGTTTGTATCGTTACCATCCATGTCGGTTTTCTTTTGAAAACCCACTTGCACCCTATAGGTTTAACCCTTCTGTGGGTCAATCAAAGTCCGTGACTTGATTTTCATACATGGAATCCATCTCGATCTCATGGCCTCAAGCCATTTCTCGTAGTCCGGCTCGTCACCGCTTCTTGATAAGTCCTAGGCTCATCTTGATCTATAAGAAGAACGTCACCATGTGTTGTAATGAGAAATCCATATCTCTCGTGTGCATGGCGTTCTCTTAAAGATCTTCGCGGTGGTTGTGTTTCTACAAAGATTACTTGTTCCTCAATTTCTTGTGGAATTTGTCGTTGTTCTATCACCGGTTCGATGGTATCTTGTGATTCTCGAATTTCTTCAAGTTCAATCTTTCTCCCACTTCCTTTTCTAGAAATAAATTCTCTCTAGGAAGACACCAAATCAGAGCAACAAACATTTTGTTCTCGGTGGGATTAAAGAAATAATAACCTTTGGTTTCTTTCTTGATACCCACAAAATACACTTTTCAGATTTGGGTTCAAGCTTAGTAGACGTCCTGACGCTTAACATAAGCTTCACAACCCCAAATTTTCATAAAAGACATCTTGGGACGTTTTCCACCCACATCTCATATGGCGTCTTTTGAACCGATTTTGATGGAACACGATTTAGTGTGAAAGCAATTTGCCTCAATTGCATGTCCCCAAAAGAAGTCGGTAGATCAAGATGACTCATCATGGATCAAACCATGTCTAATAAAGTTCGATTTCTTCTCTCGTAAACTCCATTCCATTGAGGAGTAGCAGGAGGAGTAAGTTGTGAGACAATCCCACATTCCTTCAATAGATCATCAAACTCTAGGCTCAAATACTCTCGCCCGATCGATTGAAGTGACTTGATAGTTTTGCCTAGTTGATTTTGTACTTCATTTTTGAATTCCTTGAACTTTTCAAGAGACTCGGACTTATGGCGCATGAGATAAACATACCCATATCTCTGAAATCATCGGTGAAAGTAATGAAGTATTGAAATCCACCTCGCTCACGTGTATTTATTGGTCCACATACATCGAATGTATTAGGCCCAATAAATCACTAGCTCGCTCACTTTACCAAAGAAAGGAGATTTAGTCATTTTCCCAATAAGCAAGATTCACATACTTCAAATTGTTCAAAACAAATGAATCTAAGAAACCATCTTTATGGAGTATGGATATCGTCTCTCACTTATGTGGCCCAAACGACAATGCCAAAGATAAGTTTGATTTGAGTCATTTATTTTAGATCTTTTAGTATTTATGTTGTAAATAGGGTTCATTTGATCTAAAATATAGAGGCCATTAATCAATTGTGCCGAGCCATAGAAAACATTATTGAGATAAAAGGAACAACAATTATTCTTAATAATTATCTCAAAACCAATTTTGTCTAAACAAGAAACCAAATAATGTTTTTAGTCAAACTGGCACAAAATAACAATCCTCTAAAATTAAATCAAGTCCACTAGGCAAAGATAAAGTATATGTTCCCACAACTAATGCAACAACCTTTGCTCCATTTCCAACTCGCAGTCCACATCTCCTCTAGCCAACGCCCTACTCCTTTGTAGTCCCCATGCATGTAAGTACAAATATGAGAACCACAACCAAGATCTAATACCCAAGAAGTAGTAGTTGATAAATTAATATCAATAACATAAATACAGAGCAGACGCTCGCTTGTTTTGGCTTTCTTGACTTCCTCAAGATAGATAGGCGCCCGCTTCCAATGTCCAACACACCACAATGAAAGCGCTTCCTTCCTTAGACACTCCACCTTTAGGTTTCATTGCACCTTTCCTTTGCCAGTGCTTGGGCTTACCTTTACCCTTGGGCTTTGTCTCAACTTTGGCCTTTCCCTTGCCCTTGTTGTTACGGACCATCGGTATGGGCTTGGGTCCAACCTTTTCATGTTACCTTCAGCAGATTCAGAACATACTTGAGTAATCGTAAGAGTCTTGTCAATTTCATTCATATTGAAATTAAGGACAAACCGGGTCAGTAGCTATCCAGCAACGATTGCAGAATAACATCATGGCCAACTCTTGGCCCAATGGAAAACCAAGCTTAGATGGACTTTCAATATAGCCAATCATCTTAAGGACATGAGGTCCCACTGGGCTTCCTTCACCAACTTACATTGAATAGGGCTTTAGAGATATCGAACCTCTCTTGCCGTGCTTGCCCTTGATAAAGTTCTTTCAGTGCTCGATCATATCATGAGCAACCATGTCCTCATGTTGCTTCAAGCTCGGATTCATAGTGGCAAGCATAAGGCATCCAACATCTACCATGTCATCGAGATACTTCTTGTAAGCATCTTTATCGGTTCTCGAGGCATTAATAGGTGGTTCATTAGGAAGTGGTTGTTCAATGACATACAATTTCCGTTCTTGTTTGAGGACAATCCTCAAGTTACGGAACCGATCAAGAAAATTCAAACCATTCAATTTGTCCTTCTCAAGGACCGATCGCAATGATAGTGTGCTAGTATTTGCAGCCATAATATATCTACAACAATTAAATATGCGTGTGAGTAAATTTACCAAGTTTATATAAATCATTAAAAGACTTTATTAAATGATGATCCCACTATTTTATTTCAAAATTAATAACCCCATATATTAATTTCGAAAAACTTTCTCCAAAGTATTTCTAGTGGGTTAAGGACCCATATTTCACCTCCTCTTAAGTCACTTTGGCTTTACTCTCAAGACTATGGTTATTTAGGTAAGCAACCTTTGCTAATTACATCATATGTAACTCCTAATATTTGATGAACAACTCTTGTTCTAATCATCTTATGATTTATCCAATTTAATTGCCTCTAGGTTTCTAATCCTATTAGAGTAACCTAGTTAAGTCATTAACCAATTTTTAACCAAATAATATCACTTGTTTATTCTTCGCTTAACCAAGATAAATACTAGTACTTTGCTTTGGCATAACCTACATAGTATTGATCGAGGCCTTAACGAGGCAAAATTGGAAGGCCATGTTGACTTAATATTTTAATAGAGGATTTTATTAAGGATGTTCCATCTCACCAATTATGGTCTAATTTAGTCCATTTAGTCTTTTAATTGATCTCATCAATTAATTAGGTTTATTATTAAATTTTAATATATAAAATTGGCATGCTTTAAACATCCATAGCATCTCATACATGAATAAATAAAGCAATAAATAAATGCAATAGTTATAGCCCATAAACTAAGGTGATTCAACCCAAGCCAATGGGAGAACCAAAAGGAAACCTAAAGGTGTAAGCGGTTTCATAAACTATCATTCTTCAATAGTTGTCCCAACTTCCTTCTCGTCTGCCCATAGCAACTTTTGCAAATTACAATATGCGTAAACTCGTTTTACATACGAGGAGTAAGATGAGAAGAGAAATACAAGAGAATAGTAGTAAGGCACGACACACAGTGCAGCCGTATTTATAAAATTACAACCTTTTATCAAATGGGTCATCGGGCTATAACTATGCATTTCAAACACCGTGCATGTCAAAAATAGCATACATAATTCAATGCTCTTTTGCTAAGGTGAATTATAAAATATCCCTTCAACCTTATGTGGCCCATCAAGTTTATATATATTTCTTTTATTAACAAAATATACTATAATAAGAAAATGGGGTGCGAGGCGGTCGGAGGAAGCGGTCAAGGCCGCGGCGGAGTTGTCCTCGCGATCCCCATCCTCAAAATATGAGAGGGATGTTACGGTAGATTCAGGGGTGCGGGCGGAGCCATGCAAGATGGACCAGTGGTACAAATCGCATACCCTACCAAATGAAACCTCACGATTTGATAACTTTTATCAACGGAATCGTGTTTTCGAGATTTTAATCCTTGAGGTTCATATCGAACAACCCTTGTTCCACAAGCCGATTAACCCTCATCGAAACTGTAAATTCCACCGTCGTAATATTACGATTTGTTAATAATTAACAAGAATAACATAAGATCGAATAGGCCACAACACCATGATTAACATTTAATCAATTATCGAAAGGAACAGTTATCGTTATGCTTAAACGATTTAAACAACCGAAAACGTAATAAAATAAAAGCATGCATCTCATACAATTGCATCACCCAAGTATTTAAACCCGAGTCCAGATCACACAAGTGGCTCGATACCATTTGTTGGATCGCCAAGCCTCCAAGGCGCAATAAATAAAATTAATCCGTGATCCAAACCATGAATCCATGTGTGAGGAACGAATCGGGGTGAAATAAAGGTTTCAAATTACCAAGGTTTCAATCGAGTAGATAGCGACGCCTCGGCGACAAGATATCGATCTCTTGTCGAACCAAGCCACAACCTTTACGATGTCGGCCTCTACGTAATCCACCGGTTTGACTATGAACAGTAAATCTCCAAAAACTATTTTTAGAGAGAGGTGTTTTGCTTGACTACGCTAGACCTTTTTAAGCAAAATTCTTAGGTTTTTCTTCACTAATTACCCTTTTATAATCAGATTAAATAAATATAATAATGTTTTAACCGAAAATTATAATTACATTAATTATACCCAAAAAGTTATAATTACATTAATTATAACATGGATTTCGTAAACTATATTTATTTAAATTTATATAGGAACCAAATTCATATATTAATTCTCATTATGTGTACAACATCCTTGTACATATAATATATATTCAATATTTGATTGCGAATTAAATTAATTCTTTAATTAATTTAATTCATGTGACAATCAAACACAATACTAACTATGTTTCATTCCGCTCATTTCAACCATAGGGTGTGACCACAGAGGTTCTTGTAACGTTAGTAGTAATACTAGAACGATTCTAATGTCACAAACAATGAGTGGCATCTAGCAATGCATCATTGCTACCTAAGATACAAGAAGTCATGATTCGACATAACTTTTGTGATTAACTTTTCATGCATTAATCCTTAAGTCCTTTATCTCCGAATAGATACAAGTCATGGAATAGTCACACTTGTATAGTCCATCCCATGTTTCTTGATATCTTGAGTAGACTATGATATACAAATTAGTATGACATCTCATGTCAACTTATTTGAGCATGGCCATGCATTTCTAGTCTCACTCAATCAAGTGGCCTAAGATATTACTCCCATTATGTAGGAGGGACTTATCCTATATTGATCAATAATATCCCTCTACATTGATTGTGATATATCCAACATCACCTTTATAGAACAACCGCCACTGATTGTACGCTTGATCGTATCAAAATATACGACTCACGATGTTGGGATAATGATTATCTCAAGTCTAAGGATCATATACATATTAATCACTATGAGTAATGTTGTGACAATTACATAATAATCCAAGAAACATACTCATAGCGGTCACCCAATATGTTGTTCTCTAACACACATATTCATGCATTGATTTTGACACTCCATATCAATGATAACTCTTTATCATCAATCAACTACATGTTAGTCTTAATGCATTATTGTTGTCCCGGTCAACAATAATACTTGACTAAGGATATTTTAAGAATAATCATATTATTCTCGGGACATTATTATAAAACAGTTTATTTGTACACGTAAAAAAACCAAATAATAATGACAACGCTTTATATTAATAAACATGGTAAATCAAGTATGTTATTACAACCATCTCATGATTGATCTTTGGGCATACTCTTACAAATACTAACAAACAATCTCAATCATAGCTCTTCCATGTGTGACAAATAGGCATTCTTTCTAATGATTGTCTAAACTATTCAATTGTTTAACAAGGAACAATAGTAATTATTTGTAAAAAGCAGAACACAAACATGCTGCACTACTATTGTTTAACGTAATATAGAAATGTCTTATATAGCATAAAAGAGAACAATTAAGGCACATAAAGAAAAAGACACCAACCACATCTCCCTTACTGTGTTGTTTCTCTTCCAAATCTTGAAGAGATAAATCAAGCCGCTTCCTGAGGACAAAGAAACAAAGTTATAAAGTTATAAGTATGATAGTTACAATGTCGCAGGTAATCAAAGCTTCCTATTAGTCAAGGCCGAGAAATTATAAGTGGTTCAACACATATAAGACTACAAATTGTACCTTCTCAATCAGTGCTTCATTTGAGAAGTGCTTCATTGAAAAAAGGGAGATAAATTAGAATAAACAGAAGCCACAGCAGGTACTCAAATGAAAAGTTTAAATATATATAAAATATATTCAAATCTTTATAAACGTATTCTATCTTATATTACTTTCTATATGTTATCTTTAAATGGACTTTCTTTTCTTCCTCATCAAATGATGCCTACATGATGAAGTCACAACCGATAAGCATCAAAACAATGACAGGATTAGCAAAAATAATCGATTATATTATTAATTACCCGCAAGCAAGCTAATGTTTCCTCAAAAACAAGGTGTTTCAATTTGAAAGCGGATAAATACGATCAAAGAGACCAAAAACTTCATCTTGCTCCGATTAAGCATGAAAATGAGAGTACATCCTATGCTTGTAAGTTTCTTCATGTTACCATCATCAACAGGTAGACACCGAATAAAACCGAATATTATTTATAACAAAATAAATAATGTTGATTTTCTAGAAAGTAGATGACAAGCCAATCGAGAGTAAAACATTGTAGGGCATGCAAGAGACAGGAAAAAAACTAAAACATCATTAAGAGTTGAATTAAGAATACCAATAAATAAATAAGCTACCTATCAAGATGATAAAGAGGCTCATCTATAAATAAGATATGTGGCCTCATCACAAGCTCCCGAGCAATAGCAACACGCCTTCTTTCACCACTAGGAAGTCCTTTCATAAAACAATGACCACCAATCAATTGTTCACAAAGTCACCCAATGACATGGCATAGATGGCTTCCTCTACAACACTCTTTTTCTGAGTGAAAAATCTGGGAAGTTAGAGCACAACAGAGTAGTATAGATACTCTTGGACTATGATTTAGCCCTTGAGTTATGTAAAAAGGTGCTCTTAATCATTTCTTTTCATGTTTTTACTTAGGAAAGTACCCAAGGATGGAAAGAACAAGAAACAGGCTTAAAACGGACCAATTTGGGCCAAAGAGGAAATCGACACGGCCTGGACTTCAAGCCACATGGCTGTGCCTCGTAAATTTACTTTACACGGCCTAAACCACGATTCACACGGTCATGCCTCAATCAATAGAATCAAAACATGGCCTGAAGTCGATTTACACGGGCGTGTGCCATGGACGTTCCCCTGTCATGGAAAAAGGAATTTCACTTTGATTTGGATACTTTGAGGCAAAGAAACACATTCCAAAGCCTATTCAAACACCGAGTAGGAAGTATACTTGAATTGGGACACTCAGAGGCCAAGTAAAGCATTCCAAAAGTCTATATAAATACCCTAAGTGCATCCTGAAAGGAGGGTGGTTAGCTAGGCCAACGAGCTGAGCAGAAAGGTCGATTTGTGGGAATTACTCGAAGATAGCTAGTTGATCCATCTCAAAGAGCCGAAATTCTACTCAAGACGGAGGATTTCTCCTTCAATTCCTTCAGGGGGTTTTAGGGATTTCTTATGTTTTGTTTTATCTTTTCTCTTGAGATGTTTTATTTATTTGTTATGAACTAAATCCTCCAGATACCTAAAGGGGATGAAACCTAGATGAATCTTGTCATTGTTTTCTGAATTATATGATAAATACTTAGTTTGTTCTTAATTATGCATGCTTAATCCAAATCTAATGTGCTTAGGTGGAGGAGGAATAGACCCTGCTTAGGAGTAGATCTAGGATAATTAAGTAGAGTTGATCGCACGCCTAGAGATAGGGTGACGAGATTTTGCTGGATTAGGGTAAAATCTAATATGGGAGTCCATAGATCGATTTACTGCTATTCTAGGGGGTTATTATTCGAGAAAGATATTTTCATTAATTAACCTAGGGTTAGACGTTATTTGCCTCGAGAGAGGGTTTAATATACATTAGGGAGTCTTACGGATCAAACTAAGTGAATAAATCGTATGGTTCAGTGTTAAATAACAAGTGAAGTCTAGGTGGATTCTTCCGAGGGTATCATCGTGATCAACTGAGTTTCTCTTCAAGTTATTTCCCAATTTATTCTTTTTGTCCTTGCATCTTGAGTTTAGTAGTCGTTAATTTCGATTAAAGCAACTTCACTTATTTTAGGCTACATAATAAAAAGAAAGTGAGTATTAGTACTTTTAGTTCCATTGGGTTTGACAATCTGGTCTTGCCTAAGCGATACTACTATTCGATAGGTACACTTGCCTTTAATCATTGTCAGAGTTAGTTTCCTAGGCTCGATCTCATTCTTAGTTTCCAGGTTCGATCTCATTCATTATAAATTTTTAAAACTCGACAAAACAACAATCAGGAGTCTTACGGATCAAGCTAAGTGAATAAATCATCTGGTTTAGTGTTATATAAAATGTGAAGTCTAGGTGGATTCCTTCTAGGTTATTGTCGTAATCAACTGAGTTTTTCTAAAAGTTATTTCTTCAATTTGTTCTTTTTGTCTTTACGTCTTAGTTTAGTAATTAGTTAGCTTTTAGTTTATTCAATCAATCAATTCATATTTAGGCTAAATAATAGAAAGAAAGTGAGTATTAGTACTTTTAATTCTCTTAGGTTCGACAATCCGGTCTTGCCTAAACTACACTACTGTTCGATAGGTGCACTTGCCTTAAGTCATTGTCAGAGTTAGTTTCCAGGTTCGATCATTCTCTATTATAAATTTTAAAACTCGACAATTTAGAAGATCATGGTTGAACCTGTTGATGAGGGACGACCGTGTGTTTTGGGGTCCAGGTCATGTTCGGGTCTTCTTACGGGGCACGACTGTGTGGTCTTGGGCTCTGGCCGTGCGGATTTCATGCCTTGGCCCATTTTCTTTGATTTTGGCCCGTTTGTCATTCTTTTCATCCTCTGGTGCTCTACTGAATATAAAACATGAAAACAAAGGATTAGGAGCACCTATTTTCATAATTAAAGGGATAAATCATCCAAAAGTAAGCTAAATGTGTGATTAAAATATGTTCATTTTACGGTTTATCAAATACTCCCACACTTAAGCTTTTGCTTGTCCTCAAGCAAAATTCTCAACTCATAATTAAAACGAATTTCCTTAATTCATAATATTCATCGATAATGCCTCATCATAATTCATAGATAATTTATACATAGATAATTTAACTAAAAGAGTCCTAAAGATTCAAATAATTAAAGTAATAGTTTTGTAGCATGAGAGTATAGGTATTTCCCCTCACCTAAATAATTACCTTTAATTCAAAATCGACAAAGATTAACATCCTCACTAAAGATTCAATCAAACCACTAAAGGTGTTTAAGGTTCAAAATTCAGCTCTCAAAAGTCGAACATGAAAAGTTAATTCAATAAGCTTGCCTGAAAATCAAATCTCCACCACTGTAAAATGAGACGATACACAAATCAAAAGGTCTTTTAAGGGTTGCAACGGGGCTCGGTTAAAGGTGTGGATAAAGGCTGAATTAGAAGTGTTAGAATCAAGATTGAATTGACAAATTACCTCACTAGAAAAATTAAATATATAAGCTCAATTAATCACAGAACTAACAATGAATATACTTCGATGATATATATGTCTATATATATATTTTTTTTTCTTTTTAAGAACGAATTAATATAAGATAAAACTTTAACAACTAAAATAATATAATTAGGCAACTGATCAAATCAAGTCTCGATAGAAGGGTAGTCAAAAAGAATGTTGGTAGCAAATACGAGATGGGTTTCGGGTTAATATTAGTGGATTGAGTCAATAAAAGGGTTGTTAGGATCAAAGGGGTTCACTAGGGGTTAATTGTGAGGGTAGGATTTTAGTGGAGTAAGTGGGTTAAATCCTAAGTGCTTTAATCATCTCTGTATATCAAATTAATAATGTGGTCTTGACATGTATAATTGAAGCAAGTTCCAGAATAACAAATCAATGTTGACGCACTCATAATCAATAAAAGTGAGCACGAAAAGAATGTATGCTCTAAAAGACTCAAAATCTCACAAAAAATTACGGGTTTTTGATATCAACTTTGTAAATTTCAAATTTCAAGGTAAAAATTAGATTCAGGTAGACAACCTAACAAAATTTATAATTTTTTTTTGAAAATAAACTCATCATGCTTGATTCTCTAGTATCTTAAAGTTTAAATCATCATTACACAATTATCAATGACTTAATCTAAAACATATCAATAAAAATCATGAATTAACAGAATTTCATTCTAATTAGTGATATGAGAAAATTACTTTAAGATAGAATATCATTCGTGGATTTGAGAATAATGCAAAAAGTTAGGCACTTTTCTAAATAATTTTACCCCACACTTAAGATGTACATTGCCCTCAATGTACAAAGATAGATAATAATCATATACTAATAAAATCATAAGATAGGGAGAGAAGTGAACTTCTTGAATTTTTGATGAGATCCTTGAGTTGGTAGTGGTCGTGGTGTGGTGGCCGCTGACAATCTCTGTGCTAGATGAAGAAATTGGGTAACTCATGAAGACTTAGCCAGGAAATAGTAATAATAATTCAAAATATACTAATTATATATTTAAAGAAAAGAAAAATAGAAAGAAAGAGTGTAGAAAGGGAAATAAGACTAAAAGAATCGATTATTGGACCGAAAGGTCCTTATTGTTAGATGGTTCGCGAGGTGGGTGTGATTTCTAAGGCCATGGTGTGTGATTCCCTAGCAGCCGTTAGAACCTAAAACCAAGAAACTAAAATGAAATAAACTAAATTAAGCATGAGAAAAATAAAGAAAAGGAAAATAAAGGCGAAGAGAAAAGTAAAATAGAATTTAAATGGCCCCAAAGACCCTTGGCTTGTTGATTAGATGAAGCGGCCGTCATGAACTTATGTTGATTAGTCTCGCACATGGAGACTGGGCTAGGATCTTTCTATTTTTTCAACATTTTTGAAGCGTAGATCAAGACTTTAGAGAATGAAGAAGGAGGAAAGTGAAGATGGAGGGGAGTGAAGAGTGAATGTGGAGTGGGGAGTGAGGGGTGTTTTAAATAGAAATTTTAGCTCTGGCACATCCCCACGCCCGTGTCTCATAGGCGTGTTGTGTCCCACGGCCATATCATACGGCCGTGTGGTGGTTCAATCTCTTCCCCCACGCCTTGTATTGGATTGCCACAGTCGTGTTGGTTCAACAGTGTCGGCCACAGCTTTGTCGCATGATCGCTTGCAAAACAGTCTAGTTTTAATATTTATAAAAGAGTGATCGAACCTATAGACTGACTGTGACAACGATAGAGGCAAACGCACCTATCGAACAGTAGTATAGCTCAAGCAAGAATATCTTATCGAACCCAAGGAACCTAAAAGTACTACTACTCACTTTCTTCCTACTATTTAACCTTAAATATGGAGTGATTAATTAACTTATCTAAGACTAATGAAATACTTAAACTAAATGCAAAGACAAAAGAATAAACTAGGAAAAGACTTTGGAAAACTCAGTTGATAAAGACAATACCCTTGGGAAGAATCCACCTATGACTTCACTTATTATCTAACTTTCAATTCATATGATTTCTTTTACTTAGCTTGATCCGTGAGACTCCCTAACCTATATTAAACCTTCTCTCAAAGCGAATAACGTCTAACCTTAGGTTAATTAGTGGAACTCTCATTCTCTTATAATAACCCTCTAAGGAAGCGATAAATCGATCAATGGACTCCCATATTAGGTTTCACCCTAATCCAAAGAAATCTCGTAACCCTATCTCTAGGCGCCGATCAACTCCGCTTAATTATGCTAGATCTACTCTTGGCGGTCTCTATTCCTCCTCCACCTAAGCACATCGATTAAATTAAGCCACATAATTAAGAACAAACTAAGTATTTATCATATAAACCAATAAATCAAATAACAAAATCCATCATAGGTTTCATCCCCTTCAGGTATCTGAAGGATATAATTCATAATAAAATAAGAAAACATCTCAAGAGAAAAGATAAAACAAAACATAAGAAATCACTAAAACCACCTGAAGGAATTGAAGGAGAGATCCTCTGTCTTGAGTAGAATTCTGACTCTTCGAGATGGATCAACGGGCTATCTTCGAATAATTCCCTAAATGAGTAAAGCTCTGGCAAAAAACTCTGCTAAAACCTGACGCCCTGTTTCGGCTTCTGCCAAACTCCCCTTCCAAGTTGCCTCCTAAGGTGTCTGTATAGACTTTGTGATGCCTTACTTGGCCCCTAAGTATCCTAATTTAAGTCTAATTCCTAATGGGGTGTTTGGGTAGGCTTTAAAATGTGTTTCTTTGCCTCCAAGTATCCTTTCTAGAATGAAATTGCTCTTTCCTACGGCAGGGGCACGGTCAAGGCACGCTCGTGTAAGTCGTGGTCCAACCTGTATCTTGATTCTGTTGATTGAGGCATAGCCGTGGCACGCCTGTGCTAGTTGAGGTTCAGGCTATGCTTCGAGTCTGTCGATTGGGGCATGGCCATGCAAATCAGGGGCAGGCCGTGTTCTAGATGGATGGCACGGCACAGCCATGTGAAAGGAAGCCCAGGCCGTGTCGACTTCTTGGGTTGGCCTAATTTGGTCCGTTTTAAGCCCTTTTTGCATCCTTTTTATCCTTAGGTACTTTTCTGAGTATAAGATATAAAAGAAAGGATTAAGAGCACCTTTTTACATAAATTAAGGATAAATTCATCCAAAGCGTACTAAATATGGGATTAAAATATGTTACTTTTACGATTTATCATCGCACGGTCGTGGTGTTAGTTGAGTCCATGATTTGAAGATATTTTTCTCATCCTATCTTGTACTAATCGTTGTAAAATTGTTGAGTTTTAAAATTTATAAAGAGAATGATCGAACCTGGAAACTAACTCTGACAACGACTTAAGGCAAGTGTACCAATCAAATAGTAGTATAGCTTAGGCAAGATCGGATTATCGAACCCAAAGGAATTAAAAGTACTAATACTCATTTTCTTTCTATTATTTAGCCAAGATATTAAATGATTTGGTTGATTAACTAATTAATTACTAAACTAAGATGCAAAGTCAAAAAGAATGAATTGGAAAATAACTTGAAGAGAAACTCAGTTGATCACGATGATACCATCAAGAAGAATCCACCTAGACTTCACTTATTATCTAACACTGAACCATACGATTTATTCACTTGACTTGATTCGTAAGACTCCCTAATGTATATTAAACCCTCTCTCAAGGCAAATAACGTCTAACCCTAGGTTAATTAACGAAAATCTCTTTCTCACTTAATAACCCCTAGAATAGCAGTAAATCAAACTATGGACTCCCATATTAGGTTTCACCCTAATCCGATAAAATCTCGTCACCCTATATCTAGGCGCGCAAACGACTCCGCTTAATTATGATAGATCTATTCTTAGGCATGGTCTATTC
Source organism: Gossypium rotundifolium (assembly GCA_025506655.1). Taxonomy (NCBI): domain Eukaryota; kingdom Viridiplantae; phylum Streptophyta; class Magnoliopsida; order Malvales; family Malvaceae; genus Gossypium; species Gossypium rotundifolium. Next base: position 15,419,098 of record CP106727.1, read on the forward strand.
CTCCTCCACCTAAGAACATCTGACTTGAATTAATATTTCAGAAACATTAACACAAGAATTAAGCACACATAATTAAGAACAAATCAAGTATTTATCATATAATTCAGAAGAAAATAACAAGATTCATCTAGGTTTCATGCCCTTTAGGTATCTGAAGGGTTTAGTTCATAACAAATAAAGAAAACATCTCAAGAGAAAAGATAAAGCAAAACATAAGAAATCCCTAAAACCCCCTGAAGGAATTGAAGGAGAGATCCACCGTCTTGAGTAGAACTCCGGCTTCTTGAGATGGATCAACTGGTTATCTTTGAGTGATTTCCACAAAAGTTTTAGCTTCTGTCAAATTTCGGATGTCTCGACCTCTACTCCACCCTACTGACTACCTAACTGATCGCCCAAAGCCCTGCAAGAAGGCTTCTACCGAACTCCCCCTTTAAGTTGCCCCCTAGGGTGTTTATATAGACTTTGAGATGCTTTACTTGGCCCCTACACATCCTAATTCAAGTAGAATTTCTACTAGGGTGTTTGAATCAGATTTGGAATGTGTTTCTTTGCATCTAAGTACCCTATTCCGAATGAAATTACTCTTTCTATAGCAGGGACACGCCCATATGAATCGTAGCCAGGCCGTATCGGGTCTGTTGATGGAGGCACATCCGTGTGAATCATGGTTAGGTCATGTTCAGACTTCTCTTAAGAGGCACGACCGTTTGGGCTTAAGTCTAGGCCGTGCCAATTTCGTGATATGGCCCATTTTGCCCATTTTAGGCATGTTTCTTGTTCTTTTCGTCCCTAGGTGCTTTTCTGAGTATAAAACATGAAAAGAAAGGATTAAGAGCACCTTTTTACATAAGTCAAGGGATAAATCATCCAAAAGTATGCTAAACATGGGATTAAAATATGTTACTTTTACGGTTTATCAAATCCCCTACACTTAAGCTTTTGCTTGTCCTCAAGCAAATTTCTCAACTTACAATTAAAACGAACTTTCCATAATTCACAATTCCTATCAATAATGCCTCATCATAATTCATAGATAATTTATACATGGATAATTTAACTCAAAGACTCTGTAACATCCGGGATTTAGGGGTTGTGCATTTTTGCCTAAATATATGTGGAAGCATGCCTATGTGTATTTTGAATGTGTCTTGTGGATTTTGAGAACTTTAGAGTGTAGGTAAGTCCCTTAGAAAATATTAGATTTTAAGCCTTAAATGGGGGAGCTAGGCAAATAATGCCTTAAGAGAATTTGAAGGGGAAATTGGGCATAAAAGTGGGCTTGTTAAAGTGGCAAGGAGGCGCCACTTAGAGCCTTAATAAGTGACGCCACAAGCAGTGTGCAGGGCCTAGGTTCGAACAGCAAGGGAAGCAAATGGGAATTTTATTTTATTTTTTTTACAGCAAGGGGAAACAGAGGTGGACGACAATGGGACACTAAGGGGATGAGCTTTAGATGTGGTCAATTTCTTTTTAAAATTTGACTAAGGTAGGAAGATAAATATTAATTTATTTCAATAATTTTGAATGAGTGTTGAAGAGAGAAAATAGGAGAAAAAGGTGGGATTTGAGAAGGGGATGAGTGTTGGCTGGCCAAGGGATTCTTTTGGTGGTCATTTTCGGTCATATTGAGGGGAGGAGAGGCCGAATATGCATAGTGGATTTAGGCATTTTTCTTTGGTTCCCTTTCTCTTCTGACATCTTTCTCTTTTACCTTGCCAAGGCCAAAATCTTCTTCTTCCTATTTCACCATTGCCGCAACACCTCAAACTTTCCATCTCTCATCTTTTTGTTTAAGCCGAATCTTCTTTTTGTCACCAAGTTAAATCGCACCACATTCCCTCATTTACTTTCTCTTCTCACGAATCTTCCAAAAGTCGAATCCTCTATTTTTGTGGCAATAACCGATTGCTCCTCTACCTATTGGAGCCGATTTGATCATATACATTAAAAGTCAAACTCAAACACTTCCTCCCTCTTGTCGACACTTTGTGTTGGTGAACAATTGCGTTTTGATCACTCCATTCGGTAGAAGATCTCTCTTGATTGATCTATTGTTCTTTTCTTTCTATCTATCGAAAATCAAGACTCTAATCCCATTAATGTTCTTTGGTCAAAACTTTGAGGAGGTTTGGGATTCTTATTATAGCCGACTTCAAGAGGGGATCTTTCGGGATTTTAAGATCGAAGGTGTTTAATATAATCTTAGGCCAAAGGCCATTTATTGAGTTCATTAAATGTTAGAATCGGATCTAACATGTGCCTATAGGAATTTCAACATCACCAAGAATAAGGGTTAATTTGGGATCCGCATAATCAAGGTAAGGAAGTCTTGATATTCGGCCAAGGGCTTTTTGTCTGTTACATGATTGACCGATTTTAACTTTGGGTAATAGGAAGGAGTACAATCTATTGTGGTAGACTTTCGGGATTCAGTGAACACATTAGCAACCAGGTGTGTAGCCCTACACCAATTCCTAATAGATTTATGGTATTAATTTAATACATGTGTTAATAAGAATATGAAAGATGTGGCTAAAGGTACCATTAATGGTATGGCATATTCAGGTACGTTATCCTCTAACGCTCTATTAATAGTGATATGAACACTGAATATGACATATATGAGAATTGGTTATGAATATGAAATAAGGCATATGACATGATATCCGCATGATTTGTATGACGATGGGGCATATGGGTGATATTGAAAAGGGAAGTGATCCGTGGTTTTACCATAATATCTGGTGACTCATGTCACATAATCTGAATGTGGTGACTTATGTCACATATTATTATCTGGTGACTCTGTCACATTATCTGGTGGCAATGCCACGATTTATAAGGGCGATGTGCAAGTCGTCTGCAGCGACTACCTTTGATAGTGTGTAGCGAATGGAGGGTCGATTTAGTAGTCCCCACGGTGTGATGGCAGGTACGGGTGATGTGTAGAGGATGGATATTTAGGTGGGGTTGGGATTGCATCATTGCCTATATTTGTTATGTATGATCTGATATGCCTAAGTCGTTTGGGAGTTTGTGTTGGTTGTTACACACCGAGTCTGCTTTGACTCACCTTTAAATGGGCTAACTTTTGCAAATGGAACTCAATAGATGGACCGGCCATGGCGGGAACTTAGGAGTGGCCATGCATGCCTAAAGTTTTCTTGCTTTTACTATTTAGTTATTTTTAGTTTGTTTTGGGTTATAATTTGATGTAATAAGGCCATTATACCTAATTGTTTTATGTGTTTTAATTTTCCGATATGATACAAACAACATTAAATGTTTTGAAACTCAATTACCTACAGTTTTTCAAGTTACAATAATAATGAAATTCTAAAATTTGGTTTAACTTATGACTCTTGAAAAATAAAATTTATCAATTTAGCACCAAATTAAATTACAACTCGAATCAACTTTTCTACAAAACCACCACGATTTTCAAAATGTTATTTCAAACTTAACTACGTTTTATTTGTGAAACATGCCAAATCCGGTCAGGGCTTGTGGGCCAGGTTTGGGGGTGTTTTAGTTTGGTATCAGAGCTCGGTTCAAAACTCGACCTTGAGGGCTTTTTGGGCCTAAAATGTTTTCTTTCTTTTGAAATTGGATTTTACTAAGGAATGAGCAGGTCTTCTGGCATGGCACCTGAGTCTCCGACCCGAAGTCCACCAGGTAAGTACTCCTAACCCTTTTGTGATTTGTATGTGGGAAATTATAGGGACGTAGATTAGTAGATTAGGAATTATTGAACCCTAGGATTAGTCTACTCCAACACCAAAATACATAAAATTTAAAGTTTAACCAAACAAACATGTGACTGAGTCACCGAGTTAAGGGTGTGGCAACCGTTGTGCGCATGTCTAGGATTGGATTCAGGGGGAGCTTGGTATTTAAGCAGTCTTAGTGACTCACCTCCTCTCCGCTCGAATCCTACTTGATGCATAGTGGCGGTTCACCCTAACCAAGAGAACTCAATCACAGGCAAAATTCAATAATTAAAACCCGAAAGGGACCCGTCACCTTGTTTTGTAAAATTTTAAAGTCAAATCATGATTATAAAATTCCAAAGTACCCTTGATTTAAAAATGACCAAAATACCCCTGATTTGTGAATTAACCAAATTACCCCTAACCGGTACAAATTACCAAAATACCCTTCGTATGAAAAGTTATTGAAATACCCTCGAATTAAAAATTTCCAAAATACCCTTATTTTGTTAAATCACCTGGAACCATATTTTGCAAAAAATTATCGAAATGCCCTTGGTTTGAAAAAAATTACAAAAATACCATCAGTTTATAAAATTACCATTTTACCCTTGAAATTTTCTTACCAAGTATTTCAATTTTGTAAAAATACCAAAAATCTCTACTTTGTGAAATTTTCAAATACCCTAATTTGAAAAATTACCAAAATACCCCTATAGGATAAAATTACGAAAATACCCTTGGGTAGTGGAAAACAACAACAATGACAACCACAACACTTTTCTATAATGAACGCAAGTTCATGAATGTGATGATTGAATAAATGAATTTGAGATTGTGTGTGTATTGGAAAGAACTACCCCTTAGAACTGTTGAACATAAGATTGTTCACAATAAATCAGTGGAACAAAAACTAATTCATAAAATTCTTTAACCAGATAAACGCGATTCAGAAGCATGAATTCTAGGGGATGTGGTCGTAATGTGCGTGGCCATGGTGGAGGTCGAATGACCGTGTCGGAACCCGTTAGGTCTGGTCAAGGGTCCAAAAATGAAATGCCACCACCACCAGCCGCTGATGTGGAATATCAGGATCAGACGGGGGATGATGCAGATATCCTGAAGCGATCTTTGCTAGTTTTGAAAAGGGTGGCTGGAGTAGGTGGAGGCATGGAAGCTCAGAAGTCTGTACCTGAGCGACTCCGAGCTAATGGAGCTGAGCTTTTCCGTGGTATATTCGGTGTAGCGCCCAATACGGCTGAGTATTGGTTAGAGGCACCGAAGCAAATTATGGATGATTTGGACCTGTCCGCCGAGGAAAAACTTAAAGGGGTAGTATCGCTCCTCCGCGATGAGTCATATCAATGGTGGCTCATGGTTCGGGATGGTGCTACCGTAGATGATCTCACTTAGGAGTACTTTAAGGTGGCATATCAAAGATAGTACATTGGGACTAGTTACATTGATGTGCAAAGAAGGCGTTTCTGAGGCTGGTTCAGGAAAATAAGTTTGTAGGGGAGTATGAGGTAGAGTTCCTAAGGTTGAGCCGATACGCTCGAGGTATAGTGGCTACGGAGCATGAACAATGTGTCTGGTTTGAGGATGGACTAAGGGATGACCTGAGATTGTTGATTACCCCACAGCAGGAGTGGGAACTTACTGTGTTGGTGGACAAGGCAAAGGTTGCTGAAGGAGTTAAAGAGTCTGTGAGACAGAACACTGAGAGGAATAAGCAAAAAAGAGGTCTTGGATCATCAGGGTCATCTGGGAATGTTCAGAAGAGACCTAGAACAGATGGGTCACGAGGTCAGCAAGTTGCTACGGAGGACAAGATCAAGACTTGTACTCAGTGTAGAAAGATGCACTTGAGAGAGTGTTGGAAGAAGAAGGGAGGTTGTTTCAAGTGTGGGTCTAAGGACCACATGATTAAGGACTATCCTATGAAAACAGATGGGAACCGACCCAGGTAGTCGAGGTTTTAATCAGTGGAAAAGGTGGGCGAGGGGCGTGGTCCGATTAATAACGATCTTTGAAAGAGGATGGGGAACATCGGGCAAAGGTGTTGGTATCTGAGGCAAAGCGATGGGTCTAGTATATGCGATTCGTCGGAGGAGGATGGTGGCCTTTTGATGTCATAACGGTATGTTCCTTATCTTTGGATTACACTTTATTGATAAATATTGGGTCAACTCATTCATATATTGCTAGTAAGGTGTCTGGAACTTTGCATGTGAACTCTGAAACTATACCTAGGAAGATGATTGTACTTAGGGCTAGTTTGGCAATGCTTTTGAAAAGTACTTTTGAAAAGTCTTTGTGGAAAAGTGCTTTTGAAAAGTTTGCTTTAAAATTTGAGTGTTTAGCATTCTTTGTCAAAAAGTGCTTTTGAGAAATAAATGTCCATTTTAGACATGTTATTATCAAGTAACAAATATACATTTAAATAAATTTTAAATTAGTTAATATTATTATATTTTAGTAAGAATATAAAAATTACAATAACTTTAATATTTTAATATATGAAATATAAATTTTATAAATATTGGGTCAACTCATTCATATATTTGCTAATATTTTAAAAATATTTTTATTTTAATTAATAATTTTAACACATTTATAATTAATCCCACAAAAAAAGGTGTTATTAGAGGAACTTTGCATGTGAACTAAAATTTTAGCAAAGTGCTTTGAAAAGCACTTCAAAAGCTAGGAAGATGATTGTACTTAGTCCTTTTGGAGGGCAATCAAGCCCTTAGTGTTAGACAAAATCTTTAGACAAAATCTTTCTGGCGATACTTTGGAAGTTTAGAGGCGCAATTTCCAGCAGATTTAATGGAATTACCGTTTGAGGAGTTCGACCTAATCTTAGGCATGGATTGGTTAGTGAAGTACCATGCAAATGTGGATTGTGCGGCAAAGCGCATGTCGTTAAGAACTCTTGACGACAAAGAAGTTGTGGTGATAGGCGAAAGACGGAATTGCTTGGCAAATGTGGTATCTGCCCTTAAGGCAGAGAAGATGGTGGGAAAAGGGTGTGTAGCTTTTCTGATGTTGATCAGTACCTTAGAGGCTGGGGAAGCAGCTGTAGGAGGAGTTAGAACAGTAAGGGAATTTGTGGACATCTTTTCGGAGGAGCTGCCTAGGTTACCCCCGGATAGGGAGGTGAAGTTTGGAATTGACTTATTGCCGGGTACAACTCATGTGTTAATTGCTCCGTACCGAATGGCACCAAAGAAGTTGGTTGAGCTCAAGGCTTAGATCCAAGAGTTGCTTGACCATGGATTTATACGACCTAGTGTGTCTCCATGGGGAGCACCAATCCTATTTGTAAAGAAGAATGACGGAACTATGCGCATGTACATAGACTACCAGCAGTTGAATAAGCTAACCATTAAGAACAAGTATCCATTGCCAAGCATAGATGACTTGTTCGATCATCTTAAGGGGGCCGCAGTATTTTCGAAGATAGATCTAAGGTCAGGATATCATCAGCTTAAGGTGAAGGAGGCTGATATCCATAAGACAGCTTTCTGGACAAGGTATGAGCATTACGAATACTTAGTAATGCTGTTTGGATTGACAAATGCCCCAACCGCATTTATGGACATGATGAACCGAGTTTTCCAACCTTATCTGGACTGGTTCGTTGTTGTGTTCATAGACGATATTTTGGTGTATTCTAAGTCTGAGGAAGAACATGACGAGCACCTTTGAGTCGTGCTGCAAGTGTTAAAGGAGAAAAAGCTATATGCCAAGTTCAGCAAGTGCGAATTTTGGCTGAAGGAAGTTATGTTTTTAGGGCACGTGGTGTCTGCTGAAGGGATAAGGTGGATCCTCGAAAGATTGAGGCAGTATTGGATTGGAAACCACCTAAGTTCGTGGTAAAAGTTCGTAGTTTCTTGGGATTAGCAGGCTATTACAGAAGGTTCGTAGAAGGGTTTTCATCAATAGCTGCACCTTTGACGAAGTTGCTAAGGAAGGAGGTGCCTTTCATATGGGCTGATAAGCAGCAAGAAAGTTTCGAGAAGCTTAAGGGGGTATTGACAGAAGCTCCGATTTTGATTCAGCCTGAAGTAGGGAAGGACTATGTGGTATATTGTGTTGCTTCTCATACAGGATTGGGATGCGTATTGATGCAAGACGGGAAGGTAGTTGCTTATGCGTCTCGACAATTAAGGCCACATGAAGTTAATTACCCGACGCATGATTTGGAATTGGCGGCAGTGGTTTTTGCTCTTAGGTATGGAGGCACTATTTATATGGAGAAAGGTTAGTAATCTACACGGACCACAAGAGCCTGAAGTATTTGCTGACTCAGAAAGAGCTGAACCTGAGACAGTGAAGGTGGGTGGAGTTATTGAAAGATTATGATTGTTCTATAGAGTATCACCCGGGCAAGGCGAATGTGGTGGCAGATGCCCTAAGTCAGAAAGTAGTGACGGAGTTAAGGGCAATGTTCGCACATTTGAGCCTCTATGATGATGGAAGTTTGCTGGCAGAGTTGTAGGTCAAGCTGTCATGGCTGAATGAGGTAAAAGAAGGACAGTTGGCAGATGAGGATCTAATTGCTAAGTTGCGGCAAGTGTAGTGTGGGGAATTGGAAAATTTTTGTGTAAACAGCGACGGAGTGATGTGTTTTCATGGCAAGGTCTGTATGCCAAAGGATGAGGAGTTAAGGCATAGAATTCTTCGGGAATCGCATAGTAGCCCTTATGCTATGCATCCTGGAGGTAGTAAGTTGTACAAGGATTTACGGAATAGTTACGGTGGCACGGTCTTAAGCGGGAGTTACTGAGTTTGTAGGAAAGTGCCTAACGGTCGCGAAAGTCAAGGTTTGAACACCGTACCGTCAGGATTGCTTCAGCCGATAAAGATTCCGCAATGGAAGTGGGAAAGAATTACCATGGACTTCGTTAATGGGCTTCCCCTTACGCCTACTAAGAAGGACTCGGTATGGGTGATAGTGGATCGACTGAACGAAATCTGTACATTTTATACCGATGCGGGTTGACTATTCTCTATAGAAATTGGCAAAGTTGTATGTAGCTGAGATCGTGAGGCTGCACAGAGTGCCGGTGTCGATTATCTCGTATAGGGATCCGAGGTTTACGTCTCGGTTTTGGAAGGCGCTATATCAAGCTTTGGGTACCAGGTTGGATTTCAGTAAGGCATTCCATCCGCAGTCGGATGGTCAATCTGAGCGAGTGATCCAAGTGTTAGAGGATATGTTGAGGGGCTGTATGATAGACTTCAGAGGGAGTTGGGAAGAGTTCTAGCCTTTAGCAGAATTTGCGTATAACAACAGCTATCAGGCAAGTATTCGGATGGCACCGTACGAAGCGCTATATGGACGGAAGTGCCGCACTCTTACATGTTAGACGAAATTGGGGGAACATCAGATTTTGGGTTCAGAAATTGTGGTAGAATCGGAAGAAAAGGTTAAGGTGGTTCAGACACGGTTGAAGGAGGCTTCGATAGGCAAAAGTCATACGCAGACCTTAAGTGGAAGGAGATTGAGTTTGCTATGGGAGATTATGTGTTTCTTAAAGTTTCACCTTGGAAAAAGGTAATGAGATTTGGTCGCAAAGGGAAGTTAAGTCCCAGGTTTATAGGACCTTATCGGGTATTGAAGCGAGTTGGACCAGCAGCGTAATAGTTAGAATTGCCTTCAGAGTTGAAGCAGATGCACGATGTGTTCCACGTATCGATGCTACGTTGATACCGATCGGATCCATCTCATATAATACCGGTTGAGGAGGTGAAGCTAAGACCAGATTTGTCCTACGAGGAGGAGCTGATTCAGATTTTGGAACGGGATGTGAAGGTACTACGGAGGAAATCTGTTCCTCTAGTTAAAGTGTTGTGGGTAATCATGGATCGAAAGAAGCTTTGTGGGAGCCGGAAGAAGTAATGTGACAGTAATACCCCCACCTATTCTAGCCATGTAATTTCGAGGTCAAAATTATTTTAAGGGGTGTAGAACTGTAACATCCGGGATTTAAGAGTTGTGCATTTTTGCCTAAATATATGTGGAAGCATGCCTGTGTGTATTTTGAATGTGTCTTGTGGATTTTGAGAACTTTAGAGTGTAGGTATGTGCCTTAGAAAATATCAGATTTTAAGCCTTAAAGGGGGAGCTAGACAAATAAGGCCTTAAGAGAATTTGAAGGGGAAATTGGGCATAAAAGTGGGCTTGTTAAAGTGGCAAGGAGGTGCCACTTAGAGCCTTAATAAGTGACGCCACAAGTAGTGTGCAAGGCCTAGGTTCGAACAGCAAGGGAAGCAAATGGGAATTTTATTTTATTTTTTTTGCAGCAAGGGGAAACAGAGGTGGACGGCAATGGGACACTAAGGGAATGAGCTTTAGATGTGGTCAAATTCTTTTTAAAATTCAGCTAACATAGGAAGATAAATGTTGATTTATTTCAATAATTTTGAATGAGTGTTGAAGAGAGAAAATAGGAGAAAAAGGTGGGATTTGAGAAGGGGATGAGTGTTGGCCAGCCAAGGAATTCTTTTGGTGGTCATTTTCGATCATATTGAGGGGAGGAGAGGCCGAATATGCATAGTGGATTTAGGCATTTTTCTTTGGTTCCATTTCTCTTCTGACATATTTCTCTTTTACCTTGCCAAGGCCAAAATCTTTTTCTTCCTATTTCACCATTGCCGCAACACCTCAAACTTTCCATCTCTCATCTTTTTGTTCAAGCCAAATCTTCTTTTTGTCACCAAGTTAAATCGCACCACATTCCCTCATTTACTTTCTCTTCTCACGAATCTTCCAAAAGCCAAATCCTCTATTTTTGTGGCAATAATCGATTGCTCCTCTACCCTGTTGGAGCGGATTTGATCATATACATTAAAAGCCGAAACTCAAACACTTTCTCCCTCTTGTCGACACTTTGAGTTGGTGACCAATTGCGTTTTGATCACTCTATTCGGTAAGGATCTCTCTTGATTGATCTGTTGTTCTTTTCTTTCTCTATCTATCGAAAATCAAGACTCTAATCCCATTAATGTTCTTTGGTCGAAACTTTGAAAGAGGTCTCGAGATTCTTATTATAGCCGACTTCAAGAGGGGATCTTTTGGGATTTTAAGATCGAAGGTAAGCGAATATAATCTTAGGCCAAAGGCCATTTATTGAGTTCATTAAATGTTAGAATCGGATCTAACATGTGCCTATAGGAATTTCGACATCACCAAAAACAAGGGTTAATTTTGGGATCTAGACAATCAAGGTAAGAAAGTCTTGATATTCGGCCAAGGGCTTTTTGTCTGTTAAATGATGGACCGATTTTAACTTTGGGTATTAGGAAGGAGTACAATCTATTGTGGTAGACTTTCGGGATTCAGTGAACACATTAGTAACAAGGTGTGTAACCCTACACCAATTCCTAATAGATTTACGGTATTAATTTAATATATGTGTTAATAAGAATATGAAAGATGTGGCTAAAGGTACCATTCAATGGTACGACATATTCAGGTACGTTATCCTCTAACGCTCTGTTAATAGTGATATGAACACTGAATATGACATATATGAGAATTGGTTATGAATATGAAATAAGGCATATGACATGATATCCGCATGATTTGTATGACGCATGGGGCATATGGGTGATATTGAAAAGGGGAAGTGATCTGGTGGTTTTTACCACAATATCTGGTGACTCATGTCACATAATATGAATGTGGTGACTTATGTCACATTTTATTATCTGGTGACTCTGTCACATTATCTGGTGGCAATGCCACGATTTATAAGGGCGATGTGCAAGTCGTCTGCAGTGACTACCTTCAATGGTGTGCAGCGGATGGAGGGTCGATTTAGTAATCCCCACGGTGTGATGGCAGATACGGGTGATGTGTAGAGGATGGATATTTAGGTGGGGTTGGGATTGCATCATTGCCTATATTTGTTATGTATGATCCGATATGCCTAAGTCGTTTGGGAGTTTGTGTTGGTTGTTACACACCGAGTCATTTTGACTCACCTTTAAATGGGCTAACTTTTTGAGATGGAACTCGATAGATGGACCGGTTGGCGTGAACTTAGGAGTGGCCATGCACAGTGAAGTTTTCTTGATTTTATTATTTAGTTATTTTTGGTTTGTTTTGGGTTATAATTTGATGTAATAAGGCCATTATACCTAATTGTTTTATGCGTTTTTAATTTTCCGATATGATACAAACAACATTAAATGTTTTGAAACTCAATTACCTATGGTTTTTCAAGTTACAATAATAATGAAATTCTAAAATTTGGTTTAACTTATGACTCTTGAAAAATAAAATTTATCAATTTAGCACCAAATTAAATTACAACTCGAATCAACTTTTCTACAATACCACCAAGATTTTCAAAATGTTATTTCAAACTTAACCATGTTTTATTTGTGAAACATGCCAGATCCGGTCAGGGCTTGTGGGCGGGTTTGGGGGTGTTTCAGACTCTTAAAGATTCAAACAATATAAGTCATATATTTGTAGCATGAAAATATAGGTGTCTCCCCTTATCTAAATAATTACCTTTAATTCATAACCGGCAAAGATTGACATCTTCACTAAAGATTCATTCAAATCACTCAAAGTGTTTTAGGGTTCACAATTAAGCACTCAACAGTCGAACCTAAAAAGTTAATCACATAGGCTTGCCTAAAAATCAAATCTCCACCACTGTAATATGAGATGATACACAAATCAAAAGGTCTTTGACAGGGTTGTAACGAGGCTTAGGTTAAAGGTGTGGGTAAAGGCTGGATTAGAAGGGTTAGAATCAAGATTGACTTGAAAAAATTACCTAACTAAAAACAATGAACTGGAAACTAAATGTTACATCAATTGAAACTTTGAAACTAATAATACTACGAGCTTTTTCTTTGATAATTGAAATTTAAATGTACAAGTTCACTTTTTATACTACTAAAACTGAATATACTTTGAATTTTTTTTGATCGATTATTTTTTTAGAACAAATCAAATAGAAACATAATAAAGAAAGAACTTTATCAACTGAAATAAACTAATTTAGCAACTGATCAAATCAATTCTCGATAGAAGGGTAGTCAAAGAATGGTGATAACAAATACAAATGGTTCTGGGTTAATATTAGCGGGTAAATCAATAAAAAGGGTTGTTAGGATCAATGGGGTTCACTAGGGGTTAATTATGTAGGTAGTCTTTTTAGTGGTGTGAATGGATTAAAACCTAGGTGCCTTTATCATCTCAGTATATCAAATCAATAATGTGGTCTTGATATGTATAATCAAGGCAAGTTCTAGAATAACAATTCAGTGTTGACACACTCATAATCAATAAAGCGAGCACGAAAAAGAATATATGCTCTATAAGGTTCAAAATCTCACAAAATTTATGGGTATTTGACATCAATCCCTATAAATTTCAAACTTCAAGGTAATATTCAAATTCAGTTCGACAACCTAGAAAATTTTTAATTCTTGAAAAATAGACTTGTCATGCTTGATTCTCTAGTATTCTTCAAGTATAAATCGTCAATGCATAATTATCAATGACTTACTCAAAAACATATTAATAAAAATCATAAATCATCAGAAATTTCACCTTAATTAGTAATATGAGAAAATTACTTAAGAACTAGATGTAATTCAGAGATTTAAGAATAATGCAAAAAGATAGGCACTTTTACCCCCTCACACTTAAATGTACATTGCCCTCAATGTACAAAGATAGATAAATATCAACATAGTAGAAAATCAAAAGATAGGGAGAAGTGAAACTTCCTGAATTTTGGATGAAGTTAATGAAAAGAATCCGAATAGGGTTGGAGGTGAACCTGGGGAAGCGCCTCAAACCATTTAAGATTGAATCCTCGAAGTAGCTGGTCTAGTTTTATTGTATCCTAAGCTAAATATAAATGGCATGAAGAATACGAAGAAAATAATAAAGAAAATAAAAATAAAGATAAAAATAAAAAAAATAAAAGTAAAAGTAAATAATGGAAAATGAAAGAAGAAAGATAATTGGAAAAGAAAAAGTAAGAAGGGGGTTTAAATAGAGATGCGGCCCATGTTTTGGGGAAAATTTTGTCCTGTTGCCACATGTCTACGATCACGCCCTTTTACCTACCTGTGATGCCCACACGGCCATGGTCACGGCCGTGTGCAAGGCCGTGTGGTCTGGAAATCTGCACTTTTAGTTTATTTAAATGATAAGAAGCGAAAATAAAAATAAAAATAAAAATAAAAATGGGGTTAGTGATCGGGTTGCCTCCCGAGAAGTGCTCGTTTAAAGTCTTGAGCTAAACTTACTTGTTTTTCACACAATCATGGCGGTTTGAGGAGGTGGAAATCCTTTCTCATGCGATCAACTCGATTTTTGATATAGATTTAAGTCGAGTAATGTTTACCTCAAAAGTGCTGAATTTAGAATTGTTTACCTCGACTGTGCCGTATAGGAAGACATTAAGTACCTCAAAAGTGATTTCTTTGTTTGTCTTGAGGTCTGAATTGGCGATTCTAGGGTCTTCCTTATTCAACAATACCTGATCCCCCTATTTTGAAGTGATTTGTTGTTCCTATCAGCTTGTCTGGGGTTTCCTTCGGTTTCACTTTGTGTGGTTCTAGTTCTTTTTTAAGTTGTGTTTTCCACTCTTCTAGTTTGTTGACCCTAAGGCTTCGTTCCTCATATAATTCTTCTTTGTTGGCACGAGGTCTAAGATCTAGCTCAGTTAGGTGATTTCGTGATACTTCCTATAAAGAAGGTTGAATCAAATGGTTATCAATAAAATTAACGTTCATACCTTTATTACTCGATGTCCTAGCTGAGTCAAGAGCTTGAAGAGTGATTGTTTCATCTTCTACACGAAGTGTAAGTTCATCGAATTCTTCTTCTGTGTGGTCTTTCTTTATTACATCGGGATATGGCACACGAGGTTGGTACTCTGTACTTGCCAGTTTTGGTATATCATGGCACACCTCAACCTTACCTTCACTTACCATAGGTTCTTCCCTTGAGTTTGGTTCGTCTAACCCTTCACTATCGTAAATGGCTTAATTTTGCTCTCTTGGGTTAGTTTCAGTGTTGCTTGGTAGACGCCTTTGCGGTTGTTCAGACATTAACTTTGCAAGTTGTCCAACTGACTTAGTAATTTCCTGAACTTGGTTTTTGATCTCTTTGATCGATGCTTATTGATTATCGAACGTTGTCTCAATTTTTTGGGGATGGGTTTCTGTGGCTACTATGAATTTTTCCAGCATCTTTTCAAGGTTCGACTCCTCTTCCCGTTGGTGAGGTGGTTGTTGAAAATTTTGAGGATGTTCCTGTCTTTGGCTATTTTGATCATCCCAAGAGAAATTGGGATGGTACCTCCGACCTGTATTATAAGTGTCATTATAAAAATTATTTTGTGGTCTAGAGTAGTTACCCATATAGTGAGCTTGCTGGTTTTCCATGCCATATCCGTAGGGTGGCTACTCAGGATTTGCAACGCCTCCTAAATTCAAATCATATTGTATTTCTGGTGCACCTGCGAAAGACTATTCAAACAATCAATCTTTTTATTCATCATCTCTAGCTGGTTTGATAGCATGGTTATTGGGTCGAGGTTGTAGATATCGACTGCTTTTATTGGCTTTGTCCTCATAACTTGACACTGATAGTTATTTAATGCCATCTCCTCTATCTGCCAAAATAAAATAAAAAAAGAACATTTAGCAAAATCAAAATTTAACCTAAAAATAAATAAAAGTAAAATTGTGGAAAATAAAAAAAATAATGGCTAAAGTAATAAAAATAGAGCTTTCTTAATATTTTACTTCCTCGGCAACGGTGCCAAAAACTTGATCGTTGTAAAATTGTCGAGTTTTAAAATTTATAAAGAGAATGATCGAACCTTGAAACTAACTCTGACAACGACTTAAGACAAGTGTACCTATCGAACAGTAGTATAGCTTAGGCAAGACTGGATTATCGAACCCAAAGGAACTAAAAGTACTAATACTCACTTTTTTTCTATTATTTAGCCTAGATATTAAATGATTTGGTTGATTAACTAATTAATTACTAAACTAAGATGAAAAGTCAAAAAGAATGAATTGGAAAATAACTTGAAGAGAAACTCAGTTGATCACGATGATACCATCAGGAAGAATCCACCTAGACTTCACTTATTATCTAACACTAGACCATACGATTTATTCACTTGACTTGATCCGTAAGACTCCTTAACGTATATTAAACCCTCTCTCGAGGCGAATAACATCTAACCCTAGGTTAATTAATGGAAATCTCTTTCTCACTTAATAACCCCTTAGAATAGTAGTAAATCGAACTATAGACTCCCATATTAGGTTTCACCCTAATCCGATAAAATCTCGTCACCCTATCTCTAGGCGCGCGAACGACTCTGCTTAATTATGCTAGATCTATTCTTAGGCAAGGTCTATTCCTCCTCCACCTAAGAACATATGACTTGAATTAATATCCCAGAAACATTAACACAAGAATTAAGCACACATAATTATGAACAAATCAAGTAATTATCATATAATTCAGAAGACAATAACAAGATTCATTTAGGTTTCATCCCCTTCAGGTATCTGAAGGGTTTAGTTCATAACAAATAAAGAAAACATCTCAAGAGAAAATATAAAACAAAACATAAGAAATCCCTAAAACCCCTAAAGGAATTGAAGGAGAGATCTGCCGTCTTGAATAGAATCCCGGCTTCTTGAGATGGATCAACTGGCTATCTTCGAATGATTCCCACAAAAGTTTCAGCTTCCACCCAATTTTGAATGTCTCGGCCTCCATTCCACCCTACTGACTGCCTAAGTGACCGCCAAAAGCCATGGCAAAAGGCTTCTGCCGAACTCCACCTTTAAGTTGCCCCTAGGGTGTTTATATATACTTTAAGATGCTTTACTTGGCCCTTACACATCCTAATTCAAGTAGAACTCGTACTAGGGTGTTTGAATAGGCTTTGGAATGTGTTTCTTTGCCTCTAAGTACCCTATTCTGAATGAAATATCTCTTTCTGCGGCAGGGACACGCCCTAGGGCACACGCCCACGTGAATCGTAGCCAGGCCATGTTCGGTTCTGTTGATGGAGGCACGGCTGTGTGAATCATGGTTAGGTCGTGTTTAGACTTCTCTTAAGAGGCACAGTCATGTGGGCTTAAGTCTAGGCCATGTCGATTTCTTGATAAGGCCCATTTCGCTCGTTTTAGGCCCATTTCTTGTTCTTTTCGTCCCTAGGTGCTTTCCTGAGTATAAAACATGAAAAGAATGGATTAAGAGCACCTTTTTACATAAATCAAGGGATAAATCATCCAAAAGTATGCTAAATGTGGGATTAAAATATGTTACTTTTACGGTTTATCACGTAATATCTCTGCCATGCCAGAGATAACATCTATAGTATCCACACGGCCACGGCCACGGCTGTGTGGTGCAGAAATCTACGCTCATTAACTTGGTTAGTTTGTAGTTAGGTGCTAAAAGAAAAAGAAATTAAAATAAATAGGGAGAGTGATCAGGTTGCCTCCCGATAAGCGTTCGTTTAAAGTCTTAGGCTAGACTTACCTCTCATTCGTACCTTCACGGTGGTTTAAAGAGTGAAAAATCCTTTCTCATGCTATCATTATATAGTTTGAGTTGAGTAGAGTTTACTTTAAAAGTACCAAATGTAGAATTATTTACCTCAATTTTTTCGTAAGGGAAAACATTAAGTACCATAAAGGGAATCTCTTCATTTGTCTTTAGGTTTGATGTGGCGATACGTGGGTCTATTCTATCTAATAATATCTGATCTCCTATTTTGAAGTGATTTTATGTTCCTTTAAGTTCTTTTGGGGGTTCCTTCGGTTTCACTTCGTGTGGGTTTGATTTCTCCTTGAAATGTGTCTCCCACTCATCTAGCTCATTGGTCTGAAGTCGTCGCTCCTCATGAGATATTTTCCTTGTTGGTATGAGCTATAGGATCTGACTCTGTAGTGTAGTTCCTTGGTGTTTCCTGAAAAGAAAGTTTAGTCGAATAATTATCGATAGAATTTATGTCCTCACCTTTCTCACTCGATGTCTTAGCTGAGTCGAGAGCTTGAAGACTTATTGATTCTTCACCTACACGGAGTATGAGTTCACCTGTACTAACATCAATTTTAGATCTGGCAGTTGTTAGAAAAGGTCTTCCTAAAATTAATGGGATACTATTGTCTTCATCCATATCTAAAACAACGAAGTCTACAGGGAATATGAATTTTTCAACTTTAACTAGTACATCTTCAATTATACCCTTAGGAATTCGAATAGTCTTATCAGCTAGTTGAATACTCATCCTAGTTCGCTTAGGTTTTCCTAGGCCTAGTTGTTTAAACATTTTAGATGGCATAACACTGATGCTTGCCCCTAAATCATCTAAAGCATTATCAACAGATAAACTACAAATTAAACATGGAATTGTAAAACTCCTTGGATCTTTTAATTTCCTTGGTAGTCTGTTCTGTAACATTCCTGAGCATACTGCGTTTAATTCCACATGAGACTTTTCGTGTAACTTTTGGTTGTTCATTAAGAGCTCTTTTAAAAATTTCCTTGGATCTGGCATCTGCGAAAGAGCTTCAAGAAACAGTAAGTTAATATGTAATTTCTTTAAGAGTTTAAGTGTAACATCCTGATTTTAGGGCTAGTCAGAATAGTGGTCTCGAGACCACTAATCTGAGGTTGAGGAAAATTATTTTAGTATTATTTTATGTGTCGTGGTATTAATATATGGCTATATGGAAATTTTGGTGCTTTAATTTTAGCAATAGCATGTTTAATTGAGAAAAAGGACTAAATCGCAAGAGATGCAAAAGTTTTATTTTATAAGGTAGGGGTACCTAATAGCTATAGATTATAAATTGGAGGATTTTAAAAGGCAATTAGGCCATTAGTAGGGTATGGCCGGCCATGTAGACAAAGGGGGGACAAGAGCATTAAATTTTAGTCAAATTTGGTGGAAATTAGGTGATGAAATGAATAAAATAATAGAAGAAAAAGGATGTTATCATCTTTCACTATTCACTCATCTTTTTCCACCGAAAATTGAAGAGGAAATAGAGCTCTTGGAGGCTCAAACTTTCAGCCACTCAATTCTCATTCAAGTAAGTGATTTAGGTGGTTCTAATTGATGATTTTTGTATTTTTGGAGTCCCCAAAGCTTAAGCTAGCTAATGAGGGGACTAATTTGTGATATGGTTGAAAGTCTAGGGGCTTTCCATGGAAGTGTTTAAGTGGTTAGTTGAGTTTTTATGGAAGAAATTGAATGTTGCAGTGGTGAAGCAACTTTTGTGAAAGGTGTTTTCAAAACAACACCTAGGTAGGACTTAAATGCAAAGATTTAGTTTGTGCCATAAATGCATGAAATAGTTGAAATGATGAGTAGTTGTAAGAGAAATAAATTTTCATCTATGCTTGTTTATCGAGAAAATGTGATGAAAAAAATAAATTACGAGGCTAGGGGCAAAATCGTAATTTTTCTAATGTACAAGGGTAAAATGGTCATTTTTGCTCGAGTGTAGAATTTGATGTATTATAATCATAAAATGATCTAAACGAATGGATTTCATTGTTATAGATCAAGAAGAATGCAAAATCAACCTTGACCGTGGGAAAGACAAGGTGATTGAGTAAATCGCTCGCTAACACGTTTGTATTGAGGTAAGTTTATGTGTAAGCAATATATATTTTCGTAAGCATTATGTTGCTAATTAGAGTATGGCATGATTGAGAACATATGTGGTTCTAGTGGATTGAATGTGATAGTCATTGAATAATTATTGTATGAATGGCGAAATAATTATATGAATGTGTATTGATGATATTTGATGGTGGGCTATGTGCGATACCACCTTGTTGCTTAATTATGATGGGCTATGTGGGATACCATCGTCTATATATCTTTTTGGTGGGCTATATGCGATACCACCGTAACTAATCTTTTGGTGGGCTATGTGCGATACCGCCCTAATAAAGGCTGATGGTGGGCTAAGTGCGAAACCACCAAGTAATTTGACTAGGAGTAATGAAATTAGAGATAGTGATGTGTTGTACTATGTGATTTTGTGATGCTAAGTGCAGGGGAACTTGTTAATGAATGCATGCATTAAGCTTGTGATGTGGTTTCAATGTGGGAATGGAGAAAATGAGTAAGCATGATCATGAATGTAGATTGTTTCTCATTTAGTATGTAATACTATGTAATTGTTTAATTCATATTATAATGTTATATTGTTTACATGTAAACTTACTAAGCTTAAAGCTTACTCCCCCTTCTCTTTTCCCTTATTTTATACAGTTTAAGAGTCGATTCGGGATACGTCGATAATAAGGAGGCCGCCCATAGTATCTGTTCACCTCGGTATATTCAGACTTAGTGATTTTGTGTATGGCATGTATAGGGGCTAGATTAAACAGATTGTTTTGTTATTTTGGCCAAAGGTGTATTGGCTCTTGCTAAGACATTTATTTTGTAAATTGCCAATAATGATGGCACATTTTATCATTTATGAAATTTCAAAGTTATCAATATGGGTGCATGTTGAATTATGAGATGTTTATTAGTTTGTTGAATGAACTCATGTAGTGTAAGATATAAGGGTGCTAGTAGCTTGGCAAACAGCCTTGTTCTATCCACATGGGTAGGCACACGAGCGTGTGTCTAGACCATGTGTGACACACGGCTAGCCCACGGGCATGTGACTTGACCGTGTGTCCCCTGCATGTTAACATTTAAGTTAGAATAGACGACGGACTTCCCACACAGGCGTGTCCAGGCCATCTTAAATTAGTCAGTAACTCCCCACGGTTTAAAGCCACGAGCATGTTATGAGGGTACACGGGCGTGTTCCATTTCTCATGGGCGTGTGCCCTAGCCGTGGGAGTTTTGGAAGAATGCTAGGGTTTTGGGGCACGGTATAAGCACACGAGCGTGTGTGACTACACATGGGCGTATACTCTTTGTTTAGATGGAAAGAAATTTTATGGATTGTAAGGTTTCCGATATAGTCGCGAGAGCCCTCGTATGTATGAGTGAGGTCTCGTAAGTCGAAATAAAGTTGTTGTAGCGACTCAAGTAGAGTAGTCACATGAGCCTAGGTGGCGATCAAGTAGTTTTGTATAGTAACACTTCGTGCCCGATTCCGGTGGGGATTGTGGGTAAGGGGTGTTACATTTAGTGGTATCAGAGCTATGGTTTAGTTGGTTCTAAGACTACTGTAGTGTGTGTAGGAGGCCAGCTATACATACCATAAGTGTATAATTATAGTGTGGTGGCTTCTGATGATTTTAAATTTGTTTTATGTAGTACATGGATCTCGATCAATCGACTGCTAATGACACAGCTAGTAATGCGTCGGCTCCTGCGCAAGGGACCACGCCTGTGCAGAGTGAACTCGAGACTAGGGGTCAAGGTGAAGAGGCTCGAGAAGCCTTTCTCCAAGTGATGAGCAATTGGTACACTGAGTATGTATGAGCTAACCCCAATGTTCAACCTCCTCCACCTCCTCCTATACCTCAGCCAGTTCTTATAGCTTCCCAAGGTATAGAAATGGTGAGGACAACTAAGCCCCCAATAGACAAAATTTGGAAGCAAGGGGCTAAAGATTTTCGAGCTAATAAAGATGATGACCCTAAGCGGGCAAAGTTCTAGCTTGAGAACTCAATAAGGGTATTTGAGGAACTCTCCTGTACACCCAAGGAGAGCTTGAAATGCGCTATATCTTTGCTGAAGGACTCGGCATACCATTGGTGGAAAACATTGACATCAGTGGTTCCTAAAGAGAAGGTAACATTGGACTTTTTTTGGAAGAGTTTCGAAAGAAGTGTATAAGTCAACGGTTTGTAGACCAGAAGCGGAAGGAATTCCTAGAGATGAAGCAAGGAAAAGTGACTATGGCGAATATGAGCATGAATTTGTTCGGCTCAGTAAGTACGCACAAGAATGTGTATCCATGGAAGTGATCATGTCAAACAGTCGAGTTTTAATATTTATAAAGAATGATCGAACCTATAGACTAACTATGACAACGATTGAGGCAAGTGCACCTATCAAACAATAGTATAGTTTAGGCAAGATTATTTTATCAAACCCAAAAGAACCTAAAAGTACTACTAATCACTTTCTTTCTATTATTTAGCCTAAAATATGGAGTGATTGGTTTATTAAACTAATGAAAAACTAAACTAGATGGAAAGACAAAAGAATGAAACTTTGAGAAAAGACTGTGGAAAAACTCAGTTGATTTTAGAAGATACCCTCAAGAAGAATCCACCTATGACTTCTCTTGTTATCTAACTTTTAATTCATATGACTTCTTTACTTAGCTCGATCCATGAGACTCCCTAACCTATATTAAACCCTCTCTCAAGGCGAATAACGTCTAACCTTAGGTTAATTAGTGGAACTCTCGTTCTCTTATAATAACCCCCTAAGGAAGCAGTAAATCGATCAATGGACTCCCATTGTAACACCCCAAACCTGGCCCAAACATTACGACCAGATCTGAAATGCTACAGGTTGAATGCTAAAGTTCAAATTCTCTGGTTACTTTGAAGAAAGCATGGATTTGGAAAAAAGTAACTTTTCGATAGCACGTTGTGTTGGAAACTTTGCTTTGTTGGGTTTGAAGATCTCAGTTTGTTTTATTCCGATATCCGTTAAATAAGTGATTTTTTTTATGAAAACCGTTGTTTTGCGTTAAGCGTGTTTGAAACTCTCATTTTTATTACTTCTTATAATTAAGTCCTTGGAAGATAAATTTATAATCCATAATTATTAACCACTAGAAACCGAAAATTTAAGCTAAGAGGCCTTATTACATGCTAAAGAAAACAAACCCAAAATTTAAAACTAAATAAAAACCAAAATAAGTTTACTTAAATAAAAGACTTTATGGCCCCTCGAGTCCGCCTCGGCTCCCGTATCCACGGTCTACTACTCATCTGAAAGGTTGAGAAAAATAAAGGGTGAGTCACCAAGACTCAGTGTACAAATCCCTAAACCACATAAATGACTTGAGGCCCACAATCGCATACTGGGCCTTAGCCCACACATAATGACAGCAGAACAAACACATGCAATATGACCCAACCCAACCTAAAATTCCATCCTCTACAAGCCAACCCTTACCAGCCATCACACAACGAGGATTTCTACAATTAACCCACCAACCGCTACACGCCATTTCGACAGCCATGCTGCCAGTCGTAATAATCAGGGATCAATTTAACGTGGTGTAGCCACCGATCACTATTGTGACCCAAATAGCCTATCATGGTTTAACCACTGATCACTAAGTGACCTATTAAGCATGCTCTTCCCCTTCATCATATTAACCCCATCCCATGCATACATACATGCAAAAGCAAGAATAATATACCATCTACAAGATAACAGGTTATCACATACATCGATACACATAGAGAATTTGCTATGCTTTTCTGATCTGCATCCCTACAGGTTATTCGACTATCCATACAGCCTTTTTCGGCTTTTCAGCCCATAACATGTATAATACAGAAAAACTAATGTGATAAAGATCTACACACCGATTCATGCATAAGATGATACTTTGTATGTCGACATTGTCGAGAGTCGATACGACTACTAATCGCTCATGATTTTGTTCTCAGAGTCGGTCCACAACCCAAAGGCCAATCTCATCGCGACAATCGAACACTTCTTAAACTTAGGGGTTGGGTTTACGGGTCCAATCCTTCATTCACCTGATCGACATTTGATTCCATCAAAAGACCTTATCAGTTGCTACCAACATAACATATGGTTGTTAATCCATAACATAAGGTTAAGATCACGAATACGATAAACGAACCTAACGAAAATCTAAAGAGAACCCTTACCTCAAAATCCCGAAAGAGATAGAGTTCAGAGACTAGCATTTTCAGCTTTTGGGATCTAGATGATCTGATCTACTTCGATTCTCGAAATGTCACCCCAAGGTGAGGACATAAGAACTTTCAAAACATTACTCAAAAGATAACCTTGCCACTTCAATTAGCATTTTGGCTTTGGCCTCCAAAAACTGAAAATGAAAGGTGAAATATGAAGGAAATCATCACTTACCTTATCACAGAGGATTCGACAATTCCTAGAAGGTTTTGGCTTTTGAGAAAGAAGCAATTGAGAGAAGAAGAAGAACATGAAGAAGTGATAGGAATGGTATGGAGACAAAGAGAATTTTGGCAAGACTAGGGTGGGTTCGGCTTTAGCAGAATAATGAGAAAAGAGAATGAAAGAACTTAAAATGCTGAAAATGTGAGGAGGACCCTCACCTGACTCTTCCCAATTTCGGCACCTATCTACCCCAAAAGCTAAAATTTGTAGAAAAACAACAAGCATTGAGTCCTATGGCTAAAGAAAATTTGGCACCCCCTAGCACAAACCAAAACCGATTGCCTCCTCCCTCAAAGAGTTGGAAACTCGGCCACCACCTTGCTCCCTAGATAAGTCCTAGATTTTCTCCCTTATCCTTATCTGATCACTCATCCACAAGTGGCATGAATAACACCGCCTCTTCTTCCCTTTGTCAGCCATATTATCCAACTCACACAACTTCCTATTTCTAAGCATTACAGCCGACTCCAACTCTGCCCCTTTCTAACCCCAAAAATTAATTTAAATAAATGAGCTTGCCGTGATTCGAACCTCCTCCCTACCTCCCTTGTGGCATCACATTGCTGTGCTCCAAGAGGCGCCTCCCTGCCTCTTTATCACATCAATTCTTGTGTCATAAAACACAAATAATATCTTTTAAGCCCTAACCCAGCTGGCTCTCCACTAATGTGCCTAACAACAAATTTTTGCTAAGGCCTTGGCCCAACTCTGAGCCCATTCTGGATCCCTAAAACACTCTAACTAGCATATTAAGCGCAACAACACATCACATCACATCAAATGCAAAGCCCCACAAATTTAGGATGTTATAGTTCTACCTCCTTAAAGAAATTTCAGCCACGAAATTACCTGGTCAGAACAGATGCAGGTATTGTTGCTGCATTGCTTCCTCTAGTTCCCAAGTAGCCTCCTCAGAACCGTGGTTCCGCCATAGAACCTTAACCAACAGAACCGTTTTCCTTCGTAATACTTTGACATCATGATCCAGAATTTCCACTGGTTCCTCCTCAAAGGATAGGTTAGGTCTTACTTTGATTTCTTCCATAGGCACCATATGAGATGGATCTGAACGATAGTGTCTTAACATAGAGACATGAAATAGGTTGTGAATCTGGCTTAATTCTGAAGGTAGCTCAAGCTAATAGGCTACTGGTCCTTTCCGGTATCGTCTGATGAATCTGGGACTTAATTTACCTTTCCGTCCAAAACTTAGCACTTTCTTCAATGGCGACACCTTTAAGAACACCCTGTCACCTACTGCAAACTCTATGTCCTTACGCTTCAAATCAGCATAGGACTTCTGTCTGTCTGAAGCTTCCTTTAATTGAGCCCGAATTAACTCAACCTTCTCCTCTGTCTCGATAACCAATTCTGGCCCCAAAATCTGACGTTCCCCTAACTCCGTCCAACAGGTAGGAGTACGACATCTCCGCCTATACAATGCTTCATAGGGCACCATCTGAATACTAGACTGGTAGCTGTTGTTGTAAGCAAACTCCACCGACGGTAAAAACTCTTCCCAACTACCCCTGAAATCAATGACACAACCTCTCAACATGCCCTCTAAGATCTGAATTACCCGCTCAGACTGGCCATCGGTCTGAGGATAAATTGCTGTACTAAAATCTAATTTCATACCCAATGCTTGATGCAACCTTCCAAAATCACAACGTGAACCTCGGGTCTCTGTCCGATATGATTGACACCGGTACTCCATGTAACCTCACTACCTCCGCTATATATAACCTAGCCAATTTTTGCAGAGAGTAATCGACACGTACAGGTATGAAATGAGCAGACTTTGTCAAGCGGTCAACAATCACCCAAACTAAATCCTTTTTAGTAGGCGTGAGAGGTAGCCCACTAACAAAGTCCATTGTGATTCTTTCCCATTTCAACTATGGAATCTTCACCGGCTGCAACAACCCTGATGGTAACCGGTGCTCTGCCTTTACTTGCTGACAGGTTAAACACTTACTCATAAATTCGATCACCTCTCGCTTCAGGCCCGGCCACAAGAACTATTCTCGCAAATCCCGATATATCTTACTTCCTTTAGGGTGCAAAGCGTATGGACTACCATGCGCTTCTAGCAAAATCTTACGCCTCAACTCAGGATCTTTCGGCATGCAAATTCTTCCTCGAAAACATAATAGCCCTTCCTCATTCACACTGAATTCTATTGATCCATCACTTGATCCTACCTGAAGCTTCTCCTTTAGCAACTCATCAGTCTGCTGCTTCTTCTTAGCCTGACTGACCCAAGAGGGTTTCACTTGAAGTTCAGCTTAATAAACTCCCATCATCCTATAAACTGAGGTGAGCAAACATTGCTCTCAATTCAGAGATTACTTTACGACTTAGAGAATTCGCCACCACGTTAGCTTTACCCGAATGATACTCGATCAAGCAGTCATAATCCTTTAACAACTCGATCCACCTCCTTTGCCTTAGATTCAACTCCTTCTGGGTCAAAAGGTATTTTAAGCTCTTATGATCGGTATAAATGACGATTTCTTCCCGTACAGATAATGTCTCCAGATCTTCAAGACAAAAACCACTGCTGCCAATTCCAAATCATGGGTGGGATAATTTGATTTGTGTGGTGTTAATTGCCGAGACGCATACGCAACAACCTTTCCACCTTGCATCAATACGCATCCTAGCCCCGTGTGTGAAGCATCACAGTAAATCACGAACTCCTTTCCAACCTCCAGCTGAATCAACACCGGAGCCTCCGTCAATATCTTTTTAACCTCTCGAAACTTTCTTGTAGCTTATCAGACCAAACAAACGGAACCTCTTTTCACAGCAACTTAGTCAATGGTGCCGCAATCAACGAAAATTCTTCAACAAACCTTCTATGATACCCGGCCAGACCAAGAAAACTTTGAATTTCCACTACGGACTTAGGCGGCTTCCAATCCAACTCCGCTTCAATTTTCTGAGGGTTAACCCTAATCCCCTCTGCCGACACAACGTGGCCTAGAAAAGTAACTTCCCTTATCCAAAATTTGCACTTACTAAATTTGGCATATAGCTGCTTCTCTCTCAGAATCTACAAAACCACTCGAAGGTGTGAATTATGCTCCTCCGATCTTGAATAAACCAGGATGTCATCTATAAATACCACGACAAACTGATCCAAGTAGGGTTGGAACACTCGGTTCATCATGTCCATAAACACTGCTGGCGCATTGGTCAATCCAAATGGCATCACCATGAATTCATAGTGACCATAGCGAGTCCTAAAAGATGTCTTAAGAATATCCGCCTTCTTGACCTTAAGCTGATGGTACCCTGACCTCAGATCTATCTTTGAAAAGATGAAGCCCCCTTCAACTAATCGAACAAGTCATTGATCCTCAACAATGGGTATTTGTTCTTGATTGTCAACTTATTCAACTGGTGATAGTCAATGCACATAAGCATTGATCCATCCTTCTTCTTAACAAATAACACCGGTGCTCCCCAAGGCAACACACTTGGTCAAATAAACCTTCTATCCAACAACTCTTGTATCTGCTTTTAACTCCACCAACTCCTTCGGCGCCATTCTATATGGGGCGATAGATACTGGCGCTGTTCCCAGAAAAAGATCAATACCAAACTCCACTTCACGGTTCGAAGGTAATCCCGGAAGCTCTTCTAGGAAAACATCAAGAAATTCCTTCACCGTCCTAACATCCCGACGGTTAGTTCATTGGCTTCCAGAGCCCGAACAAACATTAGAATTGCCTCGCATCCTTTCCTCACCATCCTTTCTACTCTTAGGGCGGTCACCACATTTGACAAATAGTTTGCCCTTTCACCCATCATCAACACTTTGCCACCCTCGGGAGTTTTTAACACCATACGCTTGGCTGCACAATCTCCATTAGCTTGATACCTACCAGCCAGTCCATGCCTAAGATTAAATCAAACTCCCGAACGGTAATTCCATCGATCACCAGAAAACTATTCTAACTTCTAAAAGTACCTCCCGATAAAGCTTATTTACCACCACAGAGTATCCTAACGAGCTAATTACAGTCATCTCCCTAGAGGAAATCTCAGAATCTATGCATAAAGTTCCAGACACCCTACTAGCAACATATGAATGCGTCGACCCAATATAAATCAATGCAGTGTAAGGCAAACCAAAAATTAAAAATGTACCGGTTATGACATCCGGTACGTCGGCCTCCTCTCGACGTCTAGTAGCATAGATTAACCCCAGCTGTCTCGCCTCAGTGTTTCCTGTCCCTCGGCCTAGTGGTCCATGGCCCTGACCGAAATCATTACCACCCTTGGCTGGACCACGACCTCTCTGCGACTGTTGACCTCCTCTACCCAACTAAGCATTCCCCTAACCTATGGGCCCTGCACTGCCCCGTGGCTATGGATAGTCTCTAATCTTATGGTCCGTAGATCCACACCTGAAACACTTCCCATTGCTCGACCAACACTCACCTGAATAGAATTTACCACATCGAGCACACCTCTGTGCCTGGCTAGCAGCAGCAGGTCTCTCACCCCGACTCGGCCCATCTGACCTAGGTGTTTTCTGAGTACGCCCAGCTGCCCCTGACGATCCAAAATTCCTCTTACTTTCGCCCCAATCTCTATCCCGATTTATTTTTTTCGCCCGCTTCCTCCTCAGCTATCTTAGCTTTTTCCACAATAACAGCAAATTCCCTCTCCCGCTGTGGGGCTATCAATACACGCAGATCATCCCTCAGACCGTTTTCAAATCAAACACAACATTCATGGTCTGTGGCCACTATCCCTCAGGCATAATGACTAAGGCGTAAGAATTCTGCTTCATACGTAGCCATCGACCTACTTCTCTAAACCAGATTAAGAAATGCCCTGCGCTGCGCATCCATAAAACTTGACCCGATGTATTTACTCTGAAACACCATTCTGAAGAAATCCCAGGTGATACTGTCAACCACCGTACCATCCTTAACCGTAAGCCACCATTGATACGCTTCATCTTGCAGGAGAGATACAACCCCTTTCAATTTTTCCTCTTCCGTGAAATCAAGATCATCCATTATGCGCTCAACTGCCTACAACCAATACTCAGCTGTACTCGGGGCTATACCAAAAATTCCCCTAAACATTTCTGCCCCATTGGCTCTAAGTCGATCCGACACAGATTTTTGAGCTCCCATACCCATGCATGCCCTAGCAACTCTCTCTAAAACCCGTAACATCGCCTGAGATACCGCATACCCATGCCGTCTAGTCTTGAAATTCTGCCTCCGTAGCTAGTGGAACTGGCATCTTGTCTCCTGACCCATGGCCGATCTCATCGGTTCGGTTCTAACCATCCCGCCTCTACCATCCACGCCAGACGCCCTCGCCCCTTGTACTATACTACATTCACTTTTATCTGATTAGAAGTTTTATGGATTAATAATTTCTTTCACTGATTAATAACGAATAATTTTATAAAAAGTAGTTTCAATAGTAGTTCTTTCGAATTCGAAATTATATCTACAAGGTTCAGTCTCAAGTCTATAACTCCTAGTTCTAGGAACCACATACATTCAACATCCATATGCATCCCAAGCAGAGTATCACATAAATGCATCAAATATACGAGTAACATCCATAAACTCACCTTCGTCACACAAGATTATTTTCGTCATTTCACTACTTAGGGGTATTTTCGTAATTCTACCTTATAGGGTATTTTTGTAATCTCACAAAATAGGGTATCTTGGTGATTTTACAAATAGGAGTATTTTGGTATTTTCGTAAAGTAGGGGTATTTTGGTATTTTCGTAAAGTAGGGTATTTTGGTAGTTTTGCAAACCAGGGGTATTTCGATAATTTTCACAAACTGAGGGTATTTTGGTAATTTTCACAAACCTAGGGTATTTTGATAATTTTCACAAATCGAGGGTATTTTGGGTAATTTACAAAACTAGGGGTATATTAGTAATTTTACAAAGATAGGGTATTGGTTCCCTTTCGGGTTTTAGTTATGAACTTTGGCCCGTTAACAAGTCCTCGCGGCTAAAGTGAACAGACACTACGCACCAAGTAGGATTCTAGCGAAGAGGAGGTGGGCTACTAGGACCGCTTAAGTACCAAGCTCTCATTGGATCCAATCCTAGACATGCGTATGCCTGTTGCCACACCCTAACCCACCGACTTGTTCACGGACATGTTTAGTTAGATTAAGTCTTATGAATTTGAAAAGTTGTTTAAACTAGGCCTAAGGTACCGAAAAGTTGTTTAGTTAGCTTAAGTACCGAGCTTTGCAACCGGGCTCTGATGCCAAAATGGAACACCCAAAACCCTGCCCAAACGCTACGAACAGATCTGGCATGCTACAGGTTGAATGTTAAAGTTCAAATTCTCTGGTTACTTTGAAGAAAGCATGGATTTGGAAAAAAGTAACTTTTGGTAGCACATTGTGTTGGAATCTTTGCTTTGTTGGGTTCAAAATCTTAGTTTGTTTTATTCCGATATCCATTAAAAAGTGATTTTTTTATGAAAATCGTTGTTTTGCGTTAAGCGTGTTTGAAACTCTCATTTTTATTACTTCTTATAATTAAGTCCTTGAAATATAAATTTATAATCCATAATCATTAACCACTAGAAATTGAAAATTTAAGCTAAGAGGCCTTATTACATACTAACGAAAACAAACCCAAAATTTAAAACTAAAAAAAATTGAAAATAAGTTTACTTAAATAAAATACTTTATGGCCCCTCGAGTCCACCTCGGCTCCCGTATCCACGATCTACTGCTCATCTGAAAGGTTGAGAAAAATAAAGGGTGAGTCACCAAGACTCAGTGTGCAAATCCCTGAACCACATAAACGACTTAAGGCCCACAATCGCATACTAGGCCTCAGCCCACACATAATGATAGCAGAACAAGCACATGCGATATGACCCAACCCAACCTAAAATTCCATCCTCTACACGCCAACCCTTACCAACCATCACACCGCGGGGATTTCTACAATCAACCTACCAACTGCTATACACCATTTTGATAGTCATGCTGCCAGTCGTAATAATCAGGGATCAATTTAACGTGGCGTACACACCGATCACTATTGTGACCCAAATAGCATATCGTGGTTTAACCACCGATCACTAAGTGACCTATTAAGCATGCTCTTCTCCTTCATTATATTAACCCCATCCCATGCATACATACATGCAAAAGCAAGAACAATATACCATCTACAAGATAACAGGTTATCACATACATCGATACACATAGAGAATTTGCTATGTTTTCATACCTGGCATCCCTAGCCTAACCCCTACGGGTTATTCGACTATCCATACAGCCTTTTCCATCTTTTTAGCCCATAACATGTATAATATAGAAAAACTAATGTGATAAAGATCTATACACCTAATTACAGACAAGATGATACTTTCTATGTCAACACTGTCAGTAGCCGATACGACTACTAACTGCCTACGATTTTGTTCTGTAGCTGGTCTACAACCTTGTGGCCAATCTCTGACGGTAGGCATCAAACACTTCTTAAAATTAGGGGTTGGGTTTACGAGTCCAATCCCCTCCTTCGCCTGATCGACATTTGGTTCCATCAAAAGACCTTATCTATTGCTACCATCATAACATATGGTTGTTAATCCATAACATAGGGTTAAGATCACGAATATGATAAACGAACCTAATGAAAATCTAAAGAGAACCCTTACCTCGAAATCCCAAAAGAGATAAAATTCAGAGACTAGCGGTTTTTAGCTTTTAGGATCTAGATGATCCGATCTACTTCAATTCTCAAAATGTCGCCACAAGGTGAGGACATAAGAACAGTCAAAACTTACTCAAAAGATAACCTTGCCATTTTAATTAGCCTTTTGGCTTTGGCCTCCAAAAATTGAAAATGAAAGGTGAAATATGAAGGAAATCATCACTTACCTTATCACAGAGGATTCAACAATTCCTAGAAGGTTTCGACTTTTGAGAAAGAAACAATTGAGAGAAGAAGAAGAACATGAAGAAGTGATAGGAATGGTATGGAGACAAAGAGAATTTCGGCAAGACTAGGTGGGTTCAACTTTAGCAGAATAATGAGAAAAGAGAATGAAAGAACTTAAAATGTCAAAATGTGAGGAGGACCCTCACCTGACTATTCCCAATTTCGGCACCTATCAACCCCAAATGCCAAAATTTGCAGAAAAATAACAAGCACTGAGTCCTATGGCTAAAGAAAATTTGACACCCCCTAGCATAAACCAAAACCGATTGCCTCCTCCCTCAAAGAGTTGGAAACTCAGCCACTATCTTGCTTCCTAGATAAGTCCTAAATTTTCTCCTTGATCCTTATCTGATCACTCATCCACAAGTGGCATGAATAACACCACCTCTTCTTCCCTTTATCAGCCATATTATCCAACTCACACAACTCCCTATTTCTAAGCATCCCAGCTGACTCCAACTTTTCCCCCTTTTGATGCCAAAAATTAATTTAAATAAATAAGCTTTCTGTGACTCGAACCTCCTCCCTACCTCCCTTGCGGCGTCACCTTGCTGTGCTCCAAGAGGCGCCTCCCTGCGTCTTTATCACATCAATTATTGTGCCATAAAACACAAATAATATCTTTTAAGCCCTAACCCAGCTGGCTCTCCACTAATTTGCCCAACAACAAATTTTTGCTAAGGCCTCGGCCCAACTATGAGCCCATTCTGGACCCCTAAAACACTCTAACTAGCATATTAAGCACAACAACACATCACAACACATCAAATACAAAGCCCCACAAATTCAGGATGTTACACTCATATTAGGTTTCACCCTAATCCGTCAAAATCTCGTCACCCTATCTGTAGGTGTGCGATCAACTCCACTTAATTATGCTAGATCTACTCTTAGGTAGGGTCTATTCCTCCTCCACCTAAGCACATCAGATTAAATTAAGTAACATAATTAAGAACAAACTAAGTACTTATCATATAATTTAGAAATCAAATAACAAAATCCATCATAGGTTTCATCCCCTACAGGTATCTGAAGGGTTTAGTTCATAACAAAATAAGAAAACATCTCAAGAGAAAAGATAAAACAAAACATAAGAAATTCCTAAAACCCCCTAAAGAAATTGAAGAGGAGATGCTCTATCTTGAGTAGAACTTCGACTTCTTGAGATGGATCAACTGGTTATCTTCGAGTAATTCCCTGAATAAAAGCTCTGGTAGAAAACTCTGCCTAAAACTCCCCTGTTTTGGCTTCTACCGAACTCCCCTTCTTAGTTGCTTCCTTGGGTATTTATATAGGCTTTGAGATGCTTTACTTGGCTCCTAAGTATCTTGATTCAAGTAGAATTCCTCCTAGGATGTTTAAGTAGACTTACGAATGTGTTTCTTTGCCTCCAAGCATTCAAATCTGAGTGAAATTACTCTTTCTCGCAGCAGGGGCATGGCCATGGTACACGCCCGTGTAAATTGTCTTAAGGTCGTGTCTCGATTCTGTCGTTTGGGGCACGGCTGTATAAATAGTGGCATGGTCGTGTGAAGTAATTTAATGAGGCACGGCCGTGTGGCTTGAAGTCCAGGCCGTGCCAATTTTCTCTTTGGCCCAAATTGGTTCGTTTTAAGTTAGTTTTACGTTCTTTTTATCTTAGGTGCTTTCCTGAGTATAAGACATGAAAAGAAAGGATTAAGAGTCCTTTTTACATAAATCAGGGATAAATCATCCAAAAACTTACTAAATGTGGGATTAAAATATGTTACTTTTACGGTTTATCAAATACCCCCACACTTAAGCTTTTGCTTGTCCTCAAGCAAAATTCTCAACTTACAATTAAAACGAACTTTCCATAATTCATAATTCCTATTGACATTATCTCATCATAATTCATAGAAAATTTATACATGGACAATTTAACTCAAAGAACCCTAAAGATTCAATCAAGATAAGTCATACCTTTGTAGTACGAAAACATAGGTGTCTCTCCTTATTTTAATAATTACCTTTAATTCAAAACCGACAAGGATTGACATCCTCACTAAAGGCTCACTCAAATCACTCAAAGTGTTTAAGGTTCAAGAATAAGTACTCATAAGTCGAACCTGAAAAGTTAATCCCATAGGCTTGCTTGAAAATCAAATTTCCACCATCATATGAGATGATACACAGATCAAAAGGTCTTTGTCAGGGTTGTAACGGGGCTAAGGTTAAGAGTGTGGATACAGGCTGATTAGAGGGTTAGAATCGAGACTGACTTGACAAATTACCTAACTAGAAATAATGAACTAAATATGAATATTTACATCGAATGAAAACTAATAATACCTACTATTGATAATTACTCTATAATAAAGAGTATTTTATCACTTAAAATTTGATAATACTTTAATACTGAGCTTTTTCTTCAAAAATTGGAATTTAAATGCTCTAAGCTCTTTTATATACTACTAATGTTGAATATACTTGGGTTTTTTAAGAATAAAATACTAAAATATTACATCATAAATGATAAATGTAACTCTTGAACTAATATAATTCGGTAACTTAATCAAATCAAACCTCGATTAAAGGGTAGTCAAAAGAATGGTGATAACAAATACGAAGGGATTTTGGGTTACTATTAGTGGGTGAGTCAATAAAAAGGTTGTTAGGATTCAACGGGGTTCACTAGGGGTTAATTATATGGGTATGCTTTTTAGTGGTGTGAATGGGTTAAAACCTAGGTGCCTTTATCATCTCAGCATATCAAATCAAAAGTGTGGTCTCGACATGTATAAACGACGCAAGTTATAGAATAACAATTCAAAGTTGAGACACTTATAATCAATAAAGTGAGCATGAAAAAGAATATATAATCTATAAAGCTCAAAATCTCACAAAAATTATGGGTGTTTTTGACATCAATCCTTATAAATTCCAAACTTCAAAGCAATACTCAAATTCTGTTCAATGACCTATTAATTTTTAATTTTTAAAAAGTAGACTTATCATGCTCGATTCTCTAGTATCCTTCAAATTTAATCATCAATGTACAATTAACTATGACTTACTCTAAAACATATCAATACAAATCATAAATCAATAGAAATTTCAACCTAATTAGTAATATGAGAAAAATACTTGAAAACAAGACTAAATTCAGGATTAGATAATAATGCAAAAAGTCAGGTACTTTTACCCCCACACTTAAGATATACATTACCCTCAATGTACAAAGATAGATAAACAATTATGTAATAATAAAATCAAAAGAGAAGGGGAGAAGTAACTCTTCCTAAATTTTTAGATGAAGTCTATGAAAAGAAACCGGATAAGATTAGAGGTGAACGTATGGAAGCGTCTCGAACCGTTTGAAATTGAATCCTCGAAGTAGCCAGCTTGGTTTTATTGTATCCTAAGCTAAATCCAAATGCCATTGAGAAAAAAGGAGAAAATAATAAAGGAAGTAAAAATAAAAATAAAAATAAAAATATGAATAAAAGTAAATAATTAAATAGAGATAAGGTCCACACTTATGTGCCTCGTCGTGGTGTCCACACGGCCACGGCCACGGCCGTGTGCAAGGCCGTGTGGTTATGGAAACCTATGCCTAAATACAAAAAGAAATAAAACCAAACTAATTAGTACGGTTAGTACTCGGGTTGCCTCCTGAGAAGCTCTCGTTTAAGGTCTTGAGCTAGACTTACCTGTTGTACTCACAATCATGGTAGTTTGAGGAGGTGGAAATCCTTTCTCATGTGATCAACTCGGTTATGGATATAAAGTTTAAGTCGAGTAATGTTTACCTCAAAAGTGTTGAATTTAGGATTGCTTACCTCGATTGTGTCATATAGAAAGACATTAAGTACCTCAAAAGTGATTTCTTCATTTGCCTTGAGTTCTAAATTGGTGATTCGAGGGTATTCCTTATTTAACAATACCCGATCCTCTATTTTGATGTGATTTGTTGTTCCTATCAGCTTGTCAGGGTTTTCTTCGATTTCACTTCGTGTTTTCCACTCTTCTAGTTTGTCGACCCTAAGGCTTTGTTCCTCATATAATTCTTCTTTATTGGCACGAGGTCTAAGATCTTGCTCAGCTAGGTGATTTCGTGATGTTTCCTGTAAAGAAGGTTGAACCAAATGGTTATTAACATTCGTACCTTTATTACTCGATATCCTAGCTGAGTCAAGAGCTTGAAGAGTGACTATCTCGTTGCTTACACGAAGTATGAGTTCTCCTGCATAGATATCAATTTTAGCTCTGGGAGTTGCTAAAAAGGGTCTTCCTAAAATTAAGGGGATCGTGTTGCCCTCATCCATGTTTAAAATGACAAAGGCTACTAGGAATACGAATTTATCAATTTTGATTAGAACATTTTCTATTATACCCCTAGGAATTCTTATAGTTTTATCAGTTAATTGAATACTCATCCTAGTTTGTCTGGGTTTTCCTAGACCTAATTGTTTAAACATTTTGTAAGGCATAACATTGATGCTTGCCCCTAAATCTGCTAATGCATTATCAATAGTTAAACTACCAATTAAACATGGAATTGTAAAACTCCCTAGATCTTTTAATTTTCGCGGCTTTTTATTTTGTAGAATTGCTTAGCACATTGCATTTAGCTCCACGTGGTGCTCTTCGTCTAATTTGCATTTGTTGGTCAAGAGCTGTCTTAAAAATTTCCTCGAGTCTGGTATCTGAAAAAGAGCTTCAAGGAGAGGAAAGTTAATATGTACTTTCTTTAAGAGTTTAAGAAACTTACCGAATTGTTCCTCTGAATCGTCTCTTTTCATTGCTCCGAGATAAGGTATGCGAGGTTGCTACTCCTTGATTATCGGTTTCGACTTTTCTTGTGTTACCTCTACCTTACCTTCGTCTACCTTGTTTTCTTGTATTAAGTTTGGTTCATCTAACCCCTTACTGTCTTGAGCTAAGATGGCTCGAATTTGCTCGTTTGGGTTAACCTCGGTGTTATTAGGTAGACGTCCTAGCGGTCGTTCTGACATTAGTTTTGCGAGATGTCTCACTGACCTAGTAAGTTATTCAAATTGATTCTCGATCCCTTTGATCGATTTTTGTTGTTCATCAAGTGCTGCTTCAGTCTTTTGAAAATGAGAATCAGTGGTTGCCATGAATTTCATCAGCATCTCTTCAAGATTCGGCTCCTCTTCTTGTTGGTGAGGTGGTTGTTGAAAATCTAGAGGAAGTTCTGATCTTTGGCTATTTTGATCATCCCACGAGAAATTGGGATGGTACTTCCAACCTGCATTATAAGTGTCACTATAAAAATTATTTTGATATCTAGAATAGTTACCTGTATAGTGAGCTTGCTCATTTTCCATGCCATATCCGTAGGGTGGGTACTCAGGATTTACCACACCTCCTAGATTCAAATCATATTGTATTTCTGGATGTACCTGCAAGGGACTATACCAATCATCAATTTTTTTATCATCATCTCTAACTGATTAGATAACCTGGTGACCACGTTGAGGATAAAGACACTGGCTGTTTTAGTAGGAATTGTCCTCATGACTTGCCACTGATAATTATTCAGTGCCATCTTTTCCATGGACTAAAATTTTCTACCAAAAGCAAAATAGAGGAAAAAATTAGAAAAGTAAAAAAAAATAATAAAAAATTGTAATAAAAAATTTGGCTAAAGTAATAGAAATAGATTCTTAATATTTTAGTGTTACCCGGCAACGGCGCCAAAAACTTGATCGTGTCAAACAGTTAATTTTAATATTTATAAAGAATGATCAAACCTATAGACTAACTATGACAAAGATTGAGGCAAGTGCACCTATCGAACAATAGTATAGTTTAGGCAAGATTATTTTATCAAACCCAAAGGAACCTAAAAGTACTACTACTCACTTTCTTTCTATTATTTAGCCTAAAACATGGAGTGATTGGTTTATTAAACTAATGAAAAACTAAACTAGATGCAAGGACAAAAGAATGAAACTTTGGGAAAAAGACAGTGGAAAAACTCAGTTGATTTTAGACGATACCCTCAGGAAGAATCCACCTATGACTTCTCTTATTATCTAACTTTTAATTCATATGACTTCTTTACTTAGCTCGATCTGTGAGACTGCCTAACCTATATTAAACCCTCTCTCAAGGCGAATAACGTCTAACCTTAGGTTAATTAGTGGAACTCTCGTTCTCTTATAATAACCCCCTAAGGAAGCACTAAATCGATCAATGGACTCCATATTAGGTTTCACCCTAATCCGACAAAATCTCATCACCTTATCTCTAGGCGTGCGATCAACTTTGCTTAATTATGCTAGATCTACTCTTAGGCAGGGTCTATTCCTTCTCCACCTAAGCACATTAGATTAAATTAAGCAACATAACTAAGAACAAACTAAGTACTTATTATATAATTTAGAAATCAAATAACAAAATCCATCATAGGTTTCATCCCCTTCAGGTTCATAACAAAATAAGAAAACATCTCAAGAGAAAATATAAAACAAAACATAAGAAATCCCTAAAACCCCCTTAAGGAATTGAAGAGGAGATCCTCTGTCTTGAGTAGAACTCTGGCTTCTTGAGATGGATCAACTGGCTATCTTTGAGTAATTCCCTAAATAAAAGCTCTGGTAGAAAACTTTGCCTAAAACTCCCCTATTTTGGCTTCTGCCGAACTCCCATTCTCAGTTGCTACCTTGGGTGTTTATATAGGCTTTGAGATGCTTTACTTGGCTCCTAAGTATCCTAATTCAAGTAGAATTCCTCCTAGGATGTTTAAGTAGACTTAGGAATGTGTTTCTTTGCCTCCAAGCATCCAAATTCGAGTGAAATTGCTCTTTCACGCGGTAGTGGCACGGCCCTAGTACACGCCCGTGTAAATCATCTTCAGGCCATGTCTTGATTCTGTCGATTGGGGCACAGCTGTGTAAATCGTGGCATGGCCGTGTGAAGTAATTTGACGAGGCATGGCCGTGTGGCTTAAAGTCTAGGCCGTGTCAATTTTCTCTTTGGACCAAATTGGTCTGTTTTAAGCCCGTTTTACGTTCTTTTTATCCTTAGGTGCTTTCCTGAGTATAAGACATGAAAAGAAAGGATTAAGAGCACATTTTTTACATAAATTAGGGATAAATCATCCAAAAACATACTAAATGTGAGATTTGAAGATGGGTTGAATGAAGACATTAGACTTCTAGTTGGGATTTTAGAGCTAAAAGAATTTGTGGTATTGGTGGATCGAGCTAGTAAGGCCGAAGAATTGAGTAAGGAAAAGAAGAAATCCCTGAGTGAGGCTCGAGATAGGAAGAAGAGGTCGATGAGCAAATCATACCAAGCACAATCGAAGAGGTCCAGGGAAGTGAACCCTTGGATGACTACGTCAGACGGGCATTCGCAGATAGAGCGAGGTAACACGTATTTGGGTTCAAGAGTTCAGGCCACCTTAATGGCGAGTGTAGGCAATCCAAAGTCCAAATTGGAGTGCGCAAGTTGTGGTAGACATCACATTGGGGAGTGTTGGGGAAATAATCAAAATTGTTATAAGTGTGGATCCCCTGACCATTTCATCTAAAACTGTCCTGAAAGGGGTGATAAGGAGAAGAAGGAAGAGGTCAGATCAAGCAGTGCATCCTTTAGAGGTAGGCCACAAAAGAACTCAGGAGGTGGGACTAGTGGTAGAGGTGTATCACGAGACACTACTATGAAGTCAGAGGGTTGGGCGCCAGCAAGAACCTATGCTATTCGCGCTCGAGAAGAGGCCTCATTGCCGGACGTAATAACGGGTATATTTTCTCTCTATGACACCTTTGCTATTACTTTGATTAACCTGGGGTCGACCCATTCTTATATTTGTATGAGATTGGCATTTAGTTTGAATATGACTATTGAGTCTACTGAATTTGTGATAAAAGTATCAAACCCACTAGGTAAATAGGTGTTAGTTGACAAGGAGTGTAGGAACTGCCCCTTGACAATTAGTGGTCATTATTTTCCAGCAAACCTTACGTTGATGCCGTTTGATAAGTTTGATTTGATTCTTGGTATGGATTGGTTGACTGCCCATAGCGTTTTAGTGAATTGTGGTAGTAAATTTATTGAATTGAAGTGTGAAAATGGAGATGTTATTCGGGTTGAATCAGGTGAGCCAGATAGTCTACTGGTGATGATTTCGTCCATGGTAGCTGAGAAATATTTGAGAAAAGGATGTGAGTCGTATCTCGCCTTTGTACTGAACACTCAAGAGTCTGAAACAACGATTGAAACCATACCGGTTGTACGTGAGTATCCGGATGTATTCCGAGAAGAGTTACCTAGACTACTTACAATCAGAGAGGTTGAGTTTGGAATTGAGTTAGTTCCGAGAACGGCCCCTATTTCCATCACTCCATATAGGATGGCACCATTGGAGTTGAAAGAATTGAAGGTCCAGTTGCAAGAGTTGACAGATAAGGGTTTTACAAGACCAAGCTATTCACCGTGGGGTGCTCCGGTATTATTTGTGAAAAAGAAAGATGGATCAATGAGATTGTGTATACACTACAGACAGCTCAACAAGGTAACGGTGAAAAATAAGTATCCTTTACTGAGGATAGATAATCTATTTGATCAACTGAAGGGAGCAATGGTGTTCTCCAAGATTGGTTTGAGATCTGGTTATTACCAGTTGAGGGTTAAGGAACAAGACGTGCTGAAAATAGCATTCAAGATGAGGTATGGCCATTATGAGTTTTTGGTCATGCTGTTCGGTTTAACGAATGCTCCTGCAGTTTTTATGGACTTAATGAACCATGTCTTCCAACCGTATTTGGATAAGTTCGTGGTTGTTTTTATTGATGACATATTGGTTTACTCCCGAGATAAGAGTGACCATGCAAAGCATTTGAGAATTATCTTGTAGACTTTGAGAGACAAGCAATTACATGCCAAATTTAGCAAGAGCGAGTTTTGGCTCCGAGAGGTCAGATTTCTAGGACACATTGTGTCGGGTAAGGGTATTAGAGTTGATTTAGGAAAGATCTCGGCTATTGTAGAGTAGAAACCGTCGAGGAACGTGTCAAAAGTTGGAAGCTTTTTGGGTTTGGCGGGGTACTATAGGAGGTTTGTGAAGGAATTTTTTATGATTGCTACTCTAATGATGAAATTATTGCACAAGGATGTTAAGTTTGAATGGACTAAAAAATGCCAACAGAGTTTCGAGAGATTGAAAGCATTGTTGACAGAAGCACCGGTTTTGGTACAGCCTGAGTCAGGAAAGGAGTTTGTGGTCTACAGTGACGTGTCGTTAAATGGTCTCGATTGTGTGTTGATGCAAGATGGTAAGGTAGTCGCTTACGCCTCGAGACAACTAAAACCACATGAGAAGAATTATCTGACTCATGACCTAGAGTTGGCCGCAATTATTTTCACATTAAAGATTTGGTGACATTACTTGTATGGTGAGAAGTGTCGAATCTTTACGGATCATAAGAGTTTGAGGTACTTGATGAATCAAAAGGATTTAAATTTACGGCAATGACGATGGCTTGAATTATTGAAGGACTACGAGCTAGTGATCGATTACCACCCGGGGAAAGCGAACGTAGTTACAGATGCTTTAAGTAGAAAATCCTTGTATGCTTTGAGAGCTATGAGCACGAGTTTGTCATTGTCTGATGATGGCGCTATATTGGCTGAGTTAAGAGCTAGGCCACTATTTTTTCAACAAATATGTGAAGCTCAAATGAATGATAATGAAATACTAGCTAAAAGAGCTAAGTGTTAATCAGGAGCTGATTCTGAATTTTGGGTAAGTTCAAATGGTTTCTTAATATTCCATGATAGAATTTGTGTACCTAAAGATGACGAGTTGATCCGAGAAATTTTACAAGAAGCACATAGTACCTGGTAGCACGAAAATGTACAATGATCTGAAGAAATTTTATTGGTGGCCAAGAATGAAAAGAGACATCTCGGAGTATGTAACAAAATGTCTAATCTATCAACAAGTGAAAGCTGAGCATCAAGTACCTTCAGGATTACTTCAACCAGTGATGGTTTTCGAGTGGAAGTGGGATCGGATTACTATGGATTTGTGACGGAGTTAGCTTTGACTCCTAAAAAGAAAGATATTGTGTGGGTTTTGTTGATAGATTAACAAAGTCGGCTCACTTTATACCTGTGCATATTGATTATTCACTAGAGAAGTTAGCCGAGTTGTATATTGCAGAGGTAGTAAGGTTACATGGAGTGCCTATATCCATTATCTCGGATAGAGACCCGAGATTTAGTTCGAGGTTTTGGAAGAAGTTACAAGAGGCCTTAGGTACAAGGTTGAATTTTAGTACTGCTTTTCATCCTCAAACTGATGGTCAGTCTGAGAGAGTAATTCAAGTTCTTGGAGATATGCTCCGATGTTGTGTGCTAGAGTTCGATGGTAGTTTGGAAAGATACCTACCCTTGGTCGAATTTGCTTACAACAATAGTTATCAGTCGAGCATACGGATGGCACCATATGAAGCCTTATATGGTCGTAAGTGTCGGACTCCTTTATACTGGACTGAGTTGAGTGAGAAGCAAATCCATGGGATTGATTTAGTTAAAGAGACTGAGGAAAAGGTGAAAGTGATCCGGGATAGTCTAAAGGCTGCTTCGGACCGCAAAAATCATATGCGGATTTGAAAAGAAAAGAAATTGAGTTCCAAGTGGGTGACAAGGTTTTCTAAAAGTGTCATCATGGAAGAAAATTGTGAGATTTGGTTGAAAGGGTAAGCTAAGTCCGAGATTCATATGGCCGTATGAGATTATCGAAAGGATTGGGCCAGTGGCATATCAGTTGGCTTTACCGGTAGAGTTAGAGAAAATTCACAATGTGTTCCATGTATCAATGCTAAGCTGTTATCGTTCCGATCCTTCGCATGTGATTCCTCCGACAAAAAATGAGATACGACTAGATATGACATATGAGGAAGAGCCGATTAAAATCTTGGCTCAAGAAGTGAAACAGTTGAGGAATAAGGACATAGCCTTAGTAAAAGTGCTGTGGCAAAAACATGTTATAGAGGATGCTACTTGGGAACCGGAAGAAACCATGAGAGAACAATATCCAAACCTCTTTACCAGTCAGATTTTCAAGGGCGAAAATCCCAAAAGCGGGGGAGAGTTGTAACAATTCGATTTTGAGGCTAGTCAGAACAGTGGTCTCGGACCACTAATCCGAGGTTGAGGAAAATTATTTTAGTATTATTTTATGTTTTGTGGTATTAATATATGGCTATATGGAAATTTTGGTGCTTTAATTTTAGCAATAGCATTTTTAATTGGGAAAAAGGACTAAATCGTAGGAGATGCAAAAGTTTTATTTTATAAGGTAGATGTCCTAATAGCTATAGATTATAAATTAGAGGATTTTAAAATACAATTAGGTCATTAGTAGGGTATGGCCGGCCATGTAGACAAAGGGGGGACAAGAGCATTAAATTTTAGTCAAATTTGGTGAATATTAGGTGATGAAATGAATAAAATAAGAGAAGAAAAAGGATGTTATCATCATTCACTATTCACTCATCTCTTTCCACCGAAAATTGAAGAGGAAATAGAGCTCGGAGGCTCAAACTTTCAGCCACTCAATTCTCATTCAAGTAAGTGATTTAGGTGGTTCTAGTTGATGATTTTTGTATTTTTGGAGTCCCCAAAGCTTAAGCTAGCTAATAAGGGGACTAATTTGTGATATGGTTGAAAGTCTAGGGACTTTCCATGGGAGTGTTTAAGTGGTTAGTTGAGTTTTTATGGAAGAAATTGAATGTTGGGGAGTGGTGAAGCAACTTTTGTGAAAGGTTTTTTCAAAACAACACCTAGGTAGGACTTAAATGCAAAGATTTAGTTTGTGTCATAAATGCATGAAATAGTTGAAATGGTGAGTAGTTGTAAGAGAAATAAATGTTCATCTATGCTTGTTTATCGAGAAAATGTGATGAAAAA
Organism: Gossypium rotundifolium; assembly: GCA_025506655.1. NCBI lineage: Eukaryota > Viridiplantae > Streptophyta > Magnoliopsida > Malvales > Malvaceae > Gossypium > Gossypium rotundifolium. Next base: position 15,462,850 of record CP106727.1, read on the forward strand.
TAAATAAATTACGAGCCTAGGGGCAAAATCATAATTTTTCCAATGTACATGGGCAAAATGGTTGTTATAGATCAAGAAGAACGTGGATTCAACCTTGACTGTGGGAAAGGAAAGGTGATTGAGTAAATCGCTCGCTAACACGTTTGCATCGAGGTAAGTTTATGTGTAAGAAATATATATTTTCATAAGCATTATGTTGGTAATTAGAGTATGACATGACTGAGAACATATGTGGTTCTAGTGGATTGAATGTGATAGTCATTGAATAATTATTGTATGAATGGCGAAATAATTATATCCCGAAGCATTGAAAAGAGATGATTCAGAGGAACAATTGGTAAATATCTAAAACTTCTAAAGAAATTACACATTAACTTACCTCTTCTTGAAGATCTTTTTTGATGCCCGACTCAAGGAGATTTTTAAGATAGCTTTTGACGAACAAACGCAAAATAGATGAAGAGCACTATGTGGAACTCAATGCAACATGCTTAGTAATGCTACAGAACAAACTACCACAGAAACTAAAAGATACAGGGAGTTTTATGATTCCATGTTTAATTGGTAGTTTAACTATTGATAATGCGTTAGGCGATTTAGGGCAAGTATAAATGTCATGCCTTATGCCTTCGTTTAAACAACTAGGTCTAGGAAGCCCAAACAAACTAGTATGAGTATCCAACTAGCTGATAAAACTGTTAGAATTCCTAGGGGCATTATTGAAGACGTTTTAGTAAAAATCAATAAATTCGTTTTCCCAGTAGATTTTGTTGTTTTAGACATGGATGAGGAAAATTCAATCCCTTTAATTTTAGGAAGACCTTTTCTTGCAACTGCCAAGACTAAAATTAATGTTGCCACAGGAGAACTCATACTTCGTGTAGGAGATGAATCAGTCAATCTTCAAGCTCTCGACTCAGCCAAAACAATAGAAGATAAAGGTAAGAAAGTTGTTTCAATAGATAATCAAATTATTCAAACTTCATCGCAGGAAACATCACAAAGTATCAAAATTGAGCCAACACAAAATCATACGATCAACAATTTAGAAGAGCAAAAGATACACACCAAAGAAAAGCTAGATGCACACAAAGTAAAACCTAAGGAACCACCAGAAGAGCTCATAGGGACATTAAATCACTTTAAAATAGAAGATCAAGTGTTGTTAGATAAAGCCGATCCTTACATCAGTTCAACAGAACTGAAGAAAAAGAAAGAAATACTCCTTCATGTACACAATGTTTTCCCACACAAAATAGTCGAGGTAAGCAATCCAATGTTCGGTAATTTCAAGGTAAACTCTTCTCGACTAAACTTTGTCATGAAAATAAAACTGTCAGTAAGAGGGAAAATAATCAAACCTTTAAACCTCCCTAAAATCTTCAAGGTCTAGGACAGTCTAGCTTAAGACTATAAACGAGTGCTTCTCGGGAGGTAACCCGAGCACTAACACTTTTTATCTTTCAAAATTATTTTTTTCTTTTCTTTCCTTTTCTCTTCTCTCTCCACATCTAAAACAAAGATGCAGGTTTCCAGGCCACACGGCCTTACATACGGTCGTGCCCGTGGCCGTGTGGGCCATCAGAACCACCACACCAACAGAGCAGAGCCATGCAAGTCAGTCCAACCATCCCCCCAACGTCACGGATCCAACCACCTACAGCACGGGCACCAAAAAAAATAGCACGGCCGTGCCTCACAACCGTCACCGACTTATTGAGCGCTAAGACACCGTTGATGATTAGGCTGTGCTTCACTATCCGACTTATTGAGCAGGCGGGACCACACCCACACACTGCCATGTGTAATGCGATCTATCGTGCTTACATCCTAGCCTTTTAGGAACGAGCGTGCAACCCAACAAAATGGGCGTGGAAGAACAACACACCCCACACACTGCTGTACGATACGGTCGTGTGAATCGACACACCCTAGGTACATGGGCATGGGAATGTGCCGATTTAAAATCATATTTAAATCCACACAGCCCTTCCTCTCTTTCCCATATTCTTTCTTATTCCTTCTTTCTCTTTTCTATCAAATTTTTCTTCCTATTCATATAAAAGGTCCAAGACTCTTGAGCAGCACAAAGATCATGCCGAATAAACGTAAGCATCGTCTCTTCAGAAGAGACATCAACATGAGTTCATGCCGGCAGCTTCACTTAATTGACACGCCAAGGGTTTACAAACCTTTTCGATTCTATTTTATTTTCTCGTCTCCTTTATTTTCCTTATCTATACTTCTTTTACCTTAATTTAATTTATTTCATATTAGTTTCTTGGTTTTAGTTTCTAAAGGCTGCTGAGGGAATCACACACAACAGACCTTGAGGACACACCCCTTCATAAACCACCCAACAATAAGGACTCCTTAGTCCATTAGTCTTTTCTTTCAATTTCGGTTTTCTTATTAGTCTCCTTCTTTTATTTTCTTAATCTTTAAATATATTATTAGTATATTATTATTATTTCTCTAAATTCTTGGCTATATCTTCACAGGCTACCCAATTTCTTCATCTAGCAAATTGCTTTTGGTAGCCACTCCACCGAGCCCATAGAAAACACCATCACCGCCACCAAAGGCGCCAGGATCATCCAGTTTGAGGAGTATTACTTTCCCCACTTCTCTTTTGATTTGGCATCTAATTATCATTATCTATCTTTGTACATTGAGGGCAATGTACATCTTAGTGTGGGGTAATAGTGCCTAACTTTTGCATAATTCTCAAAACCACGAAATTAGTCTTGATCTTAAGTATTTTCTTATATTACTAATTAGGATGAAATTTCTAATGATTTATTATTTTTATCAATATGTTTTAGTATAAGTCTTAGTTAATTGTGCATTGATAATTAAATTTGAAGAATACTAGAGAATTGAGCATGATAAGTCTACTTTCTAAAAATTAAAATTGATAGGTTGTTGAACCTAATTTGAGTATCACCTTGAAGTTCAAAATTTATAAGGATTGATGTCAAAACACCCATAATTTTTGTGATATTTTGAGCCTTATAGAGCATACATTCTTTTCATGCTCACCGTATTGACTTATGAGTGTGTCAACTTTGAACAAAGTGGGAGGAGGACTTGGTCCACTCATTTCAAATGTTATTCTAAAACTTGCCTAGTTTATGCATGTCGATACCACATTAATGATTTGATATATTGAGATGATAAAGGCACCTAGGTTTTAACCCGTTCACTCCACTAAAAAGCCTTCCTACAAATTAACCCTTAGTGAACCCCGTTGAATCCTAACAACTTATTGACTCACCCACTAATATTAACCCAAAATCCCTTTGTATTTGTTATCAACATTCCTTTGACTACCCTCTATCTAGAATTGATTTGATCAATTACGTAATTAGGTTATTTCAATCACCAAAGTTCCTTCTATTATGTTTATTTTTTTTTTGTTCTTCAAAAAATCCAAGTATATTCAATATTAGTAGTATAATAAAAGACCTTAGAGCATTTAAAACTTATGAGTGTGTCAACTTTGAATGAGTGTGTCAACTTATTCTAAAACTTGCCTAGTTTATGCATGTCGATACCACATTAATGATTTGATATATTGAGATGATAAAGGCACCTAGGTTTTAACCTGCTCACTCCACTAAAAAGCCTTCCTACAAATTAACCCTTAGTGAACCCCGTTGAATCCTAACAACTTATTGACTCACCCACTAATATTAACCCAAAATCCCTTTGTATTTGTTATCAACATTCCTTTGACTACCCTCTATCTAGAATTGATTTGATCAATTACGTAATTAGGTTATTTCAATCACCAAAGTTCCTTCTATTATGTTTTTTTTTTTTTGTTCTTCAAAAAATCCAAGTATATTCAATATTAGTAGTATAATAAAAGACCTTAGAGCATTTAAAACTCCAATTGTTGAAGAAAAAGCTCATATTAAAGTATTTTCAAATTTTGAGTGATGAAAATACTCTTATTATAGAGTAATTATCAATAGTAGATATTTTAGTTTTCATTCGATGTAAATATTCATATTTAGTTCATTATTTTAGATTAGGTAATTAGTCAATTCAATCTCGATTATAACCTCTAATTCAGCCTGTATACACACATTTTAACCCAAGCCCCATTACAACCTTGATTAAAGACCTTTTGATTTGTGTATCATCTCATATATAGTGGTGGAGATTTGATTTTCAGGCAAGTCTATGGAATTAACTTTTCAGGTTCGACTTAGAGTGCTTATTCTTGAACCTTAAACACCTTTGAGTGATTTGAGTGAATCTTTTGTGAGGATGTCAATCCTTGTCGGCTTTGAATTAAATGTAATCACTTAGATAAGGGGAGATACCCATGTTTTCATGCTATAAAAGTATGACTTATCATAATTGAATCTTTAGGGTTCTTTGAGTTGAATTATCCATGTATAAATTATCTATGAATTATGATGAGACATTGTCGATAGGAATTATGAATTATGGAAAGTTCATTTTAATTGTAAGTTGAGAATTTTGCTTGAGGACAAGCAAAAGCTTAAGTGTGGGGGTATTTGATAAATCGTAAAAGTAACATATTTTAACCCCATATTTAGTATGCTTTTGGATGATTTAGCCCTTGATTTATGTAAAAAGGTGCTTTTAATCCTTTCTTTTCATGTTTATACTCAGGAAAGCACCCGAGGATAAAAAGAACGTAAAACGGGCTTAAAATAGAGTAAATGGGATTTAGCAAGCAATCAACACGGCCTGGCCCAAAGACCACACGATCGTGCCTCGCCAATTACCTAGAGCACAACTTCAACTACGTAACACACGGCCGTGCAGCATCCATTGATCACATGGACGTGCCTGGTGATCTACATGGCCGTGCCCAAATCGATAGACCTGAAGCACAGCCTGAATCCTGACTCACACGGCCGTGCCCAAAATGACAAAATCGAGACACGACCCAACCACGATATACACAAGCGTGTGTTATGGTCGTGCCCCTACCATGAGAGAGAGCAATTTCACTTGGATTTGGATGCTTGAAGCCAAAAAAACATACTCCTAAGTCTACTCCAACACCCTAATAGTAATTATACTTGAAGGAGATACTTAGGAGCCAAGTATAGCATCACAAAGCCTATATAAACAACCCAAGGCATACATTAAAGAAGAGCTTTTTAGCAGAGGCTTTTGTCGAAACTTTCAATTTTTAGGGAATCACTTGAAGATAGCCAGTCGATCCATCTCAAGAAGTCAGAACTCCATTCAAGACGAAGGATCTCTCCTTCAATTCCTTTAGGGGGTTTTAGGGATTTCTTATGTTTTGTTTATTCTTTACTCTTGAGATGTTTTCGTATTTAGTTATGAATTAAACCCCTCAGATACCTGAAGGGGATGAAACCTATGATGGATCTTGTTATGTGATTTCTAAATTATATGATAAGTACTTGGTTTGTTCTTAATTATGTTGCTTAATTTAATTTGACGTGCTTAGGTGGAGGAGGAATAGACTCTACCTAAGAGTAGATCTAGCATAATTGAGCGGAGTTGATCGGGCGCCTAGAGATAGAGTTACAAGATTTTGCTAAATTAGGGTGAAACCTAATATGGGAATCCATTGATCGATTTACTGCTTCCTTAGAGGGTTATTATAAGAGAACGAGAGTTCCACTAATTAACCTAAGGTTAGACGTTATTTGCCTCGAGAGAGGGTTTAATATAGGTTAGGGAGTCTCACAGATCAATCTATGTAAAGAAATCATATGGTTTGGGGAATACATAATAAGTGAAGTCATAGGTGGATTCTTCCTAAGGGTATCGTCTTTATCAACTGAGTTTTCCTAAAGTCTTTCTCCAGTTCAATCTTTTGTCTTTGCATTTAGTCTAAGTATTCCGTTAGTTTAATAATCCAATCACTCCATATTTTGGGCTAAATAATAGAAAGAAAGTAAGTAGAAGTACTTTTAGGTTCCCTTGTGTTTGATAAGATATTCTTGCCTGAGCTATACTACTGTTCGATAGGTGCATTTGCCTCTATTATTGTCGCAGTCAGTCTACAGGTTTGATCACTCTTTTATAAACATTAAAACTCGACTGTTTGACACGATCAGTGGCATCGATATGTGATTATATATAAGACCACGTCTGGGACATTGGCATTGTACGAGCCTTTCAACTATCCGAGTATCCTTATTAATTCTGAATGGCTCAACGAGCATTATCGAGATGAGATCAGATGTGAAAATGAACTAAAAGATTCAGGCATGTGCTTTGTGATATGTATATGAAAACAAGGTAAGTATATGTTTATGATGTATACATGAATTGGACATGGTAAAAGATAAATTTATATGTGCTTATGAGGATGGTGAATTTGAACATTGATGCTATATTGCTATTGTAAATGTGATAATATTTGAGTTGCAAGCATATTAAATGTATAATTGGTTAATGTTTATTTGATTTTGGTTAGTTGATTTAAATTCAAATGTTTATTTGTTCATTATTTGCTTATGACTTACAAAGCTATAATAGCTTACTTTGTGTGTATGTTTGTTCAATATTTTATAAATTATTAAAGGTACGAGAAGCTTGGGGATCATCGAGGAACATCACCACACTATTGAACTATATTTTGGTACCTTTTGAATATGTATGTATTTAAGTATGGCATGTATAGACTAGTGATCAACCGTAAAAGTAACATATTTTAATCCCATATTTAGCATACTTTTGGATGATTTATTCCCTGAATTGTGTAAAAAGGTGCTCTTAATCCTTTCTTTTCATGTTTTATACTCAGAAAAGCACCTATAGATGAAAAGAATGAGAAACAAGCCTAAAATGGACCAAATTGGGCCAAATAAGAAATCGACATGGCTTGGGCCCAAGACCACACGGCCGTGCCTCCCTAATTTACTTTAACATGGTGGACCCTAAAACACATGGGCGTGTCTCTTTAGCAGACTCGACCACGGCCTGAAATCGATTCACCCGGCGTGTTCCATGGGCGTATCCTTGTCGCGGCCAAGAGGAGTTTTACTCAGATTTGGATACTTGAAGGTAAAGAAACACATTCCAAATCCTATTCAAATACTCTAGTAGGAATTCCACTCAGATTAGGATACTTAGGGGCCAAATAAAGCATTCCAAGAGCCTATGTAACATCCTGAGTTAGTGGGCCTGTGCATTTTGTGTATTGATTGTTTAAAGTAGTAATTTAAGGGTTAGGGGTCCAGTTTGGGCTCAAGAATGGGCTGAGGCCTTGGTTAAGATATTCTATTTAGACCCTCTAGTACTTTAAAGGTAGTCTCTGTAGTTTAAATGGCGAAGTGGGCTTATGGCCCAGTAACATGGGGCGCAGCAAAGGGGAGCTTCAAGTGGCGCATTGGGCAGGTGAGTAGGCCCAAGTTTGGCCCCATGGGGCCCAAGAGATTGGGCCAAATTTGGCACTTATAAGGGGGCTGGGGGATGGCAACAAGGCTACAATTTAGGGAATTTTTAATGTTTAATTTATGAGGATAATAAGATGAGAAAGGAGGAAAATAGTTGGTGCTAATTAGGCCTCTTTTGGAGGAGTTGTAGATTAGGATAAGGGGAAAAGATGAGAGCTAATCTAGGAAGCTAGTGTTGGCTAAAAATCAAACTCAAGAGAGGGGGAGGAATCAATTTAGTATAGGCAAGGGGATGTGTCAAATTTTTCATTTGTTTTCTCTAAGAATAGCCTTTAGTTTTTTTTCAACAAACAAGAATCATCTTTTTTTTCTTTTTTGTTAGAAACTGAAACCCCTGAGGTCCCACCAATTGCCGAAACCCTTCCATTTACCTTTTCTTTTCATTAATACTCATTGGTCGAATCTCTCTATCCATTCCTTGCCTATCTTTTCAATTCTTCATTCTTCTAAAAGCTGAAATCCCTAGATCTCACCTCCTGTGATTGCTGAATCTTGAAGGAAACTGAAGGTAAGTGTCGATTCATGTGATTCAATCTTTTTTCAATTTTTAGAGACCCTAGCTGAATGGCTATATGGAAACTGATATTGTGTTTTTCTTTCTTTTGCGGTATTTTGGGATTTAAAAGAGATCCAATCGCCTAAGGTTCTAAATCGGTAGCACTCAAATCATCCTACTTCTAGGATCTAATCGATTTAGGTAAGGAGATTTGTCTATTTAAACATATAAATTCGGGTAAATAATAATCCTTGGCTGAATGTAGGGGAAGCTTTATCTTCGTGTTATTCTGGCTTTTGAGCAAAGTTGAAGACAAAGGGTAGTAGATCCGATTAGCGGGGGGTATCGGCGTAGAGGGTAGTCCTACGTATTTATCAAGTGTGTAACTTCTCACACCATTTAGATTGTTTGTTAGTATATGTATATAAATCTGTTTATATTTTGTTAAATACCGAAACCCCGGCAAGGCCGATGAAAACCCGTGGAGGGTAAAGGCGATTCACCAGGTTAGTGATTTCTACCATTTTTAAGTGAATGTTTCTGTTGAATTGATATGATACACATGCATGCCAATTTCTATGTTTGTTTGGGGTTGGGTGATTGATGAAAGGGGAAGTGTTTTGTTGTAGTGGTTCTGCCACGATCTATTGTAGTGGCACTGCCACGATCTATTCTGGTGACTATGTCATAGTTCTGACGATGAGCGGTGTAATCGCACATATGACCCATCGATGGTGTGTAGCGGTGTGGGTTGATTGTAGAAATCCCCAATGGTTTGATTGGCAAGTAAGGGTGGTGTGTAGCGGATGGATCTAGGATTGGGATGGGCTTCGCATAATTTCTATTATATTGTAATATCCCAAAATTAGGGGTTATGCATTGAATGCATAATTCGTAAGTTAGTAGGCTCAAGCTATGGTTGAGTGTGTTTTAAGGGTTTTGAAAATCCGAGATGTAGGAGGAAGTCTTGGAAAAATATTACAATTTAAGTCTAAAGGAGAAGCTAGGTGAAGGAGGCCTTAAGAGAATTTATGTGGAGTTTATGTCACTCAAATGGGCTTGGTAAAGTGACTGCAAGGCGCCACTTAGGGCCTTGGAGAATGACGCCATAAGCTGGGAGGAAGGGAGGAGGTTCGAGCAGCGTGGGAAGCAAATGGGCATTTATTTTTGCGTCAAGAAGGCGCTTGGCTAAGGAGGTCTTAAAAGAAAATTTGAGTGAAACATGCCACAAAAAGCCCCTTGGCAAAGTGGCTTGGGACACTACCTAAGGTGCTGGAGGAATTACGTCAGCAGGGGATTCAAGGGAGGTGGTTTGAGCTGCAGAAATTGGACTTTGGCAATTGTTTTTGCGTCAAAAGGTGAGAAGAGTAGTGGACGGTACATGGACTTTCAATTGGATGCGGATTGAGCTTATTTCTCCTTTTAATTTTTGGCTAGATAAGATAAAGGTTGGATTTATTTTTGTTTATTTTTAATGGATGATAAAAAGATAATTGTGGCCTTATTTTATTTATTTTAGTTTAATAGGTGATAAGAGAATATATCGGAGTTTGACATGGGATAATGTGATGATTTCTTTTATTTGTTAAGATAATAAAGGGGAAAAATGTGGGTATTGATAGGAAAGGATGAAGTGGCCGAATATGGGTCTCTTTGGGGTTGGTAAATTCGGCCATGAAGGGGGGTAGTAGCCGAATTCTTTATAAGGTTGAGTGATCATCTTTGACATCTCTTTTGCTTCTTTAATTTTCTTTGTACCGAAAAACTATAGGAACTCAACTTGTTTTCTCTTTTTGACAAATGCCGAAACCCCTCTACTATTAATTATCATTGCCGAATTCTCCTAGGCCTCTCCCATTCATTTATTCTTCTTTTCTTCAAACTCCATACTTGTACTTTTAATAGCCAAATATTTCTTCACCCTTTGTAAGGCTTAGCCGAACCTCAGGGTGCCTTATTCTCTTATTTGCCACAAGTCTTAAAAGCCAAAAATCAAGCACTTTGTCTCTTTTTGTCGACTACTCTCTCTGGCTCTTCCAAATATGGGTGGTGGTAAGTAGATTCCGCTTTAGTAATCGGTTTGGGTTCTTTTTAGGACAGCCGAATCTTCTTTAAGCCATGTTGTGTGTTTCTTTCGTATGTGCCAACGTTAAGGAGCGTTAAAGGAGAAGCTTTCAAGATTTGTGACGTTCAAGGGATTTTGACTATTCAAGTAGCTAAGGATTTCGCTAAATAGTAAGGTAAGTGTTATGTGATATTCGGCTATAGGCCATATTTTGGATATTAAGGGTTGACCGATTGAGTACTTTGGTGTTAAAGGCAAATCGACAGGCATAAGGGCAAGTTTCGGGATTCAGATACATTTTCGGTAAGGATATTTAGTAAGTATAGTTTTGATTAGATATGTTTTGATTAAGGTATTAGTGTTTAACCGTTTGATCTGATTAAGTGTTGTCGATGGATACGAATGCTAGTCAATGAGGACAAGGGATAACTCCTATCCCCAAGTTTAAGAGGAGATCCATTTCTGCAGTTCGAGATTGGCCACCGGTGTGGACCAAATATCGAGAAGCGTGAGTAGGCAGATAGTCGTAGTCTCGATTAGTGATAGCATCGGGATTGAAAGCGTAGTTCTCCAAGTTATAAGGTGTGTAGTTAGCCTACCGTTTTTTAGGTTTAAGCTATGAATGCGATATTGTGTATGTGTTATAAATGTGCTATCTAGTGCAGTGGAAATTGTGATATGGATACCCTCATAGGATATGTCGACAATCCGGTAAGTTTTAAATCTGAATGTGATGTGGTTATTAAGGTGAATATGTGATAATATGCTAAATAACATGTACATGCATTATCACCATGGCATTATTTTATATTGCATGTGCATGGGTGGGATATGATTATGAAAGAAGGACGGGGTGTACTTGATGCACGTGGTTTGATGAATGGCTCATGCCTCATCGTGATTAATATAGGCTATGTGCCATATCGTGATTCTTGATGGCTTTGTGCTCATCGTCGTTTTGATGATAGCTCGGCTACATCGTGGATTAGCGTGTTGAGGTCGTGTTGTGGATTATTTGTGATTAAGTTCACGTGGACGGCATTTGTTGCCATATTGGAGTGAAAAGGGGAGGGTGATTTAATAATCCCTGGTGTGTGGTAGGCTGGATACGGGGGTGTGTAGAGGATGGACCCTAGGCTGGGTTGGGCTTCATAATTGCATAATTTTGTATGTGAATATATGTGAAAATGGGGCCAAGCCCAACATGTGATATGAATATATGTGAAAATGGGGCCAAGCCCAACATGTGATATGAACAAATGTGCAAATGGGCCAAGTCCAATATGATATGTGGATTAATGTGAAAGTGGGCCAAGCCCAGTATGTGGTGTGGATTAAAGTGGTAATGGGCCAAGCCCAATATATGTGGAAACATGTGGTAAAATACACTACTATATGAATGTGATATGAATATGGGTCAAGCCCAATAAGTGAAACCATGTGAATAAGTTGCATTGATGTCTGATAAGTGGGTTATTATATGGTTTGACATGTGGGTGGAATTCAATGGACTAAGTACACATTGAGTCTGTATGACTCACCCAAATTTTTACCAACATCGCAGGTGATAGATGTTGATCGGACCGAGTTTGGAGTGGATACAAGGTGGCCCATGCAGAAGAAGTTTTGCTTGTTTAAAGTATTTTATATTTCAATAATTATGAATTACTATTTAATGTAATAAGGGCCACTCAAAGTGTTTGAATTTTTGCTATGTTTCAGTTGGATTTATAATTAAGTTAATATTGTGTAAGTTCTATTTTAAAAGCTATTTATATCTCAAAAGTCATATTAAAGTTTTGAATCCGGTATTTTTATAACAACTTAATTTTTACTTAGAATGTTTTAAATTTCGAAAATGTTTTATTAAAGGCAACAAATTTTTAACGGTTTTTACTTTTAAGTAAGAATATTTTCAAACGTTTTCCGCAGTGGCATTTCAAATTCGGTCGTAGTGAATGGGCCAGGTTTGGGGGTGTTATAGTTTGGTATCAGAGCCCGATTCAAAACTTGGCTTTGAGGGATTTGGGCCCAAAAACATTTTTCAAAATGGGCTTTTAAAAAAAATATGGACTTTTGTGAATAATTTTTCAGGTTATTCTAGCATGGCACCTGTATCTCCGACCCGAAGTCCACCAGGTAAGTACCTCTAATTGTTGAAGTGATTTGCATATGTGAATGTTATGGGCATATTTTGGGCTCGTAGATTAGAAGATTAGGGTGATGAACCCTAGGGCTAGTGTACTCAAGCACATGTATAAGACTTGAGGACAACCACACAAACAGTGACTAAGTCATCGAGTTAAGGTGTGGCAACCATTGTCTTGCATGTCTAGGAGTGGATTCGGTAAGAGCTTGGTACTTAAGCAGTCCTAGCAACTCACCTCCTCTTTACTTGAATCCTACAGTGCGTAATAACTGTTCACCCTAACCAAGAGGACTTATTCACAGGCTAAACCCAATAATTAAAACCGAAAGGGATTAACCATGTTTTATAAACACCTTATTTTTAAATCCTTAAATTACCCCCTTCGATTTGTAACAAAATCTATTTTTGAAAATTTCTCGAAAAATTTTTCCGGTGTGTCAAATTACCAAAATACCCCTAGTGATAAAATTACAAAAATACCCTTAGTTTCTAAAATTTCCATATTACCCTCGATTTTAATAAAATTTCCTTACTTTGCAAAAGTGTCCAAAAACTCTATTTTGCGAAAAAAAATTCAAGATACTTTGATTTGGGAAAATTACTAAAATGGCCCTAACTTCTAAAATTACCGAAATAACCCCGATTTCTAAAATTTTTTTCAACACCTCTGATTTGGAAAAACAAATTTTCAAGATAATCCCCGAGATTTTGTAAATTCTAAAATGCCTTTGATTTGTAAAATATTTTCGAATTGACCCCGATTTATTACCAAAATACCCTTATAGGAAAAATGACGAAATTACCCCTGGGTGGGGAATGATCAGGAATGCCCAAAGTAGTGAAGTGAATGTTGTGAATGAATGTGTCTCTATCGAGATGGATGAATGTGAATGTGAATGTGAATCTCTGAATTAGAATAGTGAACTTGAACTGAGACTTTGTTTGATCGAGAGAACCACTATTAAACTCCTTTTCATAAAACTGTTCACGGATAAACAGTGGAACAAAGAACTAATGCATAAAAATTTTTAATCAGATTAAATCGCGACATTAGTAATGAGTTCTAGTGGACGTGGTCGAGGTAGAATGATAGTATCGAAACCAAGATGAGGTCGGCCATGGGACGAAAGTGATGTCTTGCCGCCAAAGATGGTATGGAGGATCGAGATCGATGGAGGAGATGACGATATCGTTAGCTATCTTTGCATGAGTGCTAGAGCGAGTGGCGAGGAGCTAGTGCGGCGATGGAGCTCAAAATCGATGTCTGAAAGACTTAAGTCAAACAGAGCTAAAATTTTAGAGGAGTGTCTGAGTAGCCGAGCGTGGTGGAGTCTTGGCTAGAAGCGGTTGAAAGGATTATGGATGATTTGGATCTAACGCGGAAGAAAAGTTGAAAGATCTTGTCTCGTTGCTCGGGATGAAGCTTATCGATGGTGGCTCACTTTGTTAGACAAGGTACCCTACGGATCGAGTAGATTGGGAGTACTTTAAGGTTGAGTTCGAAGGGAAATACGTTGGAGCTAGTTATTTAGACTCACAAAGGAAGGCGTTTCTAAATTTGGTACAATGAAGTATGTTGGTAGCAGAGTACGAAGCGAAATTTGTACGGTTAAGTCAGTATGCTAAAGGAGTCTTGGCCACTTATTACGGAAGGTGTGTCCGATTCGAAGATGGATTGCGTGATGAGCTGCAAGTGTTGATCGCTCCGCAGAGAGAACGAGATTTTGCAATTCTAGTAGAGAAGCTCGGATAGCTGAAGAAGTTAGGAAAACTGTGAGACAAAATCGAGAAAAGAATAAGAACCAGAATAAGAGAAGTTTTGGATCGTCGGAATCATCGAAGGTTTTAGAAAAGGCCAAGGATTGAGAATTTTGTGCGTGTACATGCGATTCTTGCTTATGAGAATCGAGTCATCTATGTGCCCAATATGGGAGAGCTCATGTAGGAGACCTGTTGGGGAAATAGCAAGGAATGTTTTGGTGTGGGTCTAAGGCTCATTTGGTTAAGAAATGTCCTCAAGTGATGGATAGGGCTCGGGGCCAAGGACGTGGAACACCAAGCGAGAGTCTTGAAGGTTCGGATGCAAGGCAACCAAGGTTAGCTTAGGCAATCACCATAGCAAGGAGGAAGTTGGACGGATAGGATCGGGTATGTTCCCTAATCCCGGAATTTCTTTATTGCTTTGGTTGTTATAAAGTTAGTTCGTTCTTGTATTGCTAGTGAACTACACGAAACCTTGGATGTGAACCTAGAGACGTGCCTAGGAAGTGTGATAGTACTATTAACATTAGAGTGCATAGCAGGCGTGGTGTGGTGAGTAGGGCGCATGTAGTCAAGTAATTTCGAAGATGAAATTATTTTTAAGGAGGGTAGAACTGTAATATCTCAGATTTAGGGGTTATGCGTTGAATGCATAATTCGTAAGTTAGTAGGCTCAGGCTATGGTTGAGTGTGTTTTAAGGGTTTTGAGAATCCAGGGATGTAGGAGGAAGTCTTGGAAAAATATTGGAATTTTAAGTCTAAAGGAGAAGCTAGGTGAAGGAGGCCTTAAGAGAATTTATGTGGAGTTTATGTCACGCAAATGGGCTTGGTAAAATGGTTGCAAGGCGCCACTTAAGGCCTTGGAGAATGACGCCATAAGATGGGAGGAAGGGAGGAGGTTCGAGGCGTGGGAAGCAAATGGGCATTTATTTTTGAGTCAAGAAGGCGTTTGGCTAAGGAGGTCTTAAAAGAAATTCTGGGTTAAACATGCCACAAAAAACGCCTTGGCAAAGTGGCTTGGGACACTACCTAAGGTGCTGGGGGAATTGCGTCAGTAGGGGATTCGAGGGAGGTGGTTCGAGCTGCAGAAATTGCACTTTGGCAATTGTTTTTGCGTCAAAAGGTGAGAAGAGTAGTGAACGGCACATGGACTTTCAATTGGATGAGAATTGAGCTTATTTCTCCTTTTAATTTTCGGCTAGATAAGATAAATGTTGGATTTATTTTTGTTTATTTTTAATGGATGATAAGAAGATAATTGTGGCCTTATTTTATTTATTTTAGTTTAATAGGTGATAAGAGAATATATAGGAGTTTGACATGGGATAATGTGATGATTTATTTTATTTGTTAAGATAATAAAGGGGAAAAATGTGGGTATTGATAGGAAGGGATGAAGTGGCCGAATATGGGTCTCTTTGGGGTTGGTAAATTCGGCCATGAAGGGGGTAGTAGCCTAATTCTTTATAAGGGGAGTGATCATCTTTGACATCTCTTTTGCTTCTTTAATTTTCTTTGTGCGGAAAAATCATAGGAACTCAACTTGTTTTCTTTTGACAAATTTGAAACCCTCTACTATTAATTATCATTCTTGAATTCTCCTAGGCCTCTCCCATTCATTTATTCTTCTTTCTTCAAACTCCATACTTGTACTTTTGATAGTTGAATATTTCTTCACCCTTTGTAAGGCTTAGCGAACCTCGTGGTGCCTTATTCTCTTATTTGCCGCAAGTCTTAAAAGCCAAAAATTAAGCACTTTGTCTCTTTTTGTCGACTACTCTCTCTGGCTCTTCCAAATGTGGGTGGTGGTAAGTAGATTCCTCTTTAGTAATCGATTTGGGTTCTTTTTAGGACAGCCGAATCTTCTTTAAGCCATGTTGTGTGTTTCTTTCATATGTGCCAATGTTAAGGAGCATTAAAGGAGAAGCTTTCGGGATTTGTGGCGTTCAAGGGATTTCGACTATTCAAGTAGCTAAAGATTTCGCTAAATAGTAAGGTAAGTGTTATGTGATATTCGGCTATAGGCCATATTTTGGATATTAAGGGTTGACCGATTGAGTACTTTGGTGTTAAGGGCAAATTGACAGGCATAAGGGCAAGTTTCGGATTCAGATACATTTTCAGTAAGGATATTTAGTAAGTATAGTTTCGATTCGATATGTTTTGATTAAGGTATTAGTGTTTAACCATTTGATCTGATTAAGTGTTGTCGATGGATGCGAATGCTAGTCAAGGAGGACAAGGGATAACTCCTATCCCCAAGTTTAAGAGGAGATCCGTTTTTGCAGTTCGGGATTGGCCACCGTGGTGTGGACCAACGTCAGAGCAGCAGAGTAGGCGAATAATAGTAGTCTCAATTAGTGATAGCATCGAGATTGAAAGAGTAGTTCTCAAGTTATAAGGTGTGTAGTTAGCCTACCATTTTTTGGGTTTAAGCTATGAATGTGATATTGTGTATGTGTTATAAATGTGCTATCTAGTGCAGTGGAAATTGTGATATGGATACCCTCATGGGGTATGTCGACAATCCGATAAGTTTTAAATCTGAATGTGATGTGGTTATTAAGGTGAATATGTGATAATATGCTAAATGAAATGTACATGCATTATCATCATGGCATTATTTTATGTTGCATGTGCATGGGTGGGATATGATTATGAAAGAAGGACGGGGTGTACTTGATGCGTGGTTTGATGAATGGCTCATGCCTCATCGTGATTGATATAGGCTATGTGCCATATCGTGATTCTTGATGGCTTTGTGCTCATCGTCATTTTGATGATAGCTCTAGCTACATCGTGGATTGACGTGTCTGAGGTCGCGTTGTGGATTATTTGTGATTAAGTTCACGTGGGCGGCATTTGTTGCCATATTGGAGTGAAAAGGGAGGTGATTTAATAATCCCCGGTGTGTAGGTGGATACGGGGTGTGTAGAGGATGGACCCTAGGCTGGGTTGGGCTTCATAATTGCATAATTTTGTATGTGAGTATATGTGAAAATGGGGCCAAGCCCAACATGTGATATGAATATATGTGAAAATGGGGCCAAGCCCAACATGTGATATGAACAAATGTGCAAATGGGCCAAGCCCAATATGATATGTGGATTAATGTGAAAGTGGGCCAAGCCCAGTATGTGGTGTGGATTAAAGTGGTAATGGGCCAAGCCCAATATATGTGGAAACATGTGGTTAAATACACTACTATATGAATGTGACATGAATATGGGTCAAACCTAATAAGTGAAAGCATGTGAATAAGTTGCATTGATGTCTGATAAGTGGGTTATTATATGGTTTGACATGTGGGTGGAATTCAGTGGACTAAGTGCACACTGAGTCTGTATGACTCACCCAAATTTTTACCAACATCGTAGGTGATAGATGTTGATCGACCGGGTTTGGAGTGGATACAAGGTGGCCCATGCAGAAGAAGTTTTGCTTGTTTAAAGTATTTTATATTTCAATAATTATGAATTATTATTTAATGTAATAAGGGCCACTCAAAGTGTTTGAATTTTTGCTATGTTTCAGTTGGATTTATAATTAAGATAATATTGTGTAAGTTCTATTTTAAAAGCTATTTATATCTCAAAAGTCATATTAAAGTTTTGAATCCGGTATTTTTATAACAACTTAATTTTTACTTAGAATGTTTTAAATTTCGAAAATGTTTTATTAAAGGCAACAAATTTTTAACGATTTTTTACTTTTAAGTAAGAATATTTTCAAACGTTTTTCGCAGTGGCATTTCAAATTTGGTCGTAGTGAATGGTCCGGGTTTGGGGGTGTTATATATATGATATTCTATTATCCTGTTATGTGGGCTAAGGCCCAATCTGATGGTGCATGAGGGATGCACACTAAGTCTTGTGACTCACCCCGTTGTTTAACAC
This sequence comes from Gossypium rotundifolium, assembly GCA_025506655.1. Lineage (NCBI taxonomy): Eukaryota > Viridiplantae > Streptophyta > Magnoliopsida > Malvales > Malvaceae > Gossypium > Gossypium rotundifolium. Next base: position 15,480,641 of record CP106727.1, read on the forward strand.
TTTTCAGGTAGCACTTAGCACATCGGACCGGGCTGGAGAGGAAGGCAAGGTGGCCATGCAAGAGTTCATTTGGATCTTTAAAAGACATTATTTAGTCTATTTATATTTAGTATTTTAAATTAGTTTGGTTTATATTTTATTGTAATAAGGCCACTTGGCTATTATTTTTCTTTTATGTTTTTCGGGTTTTGGGTTTTTTAGACATTTAAATTCTCGTAAAATCTAAACTAAGGCATGTATTGAAATGATAAAAATCAAAGGAAAATTTCAGTTTTCTCATCACTAAGGCATTAATCAAAATTATATCTTTTACTAATTTCTTTGAAGTTTACCGAATAAACGATTAAGTTCGAAAAATGTTTTCCAAAAATGCGACATGTTTTATAAAATCTTCTTAGTGACATGCCAGATCCGGTCGTGGTGTTTGGGCCGGGTTTAAAGTGTTACAAATTAGTATCAGAGCCCGATTCAAAACTCAACATTGAGGTTTTGGGCTCAAAACATTTTCTAAAGATAGGTTTTGGAAACATACATGTTTATAAATGATACAGGATGGTTTTCCCGGCATGGCACCTATGTCTTCGGCCCAAGTCCACCAGGTAAGTATTCTGAACTCACTGTGTGTTATACAGGTATGTGGGCTTGATGGGCTTTATGGGATGTAGATTATTTTAACTAGAATTTGATGGACTTTAGGCTTAGCTTAAACAAATCTTTACACTTCATAAGACTTAATTTCCTTAATTAAACATGTCTGTGAGCAAGTCACAAGGTTAAGGTGTGGAAACAAGCATACGCATATATAGGATTGGATCCAAGAAGAGCTTGGTATTTAAGCAGTCCTATTGACTCACCTCCTCTTTTCTGGAATCCTACCTGGTGCGTAGTGACTGTTCGCCTTAGCCACAAGGATTTGTTGACAGGCTAAAATTTATAACTAAGACCCGAAAGGGACCAATACCTATTTTGTAAAGCGCTTATATGACCCTAATTTTTTGTAAATTATCCCAAAAACCCTAGGTTGAGGAAATTTACCGAAATACCTTGGTTTACAAAATTATCGAAATACCCTTGTTTGGAAAATTACCAAAGTACCCTTATTGAGAAATTACTAAATTACCCCCGGATTACGAAATTATGAAAATATCCTTACTTTGAAAAAATCACCAAGATACCCTATTTTGAAAATTACAAAAATACCCCTATAGGATCAAATTACGAAAATACCCCTGGGTAGTGAAATGACGAAAATACCCCTTTGTGATGAATGTAAATTCGTGAATGCTATCTGTATGCTGATTGTTGATTATATGTAGTTCCCAGAACTAGGAGAAGTAGACTTGATACTGAAACCTGTAGGTATAATTCTGAATTCGAAAGAACCACTATCGAAATTACTTTTCATAAGATTGTTCGTGGTTAATAAGTGGAAAGAATCAATAATTCATAAAATTTCTAATCAGATAAACGTCGATCAGAAGAATGAGTACAAGGGGTCGAGGACGTCCGCCGCATGGTTGTGGTAGGGCTAGGATTACCGTGTCAGAGCCAGTAGGGTCTGGCCACGGGTTAGGAAATGAGATGCCGGATCTACCAGCGTGGAGGGAAAATTTCAAGACCAGACGGTCGGGGATAAAGCGGTATCTCAGGTGATGTTGTGGGTTCTTGAGAGAGTTGCTGGGGTAGGTACGAGTTTAGGAGCTCAAAAATCTGTGTCTGAACGACTCCGAGCCAATAGAGTGGAGGTGTTTAGAGGTGTTTCTGGTGTAGCCCCTAACACAACTAAGTATTGGTTAGAAGCGAGTGAGCACATAATGGATGACCTAGACTTCACGATGGAGGAGAAGTTAAAAGGGGTCGTGTCTCTTCTTCGAGACGAAGCCTATCAATGGTGGCTCACAGTAAATAAGGGTACTGCCGCAGACCGAATTGAATGAGATTTCTTTAAGGAGTCGTTTCAGGGAAAGTACGTCGAGGCCAACTATGTGGATGCACAGAGGAAGGTATTTTTGAATTTGGTGCAGGGAAGTAAATCTGTGTCCGAGTATGAGACGAAATTTCTGCGATTGAGCCGTTACACTCGAAGAATTGTATCGACTGACCATGAGCACTGTGTAAGGTTCAAAGATGAATTGTGGGATGAGTTGAGAGTGTTGGTAGCACCGCAGCGAGAAAGGGACTTTGTCGTTTTGGTTGAGAAAGCTAAAATATCTGAGGAGGTGAAGCAGTTGAGAAGCAGAATAAGGATAAGGATCGGAATAGAAATAAGAGGAATTTTGGGTCATCGGGATCATTTGGGAATTTTTAGAAAAGGCCTAGGTTTGATAGGCCAGCTCGTGCTCTGACATCTGCTACGAGGGGTCAGAATCGATCTCGTAACTTGTGCAAGAAAGTACATTTTGGAGAGTACATAAGGAGAACCGGTGGATGCTTCAAGTGTGGATCCATGGAGCATATGATTAAGGACTATCCATAGGTGGATAAGGTGCAGCCAGTCGGACGAGGTACCGATCAGGTTAGGAAAGGTGGTTAGCCATTACCAAGGGGTCGTGGCCCATCTGGAGGAGGAAATGGGTTTGGTCGGGGTCGTGGAGCACCTGGCAGGGGTGCGGGTAATGTGGACGCAAGATAGCTAGGTCTAGTTTATGTAGCTCGTTGACGGGAGGATGGTGACGCACCGAACGTCATAATCGGTACGTTTCTCATTGCGGATAATCTATTTCTTACTTTGATTGATATTGGATCAACCCACTCTTACGTTGCATGCTCAGTATATGAAACTTTAAGTATAGACTCTGAAACAACTACTAGGAGGATGACTGTGGTTAGTCCTTTAGGACAATCTAGGGTAATGGACAACTGTTTAGGGACGTACCTTTAGAGACTCAAGGGGTAGTGTTCCTGGCAGACTTAATGGAATTACCGTTTGGAGAGTTTGATCTTATCTTAGGAATGGATTGGTTGGCTAAACATCATGCTAAGTTGGATTGTGAGACTAAACGCATGGTGTTGAGTACCCCAGAAGGCGGGGAGGTGGTTGTGTTGGGAGAAGGAAGGAATTATTTGTCCAACGTGGTATCTTCCTTGAAGGCTGTTAAGATGATGCGGAAAGGATGCAATGCATTTCTAGCTTTTTTTAGTGCTTTGGATACTAAGGAGATGACTATTGATGAGGTTCAAACAGTCAAGGATTTCACGAATGTCTTCCCGGAGGAACTGCTAGGTTACCCCTAGATCGCGAAGTGGAGTTTGGAATAGAGCTACTTTTGGGTACAGCTCCGGTGTCCATTACTCCTTATAGAATAGCACCGAAAGAGTTGGTGGAACTCAAAGCTCAAATCTAGAAATTGTTGGATCGTGGTTTTATCCGACCGAGTGTGTCTCCGTGGGGAGCGCCGGTCATATTTGTGAAGAAGAAGGACGGATCCATGCATCTGCGTGGACTACCGTCAATTGAATAAGTTAACAATTAAGAACAAGTACCCGCTGCCAAGAATCGACGATCTGTTTGATCAGCTCAAAGGAGCTTCAGTCTTTTCGAAGATAGATTTAAGGTCAGATTATCATCAGTTAAAGGTAAAAGAAGGGGACATTCATAAGACGGCGTTTCGAACTCGCTACGGTCATTATGAATTTTTGGTGATGCTGTTCAGGTTAACGACCACGCCAGTATCATTCATGGATATGATAAACCGGGTGTTCCAACCATACCTTGATCAGTTTGGTGTAGTGTTTATTGATGACATTATAGTTTATTCCAAGTTCGAGGAGGAGCATGATGCACATCTTCGTGTGGTGTTGCAAATTCTGAGGGAGAAGCAGTTGTTCACTAAGTTCAGTAAGTGTGAGTTCTAGCTAAGGGAAGTAACTTTCTTAGGGCATGTGGTTTCTGCAGAGGGAGTTAGGATTGACCCTTGGAAGATAGAAGCTGTATTGGATTGAAAATCGCCGAAGTCGGTGGCAGAGATTTGAAGTTTCTTAGGATTGGTGGGGTACTACAGGAGGTTTGTTGAGGGGTTCTCATTAGTTATGGCACCTCTAACTAAGTTGTTGAGCAAGGAAGTACCGTCTGTTTGGACCAACAAACAGCAGGAGAGCTTTGAGAAGTTAAAGAGAATTTTGACAGAAGCACCAGTGTTAATTCAGCCGGATGCAGGGAAAGAATTTTTTGTCTACTGTGATGTGTCACACACAGGTTTAGGGTGTGTGTTGATGCAAGATGGAAAGATGGTTGCATATGCGTCCCGACGGTTAAGATCGCATGAGTTGAATTACCCTACGCATGATCTAGAATTGGCTGCAGTAGTGCTCGCTCTAAAGATCTGGAGACACTACCTATATGGGTAGAAATCGGTTATTTTCACTGACCATAAAAGTATGAAGTATCCTCTTACCCAGAAGGAGTTGAACCTAAGACAACGTAGGTGGATTGAGCTCTTGAAGGACTATGAATGTTCGATCGAATATCATCCGGGTAAGGCTAAAGTGGTGGCAGATGGGTTAAGTAGGAAGGCGATAGTAGATTTAAGGGCGATGTTCGCCCATCTCAGTCTATATGAGGATGGCAGGTTGGTAGCTGAACTCCAAGTGAGACCGAGCGTGGACAAGTCAAATTAAAGAGATCGACTTCTAGGCGATGTCTTGAGTGATCGACTTGACAAGTCTGAGAATGGTGAAGGAGAGGACTATGGCTTGGATGGTAATGGGGTTCTGTGTTTCCGTAAGAGAATATGTATGCCAAGGGATGTAGAGTTAAGGCAGATGATTCTTCAGGAGGCGCATAGTAGCCCATATGCTATACATCCTGGAGGGCTTAAGATGTATCGAGATTTGCGAGAGCAATTCTGGTGGCCAGGTCTGAAGTGAGAGGTAACAAAATTTGTAGGTAAATGTTTGACGTGTCAACAGGTGAAAGTAGAACACCAGTTGCCCTTGGGATTGTTGCAGCCGGTGAAGATTCCGTAATGGAAATGGGAAAGAATCACGATGGATTTTATTAGTGGGTTACCTCTTACTCCCTCTAAGAAGGATTTGATTTGGGTGATTGTAGATCGACTGACGAAGTCTGCTCACTTTATATCAATTCATGATGACTATTCTCTGCAAAGGTTGGCTAAGCTGTATGTGGCTGAGGTTGTGAGACTACATGGTGTACCTGTGTTGATCATATCAGATAGAGACCCTAGTTTCACGTCACGATTTTGGAAGGCTCTGCATCAGGAAATGGGAACAAGGTTAGACTTCAGTACTGCTTTCCATCTGCAGACTGATAGTTAATCTGAGAGGGTAATCCAGATCTTGGAGGATATGTTAAGAGGTTGTATCATTCATTTCAGGGGTAGTTGGGAGGAGTATTTACCTTTGGCAGAATTCGCGTACAACAACAGCTATAAATCTAGTATTTAGATGGCGCCTTATGAAGCGTTGTACGAACGAAAGTGTCGCACTCCTACTTGTTGGACGGAGTTGGGTGAGCCTCAGGTGTTGGGTCTAGAACTAGTTTCGGAGACGGAAAAGAAAGTTAGGTTAATTCAGGCTCGGTTGAAAGAAGCGTCTGATAGATAGAAATCTTATGCGGATTTAAAATCAAAAGGAGATGGAGTTTGCAGTGGGAGACCAAGTCTTTTTGAAAGTGTCACCGTGGAAGAAGGTAATGAGGTTTGGTCAGAAGGGTAAGCTAAGTCCCCGGTTTAAGAGATTGGAGTTACCTTTAAAGTTAGAGTAGATACACGACGTGTTTCATGTCTCAATGCTAAGACGTTACTGTTCTAATCCATCGTACGTTGTACCGATGGAAGAGATTGAAGTAAGGCCAGACTTGTCCTTTGAGGAGGAGCCAGTGCAAATTTTGGGGCGAGACGTAAAGGTGTTGAGAAGGAAGTTTGTTCCTTTGGTCAAGGTGTTGTGGCGAAACCACGGTAGCGGAGGAAGTGACATGGGAGCGGAGGATGTTATCTTGCGATAATATCCCCATCTCTTGATCGGAGCAAATTTGAGTAGAAATTTACTTTAAGGGGTAGAAGCGTAACATCCTCGAAAGTTAGTGGGCTGTGCATTTTGTGTGTTGATTGTTTAAAGTAGTAATTTAAGGGTTAAGGGTCGGTTTGGGCTCAAGAATGGGCTGAGGCCTTGGTTAAGATATTCTATTTAGACCCTCTAGTGCTTTAAAGGTAGTCTCTGTAGTTTAAATGGCGAAGTGGGCTTGTGGCCCAGTAACATGGGGCGCAGCAAAGGGAAGCTTCAAGTGGTGCCTTGGGCAGGTGAGTAGGCCCAAGTTTGGCCGCATGGGGCCCAAGAGATTGGGCCAGATTCAGTATTTATAAGGGGGCTAGAGGGGATGGCAACAAGGCTACAATTTAGGGAATTTTTAATGTTCACTTTATGAGGATAATAAGTTGAGAAAGGAGGAAGAGAATTGGTGCTAATTTGGCCTCTTTTGGAGGAGTTGTAGATTAGGATAAGGGGAAAAGATGAGAGCAAATCCAGGAAGCTAGTGTTGGCCAAAAATCAAACTCATGAGAGGAGATGAATCGGTTTAGTATAGGCAAGGGAATGTGCTGAATTTTTCATTTGTTTTCTCTGAGAATAGCCTTTAGTTTTTTTCGGCAAACAAGAATCATCTTTTTTTCTGTCAGAAACCGAAACCCCTGAGTCCTCACCAATTGTCAAAACCCTGCCATTTACCTTCTCTTTTCTTTAATACTCATTGGTCAATCTCTATCTATTCCTTGCCCATCTTTTCAATTCTTTGTTCTTCTAAATGCCAAAATCCCTAGATTTCACCTCTTGTGATTGCCGAATCTTGAAGGAAACTGAAGGTAAGTGTCGATTCGCGTGATTCAATCTTTTTCCAGTTTTTAGAGACCCTAGTCGAATGGTTATATGGAAACTAATCTTCTATTTTTCTTTCTTTTGCGGCATTCCGGGATTTGAAGGAGATCCAATCGCCTAAGGTTCTAAATCGGTAGCACTCGAATCATCCTACTTCCGGATCTAATCGATTTAGGAAAGGAGATTTGTTTATTTAAACATATAAATTGGGTAAATAATAATCCTTGGTCGAATGTAGGGGAAGCTTTATCTTCGTGTTCTTTCGACTTTTGAGCAAAGTTGTAGACAAAGGGCAGTAGATCCGATTAGCGGGGGGTATCGACGTAGAGGGTAGTCCTACGTATTTATCAGGTGTGTAACTTCTCACACCATTTAGATTGTTTGTTAGTATATGTATACAAATCTGTTTATATTTTGTTAAATGCCGAAATCCCGGCAAGGCTGATGAAAACCCGTTGAAGGTAAAGGCGATTCACCAGGTTAGTGATTTCTGCCATTTTTAAGTGAATGTTTCTATTGAATTGATATGATACACATGCATGCCGATTTCTATGTTTGTTTGGGGTTGGATGATTGATGAAAGGGGAAGTGTTCTATTGTAGTGGTTCTACCACGATCTATTGTAGTGGCACTTTGCCACGATGCATTACGTGACTATGTCACAATTAGAAGATGAGCGACTAAGCTGCATGACATGAGCGCCATCGATGGTGTGTAGTGGTGTGGGTTGATTGTAGAAGTCCTCAATGGTGTGATTGGCAGGTAAGGGTGGTGTGTAGCGAATGGATCTAGGATTGGGATGGGCTTTGCATAATTCCTGTTATGTGATATTCTGTTATCCTGTTCTATGGGTTAAGGCCTAATCTGATGGTGTATGAGGGATGCACACTGAGTCTTGTGACTCACCCCGTTGTTTAACACTTTTCAGGTAGCACTTAGCACATCGGACCGGGCTGGAGAGGAGCGCAAGGTGGCCATGCAAGAGTTCATTTTGGATACTGCAAAAGACATTATTTAGTCTATTTAAATTTAATATTTTTAATTAGTTTGGTTTTATTTTATTGTAATAAGGCCACGGCTATTATTTTTCTTTTATGTTTTTCGGGTTTTGGGGTTTTTTTTAGACATTTAAATTCTCGTAAAATCTAAACTAAGGCATGTATTGAAATGATAAAAATCAAAGGAAAATTTTGGTTTTCTCATCACTAAGGCATTAATCAAAAATTATATCTTTTACTAATTTACTAAAGTTTACTGAATAAACGATTAAGTTCAAAAATGTTTTCTGAAAATGGGACATGTTTTATAAAATCTTCATAGTGACATGCTGGATCCGGTCATGGTGTTTGGGCCGGGTTTGGGGTGTTACAGCCTATATAAACACCCTAAGCATAACCTTCAAGAGGGCGGTTAGCTAAGCCAAGGAGTCGAGCCAGAAAGGCCAGATCTGTGGGAATCACTCGAAGATAACCAGTTGATCCATCTCAAGAAGCTGAAATTCTACTCAAGACGGCGGATCTCTCCTTTAATTCCTCGAGGGAGTTTTAGGAATTTCTTATTTTTTTTATCTTTTCTTCTGAGATGTTTTATTTTATTGTTATGAACTAAACCCTTCAGATACCTGAAGGGGATGAAACCTAAGGCGGATCTTGTTATTGTTTTCTGAACTATATGATAAATACTTGATTTGTTCTTAATTATGTGTGCTTAATTCTTGTGTTAATATTTTCGGGATATTGATTCAAGTTGGATGTGCTTAGGTTGTAGAGCAAAAGTCCTTACCTAAGAGTAGATCTAGCATAATTAAGTGGAGTTGATCGCGTGCCTAGAGACGGGTGACGAGATTTTGCCGGATTAGGGTTAAACCTAATATGGGAGTCTATAGATCGAGTTAATACGATTCTACGGGTTTTAATTAGAAAGAGATTTCAATTAATCAACCTAGGTTAGACGTTATTCACCTTGAGAGGGTTTAATATAAATTAGGGAATCCTACGGATCAAGTCAAGTGAATAAATAAATGCAGTTCGATCGTTAGATAACAAGTGAAGCCTAGGTGGATTCTTCCTAAGGGTATCGTCTTAATCAACAGAGTTTTCTCAACAGTATTTCCCCAATTCATTCTTTTTGTCTTTGAATCTTAGCTTATTAATCAGTTCGTTTTAGATTAAACAATCAATCACTTAATATTTAGGCTAAATAATAGAAAGAAAGTCAGTATTAGTACTTTTAGTTTCTTTGGGTTTGACAATCCAGTCTTGCCTAAGCTATACTACTGTTCGATAGGTGCACTTGCCTTAAGTCATTGTCAGAGTTAGTTTCCAGGTTAGATAATTCTCTTTATGAATTTTAAAACTCGACAAAACAACGATCAAGTTTTTGGCGCCGTTGCCGGGGAACTAATATTAAGAAAACTTATTTTTTATTACTTTAGCCATTATTTTTATTTTTTTTGAAATTTATTTTTATTTTTATTTTAGTTTTAACCTCGCTAATTTTATTTATTTCTTTTCCAACACAAGTACCTTTAGTTTATGACTAGAAGGAACCCCAAAGGACCACTAGTATACAACAGTGATATTGAAGCCACCGTTCACAGGAATCGCAGAGAAATTAGGCGAGCCCTAAATTACAGAGAAGATGAACAACAAGGCAAATCCAATCCTACTGAAAGGATGGACGAGAATAACCTACCACCACAAGATGTGGCAGAAAACAATGCTCCACGTACTATGTATAATTATGATAAACCTCATTTAACAGGAGCAAATCGAGTATTGTTAGGCATGCTATAGCTGCTAATAATTTTGAATTAAAGCCTAACACTATACAAATGATTCAACAATTTGTTCAATTTGATGGTTTGCAGGACGAAGACTCGAATACCCATATAGCTAATTTTTTAGAGTTCTATGATACCTTCAAAATAAATGGCGTTTCTGATGATGCCATACGTATTCGGTTATTTCCCTTTTCATTAAGGAATAAAGCCAAACAGTGGTTAAACTCATTACCACGAGGGTCAATCACCACATTGGATCAAATGACCAAAATTTTTTTATTAAAATATTTCCCACCGGCCAAAACGGTCAAATTACAAAATGATATTTCTTCTTTTGTGCAGATGGATTTAGAGACATTATACGATGCATGGGAGAGATACAAGGATCTCTTGAGAAGTGTCCGCACCATGATTTACCCTTATGTCCCCAATTCCAAACTTTCTATAATGGTGTAAACCCCTCAACGAGGCAACTAATTGATTCAGCCACCGGTGGAACCCTGAACAATAGAACTCCTGAAGCAGCCTATGAGTTTATTGAAGAGATGTCACTGAATAACTATCAGTGGCAGGTTACAAGGACAAAACCAACAAAATCAGCTGGAGTTTTCAACCTTGACACAATAACCATGCTATCAACACAGGTAGAGATGATGAATAAAAAGCTTGGTAGTTTATTTTCTTCGCAGGTACATCTAGTAATGCAGTGCGACGCAAGTGGAACTGTGGCAAATCCTGAGTACCCACCCTACCAACCGGGCACAAAAGCGAATAGAGGAACTATATAAGTAATAATTTCAGATCTAAAATAACTCTTATAGTAATACTTATAATCCAGGTTGGAGGAACCACCCAAATTTTTCATGGGGAGGTCAAGGAAATCAAGGAAATCAAAGACAACAACCTCCTCAAATTTTCCAAAATCAGCCATATCCACAAGAAAAGAAGCCGAACCTTGAAGGGATGCTGACGAAATTCATGGCAGCCACAGAAAACCGTTTCCAAGACACTGAGACGACACTTAAAAATCAACAAATATCGATTGAAGGGATCAACAACCAAGTTAGGGAACTTACTAAGTCAGTTGGACAACTTGCAAAGTTAATTTTTGAATGACCGCAAGGTCATCTATCAAGCAACATTGAGATTAACCCAAATGAGCAAATCCAAGCCATCACAGCCCATGATAGTATAGGTTTAGATAAACCCAATTTGTACTATCTGGGAATTAGGGCTTGTGCATAATTGCTAAATTGTATGAAGTAGCATGCCTATGTGTGTTTGAATATGTTATATGAATTTTTGAGAACTCTAGAGTGTAGGTGAATGACTTAGAAATTATAGGATTTTAAGTCTTAAAGGGAGAGCTAGGCAAAGAAGGTCTTAAGAAAATTGTGGGGAGCTTATGACACAATAAGTGAAGTGGTAGAGTGGCTTGGGACACTACATAAGGTGCAGGGAAGGTTGCGTCAGCCAGGGGACTTCAAGGGAGAAGGTTTGAGTCATGATGGCAGTAAGGGAGTGTGGCTTTTATTTTGCTTTTTGCGTCAAGAGAGGAGAGAAGTGTTGGACGGAAATTGGACTTTAAGGGATGGGGATAAGACTTGGTCTCTTTCTTTTAAAGTTCGGCTAAGGAGAAGTGATAAAGGTTGACTCATTCAAATCATTTTGAATGAGTAGAATGGAGAGAAGGTAGGAGAGAAATAAGGGATATGATAAGAGAAGAAGTAGTGGCCGATTGTGGGGCTCTTGGTGGTGGTAATTTCGGTCATGTAGGGGAGGAAGTAAGTGCCGAATTTTTGTTAGTGAGAGTGTCCACCTTTTGTCGAAATTGTTGGTCTTAGGAAGTCTCTCTTTTTCTTCTTTTTCATTTGAAGCTGAATCCTCCTTTGTCACCATTGCCGAAATTCTTCTAACTTTTCTCCTCTTCTTCTTTTCTTTCTTTCAACCTTAATTCTTCATCTTTTTATTATATGGTCGAATATTCCATTACCATTTGAAAGGCTTAGTCAAATCTTGTAGCCTCTTTCTCTCCTTTCTTTTCTTGTGATCCTTAAAGCCGAAATACTCTTGAGATAGCCGAATATCCCATCCCCATTTGGAGCCATAGGCGGATCTCAAGGTAACCTTATTCTTTCTTGTCGCAAGTTTTAGAAGCCAAAACATTTCTGGTGGATTAGCCGAAACTTTTCTCCTTGGGATCTTGAAGCCGATTTTTTGAGGGTGCTTTAGAAATGGTAAGTATTTTCTATCCTAGCAATCGGTTATGGGTTCTTTTCCATTGGAGTGCCAAAATCAAGGGTTGGCCTTGATTTCTAGGGATAGTCGAATGTTCATAGTGCCATAATAAGTGTTCTTTTGTGTGTAGCCGAAGGAAGGAAACACTAAGGATTCTTTCGGATTCAATTCATCAAGGTAAGCAATGTAGTATTGACCAAGGGCCATTTTGCTAGATTTCATGTATTAAGCTAATTCTAATAGTTGTTAGCGAGGATTTCGTCAACACCATAGAACCGTGGTAGTTTTGAGTTTAGATAAGCAAGGTAAGTGGGTTATGATATTGACCTTAGGCCATTCATCTATTGATGTTGGCCAAATCTAACTATGGTTATTTAGGGGCAGTCGACAGTGGTGTACAAGGATTTTTGGGATTTTAGTGAACTCGTTAAGTAAATCAGGTTTGTAGCCCCACACTAAATCTTAATAGATTTATGATAATGTTTTAATATATGTGTTAATGAAAGTATGTGAACGTGGCTAAAGGTACCATACAATGGTACAGAACATTCAGGTACATAATCTTTAATATTACGTCAATGAATGTTATGAACATGTGAAATATGGCACATAAGTGAATATTGATAAGAATGTGAAATAAGGTATAAAGCATGATATCTATATGATTTGTATGACATGGGGCATATGGGTGTTATTTTAAGGGGAAGTGATCTGGTGGTTTTTTTTTCCACGAAATCTAGTGACTCATGTCACGTAATCTGAATGTGGTGACTTATGCCACAAAATATTATCTGGTGGCTATGCCACAATTTATAAGGGCGATGTGCCAGTCGTCTGCAGCGACTGCCTTCGATGATGTGTAGCGGATGGAGGGTCGACTTAGTAGTCCCCACGGTGTGATGGTTGGTACGGGTGATGTGTAGCGGATGGTTATCTAGGTTTGGGTTCGGGATTGCATCATTATCTATAATTGCAATATATATATGTATGAACTGATATGCCTAAATCGTTGGTACTTTGTGTTGGTGGTTATGCACTGATTCCGTTTGACTCACCCCGTTGTGGGATATCTTTTCAGGTGACACTCAATAAATGGACCGGATCGGCAAGAGCTTAGTGGTGGTCATGCTTAACTCAGTGCTATTTTATTTTCGTTGGGTTTTATTATTTAAGTATGTTGGTATAATTTCGGGTTTTATTTGATGTAATATGGCCATTACGATTAACAGTTTTACGCATGCATTTTTATTCGATTTATTACATTATGATTATTATCAAAACTCTTAAAATTAAATTCTAAATGTTTTGACACCTAAGCAACCATCGATTTTCAATGAAAGGTTAACCTCTAAAAATCCGACTATACTTTCAACCTATTGATTACAAAAACAACACTGTTTTCTATTTGAACTCAACGCAAATCAAATTATCTTCCAAACCACCCCGATTTTTCCAAAGTAACAGATAAGTTTTGAATGGTTTTACTCAAGAAGCATGCCAGATCCGATCGAGACTTGTGGGCTGAGTTTGGGGTGTTTCAGTTTGGTATCAGAGCCCGATTCAAAAATCAGCCTTAAGGGCTTTTTTGGGCCCAGGATGTTTTCTTTCTTTTAAAATTAAATTTTACTAAGTAATGAGTAGGTTTTCTGGCATGGCACCTGAGTCTCCGGCCCGAAGTCCACCATGTAAGTACTCCTAACTCTTTTGTGATTTGTATGTGGGACTTATAGGGACGTAGATGAGTAAATTAGGAATTAAACCCTAGGGTTAGCCTACTTCAACACCAAGATACATAAAACTTAAAGTCTAACCAAACAAACACATATGCGAGTCATCGAGATAAAGGTGTGGCAACCATTGTCTTGCATGTCTAGGATTGGATTCGGGGAGCTTGGTATTTAAGCAGTCCTAGTGACTCACCTCCTCTCCGCTCGAATCTTACTTGGTGCGTAGTGACGGTTCACCTTAGCCAAGAGGACTCAAACATAGGCTAAACCCAATAATTAAAACCCAAAAGGGACTGTCACCTTGTTTTGTGAAACTCAAAATTCAAACCATGATTATAAAATTCCAAAGTACCCTTGATTTAAAGAAAAAAAAGATGATCAGAATACCCCTGATTTGCAAGTTGCCCAAATTACCCCTAACCTGTACAAATTACTAAAATACCCTCAGCATGGAAGTTACCAAAATACCCTCGAATTAAATTTTTTTCAAAATACCCTTATTTCGTTAAATCACCTGGAACCATATTTTACAAAAAATTATCAAAATTCCCCTGATTTGAAAAATTATGAAAATACCCCTAGTTTATAAAATTACCATTTTACCCTTGAAATTTTCTTACCAAGTATTTCAATTTTGTAAAAATACCAAAAATATCTACTTTGTGAAATTTTCAAATACCCTAATTTGGAAAATTACCAAAATACCCTATAGGATAAAATCAAAAAATACCCACAGGTAGTGGAAAACAACAACAACTATAATACTTCTACGTAATGAGCATAAGTTCATGAATGTAATGATTGAATGAATGAAATTGAGGCTGTATGTGTATGAAATCGAAAGAACTACTCCTTAGAACTATTGAACATAAGGCATTTGCGATAAACCGGTGGAACAAAACTAATTCATAAAATTCTTTAATTAGATAAGCATAATTCAAAAGCATGAATTCTAGGGGCGTGGTTGTAATGTGTGTGGTAGTGGTAGAGGCCGAATAACCGTGTCGAAACTTGTTAGGTTTGGCCAAGGTCCAAAATGAAATGCCACCACCACCATTGGCGATGTGGAATATCGAGGATTAGGCGGGGATGATGCAATATCACGAGCGATCTTTGCAAGTTACGGAAAGGTGGTGGAACAAGTGGAGGCATGGAAGCTCGAAAGTCGGTACTGGCGACTTTGAGCTAATGGAGCTAAATTTTTGTGGAATATCTGGCACCAATATGGTTATTGGTTAGAGCGATAGAGCGGATTATGGATGATTTGGACTGACTGAGGAGAAACTAAAAGGGTAGTGTCGCTACTCGTGATGAGTTATACCAATGGTGGCTCACGATTCGGGATGAGTCTTTGCATGAGCGATCTTACTTGGGATTATTTTAAAGCGACATATCAAAAGAAGTATATTGGAACTAGTTATGTTGATCTTGAGAGAAAGGCGTTTTGAGGTTGGTCTAGGAAATAGGTCCATGGCGAGTCTGAGGAGGAATTTCTAAGGTTGAGCCAATATGCTCGAGTATAGTGGCTATGGAACATGAGCGATGTGTCCGTTTGAGGGCGGATGAGGATGACTTGAGGTTATTAATAGCTCCACAAACGGAGCGAGAGTTCTTGTGTTGGTGGAGAAGGCTAAGGTAGCCGAAGGATTAAGGACTCGTGAAGCAGAATCTGAGATAGGAGCAGGAAAAAGAGAGGTTTTGGATCGGTGGGTTATCTAGGAATGTGTAAAGAGGCCTAGAGTTGATGGGCCACGAGATCGTGATTTCTTATTGGAAGCGATGTCGTACTTGTGCTCATTATAGAAGGATGCATCTAGGAGAGTGTTGGAAAAAGACAGGGGGATGTTTTAAGTGTGGGTCCAAGGACCACATGATTAAGGACTGTCCTATGAGAATAGAAGGGGCCAACGGTGAGGTCGAGGTTCTAATCAGGCTGAAAGAGGAGGATAGCAGCCACCGCGAGGTCGTGGTTCAGCTGGCAGAGGTAGCGATTTTGGTAGAGGATGGGGAACAACGGGCAGAGGTGTTGGTATCTGAGGCAAGACAGCCAGTGTCGGTGTATCTGATTAAATCGGAGGGAGGATGGAGATGCACCGGACATCATAACCGGTATGTTCCTTATAGCTGACAAGCCTTACTTTACTCTAATTGATGTTGGCTCTACCTACTTTTATATTGCATATAGAGTAGTTGAAACACTAGGCATAGCCTCCAGCTGCCTAATAGAGATGGTGTAGTGAGCCCATTAGGTCAAACTGTAGTGGTGAATAAGATATTTTGGAGTGTACCTCTAGAGCTTCAGGGAGGGGTATTTCTTGCCGACTTGATGGAATTACCCTTTAGAGAATTTGATCTCATCCTTGGTATGGACTAGCTAGTGGAACATCGGGTTGTATTGGATTGTGCAGCTAAGCGAATGGAGTTAAGGACGCCAGAGGATAAGGCGATAATTATGATAGGAGAGAAGGAACTACTTGTCTAATGTAGTTTCTGCTTTAAAGGCTAATAAGATGATTCGAAAAGGTTGTAAGGCATTTTTGACCTTTGTTATTGCGTTGGATGCAAAGAAAGGGGGAGTTGGTGGAGTTAGAATAGTAGGAGAATTTGTTTTTCAGAGGAGTTACCTAGAATAACCTCGGACAGGGAAGTGGAGTTGAATTGACTTGCTGCAGATGCAGACTCCTATGTCAATTGCCCGTCTGAAATGGCACCAAAAGAGTTGGTTGAGCTCAAGGCTCGGATCCAAAAGTCGCTTGATCGTGGGTTTATCCAGGCCAGTGTGTCTCCATGGAATCTGGGTCTTGTTTGTGAAGAAGAAGGATGGAACTATGCATGTGCATAGATTATCATCGATTGAATAAACCGACCATCAAGAACAAGTACCCTTTGCCAAGAATAGGCGACTTGTTCGATCGACAAAGGGAGCCGCATATTTTGAAGATAGATCTAAGGTTTGGATATCATCAGCTTAAGGTGAAGGAGGCTGATATCCATAAAATAGCTTTCCAGATAAGGTACGGGCATTATGAGTTCTTGGTAATGCCATTCGGATTGACAAATGCCCCAGCCGCGTTCATGGACATGATGAACTGAGTTTTCCAACCCTATCTGGATCGGTTCGTTGTTGTGTTCATAGACGATATCCTGGTGTATTCGAAGTCTGAGGA
This sequence comes from Gossypium rotundifolium, assembly GCA_025506655.1. NCBI lineage: Eukaryota > Viridiplantae > Streptophyta > Magnoliopsida > Malvales > Malvaceae > Gossypium > Gossypium rotundifolium. Next base: position 15,497,386 of record CP106727.1, read on the forward strand.
AGATCACGATGAGCATCTCTGAGTCGTGTTACAAGTGTTAAAGGAGAAAAAGTTGTATGCCAAGTTCAGCAAGTGCAAATTTTGGCTGAAGGAAGTTACGTTCTTAGGGCATGTGGTATCTGCTGAAGGGATAAGGTGGATCCTCGGAAGATTGAGCGGTGTTGGATTGGAAACCACCTAAGTCCGTGGCGAAAGTTCGAGTTTCTTGGGTTTAGCGGGCTATTCTGAAGGTTCATAGAAGGTTCTCATCAATAGCCGCCCCGTTAACGAAGTTGTTGAGAAAAGGAGGTACCTTTCATATGGTCTGATAAGCAGCAAGAAAGTTTCGAAAAGCTTAAGAAGGTATTGACAGAAGCTCCAGTTTTGATTCAGCCTGAGGCAGGGAAGGACTATATGGTATACTGTGATGCTTCTCACACAGGATTGGGATGTGTCCTTATGCAGGACGGGAAGGTAATCACTTATGCGTCTCGACAATTAAGGCCATATAAGGTAAACTACCCGACGCATGACTTGAAATTGGCGGCAGTGGTCTTTGCTCTTAAGGTATGGAGGCACTACCTATATGGAGAAAAGTCAGTGATCTACACAGACCACAAGAGCCTGAAGTATTTGCTGACTCAGAAAGAGCTGAACTTAAGATAGCAAAGGTGGGTGGAGTTATTGAAGGACTACGATTGTTCCATAAAGTATCACCCGGGCAGGGCGAACGTTGTGGCAGATGCCCTAAGTCGAAAAGTAGTGATGGAGTTAAGGGCAATGTTCACACATTTGAGCCTCTATGATGATGGAAGTTTGCTACCAGAGTTGCAAGTTAGGCTGACATGGCTGGATGAGGTGAAAGAGGGACAGTTGGCAGATGAGGATCTGAGTGCTAAGCTACGGCAAGTGCAGAATGGGGAGTTGAAGGATTATGGTATTAATGGCGATGGAGTATTGTATTTCAAGGGTAAGATCTGTATGCCAAAGAACGAGGTGTTAAGGCAAAGAATTCTTTGGGAATCATATAGTAGCCCTTATGCTATGCATCCTGGAGGTAGTGAGTTGTACAAAGATCTAAGGGAATAGTTTTGGTGGCCTGGTCTTAAGCGAGAAGTTACAGAGCTTGTAGGAAAGTGCCTAACGTGTCAGCAAGCCAAGGCTGAACACTAGGTTCCGTTAGGATTGCTTCAGCCAATTAAGATTCCGCAATGGAAGTGGGAGAGAATTACCATGGACTTCGTTAGTGGGCTTCCCCTTACGCCTACTAAGAAGGACTCGGTATGGGTGATAGTGGATCGATTGACAAAGTCCGCATTTCATTCGGTCACGAGTTACCTACTCTCTTCAAAGGTTAGCAAAGTTGTATGTGGCAGAGATTGTGAGGTTGCATGGAGTGCCCAGTATCGATTATCTCGAATAAGGATCCGGGTTTACGTCTCGATTTTGGAAGGTGCTACATCAAGCTTTGGGCACAGTTAGACTTGATATGGCATTTCATCCATTGTCAGGACGTAATCGAACGATTGATCCAAGTGTTAGAGGATATCTTTGAGGAGTGTGTGATAGACTTGAGAGGAAGTTGGGAAGAATATTTGCCTTTAGTGGAATTTACGTATAACAACGACTATCGAGCAAGTATTGGATGGCACCATATGTGCACTATGGAAGGAAGTGTGGCACTCAAATTGGGAGAACGTCGATTTTGGGCCCAAAATTGTGGCGAAATCGGAGGAAAAGGTTAAGGTAATTGGACACGGTTGAAGGAGGCATCGGCGGCGAAGTCATATCACGGATCTTAAGCGGAAGGAGATTGAGTTTCTTTGTGGGAGATTGGTGTTTCTTAAAGTTTCGCCGTGGAAGAAGGTAATGAGATTTGGTTACAAAGGGAAGTTAAGTCCGAGTTTATAGGACCTTATCGGATATTAAAGCGAGTTGGACGGTGGCCTACCGGTTAGAGTTGCCTTGAATTACAGCAGATGCACGATGTATTCCATGTTTCTATGTTACGTCGTTATCGATCGGATCCATCTTATGTAGTTTCGGTTGAAGAGGTGGAGCTAAGGCCAGATTTGTCATATGAGGAATAGCCATTCAGATTTTGGAACGAGATGTGAAAGTGTTACGGAGGAAATCGGTCCCTCTGGTCAAAGTGGTATGGCATAATCATGGATCTGAGGAAGCTTCTTGGGAGCCAGAAGAAGCAATGCGACAGCAATACCCCCACCTATTCTAGCCAGGTAATTTCGAGGTCGAAATTATTTTAAGGGGGCAAAACTGTAATATCCGGGAATTAGGGCTTGTGCATAATTGCTAAATTGTATGAAGTAGCATTCCTATATGTGTTTGAATATGTTATATGAATTTTTGAGAACTCTAGAGTGTAGGTGAATGCCTTAGAAATTATCAGATTTTAAGTCTTAAAGGGGGAGCTAGGCAAAGGAGGTCTTAAGAAAATTGTGGGGAGTTTATGACACAACAAGTAAAGTGGTAGAGTGGCTTGGGACATTACCTAAGGTGTAGGGAAGGTTGCGTCAGCCAGGGGACTTCAAGGGAGGAGGTTCGAGTCATGATGGCAGCAAGGAAGTGTGGCTTTTATTTTGCTTTTTGCGTCAAGAGAGGGGAGAAGTGTTGGACGGCAATTGGACTTTAAGGGATGGGGATGAGACTTGTTCTCTTTCTTTTAAAGTTCGGCTAAGGAGAAGTGATAAATGAGTAGAATAGAGAGAAAGTAGGAGAGAAATAAGGGATATGATAAGAGAAGAAGTAGTGGCCGATTGTGGGGCTCTTGGTGGTGGTAATTTTGGTCATGTAGAGGAGGAAGTAAGTGCCGAATTTTAGTTAGTGAGAGTGTCCACCTTTTGCAGAAATTGTTGGTCTTAGGAAGTCTCTCTTTTTCTTCTTTTTCATTTGAAGCCGAATCCTCCTTTGTCACCATTACTGAAATTCTTCTAACTTTTCTCCTCTTCTTCTTTTCTTTCTTTCAACCTTAATTCTCTATCTTTTTATTATATTGTCGAATATTCCATCACCATTTGAAAGGCTTAGCCAAATCTTGTAGCCTCTTTCTCTCCTTTCTTTTCTTGTGATCCTTAAATCCGAAATACTCTTGAGATAGTCGAATATCCCATCCCCATTTGGAGCCATAGCCGAATCTCAAGGTAACCTTATTCTTTCTTGTCGCAAGTTTTAGAAGCTGAAACACTTCTGGTGGATTAGCCAAAACTTTTCTCCTTGGGATCTTGAAGCCGATTTTCTGAGGGTGCTCTAGGAGTGGTAAGTATCTTCTATCCTAGCAATCGATTATGGGTCCTTTTCCATTGGAGTGCCGAAATCAAGGGTTGGCCTTGGTTTCTAGGGATATCCGAATGTTCATAGTGCCATAATAAGTGTTCTTTTGTGTGTAGCTGAAGGAAGGAAACACTGAGGATTCTTTCGGGATTCAATTCATCAAGGTAAGCAATGTAGTATTCGGCCAAGGGCCTTTTTCCTATATTTCATGTATTAAGCCGATTATAATAGTTGTTAAGCAGGGATTTCGTCAACACCATAGACACGTGGTAGTTTTCGGGATTTAGATAAGCAAGGTAAGTGGGTTATGATATTCGGCCTTAGGCCATTTTGTCTATTGATGTTAGCCGAATCTAACTATGGTTATTTAGGGGCAGTCGACAATGGTGTACAAGGATTTTTGGGATTTCAGTGAACTCGTTAAGTAAATCAGGTGTGTAGCCCCACACTAAATCTTAATAGATTTATGGTAATGTTTTAATATATGTGTTAATGAAAGTATGTGAACGTGGCTAAAGGTACCATACAATGGTACAGAACATTCAGGTATGTAATCTTTAATATTACGTCAATGAATGTTATGAAATGTGAAATATGGCACATAAGTGAATATTGATAAGAATGTGAAATAAGGCATAAAGCATGATATCTGTATGATTTGTATGACATGGGGCATATGGGTGTTATTTTAAGGGGAAATGATCTGGTGGTTTTTTTTCCACGAAATCTGGTGACTCATGTCACGTAATCTGAATGTGGTGACTTATGTCACAAAATATTATCTGGTGGCTATGCCACAATTTATAAGGGCGATGTGCGATCGTGCATGCGGCGCCTTCGATGATGTGTAGCGGATGGAGGGTCGACTTAGTAGTCCCCACGGTGTGATGGTTTGTATGGGTGATGTGTAGCGGATGGTTATCTAGGTTTGGGTTCGGGATTGCATCATTATCTATAATTGCAATATATTTATTTGTATGAACTGATATGCCTAAATCGTTGGGACTTTGTGTTGGTGGTTATGCCTTTGAGTCCGTTTGACTCACCCTGTTGTGGGATATCTTTCGGTGACACTCGATAAATGGGCCGGGGTCGTCGGGAGCTTAGTGGTGGCCATGCTCATTTCGAAGCTATTTTATTTTCGTTGGGTTTTATTATTTAAGTATGTTGGTATTATTTCATGTTTTATTTAATGTAATATGGCCATTACGATTAAGCATTTTAAGTATGCATTTTATTCGGTTTATTATGTTACGATTATTATCAAATCAAAGGTTAAGCAAATTTTTCTTAAAATTAAATTCTAAATGTTTTGACACCTAAGCAACCATCGATTTTCAATGTAAGGTTAACCTCTAAAAATCGGCTATACTTTCAACCTATTGATTACAAAAACAACACTTTTTTTCTATTTGAACTCAACATAAATCAAATTATCTTCCAAACCACCCGATTTTTCCAAAGTAAGATAAGTTTTGAATAGTTTTACTCAAGAAGCATGCCAGATTCGGTCGGGACTTGTGGGTCGAGTTTGGGGTGTTTCACAATTCAATACAAGAAAGCAAGGTAGAAGAAGATAAAATTTAGGTGACACAAGAAAAGCCAAACCCGGTAATCAAAGAGTACCAACCCTGCATACCTTATCCCGAAGTGATGAAGAGAGATGATACAGAGGAACAATTCGGTAAGTTTCTTAAAATTTTAAAGAAATTACATATTAACTTACCGATTCTTGAAGCTCTTTCACAGATGCCAGATTCAAGGAAATTTCTAAAACAAATCTTGATGAACAAGCGTAAGTTAGATGAGGAGCCACATGTGGAATTAAATGCAATGTGCTCAGCAATTCTACAAAATAGACTACCACGGAAGCTAAAAGATCCAGGGAGTTTTACAATCCATGTTTACTTGGTAGACTAACAGTTGATAATGCTTTGGCTAATTTAGGGGGAAGTATAAATGTCATGCCTTATAAAATGTTTAAGCAACTAGGTCTAGGGAAACCCAAACAAACTAGGATGAGTATTCAATTAGCTGATAAAACTGTTAGAATTCCTAAGGGTATTATCGAAGCTGTTCTCGTAAAAATTGATAAATTCATTTTCCAGTAGATTTTGTTGTCTTGGACATGGATGAGGATAACTCGATTCCTTTAATTTTAGGAAGACCCTTTTTAGCAACTGCCAGGACTAAAATTGATGTTGGCACAGGAGAACTCATTCTTCTTGTAGGTGACGAATCGATTAGTGTACAAGCTCTTGACTCGACCAAGACATCAATTGATGAAGGTTAGAAAGAAAATTCAATTGATGACCAATTTGTTCACCTTTCACCACAGGATCCACCACAAAGTCGTAGACCTGAGCCAGATCATAGACCTCATGCAAATAAAGAAGAATTATATGAGGAACAAAGCCTAAAGATTGATAAATTAGAAGAGTGGACGACACACTGTAAAGAGGAACCGGAACCGCACAAAGAAAACCTGAAGAAACCCCCAAAAGAGCTCATAGGAACATCAAACCACTTCAAAATAGGAGACCAGGTACTGTTTCATAAAGTAGATACTCGCATCATCACGTTAGACCTGAAAGCAAACAAAGAAATCCCTCTTGAGGTACACAATATCTTCCCATACGGAACAATCGAGGTAAGCAGTCCCATATTCGGTACTTTTAAGGTAAAGGCTTCTCGACTTAAACTTTATCAAGAAAATAGAACTAATAGCATGAGGGAAGATATTCAAACTTTTAAATCACCCTGATTTTTTCAAATACGAGGAAAGTCTAGCTTAAGACTTTAAACGAGCGCTTATCAAGAGGCAACCCGAGAAGTAACCCTATTTATTTACACATTTATTTTCATTTTAGTTTCTTTTCTTCTCTTCGTCTTAAACACCTAGTTTTAAACTAACCAAAAGTGCAAATTTCTAGACCACACAGCCTTGTACACGGTCATGGTCGTGGCCGTGTAGAAGTATAAAATCTCTGTACTAATAATGGCAGAAGAGGTCCAAGTCAGAGAGAATCAAATCTTTGAGTCGCGGACTCAACCACCACCCCATGGGCACCAAAAAAATGCCACGGCCATGTGATGCAACCGTGGATGACACTTACTTATCACCAACGGGTGTGGCAATCTGTAAAATGGCGTGGGTGAACAAACATGCCTAGACACACGGTCGTGTGAGGTGGCCGTGTGAATTGACACGCCTTCTTCTCACCAACTCCCCATCTTTTCTTTCCTTCCATCCCTTTCTCAGATTTCTCCCCTCCCTATCAATTCTCTATACTCTTGAGCTACACTAAAACCATGTCAAAGAAGTAGAAAATGCCAAGTGCAGTCTCCTCAAAGGAGACCTATCTACATAAGTTCATGCCGGCCGCTTCATCCACTCTACAAGCCAAGGGTCTTTGAGACCATTTAACTTTTATTCTACTTTTCTCTTTTGCTTCAATTTCCTTCTCTTTGACTCTCTTATACTTATTTTATTTTATTTTATTTTATTTTAGTTTCTTAATTTTAGGTTCTAAAGGTTGCTAGGGAATCACACCAGAACTACGAACACCAGCTCAACACAGCCATAGGAATCACACCCACTTTGCAAACCATCCAACAATAAGGACTCCTCAGTCCATTCATCTTTTATGTTAATTTTATCTTACTTTATGTTTTCTTTCCCTTTAGTTTTCTTGTCCTTAAATACATAATTAGTTTATTTTAAATGTGTCTTAATAATTCTCGGCTAATCATCACGAGTTTCCCAATTTCTTCATCTATACGCATGTTGTTGGCATCCACCACATCACCACCCTCCTCCTCCAAATCGGTGAGAATAGTGATCCCGAGAAAAAATTAGAGTGCCACTTCTCCCCTTCTCTTTTGATTTCAGTATCCCATGATTATTTATCTATCTTTGTACATTGAGGGCAATGTACATATTAAGTGTGGGGGGTAAAAGTGCCTAACTTTTTGCATTATTCTCAAATCCCTAAATTATATCTAGTTCTTAAGTAATTTCCTCATATTACTAATTAGGAGGAAATTTCTAATGATTTATGATTCTTATTGATATGTTTTTGAGTAAGTCATAGTTAATTGTGCATTGATGATTTATACTTTAGGATACTAGAGAATCAAGCATGATAAGTCTATTTTTTAGAAATAAAAAAAAATTCTAGGTTGTCTAATGGAATTTGAATATTACTTTGAAGTTTGAAATTTACGAGGTTGACATAAAAAACACCCATAATTTTTGTGAGATTTTGAGCCTTACAGAGCATACATTCTTTTTTGTGCTCACTTTTTGATTATGAGTGTGTCAACATTGAATTGTTATTCTAGAGCTTGCCTCTATTATACATGTCAAGACCATATTTTTTATTTGACATACTAAGATGATAAAGGCACCTAAGTTTTAACCCACTCACTCCACTAAAAAGCCTACCTTCACAATTAACCCTTAGTGAACCTTTTGATCCTAACAACCTTTTTATTGATTCACCCACTAATATTAACCCAAAACTCCGCTCGTATTTGTTATCACCATTCCTTTGACTACCCTTCTATCGAGAATTGATTTGATTAGTTACTTAATTACTTTATTTCAGTTGATAAAGTTCTTTCTTACATTATGTATTTATTGATTTGTTCTTAATTAAAAAAAATTAAAGTATATTCATTATTAATTCTATAATTAAGTGAGCTTATATGTTTAATTTCAATATCTTCAAGAAGAAGCTCGTATTATTAGTATTTTAATTTTTCATGTGACGTAATTATTCATGTTGTTAGTTCAGTTATTTTTCTAAAGTTAGGTAATTTGTCAGGTCAATCTCAATTCTAACCTTCTAATTCAGCCTTTATCCACACCTTTAACCTAAGCCCCGTTACAACCTATAAAAGACCTTTTGATTTGTGTATCATCTCATATTACAGTGGTGGAGATTTGATTTTCAAGCAAGCCTATGGGGTTAACTTTTCAGGTTCGACTTATGAGTGTTTTTTTCTAAACCTTAAACACTTCGAGTGCTTTAAGTGAATCTTTAGTGAGGATGTCAATCCTTGTCAGTTTTGAATTAAAGGTAATTATTTAGATAAAGAGAGACACCTATGTTTTTGAGCTACAAAATGTATGACTTATATTGTTTGAATCTTTAGGAGTCTTTGAGTTAAATTATCCATGTATAAATTATCTATGAATTATGATGAGACATCGTTGATTGGAATTATGAATTTTGGAAAGTTCACTTTAATTGTAGGTTGAGAATTTTACTTGAGGACAATCAAAAGCTTAAGTGTGGGGGTATTTGATAAACCGTAAAAGTAACATGTTTTAATCCCACATTTACCATACTTTTGGATGATTTATTCCCTGAATTATGTAAAAAGGTTCTTTTAATCCTTTCTTTTCATGTTTTATACTCGGGAAAGCACCTAAGGATGAAAAGAATGAGAAACGGGCCTAAAACGGACCAAATTGGGCCAAAGAAGAAATCAACACGAAACACACGGGCGTGTCTCTTCAGCAGACTCGACCACGGCCTAAAATTGATTCACAGGCGTGTTCCATGGGTGTGTCCCTGCCGCGGTGAAGAGGAGTTTTACTAGGATTTGGATACTTGAAGGTAATGAAACATATTCCAAAGCCTTTTCAAACACCCTAGTAGGAGTTCCACTCAGATTAGGATACTTAGGGGCCAAATAAAGCATTCCAAAAGCCTATATAAACACCCTAAGCATAACCTTGAAGAGGCGGTTAGCTAGGCCAAGGAGCCGAGACAGAAAGGCTAGATTTGTGGGAATCACTAGAAGATAGCCAGTTGATCCATCTCAAGAAGCCGGAATTCTACTCAAGATGGTGGATCTCTCATTTAATTCCTTCAAGGAGTTTTAGGGATTTCTTATGTTTTGTTTTATCTTTTCTTCTGAGATGTTTTCTTTTATTGTTATGAACTAAACCCTTCAGATACCTGAAGGGGATGAAACCTAAGATGGATCTTGTTATTATTTTCTAAACTATATAATAAATATTTGATTTGTTCTTAGTTATGTGCGCTTAATTCTTGTGTTAATATTTCTGGGATATTGATTCAAGTTGGATGTGCTTAGGTGGTGGAGAAAAGTCCTTACCTAAGAGTAGATCTAGCATAATTAAGTGGAGTTGATCGGGCGCCTAGAGATAGGGTGACGAGATTTTGTCGAATGAGGGTAAAACCTAATATAGGAGTCCATAGATAAAGTTAATGCGATTCTAGGGGTTTTAATTAGAAAGAGATTTCAATGAATCAACCTAGGGTTAGACGTTATTCGCCTCGAGAGAGGTTTAATATAAATTAGGAATCCTACGGATCAAGTCAAGTGAATAAATAAATGCAGTTCGGTGTTAGATAATAAGTGAAGTCTAGGTGGATTCTTCCTAAGGGTATCGTCTAAATCAACTGAGTTTTCTCAACAGTATTTCTTAATTCATTGTTTTTGTGTTTGAATCTTAGCTTAGTAATCAGTTAGTTTTAGATTAAACAATCAATCACTTAATATTTAGGCTAAATAATAGAAAGAAAGTTAGTATTAGTACTTTTAGTTCCTTTGGGTTCGATAATCCGGTCTTGCCTAAGCTATACTACTGTTCGATAGATGCACTTGCCTCAAGTCATTATCAGAGTTAGTTTCCAGGTTCGATCATTCTCTTTATAAATTTTAAAACTCGACAAAACAACGGTCACCTAGAAGTATTATAGTATGTTTTGAGATGTGCAAAAATAGTCATGTGATATGGCTTGTTAATGGATGTGTTTATGAATGAGTTTTGTTTATGCTTATTGATGCATAAGTTAGTATGTTATGATTTGCTTAAAAAATGGCTAAATGAAATGGTACATAAATAGGTGAGTTCATGGTTGATTTTAGATATTTAATTGATGAAAAATTGCTATGAATTGAAATGGTTTAGATGAAGTAATAGTTATATGTTTTTTATGCAAAGTTTATGCTTTGGATTGATATATTTGAGTAAGAATTGTATATGCAATAAATGATGTGGCTAAGGGTCAATTTGCGCATGATTTGTTATGTTTTTGGTTGTTATTAGATTATGAATTGAGACTTATTGAATGCTTGTAAGTTTGGCCCAAAATTTGGGTGGCAAATTGGCCTTGCAAATGGCCTATATTTGCCCACACGGGCGTGTGTCTCGACTGTGTCTCTTAAAATTGTAATTCGAAGCAAGTCAAGATGTCAAACATACTGGACACACGGGCGTGTGACTGGCCGTGTGAGCAAGTAAGTAGCCTCCCTAATTTTGACACGGCCTAGCACATGGGCGTGTCTTGCGGCCGTTCGGACAAGTCAGTATGTATGCCTGTTTTGCCATGGCCTAGACACACGGGTGTGTCTAATGCCGTGTAAGGCACACGGGCATGTGACCTCTGTTGTAATAGCTCGATTTAGGGCCTAGTCGGGATAGTGGTGCGGGGCCACGAATTCGAGGTGAAATTATGAGTTTTTCAAGTTTGTGCCATGTTTGCACGTTAGTATGAAAGTTTTGTAAAGAAATTTTATTAAGTTGAGGTCAATTGGTCCAAAAAGGACTAAATTGCAAAAGTTGCAATATATGAGTTTCTAGAAGCTTTTTGCATTAAATAGCTTTAGAATAATAATTATGAGCCCTTAAATAGCAATTTGCCCAAAATTTAATTTTTGGACAAAATTGACCTTAAGAGACTATTATGGAAATTTTTAAGAGGAAGGACATTTTGGTCATTTGGCCTAATTAGTGATTAAAATAGGATAAAGATGAGAAAAATTCACTCATCTTCTTCCTTCTTGCTGCCGAAAATTTGGAGACACCATAGCTAGGGTTCTTTATTTTTTTTTCAAGCTCATAGTAAGTTCATCTTAACCCCGTTTTTAATATTCTTCGTATTTTTGAAGTTCTCGTATTATGAATTAGCTAATTTTAGCTATAAAATGAGCTAAGATGCATGTTCAAAAATCTACCCTTGAATTACATGCTTGTTAAATGATGTTTTATGGAAGTTTAAGAGAGTTTGATGTTAGATAAACATCTTTTCCTTAATGAATTTCATGAAAAATGGTAGTAGGGACCGTTTTGTAACAGTTATAAAATTGGTCATACCTAATAGAAATAGTGAGAATTGATGATTGTTATAGAAGATAAAATGATTCATTTGAGCATGAAGTTTAAGAAAGTTGCATGAAATTCATTTTACGAGAATTGGGGCAAAAGTGCAAATATTAGAAAGAATTAGGGCAAAATAGTAATTTTGCCAAAGTATGTGTTATGATTCAATTTAGTCAATATGGTTTTTAAATGATCTATTTATGATTATAGATCAAGAAAAATGAAGCTCGAATCGAAACCGAGGCAAGAACAAAGTCGAGGACTAAATTGCACATCTATATACATTTTGTATATTGAGGTAAGTTTGTATGATTTCTAAGCTTTATGATTATTATCATTAATTTGCTTAGTATAATGTATAATAATTGTATGAAATGATCATGTTATGTTCAAGCAAGAAATCACGATAATATGTACAAGTAAGTCCCGATTGAAGATGAATTTCCCTGGGATACTCGATCTACCACACAAGTTATCATGTAAGTCCAAGGCAAGCTTGGCATTGATCAAGTTAGCAAGCAAGTTATCATGTAAGTCCAAGGCAAGCTTGGCATTGATCAAGTTAGCAAGCAAGTTATCATGTATGAAACACCCCAAACTCGACCCACAAGCCCTAACTGGATCTGGCATGCTTCTAAGGAAAAACCTTTCGAATTCTATTTGGGCTTTGCCAAAAACTTGTGTGTTTTCGAAAACAGTTATTTTGGGTTGGGCTCGAAATTAATTACTGTATTGATTAGGTGTCAAAACACTTGATATTTATACTTAAGAAAATTTGACTTTTAACTTTAATTCAATAGTAGCTGTAACATACTAAGTAATTTGGAAGCATGCATAAACAATTTAATTCTTTGGCCTTATTACATCAAATAAAAACCCGCAATAATTCAAAACTTAAATAGAACTAATAAAAATGAAAACAGTCTCTGAGCTTTGCATGGCCACCACTGAGCTCCTGCCGACCCGGTCCATTACTGATCATCACCTAAAAAATAGTCCCACAACGGGGTGAGTCAAACAGACTCAATGTGTACAATCAACACTAAGTCTCAATAGATATGGCATATCAAATCATACATATTCACATAGCATTTAAATAAAATGATGCAATCCCGAACCCAAACCTAAATAGCCATCCGCTACACATCACCCGTACCAACCTGCACACCGTGGGGACTACTAAGTAAACCCTCCATCTGCTACACACCATCGAAGGTAGTCGCTACAGTTGACATGCTCATCGCCCTTATAATTTTGTGGCATAGCCACCAGATATATATTCGTGACATAAGTCACCACATTCATATATTGTGACATAAGTCACCACATTCATATATTATGACATAAGTCACCACATTCGGATATTGTGACATAAGTCACCACATTCTTATATTGGGGTATAAAACCACCAATTCACTTCCCCTTTACATATCACCCTTTTGCCCCATGTCATGCAAAACATGCAAATGTCATGTCTCATACTTTACTCACATTCTTATAGATGCACTTATGTGCCATAGTAGATCGTATTATATTCCTAGTAGGAGTAGGAAAACGTACCTGAGTACTTTGTACCATCGCATGGTAACTTAGCCATATTTTTCACATTTTTCTTATCACATGAATTAAAGTAAAGCTGTAATCTATTAAGGTTTAGCGTGGGGTACACACCTGGTTCACTTAACGCTTTCACTGAAATTTCGAAAACCCTATCTAATGCTTTAGATCCTTAATTCCTACATTCGGCCAACCTTAATACTTTAGCAAAAAGCCATTCGGCTAATTAATCAAATCCAGAAGGATTTATCACAACTTAAATCTTACCTTGGTGCCAATTTCACTATTAATCAAATCCCGAAATTCCATAGTCTTTCTCCCTTGGAATCGGCTAACACTAGATCACTTGATTTGGTTAGTTTTCAGCTTTTGAATAAATAGTAAATAGATCTAAGTCACTAAATAGGGCCTTGGCCGAATATCTTAAGCACTTACCTTGTGGATCTAAATCCCGAATTATCATTTGTCCTTGGTCTTTGTCGAAATCCCTTAGATTTTAGAATCCCGAGTGATCTCCTACTTGTAGTCGACACGACCAAATCCCGAATTCCCTCTTCAAAGTTTCGGCCAACAATACTAATGGGATTAGATTCCATCTTTCGGCTTAATGGAGAAATCGGCACAAGAGAAAAAGAATGAAGAAGAGAATGAAATAAAGGTTTGACTTCGAAGAATTCAAAGGAAAAATTGCGAAAGCAACTAGGATTTTGGCTTGTAGAAGAGACGGAGAGAAAATATTGAGAGAATGGGGTTCAAATGCAAATTGAAGAGATATCCCTCTCTATTTAAAGAGAATTTGGCACCCATATTTATACTAAAATAAATAAATAAATAGATAAATAAATAAATCTACACTCCTAATCGACTCAAACTTATCACCAATTAAATTCCTTTATTTAGCCAAAAATTAAATTTGAATTACATTCAAATACCTTCCCCATGCCAGCAACAAAATAACAAGTTAATGTGCACAAGGCAACTCGAACCCAAGCGCTTTAAGCACCAACACGCCCCCTTAATATACCACAACCGTTCTTGTGATATATTCCATTCTCAACTTATTTTAAGGTATACTTTCCAGGACCAACTTACACGCTGCGACAAAATTACAAGTTAATGTGGACAAGGCAACTCGAACTCGACTGTGAGCCACAACACGCTTCTTGCCATTGCACCACAACTTTGCTTGTGACATGTTCCATTCTCGACTTCTTTTAAAGCATATTTTCCAGTGACCATATCATCTAAAGGAATCTAAAAATATTAGCCAACATCTAGATTCGAACCTTTGACCTCTTCACGATGGTCCACGCCCGTTACCACTACTACCGTATTTTATTTGTGGCATATTTCCTACCTAATTAACTATAAACCTTCTATCGCACTCTAGGTTTACTTAAAAAAAACATAACATGCGCACGCCGCGACTAGAACCATGCTCCCCCTACTACTCCTAACACCTTTGCCATTGGGCCAGGCTTTTCCTTGTGTCATAAAATAGTCCCAACTATTTATAAGGCCTAAACTCGCCTTCATACCACTTATCTTAATAAAAGTTTTTGCCAAGTCCAAGACTTGAACCTCTGGCCACCAACTTATTCCAAGCACCTCAAGCCACCAGACAACCTACTTCTTTGTGATATGTTTTAACCCAACATTATTTTAAAAACCTTATGATTGCCACCAACCTCCCTAAAAAAAACAACTTTTTTGCTAAAGCCCTAGATCGAGCCTAGGACTTTTCCAACACTACCAACCCTTCCTAAACCTCCTAAAAATTAAACTAAACATGCAATAATAATTTTTTTAACGACAAAATCCATTCTCTCGACACACGAACCCACTTATTCTAGGCCCAAATTCAGGGTGTTACAATTCTACCCTCCTTAAAGAAATTTCGTCCTCAAAATTTCCAACTAACTAGTAATCTTACTACCTAAGTCTCACTACCATGCTTTATTGCAAGACTCCAATTCTAAACTCAAAATAAACACTTAGTATACTATGGTAGAGTACGCACTGGTATTCACATCTAGAGCGACCTCGTCCTCTTGTACTCATGCTATCGGTTCGCGTTTATCTGATTAAAGAATTTTATAGATTAGTTTTGTTCCACTAATTTATCACGTACAGTCTTATGTTCAATAGTTTTTAAGGGGTAGTTCTTTCGATTTCATAGACATACAGTCTCAATTCAATCATCTCAATCACACACATGAACTTGCGTTCATTACAGAGAAATGTTGTAGTTGTTGTTGTTTGTTGTTTTCCACTACCCAGGGGTATTTTCGTAATTTTATCCTGTAGGGGTATTTTGGTAATTTTCCAAATTAAGGTATTTGAAAATGCTGCAAAATAGAGATTGTTGATATTTTACAAAATTAAAATACTTGCTAGAAAAATTTCAAGGGTAAAATGGTAATTTTATACCCTAGGGGTATTTTTTATAATTTTACAAGCCAGGGCCATTTTGGTAATTTTTCATAAAATATGGTTCCTTGTGACTTTTTCAAAATAAGGGTGTTTTTAAAGGTTTTTAATTTCAGGATACTTCGTTGATTTTTCTTACTGAGGGTATTTTGGTCATTTTGCAAATCAGGGGTAATTCTGTAAATTTTCCAAATCAGGGTGTCTCGATATTTTGTAAAGTCTTTGGATATTCTTGCAAAGTAGGGAAATTTTATTGAAATCAAGGGTAATATGGAAATTTTAGAACCAAGGGCATTTTAGTAATTTTTACCACTAAGGGTATTTAGGTAATTTGTAAATTAAAAATTCTTAGAAAGTTTTTCCAAAATAATAATTTTCACAATTCAAAAGGGTAGTTTGTTGACTTTTAAAACTAGGGTTTCGATAAAAACGTGGCTAGTCCCTTTCGGGTTTTAATTATTGGATTTAGCCTGTGGCTGAGTCCTCTTGGTTAGGGTGAACCATCACTACGCACCAGGTAGGGCTCGAGTGGGTAGGAGGTGAGTCACTAGGACTGCTTAAATACCAAGCTCCCACCGAAACCAATCCTAGACATGCGCACAATGGTTGCCACACCCTAGCTCGGCGACTTAGTCACAGGTTTGTTTAGTTAGGCATTAAACTTTTATGTAATTGTTGGGGTAAACTAGTCCTATAGTTCAAGTACTTATCATACTAATCTACGTTCCATTTCTACCCTTCTACAAATCATATGGTAATCCACACAATAGATAGGGGTACTTACATGGTGGACTTCGGGCCGGAGACTCAGGTGCCATGCCAGAAAAACATGCTTATTACATAGAAAAATCCACTTTCAAAAGATAGAAAACGTTTTGGGCCCTAAAAGCCCTCAAGGCTGAGTTTTGAACCGGACTCTGATACCAAACCGAAACACTCCAAACCCGGCCCACAAGCCCTAACCGGATCTGGCATGCTTCTAAGGAAAAACCTTTCGAATTCTATTTGGGCTTTGCCAAAAACTTGTGTGTTTTTGAAAACAGTTGTTTTGGGTTGGGTTCGAAATTAATTACCATATTGATTAGGTGTCAAAACACTTGATATTTATACTTAAGAAAATTTGACTTTTAACTTTAATTCGATAGTAGCTGTAACATACTAAGTAATTTGGAAGCATGCATAAACAATTTAATTCTTTGGCCTTATTACATCAAATAAAAACCCGCAATAATTCAAAACTTAAATAGAACTAATAAAAATGAAAACAGTCTCTGAGCTTTGCATGGCCACCACTAAGCTCCTGCTGACCCGATCCATTACTGATCGTCACTTGAAAAATATTCCCACAACGAGGTGAGTCAAACAGACTCAATGTGTACAATCAACACTAAGTCTCAATAGATATGGCATATCAAATCATACATATTCACATAGTGTTTAAATAAAATGATGCAATCCCGAACCCAAACCTAAATAGCCATCCGCTACACATCACCCGTACCAACCTGCACACCGTGGGGACTACTAAGTCAACCCTCCATTCGCTACACACCATCAAAGGTAGTCGCTGCAGTCAACATGCTCATCGCCCTTATAATTTTGTGGCATAGCCACCAAATATATATTCGTGACATAAGTCACCACATTCATATATTGTGACATAAGTCACCACATTCATATATTGTGACATAAGTCACCACATTCTTATATTGGGGTATAAAACCACCAATTCACTTCCCCTTTACATATCACCCATATGCCCCATGTCATGCAAAACATGCAAATGTCATGTTTCATACTTTACTCACATTCTTATAGATGCACTTATGTGCCATAATAGATCGTATTATATTCCTAGTAGGAGTAGGAAAATGTACCTGAGTACTTTATACCATCACATGGTAACTTAGCCATATTTTTCACATTTTTCTTATCACATGCATTAAAGTAAAGCCGTAATCTATTAAGGTTTAGCGTGGGGTACAAACCTGGTTCAATTAACACTTTCACTGAAATTTTGAAAACTCGATCTAATGCTTTAGATCCTTAATTCCTACATTCGGCCAACCTTAAAGACTTTAGCAAAAAGCCATTCGGCTAATTAATCAAATCCTGAAGGATTTATCACAACTTAAATCTTACCTTGGTGCCGATTTCACTATCAATCAAATCCCAAAATTCCATAGTCTTTCTCCCTTGGAATCAGCTAACACTAGATCACTTGATTTGGTTAGTTTTCGGCTTTTGAATAAATAGAAAATAGATCTAAGTCACTAAATAGGGCCTTGGCCGAATATCTTAAGCACTTACCTTATGGATCTAAATCTCGAATTATCACTTGTCCTTGGTCTTTGTCGAAATCCCTTAGATTTTGGAATCCCGAGTGATCTCCTACTTGTAGTCGACACAATCAAATCCCGAATTCCCCCTTCAAAGTTTCGGCCAACAATACTAATGGGATTAGATTCCATCTTTCGACTTAATGGAGAAATCGACACAAGAGAAAAAGAATGAAGAAGAGAATGAAATAAAAGGTTTCACACGAAGAATTCAAAGGAAAAATTACGAGAAAGCAACTAGGATTTTGGGTTGTAGAAGAGACGAGAGAAAAGATTGAGAGAATGGGGTTCAAATGCCGAAATTGAAGAGATATCCCCTCTTTATTTAAAGAGAATTTTGGCACCCATATTTATACTAAAATAAATAAATAAATAGATAAATAAATAAATCTACACTCCCTAATCGACTTAAACTTATCACCAATTAAATTCCTTTATTTAGCCAAAAATTCAATTTGAATTACATTCAAATACCTTCCCCACGCCAGCAGCAAAATAACAAGTTAATGTGCACAAGGCAACTAGAACCCAAGCCCTCTAAGCACCAACACATGCCCTCTGCCACTATACCACAACCGTTCTTGTGATATATTCTATTCTCAACTTATTTTAAGGTATACTTTCTGGTGACCAACTTACACACGCCTACAGCAAAATAACAAGTTAATGTGGACAAGGCAACTCGAACCCGCGACCTGTAAGAGCCACAACACGTTTCTTGCCACTGCACCACAACTTTGCTTGTGACATGTTCCATTCTCGACTTCTTTTAAAGCATATTTTCCAGTGTCCATATCATCTAAAGGAATCTAAAAATATTAGCCAACATCTAGATTCAAACCTCTGACCTCTTCACGATGGTCCACGCACCTTACCACTACGCCGCGTATTTTATTTGTGGCATATTTCCTACCTAATTAATTATAAACCTTCATGCACTCGTGTTTACTTAAAAAAAACATAACATGCGCACGCCATGACTAGAACCATGCTCCCCTACTACTCCTAACGCCTTTGCCCTTTGGGCGGCATTTCCTTGTGTCATAAAATAGTCCCAACTATTTATAAGGCCTAAACTCGGCCTTCATACCACTTATGCGTAATAAAAGTTTTTGCCAAGTCCAGACTTGAACCTCGACCACCAACTTATTGCAAGCACCCCAAGCCACCGGACAACCTACTTCTTTGTGATATGTTTTAACCCAACATTATTTTAAAAGCCTTATGACCGCCACCAACCTCCCTAAAAAAACAACATTTTGCTAAAGCCCTAGATCGAGCCTAGGACTTTTCCAACACTACCAACCCTTCCTAAACCTCCTAAAAATTAAACTAAACATGCAATAATAATTTTTTAACGACAAAATCCATTCTCTTGACACACGAACCCACTTATTCTAGGCCCAAATTGTGGTGTTACAATTCTACCTCCTTAAAGAAATTTCGTCCTCGAAATTTCCAACTAACTAGTAATCTTACTACCTAAGTCTCACTACCATGCTTTCACAAGACTCCAATTCTAAACTCAAAATAAACACTTAGTATACTATGGTAGAGTACGCACCGGTATTCACATCTAGAGCGACCTCGTCCCATTGTACTCATGCTATCGGTTCGCATTTATCTAATTAAAGAATTTTATAGATTAGTTTTGTTCCACTGATTTATCACGTACAGTCTTATGTTCAATAGTTTTTAAGGGGTAGTTCTTTCGATTTCATAGACATACAGTCTCAATTCAATCATCTCAATCACACACATGAACTTGCGTTCATTACAGAGAAATGTTGTAGTTGTCGTTCTTTGTTGTTTTCCACTACCTAGGGGTATTTTTGTAATTTTATCCTGTAGGAGTATTTTGGTAATTTTCCAAATTAAGGTATTTGAAAATGCTGCAAAATAGAGATTGTTGATATTTTACAAAATTAAAATACTTGCTGGAAAAATTTCAAGGGTAAAATGGTAATTTTATACCCTAGGGGTATTTTTTATAATTTTACAAGCCAGGGTCATTTTGGTAATTTTTTGCAGAATATGGTTCCTCGTGACTTTTTCAAAACAAGGGTGTTTTTAAAGGTTTTTAATTTGAGGATACTTTTTGATTTTTCTTATTGAGGTATTTTGGTCATTTTACAAATCGGGGTAATTTCGTAAATTTTCCAAATCGGTGTCTCGATATTTTGTAAAGTCCTTGGATATTCTTGCAAAGTAGGGAAATTTTATTAAAATCAAGGGTAATATGGAAATTTTAAAACCAAGGGCATTTTAGTAATTTTACCACTAGGGGTATTTAGGTAATTTGTAAATTAAAATTCTTAGAAAGTTTTTCCAAAATAATAATTTTCACAATTCAAAAGGGTAGTTTGTTGACTTTTAAAACTAGGGTTTCCATAAAAGCGTGGCTAGTCCCTTTCGGGTTTTAATTATTGGATTTAGCTTTGTGGTGAGTCCTCTTGGTTAGGTGAACCATCACTACGCACTGTAGGGTTCGAGTGGGTAGGAGGTGAGTCACTAGATCGCTTAAATACCAAGCTCCCACCAAACCAATCCTAGACATGCGCACAATGGTTGCCACACCCTAGCTCGGCGACATAGTCACGTGTTTGTTTAGTTAGGCATTAAAGTTTTATGTAATTGTTGGGGTAAACTAGTCCTATAGTTCAAGTACTTATCATACTAATCTACGTTCCATTTCTACCCTTCTACAAATCATATGATAATCCACACAATAGATAGGGGTACTTACATGGTGGACTTCAGGCCGGAGACTTAGGTGCCATGCCAGAAAAACCTGCTTATTACATAGAAAAATCCACTTTCAAAAGACAGAAAACGTTTTGGGACCTAAAAGCCCTCAAGGCCGAGTTTTGAACCGGGCTCTGATGCCAAACTGAAACACCCCAAACCCGACCCACAAGCCCTAACTGGATCTAGCATGCTTCTAAGGAAAAACCTTTCGAATTCTATTTGGACTTTGCCAAAAACTTGTGTGTTTTCGAAAACAGTTGTTTTGGGTTGGGTTCGAAATTAATTACTGTATTGATTAGGTGTCAAAACACTTGATATTTATACTTAAGAAAATTTGACTTTTAACTTTAATTCGATAGTAGCTATAACATACTAAGTAATTTGGAAGCATGCATAAACAATTAAATTCTTTGGCCTTATTACATCAAATAAAAACCCGCAATAATTCAAAACTTAAATAGAACTAATAAAAATGAAAACAGTCTCTGAGCTTTGCATGGCCACCACTGAGCTCCTGCTGACCCGGTCCATTACTGATCATCACCTGAAAAATATTCCCACAACGGGGTGAGTCAAACAGACTCAATGTGTACAATCAACACTAAGTATCAATAGATATGGCATATCAAATCATACATATTCACATAGCATTTAAATAAAATGATGTAATCCCGAACCCAAACCTAAATAGCCATCCGCTACACATCACCCGTACCAACCTGCACACCGTGGGGACTACTAAGTCAACCCCCCATCCGCTACACACCATCGAACGCAGTCACTGCAATCGACATGCTCATCGCCCTTATAATTTTGTGGCATGGCCACCAGATATATATCCGTGACATAAGTCACCACATTCATATATTGTGACATAAGTCACCACATTCATATATTGTGACATAAGTCACCACATTCGGATATTGTGACATAAGTCACCACATTCTTATATTGGGGTATAAAACCACCAATTCACTTCCCCTTTACATATCACCCATATGCCCCATGTCATGCAAAAC
Source organism: Gossypium rotundifolium (assembly GCA_025506655.1). Taxonomy (NCBI): domain Eukaryota; kingdom Viridiplantae; phylum Streptophyta; class Magnoliopsida; order Malvales; family Malvaceae; genus Gossypium; species Gossypium rotundifolium. The sequence continues at coordinate 15,518,892 of CP106727.1, forward strand.
ATGCAAATGTCATGTTTACATGCAAATGTCATGTTTCATACTTTACTCACATTCTTATAGATGCACTTATGTGCCATAATAGATCGTATTATATTCCTAGTAGGAGTAGGAAAACGTACCTGAGTACTTTATACCATCGCATGGTAACTTAGCCATATTTTTCACATTTTTCTTATCACATGCGTTAAAGTAAAGCCGTAATCTATTAAGGTTTAGCGTGGGGGACACACCTGGTTCACTTAACACTTTCACTGAAATTTCGAAAACCCGATCTAATGCTTTAGATCCTTAATTCCTGCATTCGGCCAACCTTAAGTACTTTAGCAAAAAGCCATTCGGCTAATTAATCAAATCCCGAAGGATTTATCACAACTTAAATCTTACCTTGGTGCCGATTTCACTATTAATCAAATCCCGAAATTCCGTAGTCTTTCTCCCTTGGAATCGGCTAACACTAGATCACTTGATTTGGTTAGTTTTCGGCTTTTGAATAAATAGTAAATAGATCTAAGTCACTAAATAGGGCCTTGGCCGAATATCTTAAGCACTTACCTTGTGGATCTAAATCCTGAATTATCACTTGTCCTTGGTCTTTGTCGAAATCCCTTAGATTTTGGAATCCCGAGTGATCTCCTACTTGTAGTCGACACAATCAAATCCTGAATTCCCCCTTCAAAGTTTCGGCCAACAATACTAATGGGATTAGATTCCATCTTTCGACTTAATGGAGAAATCGCACAAGAGAAAAGAATGAAGAAGAGAATGAAATAAAAGGTTTCACTCAAGAATTCAAAGGAAAAATTGCGAAAAGCAACTAGGATTTTGGCTTGTAGAAGAGACGGAGAGAAAAGATTGAGAGAATGGGGTTCAAATGCGAAATTGAAGAGATATCCCTCTCTATTTAAAGAGAATTTCTGCACCCATATTTATACTAAAATAAATAAATAAATAGATAAATAAATAAATCTACACTCCTAATCGACTCAAACTTATCACCAATTAAATTCCTTTATTTAGCTAAAATTCAATTTGAATTACATTCAAATACCTTCCCACGCCACAAAGAAATAACAAGTTAATGTGCACAAGGCAACTCGAACCCAAGCCTCTAAGCACCAACACACGCCGCCACTATATACCACAACCGTTCTTGTGATATATTCTATTCTCAACTTATTTTAAGGTATACTTTCCAAATGACCAACTTACACACGCCTGACAAAGAAATAACAAGTTAATGGGGACAAGGCAACTCGAACCCGCGACCAGTAAGAGCCATAACACGTTTCTTGCCATCGCACCACAACTTTGCTTGTGACATGTTCCATTCTCGACTTCTTTTAAAGCATATTTTCCAAAGACCATATCATTAAAGGAATCTAAAATATTAGCCAACATCTAGATTCAAACCTCCGACCTCTTCACGATCCGGAGCCAGTCCGGAAGTTCTTCTGGAAATACATCAGCATATTTCTTTACTATTCGGGCATTCCCTACAATAGACTCCTTAGCCTCCAACGCACACACATGAACCATAAATGCCTCACAGCCCTTCCTGACCATCTTCTCAGCTTTCAACTCAGATACCATGTTGGATAGATAATCTCTTCTATTACCTATCATAACCACCTCTTTACCCTCAACTGTCTTCAACACCATACGCTTAGCAGCGCAATCCAAACTCGCCTGGTACTTGACCAACCAGTCCATCCCAAGAATCAGATCGAACTCCCCAAACGATAGTTCCATCAGATCAGCTACAAATACTACCCCTTGGAGTTCTAGGGTACATCTCTATACAGCTTATTTACTTCTACAGAGTGACCTAGAGGGCTAAGTGCTATCATCTCCCTAGAAGTAATTTCAAAGTGTAGGTTCATGGTCTCTACTATGCTACTAGCAACATACGAATGCGTCGAACCCACATCTATCAAAGCAATATATGGTGCACCAAAGATTAAGAACATACCGATTATGACGTCTGGTGCATCGTCCTCTTCTCGACGTCTTGCTGCATATACCAACCCAGGCTGTCTTGCCTCAGTGTTGCCTGCACCTCTGCCCAATGCTCTGCGGCCTTGACGAGAACCATTTCCTCCTCTACTATTACCACGACCTCTCTGCGGTGACGGTCCCTCTTTTCTGAACTGAGCACGACCTTGACCCTCAGACTGATTCTTGGCTAGCTTATGTGGACAATCCCTCACGCGATGATCCAGCGAACCACACTCAAAACATCCTTTTCCACTAGTCCAACATTCGCCCCAATGATATTTCCCACATCGGTTACATTCGCGTCTTTGGTCCCCGATTAGCGATGAATGGCCTCTCAGATTGATTCGCCCATTCTACCTAGCCCTCTTCTGAGAATTATCGGCTGACTCGGATGATCCAAAACCTCTCTTATGTCTATTCCTGTCGTGACACTGCCTTACAGATTCCTTTATCCCTTCAGCTATCTTAGTCTTTTCAACTAGCGCAGCAAACTCTCGCTCCTGATGTGGAGCAATCAGGAATCTCACCGTCCCTCAATCCATCTTCGAACCAACACATCGCCTGCGTTCAAGCCATGATACCTCTAGCATACCGCTCAATCTTAAAATTTCGCCTCATATTCGATCTTGACTTACTCCCCTGAACCAAACTCAGAAATTCCTTACGCTGCGCATCAATGTAGCTAGACCCAACAAATTTCTTTTGATACGCTGCCTTAAAATAGTCCCAAGTGAGATCCTCCGCTGCAGTACTATTCCGCACCGTGAGCCACCACTGATATGACTCATCCCGAAGAAGCGACACTATCCCTTTCAGCTTTTCCTCAGCATTCAGATCCAAGTCATCCATGATTCGCTCCGTCACCTCTAACCAATATTCGGCCGTACTGGGAGCCACACTAGAAACACCTCGAAATACCTCAGCTCCATTGGCTCGGAGTTGCTCAGGTACTGATTTCCGAGTTTCCATGCCTCCACCTACTCTAGCTACCCTCTCAAGAACTCGCAGTATCGCCTGAAACACTACGTCATCCCCCATTTGATCCTGAAACTCACCACCTACGGCAGCCGGCGGTGGTGCTGGTATCTCATTTTCTAACCCCTAACTAGACCTTACTGGCTCAGACACAGCCATCCTACCCCGACCGCTTCCATGCGTATTACGACCTCGACCTCGAGTGCTCATGTCTAAAAGTCTCGATTATCTGATTTAAAAGTTTTATGCTTTAGTCATTAGTCCACTATCTTTAAAGCACAGTTTTATGAATAATTCTTATTAAAGAGTTTTATTTTCACGAGTCCTTAGAGTCCTATTAATTTCAGTCTCTAAGGTAGTCCACTATTACTAATCATTCAAAGTTTATAACATCCAAAAATCACAACCAAAGGCTAGGGGTACTTACCTGGGTGGATTATTGCCGAAGACTCGGTGCCATGCCTTTCAATCAAACAAAACATTTTAAGACCATATTTTAAAACATTTTGGGCCTTGAGCCCACAGTCGAGCCTTTGAACTTGGCTCTGATACCAATTTGTAACACTTCAAACCCGGTCAATAAGCCATGACCGAATCTGGCATGCCACAGAGGAAAACATTTTGAAGAAAATTGAGCTACCAATTAAATTTTAGTGATAAACTCTTTATTGTTCTATATTTGTAGAAAACAGGTGTATAACAAGTTAAAAACTGATAATTTACTTTGAAATTCCGTAAATAAATCTTTTAAAACTTAGTTGTCAATCCATAGGTTAGAAAACATTTATGTCATTTTAAGAAAAAACCCGAATTATTACTTTGAAAACCGTTTGCATTTGAGTGTAGAAACTTCAATTTGGAAATCATTTAAGTTGTCGAGAACACTTAAGTTGAAATTTTAGTATCAAACGATTTATATTACCCGATGGTAAGATTTTGAAAACCATTGCGTTTTTATAGTTTAGAAAACTTTAGGCTCAATTATTAAATCAGCCATGGTGTTTATTTAGCCATGTTTAAAACAAGTCCAAAGCATATAAATAATCCAAAAACATAATTAAAGAGGCCTTATTACAATTTCAAATAAAGACGAAAACCAAATTAAAATAAAATAAAGTACCCAAATCGAAGTTCATGTAAAACTGAATTTTTATTGCATAGCCTCCTCGAGTTCATCCGGCTCCTCATCCGCAATCTACGAATCACCTGAAAAGATAAGGGAGAAGGTGAGTCACCAAGACTCAGTGCATAAATCCTCCCCCCGATTAATGCAACATACTTACACAATTCATAACCAAGTAATGTAAACAATGCACCCAACCTAGCCATCCATAATCCTTTTCTACCCCGTGTGGTACCAAACCACTGGTGGTGCCAAACCACTGGTGACCCAAAGTCACGATATCCAATAATGTGGTGCCAAACCACTGGTGACCCAAAGTCACAAATAATCTATCTGTAACCCAACCCGTGTGATACCAAATCATGGCGACGATCCCGTAATATCAAATGTGGGGCCAACCCACTGTGGTGCTAAGCTACTAGGATGAGTCGCTATGAGGTGCAAAACCTCTGGTGTCCCAAAGACAGGAAATAATCTTGTGGTACCAAACCACTGGAGGTGCCAAACCTCTGGTGTCCCAAAGACACGGATATCAAATCCTTCCCCCTCCTCTCATATCACCCATCACAATGCAACATTTATACAAATCATGCCATTATGCTTTATTAGGAATCACATAGCAAATATATCATAAATAGTATCATCATGCATCATATTGCAAAAGTCATATCGAAATGGAGTTACCCGATTCCTTGCTCATACCCTTATGGTATCATATCGAGATTTTCACAGTTTTCAGCTTTAAAACATGATCAAGTTATTAATATATTACCAAGTTATAAAGTGTGTAAGTTACACACCTGTCACTAGCGAAATCACTAAATCCCGAAGACCCGATCTACCGCACTAGATCTCCTTGTCCTACATTCGGTCAATACTTAGATTAAAAACATAGACCATTCAGCCATACCACTAAATCCCAAAGGGTGAAATAACGTATAACTAGCACAATCCTTACCCTTGATTTACCAAAATCGATTGTTAGAGAATTGAGGCTTAGATCGATTGCTTCCAAAGTCGCGAAGAGCCTAAAAGAATTGGGTACCTATGAATAGTTAGAACCTTACTAACAAATGCCCAAAAATTCAGCCTTTGCCCTCATGAGAAACGATAGAGAGAAAAGAAAAGGAATAAGGAAATTCGGCCAATACACTCACCTATCTTCAAAACCGATTATAGATGAACCCAAAGAAAATCTACCCTTGTTGATATTCGGCCAGGACAAATAAAAAAGGGAATGGGAAATTTCGACTATGGTTGTTTAAAGACAACAAATAGGATTCGGGTAAAGTGGAGAATAAGAAAGGAAAAGGAAAGGTGAAGATAGGAGAAGGAGAATTCGGCAATAGAAGAAAGAAAAGAATGGAGAGAAGTAAATAGAATGGGAGATGGATGTTTTCAACTTTGAGCAAAAGTGAAAGAAAGAAAAGAGAATTGGGGAGAAGGAAGATTCGGCCAAGAGAAAGTAAAAAGAAATGTGGGTTTTGAACAAGTATGAAAAGAATGGAAAAGAAAGTTGAGAACAAGAGAGGTTCGGCCAAGTACTATGATGGTTTCAATTTTTACACAATATGGTGTACTAAGGAAAAACTTGCAAAACTCAAAGGGTTTTCGATTATTACACAAAGAATAATACCAAAACAAATTTTTACGTTATTGCCAAGAACACATTCGACTAGGGAGAGAGTTTGTGGAGAGAAAGAAAAATGATGCTCAAATGCTAAGAAAGTTTTTACTAACAAACTATCAACCTACCAAGCCTTCAACAAATTCGGTCAACCCCCTAGGCCCCAAAACCGTCCAAATACATGGACTAATTGCCATAGAAGAGTTTCCAAAACAACTCTCCAACATTCAAGCCTTTTGTCCCTTATCCTTCCTTAATCCATAAGATTCTTATCCCAAAATACAAGCTTTCCTAATCTATTATTCAACTTGCCATAAAATTTAAAGTCCAACTTACCATATGTAAAACTTGACCGACACTTGATGTAAGGATGAATAAAATAAAGTCTTCAAAATGTATTCCATGATACTCGAACCACTCCCCTCAAGCAACCATTCATGTGCCATAACCACCTTGCCACTAACTCCTCATGTGCTAAAATTAGACACTTAAATTAACTTAATTGTCAGGATCACCTAATCCACTTCACTAAATTTTTAATACTAAAAATTATTCTAGCTTAGCTAATAATTCCAAACCTTCACAAAACTATACTAAGCACACAATAAAAATCATACTTGAACTAACACAAATAACAAGATGATACTCAAATTTTAGGATGTTACAAGAATGAAGAGAAAGAATACTTAAGGGTTTCGGCTTATAAAAGGAATTAGAAAAAGATGTAAAAAAAGGCTATGGGGTTTCGGCTTTAGAAGAGAATGAAGAAGAAGATGGAACTTTAAGGGTTTTCGGCTTTTTGAGAAAAGAAACAACTAAGAGAAGAGAATGAGAATAAATGTTGAAATTAAGAAGTACCTTATTTTCTAATCAAATTTTCAACACGCTGCCTTAAAATAGTCCCAAGTGAGATCCTCCGCCAGTGACCTTTATTACATACCGAGAGCCACCACCGATATGACTCATCTCAAGAAGTGACACTATCCTTTCACTTTTCCTCGGCATTCGGATCCAGATCATCCATGATTTGCTCCGTCGCCTCTAACCAATATTCAGCCAAACTGGGAGCTACACCCGAAACACCTCGAAATACCTCGACTCCATTGGCTCAGAGTCGCTTAGGTACAGATTTCTGAGCTCCCGCACCTCCACCTACTCCAGCTACCCTCTCCAGAACTCGTAGCATCGCCTGAGACACTGCGTCATCTCCCGTTTGATCCTGATGCTCAACTCCAACCGCTGGTGGTGGTGGTGGTACCTCATTCTCGGATCCTTGACCCGACCTTACTGGCTCAGACACAACCGTCTTACCCCGACCACGTCCACGCATAACACGACCCCGACCTCGAGTACTCATATCTAAAGTCTCGACTTATCTGATTTAAAAGTTTTATGAATTAGTCATTATTCCACTATCTTTAAAACACAGTTTTATGAAAAGTTTTAATAAGAGGTTGTTTCGCGAGTACATCCAACCTATAGTTTTGAGTCTCTAGAGCAGTTCCTACTACTATACAGTCATACCATCATCATCATATCATCAAAATCAATAATTTAAAGTACTTACCCGGGCGAATCGGTGCCGGAGACTCGATGCCATGCCTTTCAAATCATAATTTTAAACTAAAACATTTAAAAATCATACTTTAAAATCATTTTGGGCCTCGGGCCCACAGTCGAGCTTTTGAACTTAGCTCTGATACCAATTTGTAACACCCCAAACTTGGTCAATACACCATGACCAAATTTCACCCCTCTAGTATATTGAAACCAATTTCTTCCCCCCTCCAAGAGATGGAAATTCAGCCACCACTGGCCGTTCAGCGGATAACTCCTATTCTTTCTCCCTTATCTTTATCCATTCACCTCCAAAAGAGGCCTAAATAACACCACATCTTCCTTCCTTTATCAGCACATTATCCACATTGTCCAAGTCATTTAATCCCTCCTAATTTTAAACCTTATTGTCGTACCACTTGCTCCTCCTTTAAGTGTCAAAAATGGCCCAAATACATGGGCTCCAAGCGGCCATAACTTGGGCCTCTTCACCCGCTAATGACGCCACCTTATAGCTCCCTTGCAGCGCCCCTTACTACTGGGCCACAAGCCCATTTTGTATTTTAAAACACAGATAACCTCTTTTAAGCCCTAACTTATCAGGCTTTCCACTAGAGTGTCCAAACAGAAAATTTAACCAAGGCCTCGCCCTATCCTGAGCCCAATCTGGACCCCTAACACTCTAATTAACACATTACACATAACCACACATTAAACGCATAGGCCCACTAATTCAGGATGTTACATATTTCACCTCTTGAAAAAGATTCATTATCCACCATTTGGAGTAGCATTAAAGTGTTCATAGTAGCGTCGGTTTGACAAGAACAAGCGAAGAAGGAAGAGTGGAGCAAACCAGTCAAGACACAGAGAAACATCGGATTTGATTCTTTTTCCCTATCCTTTTAATTTTTGTTGTTGTTATGATGAACATTTCTATGAATATTTATGATGTTGAAATGTTTAATTTAATTATTATGGTTTAAATTTAATTCGTGTTAGGTTGATTGCATTTCGTCTACTTAATTTATTAAAATTGTGTTTGTGTTGTTATAGGCCTCGGTAAGATGTTTGATTAAGTAAAATCATGACTAAGTTATTCTTGCATTACAATTGTAAGGTAACTAATGAATTACTTATTTAAATGAATTGAAATTGTAATTAATTGACACGAGACTTAATCAGTGCATGTTTAATCATCTAAGGTAGCTGAGGGTTGAATTAGCAATGGTATCTAACAATACATTTACCTTGCATTACTTGCAAGATTATTGTGATTAAACTGTTTCAAGGTAGAAATATATTGTTACCTCACGTAATCTTTTATGTGCTTATGAGGTTGAATTAATTGTTTGAATTGGCATAGAGATATGTATAAGAGATTATTTTAATTTCATAAGTACGTATGTGCATTAACACATTTTCTTATTAAAATATGATTAATCGGTTGAATTGACATAGAGGTATTGTCAAGAGATAAATGGATTTTGGTAGGTAAGTATTTTCATAAGTTAGCAAATTATCGAGTTGCCGTGAATTTATTCGTAACAACATAAACATGAGTTTAATAATTCTAAGTTAAGAAATGTAATTAATCTAGAACAATTATGTCATCTTGATTAAAATCATCTTTTGAAATCGTACATTAGAACTTTATTTTATTTGTTTTGTTTTACTTTGTTAAAATTTTAGTTTTTAATCACCTTTCAAATCAAAATATTTTTCTTCACTAAAGTGTTTTAAATTGCATTCATAAATAATTCTTTTCACAGTCCCTGTGGCTACGATAACTCGACATTTACTTGTCACTTTATTACTTGCTGCGATTGTGTACACTTGTACATTTTCATCATTCATCGTTCCACCAAGCCCCCTTGGTTATAATAATCCGTGACATCCCTTAACCTAACTTATAAAATTAAAAAACTATGATGAACATTACAAATAGGCATGAATAGATAAACATATACTAGTGGCATAAGCTTGAAGACCTGACGCACACTATATAACGAGATGCATAAGAAAATAGCGGTAGGTAGATATAAGTCAACTGTCTGTCAAATTTATTCTAGTAGTAGTGAAAAACATAGCATATTATTATTGATGACACTGACAACCTAAGCACCACATTTTGATCAGAAATTTAAGCAAACCCACCCAAGAAAGTTGTGTTTGTATTTTTATCATTGCAATAAAGGCAAGGGTTTTGCTTGAATCCTTTGTCCTTCAAAATCATGGCAGCTTCAGCCATAAGTTGTTTTTTGCTTATTCCAGCACACATGTGCTGATTAAGTTGTTAAAATAATAAATTAATATATGATATAAAAGTTTAACAAATCATAAATAAGGATCTTGTCATGTCAAATCATCAAGAACAAAATAAGAATAAAACCAGATCGCGAAAACGTACCTGAATCCATGAATTCCTTGAAATCTACGGATCTTGGGGATTTGATTTTCCAAATTAGCACATAAAAAATTCAAAGAATATTTACTCTCTCTTTCCTAAGGATGGGATATTAGAAAATATATCTTGTGTGTAATTTGGGGACCATAACCCAAATATTTATAACCTTTGTAACATCCGGGATTAGGGTCACATTTTATTTATATTTATGTGCTAGTATGCTCTGGATGTTGTTTGTGTGCATTTGGGGGCTTTGGGAAACATTGGTGTTAGGTAGGAGCCTTAGTGAAATTTTTTATTTTTTTAAGCCTTTAGGGAGAGTTAGGGGGGTGACGCCTTAAGGGTTTTAATGTGGGGCTTATGGACACAAGCAAGTGGAGTGGTGGAGTGGCAAAGTGATGCCTAGGAGCAAGGGGGAGTTGCGTCAAAGGGAGTTCCAAGGGGGGAGAGGTTCGAATCATGTTAACAGCAAGGGAGCTTTGTTTTAATTTGCTTTTTGCGTCTGAAAGGGAGGTATTGGAGATCGGCTAGAACACTTCAAGGATGAAGTGTGGATTGAGTCAAACAACTCAAATATGTGGCTATGAGGGGAGATAGGAGTTGGACTCATTCAAACTCCTTTGAGTGGGTGATGTAGAGAGAAATTAGGAGGAAAAGAGGGGATTTGTGAGAGAGGGAAGGTGGTGGCTAAATGTGGGACTTTAGGGGGTGGTATATTCAGTTTTGGGAGGCATTATATGTGCCAAAATTCCTTAGAGCATAGGTTCATCTTGTGGCATTTTCTTTTTCTCTCCTCTAGTGTTTGTGCCGAAAACCATTTGGCATTTTCTTTCTTTCTCTCTTTTTGACCCTTAGCCGAAACTTGGAAGACCATTAAGGTCACTTTTATTCTTCTTCTTTTTCTCATCTTCAAAAGCCAAAAGTGTCAACCTTGGGAGTTCTACATTCTGTCAGAGCCAAAACCTTCATCATTGTTCATCTTCAATTTTCTTTTCCTTCTAAAAATCGTACCATCTAGTGACCATTCTCCCTTTTCCCATATCTTTTATTTCTGCTACTTGTTCTTCTAGCTGAATATTTCACTTTTGGTGGTAACACTTCTCGGTTGTCATTTGCTGGTAGAAGTGCCATCATCCAGTCTTTGCCTACTCCTCCAATCGGTTTCTAGTATAGTGGTAAGGGGTTTCTCTTCTATTTGAATTTTGTTCTTTTCTTTTTGGTTTGCCTAAACCAGATGTCTAATCCTATTTCTTGAGGTATGGCTGAATGTATGAGGGATTGACTTCATGGTTCTTTGTTTGTAGCAAGGGCGAGGGATATTAAGGATCCTTTGGATTTCAATTATTCAAGGGATTTCGGCAATCACTAAGTGCAAGTGAATAACCTCCGGGTTTTGGTTGATTTTGGTAAGGGGTAATCTTCCTCTAAAATATTCTTTTAGTTTCGTTATAGTATTATTCCACGTTTTAGCCGGGTTTCCTGACCAAAGATTATATCTCATGGATTCGAGTGCTAGCTAAGGAGAGAAAGGGATTGTACACGTAGTCCCTACCCCTAAGTTTAAGATCGTTCGCAAATTAGCCACCGGTGTAGGCTAGCGTCGAGTAAGATCGAAATAGCAGTCGGTTAGTGATAGCATCGGCGTAGCATGGTATTACGGGTTATCAAGTGTGTAGTTAGTACACTGTTTCTTTACTGTCTTTATTATAATTAATAAAATGCATGGGATATGTGTGTGGTGGCCAATTTAGTGTCTATGGTGGTATTGTTACCCATAAAGGGGTAATTCGGTAACCAAGTTAGTACATTTCTTATATCAAAATGTGGTGGGATATATATGGATATATGAAAGCATGTAAACAAAATATGTATATCTGGACATGTTCATATGATTTATGCTTGTAACACCCCAAACCCGGTCAATACGCCATGACCAAATTTGGTATGCCACAGAGAAAACGTTTTGAAGAAAACTGAGTGACCAATTAAATTTTAGTGAAAAACTCTTTGAAATTCTATATTTGTAGAAATCAGGTGCATGATAAGTTGAAACTGATAATTTTCTTTGAAATTCCATAAATAAAAACTTTAAAACTTAGTTGATAAAACATAAGTTAGAAAACTCAATTATTACTTTGAAAACCATTTGCATTTGAATGTAGAAACTTAATATTTGTAAATCATTTAAATTGTAGAAACCACTTAATTTATATTATACTATCAAACAATTAATATTACTTGATGGTAAGATTTTAAAACCATTACGTTTTATAATTTTAGAAAACTTTGGGCTCAATTATTAAATTAATCAAATAATTTATAAGCCATATTTAAAACATATCCAAAGCATATAAATAATCCAAAAACATAATTAAAGAGGCCTTATTACAAACCCAAAATAAAACAAAAACCAAATTAAAATAAATTAAAGTACCCCAAATCGAAGTTCATGTAAAATCAAATTTTATTGCATGGCCTCCTCGAGTTCATCCGGCTCTTCATCCACAATCTATGAGTCACACGAAAAGATAAGGAGAAGGTGAGTCACCAAAACTCAAAGCATAATCCCTCTCCTGGTTAATGCAACATTCTTACACAATTTATAATCAAGCAACATATATATTATGCACCCAACCTAGCCATCCATAACTCCTTTTCTACCCTGTGGGATACCAAACCACTGGTGGTGCCAAACCACTGGTGACCCAAAGTCACGATATCCAAAAATGTGATACCAATTCACTGGTGACTCAAAGTCACGAATAATCCATCTGTGGGGCCAACCCACGTGTGATACCAAATCACTGGTGATGATCCCATATCTCAAAAGTGGGGCCAACCCATGGTGGTGCTAGACCACAGGGACGAGTCGCTATGAGGTGCCAAACCTCTGGTGTCCCAAAGACACAAATGTGATACCAAATCACTGGAGGTGCCAAACCTCTAGTGTCCAAAGACACGGATATCAAATCTTCCCCCTCCTCTCATATCACCCATACCAATGCAATAGATAAACAAATCATGTCATTATACTTTATTAGGAAATCACATAGAAATTCCATATCATAAATCGTATCATCATGCATCATATTGCAAAAGTCATATCAAAACGGACTTACCCGATTCCTTGTTTATACCCATCATGGTATCATATCAAGATCTCATAGTTTTCGACTTTAACAACATGAATAGTTATTTAACACACATATATACATATTACTGAGTTATAAAGTATGTAAGGTGCACACCTTTCACCAACGCAAATACTAACTTCCAAAGATCCGATCTACCGCACTAGATCACCTTGTCCTACATTTGGCCAAACCACAATACTTTAATCAAGACCATTCGGCCAACATCATATCTTAATCCCAATAGCCTTAGGCTTTCTCAACCAACTTAAAGAATATTGAATCCTTACCACTTGACTTACCAACTTCGATTGCTAAAGGAATGGGGCTTAGATCGATTGCTTCTGAAGTCCCAAAGAGCCTAAAAGAATGATCGATTCCTAAAATTGGTTAGAACTTTGCAAACAATTACCAAAAGATTCTACTTTGTCCACAAGAAAACGACTTAGAAAAGAGAAAGAAATAACGAAAATACGACCATGAACACATACCTATCTTCCAAAACCGATTGAAGGAAACCCAAAGATTATCTACCCTTATTGATATTTAGCCAAAACAACACCAAAAGAAAGTGGAAAGTTTCGGCAAAATGGTTAAAAGGTGAAGGGATTTTCAGCTATGGTTTTGAAAAGAAGAAATCAATTGATTTGAGACTAAAAAAAATGAAATTCGAGAGTAGATGAGAGAATAAAAATAAGAGAGGGAGGATTCGGTTTAATCAACAATGGAAGAAAAGAAAAGAGAGTTTGGAGAAGAGAGAGGTTCGGCCAAAAGAAAGAAAAAGGAAATGTGATTTTGAGCAAATACCAAAAGAAAAAAAGAGAGAGATGGGAGAAAGAGTGCACTAAAATGCAAAATGTGTTTCGGTTTCAAAGGAGAAATGAAAGAAAGAATTAGAATTTGGTTCAACACAAAATGAGAGCTAAAATCCAAAGCAAATTTACACAAAATGCCTAGGTACATTTGGCCAAAGAGGGAGTTTTGGAGAGAAAGAGAAACAAATGCCAAAGGTGCACAAATGCTCAAGTTGGCCAAATTTTCCCCCAAACTTCCTATCAACAATCGGCCACCCCCTAGCCACACATGCCGTCCACATTCAAGCACTAAAGGCCTTGGAATAGTTTCCAAAACATCTTCCTTAAGCTTGCTTATGTCCCTCCATCCTTCCATAACCTTAAGATTCCTTTCCCAAAGTACAAACTTTCCTAAACCAATATTCAACTTACCAAAAAATTGAAAGTCCAACCTATCATAATTAGAATTTGACCGTCCATTAATGCTAGGATACAAAAATAAAGTCTTCAAAATGCTAATCATGCTACTCGAACCTCTAACCTCAAGCAACTCTTCCTGCATCCTAACCATCTTGCCACTAACTCCTCTTGTGCTTAATTTAACACTTAAATTAACTTAAGTGTCAAGTTCACTTAATCCACTTCATTAAATATACTATACTAAGAATTATTCTAGCTTCCTAGATAAAATCAAGCCTTTACAAGACTATGCTAAACACACAAAATTCATACCCAAGCCAACACAAATAATAAGAAAATACTCTAACTTTTAGGATGTTACAATGCTATTTCATTATGTTTTGTTGCATGCACATGGGGTTCGGGATATACATTGCTAAAGGGGAAGTGTGTACATTTATGTACGTGGATTAAAGGATTGCCTCGCGCCTCATTGTAGTTTGATGTTGGCCTCGAGCCACGTCGTGGATTGATGATGACCATGAGTATCATCGTGGATATGGTGATTTAGATCACGTGGATAAGTGGCTAGACCACTAAATGGACTTTGAGCAACATGACTACCAAAGAGGTGTGTAGCGGTTGGAGGGTCAATTTAGTAATCCCCTGGTGTGTGGTGATTGGTTATACGGGTAGTGTGTAGCGGTTGGATATTAGGTTGGGTTGGGTTCCATTATGCATGATAATATGTGGTATGTGGACTTGATGTGGTTTTGGGGCTAAGCCCAATTGTGGAAATATATGGATTAATTGCACACTGATTCAAAATGACTCACCCTATTTTTCAACCAATGCAGGTAGTACGTGATACTTTGGACGGGGCCGGAGAGGAGTCAAAGTGGCCATTCAGAAGCCTTTTTGCTTTTAAAGTACTTTATCAATTTTTAATTACTTTTTGGGATATTTTGCTATAATAAGGCCACTTTAAATACTTTGGATTTATTTTAGGTTTTATGTTGGAATTGCTATCAAATGATTAATTCATAAAGAAACTTTAAAAATACTGCAACATTCGAATTAAAGTGGGGTTTCCAAAATATAGATTCTTATAAACCTTTCGGTCTCCCAATAGTTTTTCCGCATAAATAATGATTTGAACTTGTGCAACTCAGAAGTTTTGTTTTTAAATAAATTGCTATGTTTGAACAAGAAACCCTCTTTAAACGAAGTTTCTATCTTAGAATTTACAACCCATTTTTCACTTATGAAACCGAACCATTTTCAACCTTTTTCTTGTAACGTTTCAAATTCGACTGACGTGTTTTAGGCCGAGTTTGGGGTGTTACAATTTTGGTATCAGAGCCCGATTCTGCACTCGGCCTTTGGGGATTTTTGAGGCCCACAACAATTTCAAACTTCAAAATTAGTTTAAAAGAAAATTTTTGGGAAATGGCTTTGTGGAAGCATGGCACCTGCATCTCCGGCCCAAGTCCGCCCGATAAGTATTCCAAATTTTTGTGTGGTATATATGAGTGGGCTTGATGGGTTTCATGGGATGTAGACTATTTTAATTAGACTATGATGGACTATAGGTTTAGTTGAACAACTTTTGAAAATCATAAGACTTAAACTGAGCAAACAAACCTGTGAACCAGTCGCCGAGTTAAGGTGTGGCAACAGGTGTACGCATGTCTAAGACGGGATTCAGGGAGAGCTTGGTATTTAAGCAGTCCTAGTGACTCACCTCCTCTTCGCTAGAATCCTACCTGGTGCGTAGCAACTGTTCACCCTAACCATGAGGACTTGTTGACAGGCTAAACCTTATAATTAAAACCCAAAAAGGGACTAGCCACCCTATTTTGTAAAATCCTAAGATGAACCCTAGTTTTTAAGTTCCCAAATTACCCTTGATTTGTAAAAATTACCCTGGTTTTGGAAAATGACCAAAAATACCCTAATTTACAAAATTATCGAAATACCCTCGAGTTGAAAATTACCAAAATACCCTTATTTTGGCAAACCACCTGAAACCTTATTTTGGAAAACTACAAAAATGCCCTCGTAGGATAAAATTATGAAAATACCCCTGGGTAGAGAAATGATGAAAATGCCCTAGTGGTGAATTTGAGTTTGTGGATGTCGATGATGAGTGAATATGATTCTCTGAATTAGGGCAGTAGGCTTGAGACAATAACACTGAAATCGAAAGAACCACTATCGAACTTCTTTTACATAAAATTATTCGCGGATAATTAGTAGAACAAAAGCTAATGCATAAAATTTCTTAAAACAGATTAAGATGCGATGATAGACATGAGTTTTAGGGGACGTGGACGTAATACACATGGGCGTGGTAGAGGTAGGATGACTATATCAGAACCAGTAGGGTCTAGTCATGGATCGGGGAATGAAACGATGCCGCCAGCTGTGGAAGCTAAGTTTCAAGATCAGACAGGTGGAGACGGTGTAGTATCTCAGGCCATGCTGCGGGTTTTAGAGAGAGTTACGGGATCAAACATGGGTTCTAGGGCTAGGAAGTCCGTGTTTGAGCGACTTCGATCGAACGGAGCTGAGGTATTTAGAGGTGTCTCTGGGGTCACTCTGAATGTGGCAGAGTATTGGTTAGAAGCAGTCGAGAGGATCATGGATGACCTGGACTGCACAGCCGAAGAGAAGTTGAAGGACATTGTTTCTTTACTTCGGGATGAGGCTTATCAGTGGTGGCTCACTATCAAAGAGGGTACTCCGGTAGATCGAGTAGATTGGGGTTTCTTTAAGGTGAAGTTCGAAGGGAAGTACGTCGGGCTTAGTTATATAGATGCACAGAGGAAGGCGTTCCTAAACCTAGTACAAGGAGGTAAGTCAGTAGCCGAGTATGAAGTAGAATTCTTGCGGTTGAGCCGGTATGGTCAGGAAATTGTTGCTATAGACTACGAGCGTTGTGTGAGATTTGAGGATGGACTGCGGAATGAGCTACGGGTGTTGATAACTCCCCAGCAAGAGCGGGACTTTACTACTCTGGTGGAAAAGGCTAGGATAGTCGAGGAGGTTAAGCGAGCTGAAAGGCAGGACAGGGATAAGGATAGGGGCAGGAATAAGAGGAGTTTTAGACCGACAACGTCATCGGGGGGTTTTCAGAAAAAGCCTAGGGTTGATGGACCTGTTCGTATTTCTGCGCGAGTTACTGGAAATCAGTTCCATCAGTGTGCTCAGTGTGGGAGGTCTCATATGGGGGAATGCTAGGGAAGGAATAAAGAGTGTTATAGGTGTGGGTCAAGGGACCATCTGATTAAGAACTGTCCTCAGGACATGGCTAGGACCCAGTCAGTAGGTCAAGGGTACGTGCAGCCCGGTGGGGTGGTCAGCAAATGCAGAGAGGACGTGGGCCAAACTGAGGTGGAAATGGTACTAGACGGGGTCGTGGAGCACCGGGTAGAGGTGCTAGAGGCTCAGATGCAAGACATCCCGGGTTAGTTTACGCAGCCAGACGTCGAGAGGAGGGGGATGCATCAAATGTTATCACGGGTACATTCCTCATCTTTAGGTTACCCTTTACTGCATTGATTGATGGTGGGTCGACGCACTCTTACATTGGTAGCATGGTGTCTGAAACCTTGAATGTGAAACCTAAAATTGCCTCTAGGAAGATGTTTGTACTTAGTCCTTTAGGGCAATCAGTAGTGGTAGATAAACTCTTTAGAGATATACCTTTAGAGGATCAGGGGTCAGTATTTCCAACGACTTGATGGAACTGCCATTCGGAGAATTTGACTTGATCCTAGGCATGGACTGGTTAGCAAGGTATCGTGTAAATTTAGACTGTGCTGCTAAGCGCATGTCGTTGAAGACTCCCGAGGATGATAAGGTTATAGTGATAGGTGAGAGGAGAGACTACTTGGCCAATGTAGTGTCTGCTCTTAAGGCGGAGAGGATGGTAAAGAAGGGGTGCCCGGCTTTCTTAATGTTTGTTAGTGTGTTGGACGCTAAAGAAGCCACTGTACGGGAGGTTAGAATAGTAAAAAAATTTATGAATGTGTTTCTGGAAGAACTTCTAGGGTTGCCTCTGAATCGGGAGGTGGAGTTTGGAATCGACCTTCGCGGTGTGTACATCGGTGTCCATCGCTCCGTCATGAGATAGCACCAAGGAGTTGGTTGAACTTAAAGCCCAAATCTAAGAGTTGTTAGATCACGGCTTCATTCGACCCAATGTGTCTCCATGGGGAGCACCAGTGTTGTTCGTAAAGAAGAAGGACGGATCTATACGTATGTGCATAGATTACCGCCAATTGAATAAGCTAACGATCAAGAATAAGTACCCACTGCTGAGGATAGTTGACTTGTTTAACCAGCCCAAAGGGGCTGCGGTCTTTTCGAAGATAGATTTGAGGTCGGGATATCACCAGCTTAAGGTGAAGGAAGCTGATATCCATAATACGGCATTTTAGACTCGATACGGGCACTATGAATTCCTGGTAATGCCGTTCGGGTTGACGAACGACCGCTGCATTCATGGATATGATGAATCGGGTTTTTCAACCCTATTTAGATCAGTTCATCGTGGTGTTTATAGACGACATTCTAGTATATTCCAAGTCTGAAAAAGAGCATGGCGCGCATCTATGGGTGGTCCTGCAGATTTTAAGGGAAAAGAAGTTGTATGCCAAATTTAGTAAGTGTAAATTTTGGTTAAGAGAAGTTACTTTTTTGGGTCATGTGGTATCGACAGAAGGGATAAGATTGGATCCTCGGAAGATCGAGGCGATATTGGATTGGAAACCACCTAAGTCGGTGGCAGAGATTCGTAGTTTCTTGGGGCTAGCCGGTTATTACAAGAGATTTGTTAAAGGTTTCTCCTCCATAGCAGCACCTTTGACTAAATTGTTGAGAAAGGAGGTACCTTTTGTGTGGATGGACAAGCAGCAGGAGAGTTTCGAGAAGCTAAAAATGGTTTTAACTGAGGCTTCGATTTTAATTCAACATGAGGCGGGGAAATATTTTGTAGTGTATTGTGATGCTTCTCATACGGGGTTAGGCTATGTACTGATGCAAGACGGGAAGGTGGTTGCCTATGCGTCTCGGCAGTTAAGGCCTCATGAGGTTAACTATCCGACGCATGACCTGGAGTTGGCTGTGGTGGATTTCGCTTTGAAGGTATGGAGGCATTATCTGTATGGAGGGAAATCAGTGATCTACACGGACCATAAGAGTTTGAAGTATCTGCTGACTCAGAAAGAGCTAAACTTGAGATAGCGAAGGTGGGTGGAACTATTAAAAGATTACGACTGCTCAATTGAATATCATCCGGGGAAAGTGAATGTAGTGGCAGATGCCCTAAGTCAAAAGGTAGTATCGGATTTGAGAGCGATGTTTGCGCATCTTAGTCTTTACGACGACGGAATTTTATTAGCGAGTTACGAGTGAAGTCGACATGGTTAAGTCAGGTAAAAGAGAAATAGTTGGTAGATGAGGTTCTGAGTGCTAAGCTTGTACAAGTACAGAGTGGGGGACTAGAGGACTACAACGAACGACGGAGTGTGTTTCCGAGGTAGGGTTTGTATGCCAAAAGACGTGGAGTTGAGGCAGAAGATTCTTCGGGAGTCACATAGTAGCCCTTATGCTATGCATCTTGGAGGGAGTAAGTTGTATAGGGATATTCAAGATCAGTTTTGGTGGCCTGGTTTGAAGTGGGAAGTTACAGAATTTGTGGGGAAGTGTTTGACGTGTCAGTAGGTCAAAACTGAACATCAAGTGCCTTCGGGACTGTTACAACCAGTGAAGATTCCGTAATGGAAGTGGGAGAGAATCACGATGGATTTCGTTAGTGGGCTTCCTCTTACGCCTACTAAGAAAGACTCAGTATGGGTGATTGTGGATAGGTTGACAAAATCTGCTCACTTCATACCTGTTCGTGTTGACTACTCTCTGCAGAGGTTGGCGAAACTATATGTGACGGAAATTATGAGATTGCATGGGTGCCAGTATCGATCATATCAGATAGGGACCCTAGATTTACATCGCGGTTTTGGAAGGCGTTGCATCAGGCTTTAGGCACCAGATTGGACTTCAGCACAGCATTTCATCCAAAGTCGGACGGCCAGTCTAAAAGGGTAATTCAGGTATTAAAAGATATGTTGAGGGGATGTGTTATCGACTTCAGAGGTAGCTGGGAGGAATTTTTGCCCTTAGCAGAATTCGCTTACAATAATAGTTATCAAGCTAGTATTCGGATGGCGCAGTATGAAGCACTGTATGGGCGGAAGTGTCAGACTCCTACTTGTTGGACAGAACTGGGTGAGTGTCATGTTTTGGGTTCGGAGATAGTGGCAGAATCAGAGGAGAAGGTTAAGGTAATTTGAGATTGGTTTAAGGAGGCATCTGACAGACAGAAGTCGTATGCAGATCTTAAGCAAAAAGAAATAGAGTTTGCAGTGGGTGATCGGGTGTCTCTAAAGGTTTTGCCATGGAAAAAGGTGATGAGATTTAGATGTAAGAGTAAGCTGAGTCCCAGGTTTATAGGACCTTATCGAGTTTTGAAGCATGTTGGACCAGTGGCGTATCAGTTAGAGTTACCTTCAGAATTGAAGCAGATGCATGATGTGTTTCACGTCTCGATGCTACAATGATACCGATCGAATCCGTCCCACGTGGTACTGGTGGAGGAAGTTGAGTTGAAGCCAGATTTGTCCTATAAGGAAAAGCCAATTCAGATTTTGGAGCAAGATGTGAGGGTGCTGCGGAGGAAATCGGTTCCTCTAGTCAAGGTATTATGGCGGAACCATGGTACAGAAGAAGCTTCGTGGGAGCCAGAGGAGTCGATGAGATAGCAATACCCTCACTTGCTTTGACCAGGTAATTTCGAGGCTGAAATTTCTTTAAGGGGGTAGAACTGTAACATCCGGGGATTAGGGGTCACACATTTTATTTATATTTATGTGCTAGTATGCTCTAGATGTTGTTTGTGTGCATTTAGGGGCTTCAGGAAACCTTGGGGTTAGGTAGGAGCCTTAGTGAAAATTTTTGTTTTTTTAAGCCTTTAGGGAGAGTTAGGGGAGTGACGCTTAAGGGTTTTAATGTGGGGCTTATGGACACAAGCAAGTGGAGTGGTGGAGTGGCAAAGTGATGCCTAGGAGTAAGGGGAGTTCGTCAAAGGGAGTTCAATGGGGAGAGGTTGAATCATGTTAACAAAGAGGGAGCTTTGTTTTAATTTGCTTTTGCTTCAAATGGAGGTATTGGAGATCGGCTAGGACACTTCAAGGATGAAGTGTGAATTGAGTCAAACAACTCGAATATACGGCTATAAGGGGGGATAGGAGTTGGACTCATTCAAACTCCTTTGAATGGGTGATGTAGAGAGAAATTAGGAGGAAAAGAGGGGATTTGTGAGAGAGGGAAGGTGGTGGCCGAATGTGGGACTTTAGGGGGGTGGTATATTCGGTTTTGGGAGGCATTATGTGTGCCGAAAATCCTTAGAGCATAGGTTCATCTTGTGGCATTTTCTTTTTCTCTCCTCTAGTGTTTGTGTTAAAACCATTTGGCATTTTCTTTCTCTCTCTTTTTGACCCTTAGCTGAAACTTAGAAGTCCATTAAGGTCACTTTTGGTGGTAACACTTCTCAGTTGTCATTTGCTGGTAGAAGTGCCATCGTCCAGTCTTTGCCTACTCCTCCAATCGGTTTCTAGTATAGTGGTATGGGGTTTCTCTTCTATTTGAATCTTGTTCTTTTCTTTTTGGTTTGCCAAAACCAAATGTCTAATCTTATTTCTTGAGGTATGGCCGAATGTATGAGGGGTTGACTTCATGGTTCTTTGTTTGTAGCAAGGGCGAGGGATATTAAGGATCCTTTGGATTTCAATTATTCAAGGGATATCGGCAATCACTAAGTGCAAGCGAATAACCTCCGGGTTTTGGTTTATTTTGGTAAGGGGTAATCTTCCTCTAGAATATTCTTTTAGTTTCGTTATAGTATTATTCCACGTTTTAATCGGGCTTCCTGACCAAAGATTATATCTCATGGATTCAAGTGTCAGCCAAAGAGAGAAAGGGGTTGGACACGTAGTCCCTACCCCTAAGTTCAAGAAACGTTCGGTTTCAGCAGTTTGTGATTGGCCACCGGGGTGTGGGCCAGCATCGGAGCAAGATCGTAGGTAAATAGTAATAGTGTCAGTTAGTGATAGCATCGACGTAGAGAGCGTGGTATTACAGGTTATCAGGTGTGTAGTTAGTACACTGTTTCTTTACTGTCTTTATTATAATTAATAAAATGCATGGGATATGTGTGTGGTGGCTGATTTAGTGGCTGTGGTGGTATTGTTACCCATAAAGGGGTAATTCGGTAACCAGGTTAGTACATTTCTTATATCAAAATGTGGTTGTATATATGTGGATCTATGAAAGCATGTAAACAAAATATGTATATCTGGACATGTTCATATGATTTATGCCATTTCATCATGTTATGTTGCATGCACATGGGGTTCGGGATATATATTGCAAAAGGGGAAGTGTGTACATTTATGTACGT
This sequence comes from Gossypium rotundifolium, assembly GCA_025506655.1. Taxonomy (NCBI): domain Eukaryota; kingdom Viridiplantae; phylum Streptophyta; class Magnoliopsida; order Malvales; family Malvaceae; genus Gossypium; species Gossypium rotundifolium. Next base: position 15,541,421 of record CP106727.1, read on the forward strand.
GGATTAAAGGATGGCCTTGCACCTTATTGTGGTTTGATGTTGGCCTCGAGCCACATCGTGGATTGATGATGACCATGAGTCTCATCGTGGATATGGTGATTTCGATCACATGGATAAGTGGCTAGACCACTAAGTGGACTTTGAGCAGCATGACTGCCAAAGAGGTGTGTAGCGGTTGGAGGGTCGATTTAGTAATCCCCTGGTCTATGGTGTGTGGTTATAGGGGTGGTGTGTAACGGTTGGATATTAGGTTGGGTTGGGTTCCATTATGCATGATAATATGTGGTATGTGGACTTGATGTGGTTTGGGGGCTAAGCCCAATTGTGGAAATATGTGGATTAATTGCACACTGAGTCAAAATGACTCACCCTATTTTTCAACCAATACAGGTAGTACGTGATACTTTGGATGGGGCCGGGAGGAGTCAAGGTGCCCATGCAGAAGCCGTTTTTCCTTTCAAAGTACTTTATCAATTTTTAATTACTTTTTGGGATATTTTGCTATAATAAGGCCACTTTAAATACTTTGGATTTATTTTAGGTTTTAAGTTGGATTTGCTATCAAATGATTAATTCATAAAGAAACTCTAAAAATACTGCAACATTCGAATTAAAATGGGGTTTCCAAAATATAGATTCTTATAAACCTTTCAGGTTCCCAACAGTTTTTCCGCATAAATAATGATTTGAACTTGTGCAACTCAGAAGTTTTGTTTTTAAATAAATTGCTATGTTTGAACGAGAAACCCACTTTAAACGAAGTTTCTATCTTAGAATTTATAACCCATTTTTCACTTATGAAATCGAACCATTTTCAACCTTTTTCCTGTAACGTTTCGAATTCGGCTGTCGTGTTTTGGGCCGGGTTTGGGGTGTTACAACCTTGGCATATTAGTTCTAATTCCTAATTAGCCCAACATTAATTAGAATTTTATTAAAACTCAATTACTAGAGTATCTACACATAATTATCCCTGTTTAAGAGTAGATCTAGCATAATTAAGCGAAGTTGATCGTGAGCCTAGAGATAGGGTGACGAGATTTTGCCGGATTAGGGTGAAACCTAATATGGGAGTCCATAGATCAAGTTAATGCGATTTTAGGGGTTTTAATTAGAAAGAGATTTTAATTAATCAACCTAGAGTTAGACGTTATTCACCTCGAGAGAGTGTTTAATATAAATTAGGGAATCCTACGGATCAAGTCAAGTGAATAAATCGTCTGGTTCAGTGTAAGATAACAAGTGAAGTCTAGGTGGATTCTTCCTAATAGTATCGTCTTAGTCAACTAAGTTTTCCTAAAGTTATTTCCCCAATTCATTCTTTTTGTCTTTGCATCTTTAGCTTAGTAGTCAGTTAGTTTTAGATTAAACAATCAATCACTTAATATTTAGGCTAAATAATAGAAAGAAGGTTAGTATTAGTACTTTTAGTTCCTTTGGGTTTGACAATCTGATCTTGCCTAAGCTATACTACTGTTCGATAGGTGCACTTGCCTTAAATCATTGTCAGAGTTAGTTTCCTAGTTCGATCATTCTCTTTATAAATTTTAATACTCAACAAAACAACAATCAAGTTTTTGGCGCCATTCCCGGGGAACTAAAATATTAAGAAAACTTAATTTTTATTACTTTAGCCATTATTTTTATTTTTTCGCAATTTATTTTTTTTTTTAGTTTTAACCTTGCTAATTTTCTTTTTTTTCAACACAGGTACCTCTAGTTTATGACTAGAAAGAACCCGAAGGGACCACTAGTATACGACAGTTATATTGAAGCTACTGTTCACAGGAATCGCAGAGGAATTAGGTGAACCCTAAATTACACAGAAGAAGAGCAAGAAGACAGATCCAATCCTACTGAAGGGATGGACGAGAATAACCCACCACCATAAGATGTGGCAGAAAATAATGCTCCGCGTACTATGTATGATTATGCTATACCTCATTTAATAGGAGCAGAATCGAGTATTGTTAGGCCTGCTATAGCTCCTAATAATTTTGAATTAAATCCTAACACTATACAAATGATTCAATGTAACAGCTCGATTTAGGGGTTAGTCAGAACAGTGATCTCATAATCACTAATTCGAGGTTAGAGAAAATTATTTTCATGTTATTTTATGTGTTATAACATGTTTATAAGGGTGCTTGAAAATTTTGGTGTCTTAATTTTAGTAATTTCCAGCTAAATTGGGGAAAAGGACTAAATTGCATAAAGTGCAAAAGTACTATTTTATTTACTAGAAGCACCAAAGAGCCATGGGTTGTAGATTGGAGGCCCCAAATGTGTAATATGGCCTTGTTAAATGTGTTGGCCAGTCATAATATGCAAAATGGGGACAAGAGCATTAATTATGATTGAAGTGGGTGATATTAGTTGAAAAAAAAAAGAGAGAAATAAAATAAGATGAAATAAACATGGAGCTATCATCTTTTTATTTATTCTCTCTTTCCACCGAAAATATCAGCCAAGGGAGGGGTTTGAAAGCTTCAAATTTTCAGCAAGCTTTACTCCATTCAAGTAAGTGATTTTGATGATCTTTCTTGATAATTTTTGTACTTTTGGAGTCCCTAAAGCTTAAGCTAGCTAATGGGAGGGACCAATTTGCAACATGGTTGAGAGTCTAGGGACTTACCATGAGAGATTTAATGTTGGTTGTTGAGTTTTTATGGAAGAAAATGAATGTTAGGAAGATGAGAAATAACTTTTGTGAAAGGTGGTGTCATGAAAACCCCTAATTGGGACTAAAATGCAAAAGTTGTAATTTGTTCATTAAGGCATGAAATAGTTGGAATTGTGAGTAGTTGTAAGAGGATTAAATGTTCAGCTAAGTTTGTTTAACAAGAAAATGTGACAAAAATTCATTTACGAGCCTAGGGGCAAAATCATAATTTTGCCAAAGTGTAGGGGTAAAATAATCATTTTTGCCTAAAGTGTAGTTTATGGTGAATTATGAATTATAAGTGATTAAATCAGTAAATTTTATTATTTTAGATCAAAGAAAATAAGAGTTGGACCTAGAAAGGGTGAAAAGAGAAATGTGGGAAAAAAGTCCCTTTCGACCATTTCGACATCGAGGTAAGTTCATGTGTGAATGTGGCAATTATGTATAAGTTAATTTAGTATTCCAATGTTGTATGGAATGTATACCTACTCGATGATTGTATGAAATATCTTTCAATGAGATGTCAAGAGAATTGAATTTGGGAGTAATGGGAAATTGATAAAGCATTATATGATGATAGTTATAGTTTCGTGTAAGACCCTATTGGAATATGGCCTCGGTGTAAGAATTCATATAAGACCATGCCAGGAACATGGCATCGACATGTTAATATATGTAAGACCCTATTGGGTATGATGTCAATAAGAACTATGTGTATGAGACTCAAGATAGTTATTTAATAATTAGAATGACTCAACGGATATGTTGAATGTATGTGATTGTACCACGAGAAGCACAAGTATATGTTAGGACTGAATTAATATGAATTCAATATATGATGAACCCTAGTGGGATATGTATAATTAATCCACCTTAACCCTAATGGGATATGTATAATTAATCCACCTTAGTTGCATGAGATAGATTTGTTAATGCATTGTGTGAATGTGAATGAGAATCGTAGAAAGTTAAGCGAGAATGATAGTGAGTGAGGATGTTTACGGATGAACATTTGAATTAGAGAAATGTATGAGGATAGATATTTGTGAATGTATAATATCGATGGGCTGTGTACGATACCACCTGATATATTATTATTAGTTGATGGGCTATGTGCGATACCATCAACCATATTACTATCGGTGGGTTGTGTGCGATACCACTTGATTAATTAGTAATCGATAGGCTGTGTACGATACCATCGCTTATGAATGATTGGTGAGCTAAGTGTGAAATCACCATAGGTATAAATGAATGGTGGGTTGTGTGCGATACCACCTTATAAGAGATTCAATGGTGGGTTAAGTGCGTAACCACAGAGAGATTAGTAGTATGAGTGGCTTATTGAAAATGCTTGATGTGTTGTTTTTATATGATTATGTGGTGATCAGTGCAGGAATATATGTTAATTAAATAGGCATTTGGCTTGTGGCACGATTAGAACGCGGTAAGAGATAGAGTGAGTAAGCCTTAAGAATGGTTGAGTAAGCAGCCATGTGTTAATGAGAAAAACTTATTGAAATGCCTTGTAATTGTGTATAGTTAATGAATATCAGTGCTTATCAGTTATATGCAGATGAACTTACTAAGCATTATTGCTTACTCCTTTCCCTTTTTCATCTCTTATAGGTTAATTTAGCTAGCTCGGATTAGAGACCGCTGAAGATGTTTTCACACTATCGATCAAACACTTGGTATGAGGTTTCAAGTCCTTATGAGTCATGGCATGTATAGGGCTAGTACTTAAGGTTGATTAAGTCATTGTTGATGTAGCCAAATTGTGTTGGCCTAAGAAAACTTATGTTTTGTTAGTATATAGCCATAGATGAGGGCCTAAGTTGTTTGTAATTACATAGGAAATAGTTCTCCCTAGTATATGGGATGACGACTTTATTTCTTTTATGATTAAACGTCTTTAATTCAAGAGTAATATCGATGTTATGTGTAGTTATGTGATGAGGTATGAAATGTATTAAATCGAGCATGAATTTGATCTTGATTTCAGGGTGGCATTTGGCTTAGTAAATAGCCTAAGTGCCCACACGGATGGACACACGGGCGTTTGTCTAGGTCGTGTACACCCTATACCTTTGTATTTTAAGTTAGAATAGACTATGGGTGAATCCCACGGCCATTCGTTTGGGCCGTGTGTAGTACAAGGGCGTGTCAAGGCCATGTGAGTATAGTCAGTAACTCCACACGGTAGAAGACATGGGCGTGTCAAGGCCATGTGAGTATAGTCAATAACTCCCCACGATTGGAGGACATGGGCATGTCTAGGGGTACACGGGCGTGCCCCAAACCACATGGGCGTGTGACCCCTACTTCCAAGAAAGGTTTTTCAATTAAGTTCAAAAAGTTTCCGAACATAAGTTTAAGGCCTCGTAGGCCCATGAGATGTATGAATTGTTTGAGAGAAAAAGGTTCTTAATCGGGAACAAAATTTTATGGCCCGTAATTTCATGATTAAGCAAGTTCTAGTATAGTAATATCTCGTATTCGGTCTAGGCCTCGGCCTCGGGTATGGGGTGTTACATTCAACAACTTGTTCAATTTGATGGTTTGCAAGATGAAGACCCAAATACTCATATAGCTATTTTTTTAGAGTTATGTGATACCTTCAAAATAAATGGCGTTTCCGATGATGCCATACGTGTTCAGTTATTTCCTTTTTCATTAAGGAATAAAGCCAAATAGTGGTTAAACTCGTTACCACGAGGGTCAATCACCACATAGGATCAAATGACCAAAAATTTTTTATGAAAATATTTCCCACCGGCCAAAACAGCCAAATTACAGAATGATATCTCTTCTTTTGTGAAGATGGATTTAGAGATATTATATGACGCATAGGAGAGATACAAGGATCTCTTGAGAAGGTGTCCGCACCATGGTTTACCCTTATGGCTCCAAGTCTAAACTTTCTATAATGGTGTAAACCCCATAACGAGGCAACTAATTGATTCTGCCGCCGGTGGAACCCTGAACAATAGAACTCCTGAGGCAGCCTACAAGTTCATTGAAGAGATGTCACTGAATAACTATCAGTGGCAGGTTACAAGAACAAAACCAACAAAATCAGCTAGAGTTTTCAACCTCGACGTAGTAACCATGCTATCAACGCAAGTAGAAACAATTAATAAAAAGCTTGATAGTTTGTGTTCTTCGTAGGTACATCTAGTAATGCAATGCGACGCAAGTGGAACTGTGGTGAATCCTGAGTACCCACCCTACCAACCGGGCACAGAAAGCGAACAGATGAACTATATAGGTAATAATTTCAGATCTAATAATAACCCTTATAGTAATACTTATAATCCAGGTTGGAGGAACCACCCAAATTTTTCATGGGGAGGTCAAGGAAATCAAGGAAACCAAATACAACAACCTCCTCAAAATTTCCAAAATCAGCCATATCCACAAGAAAAGAAGCCGATCCTTGAAGAGCTGCTGACAAAATTCATGGCAGCCATAGAAAATTGTTTCCAAGACACTGAGACAACACTTAAAAACCAATAAACATATATTGAAGGGATCAAGAACCAAGTTGGGGAACTTACTAAGTCAGTTGAGGAACTTACTAAGTCAGTTGGACAACTTACTAAGATAGTTTCTGAACTCCGATCAGAGATTTTTCTAAAGGAACCGAACAGGTAAAGGCAATCACACTGAGAAGTGGAAAGAAGTTAGTTGAACCAAAGAAAAAAATACCACACGAAGATAACAAAGCAAAGGATGAGGCGTTAAGGATGTAACTCCAGTACGCAACAAAAGTAAACCACAATTCCCATATCTGGCTAAGTTGAAGAAAGACCAATTAGATGCCCAATACGGTAAATTTCTTGAACTTTTTAAACAAATACATATTAACCTACCCTTTGTTGAAGCCATTTCACAGATGCCAACATACGCAAAATTCTTAAAAGAACTTCTGACGAATAGAAGGAAGCTTGAAGAAATATCAACAGTGGAGCTTAATGAAGAATGTTCAGTTATCCTTCAAAACAAGTTGCCAACCAAATTAAAAGATATAGGAAGTTTTACTATTCCTGTTTAATTGGTAGTTTAAATATTAAGAAAGCATTAGCTGATATCGGTGCGATATTAATTTAGTGCCTTATAAAATGTTTAAACAACTAGATCTTGGGGAGCCAAAACCCACTAAGATGAGTATTCAGTTAGCCGATAGATCTATTAAATATCCTAGAGGAGTTATCAAAGATGTCTTGTTAAAAATTGATAAATTTAATTTCCCTGTTGACTTCATTGTGCTTGACATGGATGAGGACGTTGAGGTTCCCTTAATTTTAGGGCGCCCCTTCTTAGCTACTACTAGGGTTGTTATCGATGTAGGTGACAGTAAACTTGTATTAAGGATAGGCGATGAGGAAATTATTTTTCAAATTTATGATGCAATGCGATATTCTAGAGAACAAGATGAATCTGTTATTTTGTTGATACTACTGATCATATCATTCAAAACTCATTACAGAAAATCATACATGATAACACGATGGAACTATGCCTTACTCAAGAAGAGGGGGAAGAAGATGAAGCCGACGAGCTGAATTTAAATACATCTTCATCCAGACATATGGAAAAATAAAGCATTGAAATCAATGACGATCTAAAACAAAAGCCTTCTATTGATGGGCCACCCAAATTAAAATTAAAATAGCTGCCGAAACACTTAGAATATGCATTTCTCAGGGACAATTCTACACTACCGGTAATTATCTCTTCAGAACTAGAACCCAAGGAAAAAGAGGAGTTGCTACAGGGATAAGATATGATGAGTACAAGCCATGTGTACAACCTCAAAGACGATTAAATACCAATGTAAAAGAAGTTGTGAAAGATGAGGTAATTAAACTTCTAGATGCTTGAATAATTTATCCTATTTTTGACAGCAATTGGGTAAGTCCTATGCAAGTTATTCCAAAGAAAGGAGGCATGGCGGTGGTAGCCAACGAAAAGAATGAACTAATCCCCACCAGAACAGTCACAGGTTGGAGAGTTTGCATTGATTACAGGAAGCTGAACGATGCCACTAGAAAAGATCACTTTCCTTTACCTTTCATTGATCAAATGCTAGAAAGGTTATCTGGGCATATGTACTATTGTTTCCTAGATGGACTTTTCGGCTATTTCCAAATCCCAATAGCACCTGAAGATTAAGAGAAGACAACATTCACATGCCCATACGGTACGTTTGCTTATCGTAGAATGCCTTTTGGATTATGTAATGCTCTCTACTTTTCAAATTGCATGTTGGCAATCTTTAATGAACTTGTGGAAGACATTATGGAGGTATTTATGGATGATTTCTCGGTATTCGGTAATTCTTTCCATATTTGCCTTAAAAATTTAAAATGAGTTCTAATGAGATGTGAGGAAACAAACGTTGTTTTAAATTAGGAAAAATGCCACTTTATGGTACAAGAGAGAATTGTATTGGGACATAAAATTTCTAGTAAAGGAATCGAGGTAGATAAAGCAAAGGTCAAAACCATAGAAAAATTACCTCCTCCTAGCTCAGTTAAGGCTATCAGAAGCTTTTTAGGTCATGCAGGACTTTATAGAAGATTTATTAGGGATTTTTCTAAAATAGCTAAGCCTCTAACGAAATTACTAGAAAAAGATACACCTTTTAAGTTTGATCAGGAATGTTTAGAAGCATTTAATATCCTTAAAGAAAAATTAATAAATGCCGCAATCATAATTGCCCCCGATTGGAATCTTCCTTTTAAACTAATGTGTGATGCAAGTGATTTTGCAGTAGGTGCAGTTTTCGGACAGCGAAGAGACAACCACTTCCAGTTGATCTATTATGCCAGCAAGACATTAACAGCTGCTCAAGAAAATTATACCACCACTGAAAAAGAATTACTAGCGGTGGTCTTTGCATTTGATAAATTCTGACAATATTTAGTATTATCTAAAGTTGTCATTTACACTGATCACTCCGCTCTTCGTTATCTTTTAACTAAACTCGATTCAAAACCTCGACTCATAAGATGGGTTTTACTCTTACAGGAATTTGATTTGGAAATATAGGATAAAAAGGAGCTGAAAACCTTGGAACAGATCACCTCTCTAGGCTTGAGAACCCACATATCGAAGAGCTTGACGAAAGTGAGATAAACGACTCGTTCCCTGAAGAACAACTCTTTTCTATAACCAACTTCGAGGTACCATGGTTTGCAGATTTTGTGAATTATTTAGTTGCTAATATCTTACCAAAAAGATTAACACATCATCAAAAGAAAAGATTCTTTGCTGATGCGAAAAACTATTTTTGGGAAGATCCTTTTCTTTTTCGCATATGTGTAGATCAAGTAATTCAGAGATGTGTTACAAGGGAAAAAGAAAGTAAAATCCTGGAACATTTCCATTCAGGACCTTCAGGAGGACACTACAGTGGTATTAAGACAGCACATAAAATACTCGAATCAAGTTTTTATTGGCCTACTCTATTCAAAGATGCCAACAAGTATGTCGCTCTGTGTGATAAATACCAAAGAACAGGTAATGTTTCTAAACGCGATGAAATGCCTCAAACATATATGTTATCATATGAAATATTTGATATATGGGGTATTGATTTTATGGGTCCATTCCCTAGTTCATTTGGAAATAAATACATCCTAGTGGCAGTTGATTACATGTCAAAATGGGTGGAAGTCAAGCTTTACCTACCAATGATGCTAGAGTAGTAGTTAAGTTTCTCAAGAAACTGTTCTCTCAATTTGGAACACCTAGAGCTATCATTAGTGGTAGGGGCACTCATTTCTGTAATACTCAATTTGACAGAGTCTTAAAAAAATATGGAGTATACCACAGGATAGCTACCCTCAAACCAGTAGGCAAGTTGAAGTAGCAAACCGAGAACTTGAACGCATCCTAGAAAAAATGATTGAATCAAACAGAAAAAATTGGGCATTGAAAGTAGATGATGCCCTATGGGCCTATAGAACAGCTTTTAAAACCCCCTAGGAACATCCCCATACAAACTTGTATACAAGAAAAGTTGTCATCTACCATTCGAGTTAGAACACAAAGCTTTTTGGGCTATGAAATTTTTAAATTACGATCTCAAAACTGTAGGAGAGAAAAGAATGATGCAGATGAATGAACTAGACGAATGGAGAGCTGAGGCCTATGAGAACTCGAAACTATACAAGGAGGCAACAAAGCGATGCCATGATGCTCGTCTAAAGAAATCGAAACAATTCGAAGTAGGGGACTTGGTCCTGCTATACAACTCAAGGCTTAAACTGTTTCCTGGGAAGCTAAAATTAAGATGGTCAGGCCTATTCATGATCAAAACAATTTTTCAATATGGCACAATCGAGGTAACTCACCCCACTAAGGGAACATTCAAGGTAAATGGTCACCGACTCAAAATTTATAATGGTGAAGATTTTAGGGATATGAGAGAGGAGCTTCAGCTCTGTGAGCCTTCTTTTAAAAATGAAAATGGGGTAAGTCTAGCTTAATACTTTAAATGAGCGCTTCTTGGGAGGCATCCTGAGCAATAACTTCACTGACGTTATACTTTTAATTGTTAGCATCTAACCTCATACTAATCTAATTAAGCGTAGGTCTTTAGGCCACACGGTCGAGCACACGGGCATGCCTATGGCTGTGTGGAAGCGATAGGATGAAACACGGGCGTACTTGTAGCCGTGCACGACAAGAGGTAAATTTTTCCTAAACACGGGCAGGACATGGCCGTGCCTTATGATCGTGTGAAGATACTAACTTGCCAACCACGGGCAGAACACGCTCGTTCTTGACAACCGTAGACTATACTGACTTGTCAAGCACGGGCTAAACGTGCCCGTTCTAAACAACCGTGGGAAGAAGAACACGGACGAGGCACCTCGACCACGGCCGTGGCCAAATACCTTGAACACGCCCAAAATTCAAAATCACGAAAAACACGGGCTGATTAAAATCGAACACGGGCGTGGCCCCTGGCCATGCTCTCACCCCTATTTAAGGAACTTAAACTCTCATCTTCCCCAAAATCACAACCCTAACCGATTCTCTCAACCCTCTGCTTCCCTGATCCGGCCACCATCCTAATATCACCCCTATTTTGACCTCCATAACTCCTCCACCTTCCTCCTCTCAAATATCCATACAAAAATGTAGCCACACCCGTGTCAAACAGGAGCCCACGCCTTCGCCACCACTGTGCGTATCCAAAATTTCACAGCACACGATCGTGCTCTGACTGTGCTCCACCCGTGCTCCGCCTTCACGTCACCCCACATCCCAAAACACTGTTGATCACTCTTCACTATTTTATTTTTTTCATCTATTTTAACTATTGTTTGATTAAAACTTCATGTTATTTCTTTTCACTTTTAGTATTATTTAGTTTTATTAATAATTTCTTGAATTTTAGAACTAATTTGATTGCTATATTGTTGTTAATTTGATTGCTATATTTTTATTGCTATAGTTCTCATGATTGAAATGCTTAAGTAGTTTAAGTTAGTTTAATTTCTCATGTTTTATTTTTTGTTTAAGTTAGTTTTGAATATTTTTGCTATATTGGGTATCAAAATAATTAACATTATTTAGTAGAAAATTACTTGAATAAAAATTATTTTCAGGAATAATGCCATCATCAAGAGGAAAGTGAAATGCAGCCACAAATTCTAAGAAACGGAAGGGACCCAACTCATCCTCTGCTAGCGCAACCACCAAAGTGCGCCACCGTTCCTTGAATTTCCTCAAGCCGCCTAAGAAGACCGTTACATGGCACTAAGGGTGCGACCTATCGGCACTGGTAGGTGCATTGATTGGGCCGCTTTAGAGTAGGTCCGTCTCGCAGACGATGTCTGAGCGCTACTTACAACCGAGCCGTGGGATTAGTTTTTTACCATCATCGAGCCCACGTACTTGGAACTTACCTTAGAGTTGTGCGCTACTTTTCAACTACAATGGTGATGGCCCAATATAATGATCCGGGCACAATCCAATTTCGTCTAGAAGGCACCGTGTGACAACTTAACGTACCACAATTCGGGGCAGCACTCAGACTTTATACAGATGACTTTATAGTAGAGAATGATCTCTTCGAACTAAACTGCCAGTTTCACTGCACCCCCGTCAGTTGCTGGTACAACTTAGCACCCAACAAGGGTAACTATGACCCCAGTCGCTCTAAGGTGATAGCCCTAGTCCCATCTCTGAGGTACATTCACGCCATCTAGGCCCAGACTATTATAGGTCGACACAAGAGCACCGGCGTGGTGAACACACACGACATCTACTACTTGTGGTGCATGTCAAACGGGCACGTTTTTGATCTTGCATATTTCATAGCCCGTGCGATTCAGCACCAGATAGAGCCACATAGGAGGGGGATTCTATCAATGGGTCCGTATATCACACGATTGGCTCGACACTTCGGCCTCCTCAACACCGACGCCCAGAGTTCCTCGCTAACGCTAATTGGGCAGATGACACCCCAAGGCATCCAGACGATGTTGCACATGAGAATGATCAATTGGGACTAATCCTCTTCAGCACCAATTAACCTTCCCCACTGACGAGGAGGAGCCCGAGGACATAACTAATGATGTCCCACCACCACAGGAGGCACCACTCCCAAGTCACCGGTCCTCCCATGCAGCAGCCTCACTTTCAGACATCTCCGCATGCCTTACACAATTCGAGCAGTACTGTACTCAGCAGTTCACTGACACCACTCGACATTTTGATGGGATCGAGGCCACCCTCCATAGATTTATCACCACTTTCACATTTCTACACCAACACCACCGCAGAACCCAGCTGATGATGAGGACCTCTGAGTCCTTTTATTTTCCTTATTTTTAGTTTTCTTTTCTTTACTTTAAGTTTTTCATTTTTATTTAAACTTTTTCCCTTCTATATTTCAAACTTTTATCATGATTCATTGGTTATCTAATCTTTGAGTATGCCTAACACATATTTATTTCACCCGAGACATCTAACTAATCACTTCGCAATTTCAATTGTACACTCCAAATAATGAACAAATCACTAGGAGTAATTCACTACTACATAAGTCATCTTTCATCACGACCTCTACCAACTCAAGGAATTCATCCAAAAATTCAGGAAGTGTCACTTCTCCCCTTCTCTTTTGATTTCAGTATCACATGATTATTTATCTATCTTTGTAAATTGAGGGCAATGTACATCTTAAAGTGTGGGGGGTAAAAGTGCCTAACTTTTTGCATTATTATCGAATCCCTAAATTATATCTAGTTCTTAAGTAATTTCCTCATATTACTAATTAGGATGAAAATTCTGATGATTTATGATTCTTACTGATATATTTTAGAGTAAGTCATAGTTAATTGTGCATTGATGATTTAAACTTTAAGATACTAAAGAATCAAGCATGATAAGTCTATTTTTCAGAAATTAAAATATTTTTCTAGGTTGTCTACCTGAATTTGAATATTACTTTGAAATTTGAAATTTACAGGGATTGATGTCAAAAACACCTATAATTTTTGTGAGATTTTGAGCCTTATAGAGCATATACTCCTTTTCATGCTCACTTTATTGATTATGAGTGTGTCATCACTGAATTGTTATTCTAGAACACGGCCTGACCTCAAACACATGATCGTGCCCCAATCAACAAGCTCGACCACGGCCTAGCCACGACTTACACAGGCGTGTGCCATGGGCGTGTCCCTGCCGCGGCCAAGAGGAGTTTTACTCGGATTTGAATACTTTGAGGCAAAGAAACACATTCCAAAGCCTATTCAAACACCCGAGTAGGAATTATACCTGAATTAGGATACTTAGGGGCCAAGTAAAGCATTTCAAAGTCTATATAAACACCCTAAGCATAACCTTCGGGGGTTAGCTAGCGAGAGCTAGGCCAAGGAGTCTAGCCGAAAAGGTCAGATTTGTGGTAATCACTTGAAGATAGCTAGTTGATCCATCTCAAGAAGCCGGAATTCTACTCAAGACGGAGGATCTCTCCTTTAGTTGCTTCTGGGAGTTTTAGGGATTTTTTATGTTTTTTTTATCTTTTTTTCTGAGATGTTTTCTTTTATTGTTGTGAACTAAACCCTTCAAATACCTGAAGGGGATGAAACCTAAGATGAATCTTGTTATTATTTTTCTGAACTATATGATAAATACTTGATTTGTTCTTAATTATGTGAGCTTAATTCTTGGGTTAATATTTTCAAGATATTGATTCAAGTTGAATGTGCTTAGGTGGTGGAGCAAAAGTCCCTGTCTAAGAGTAGATCTAGCATAATCAAGTGTAGTTGATTGCGCGCCTAGAGATAGGGTGACAAGATTTTGCCGAATTAGGGTGAAACCTAATATGGGAGTCCATAGATTGAGTTAATGTGATTCTAGGGGTTTTAATTAGAAAGAGATTTCAATTAATCAACCTAGGGTTAGACGTTATTCGCCTCGAGAGAGGGTTTAATATAAATTAGGGAATCCTACGGATCAAGTCAAGTGAATAAATAAATGCAGTTCAAAGTCGGATAACAAGTGAAGTCTAGGTGGATTCTTCCTAAGGGTATCATCTTAGTCAACTGATTTTTCCTAAAGTTATTTCCCCAATTCATATCGTCTTAGTCAACTGATTTTTCCTAAAGTTATTTCCCCAATTCATTCTTTTCGTCTTTGCATCATTAGCTTAGTAGTCAGTTAGTTTAAGATTAAACAATCAATCACTTAATATTTAGGCTAAATAATAGAAAGAAGGTTAGTATTAGTACTTTTAGTTCCTCTGGGTTCGACAATCCGGTCTTGCCTAAGCTATACTATTGTTAGATAGGTGCACTTGCCTTAAATCGTTGTCAGAGTTAGTTTCTAGGTTCGATCATTCTCCTTATAAATTTTAAAACTCGACAAAACAACGATTAGTGATCTTGGGATTGCGTAAGCAGCGAAAACGATACAGGTGTGTACCCAAAATGCAAAAAATGGGATTCGGTGAAAAGAAAAATTGCTTGCTGTCGAGAAATAAGAGAAATAAGAGAAAATGATGCGAAAAATTGTAGAGAAAGGAAATAAGGGTGTAATAAACTTGGAAATCAACATTTTGAACTAAAATAGTTTTGGACGGTAGCAGTAGTCTAACTTTGAAAAATCATCAAAAATAGTGAAATCAATTTAGAGGTTGAATAAAATATGAAATTAAATTTTATTGACTCTAGTTTTTCATGGAAGAAATAGTGTAAGTAATGGAATTGTAAATCATGATATATAATAAATTTTGTCAGACAAGGTCAGAATGATTTCGGGTTCCCCTGTTTTGACTTAGGAAAATCATCAAAAATTGTCAAAAAAAATAATTAGGTGCTTAAATTTATATGTTTAAATAATTAATGAGTATATTTTCAAGAGAAAAAAATGGAAACATAATCTAAATTCCGTACTAGGAGATAAATACTTTTTAGTAAGGAAAGGATGAAGCTATCAAACAGCAGAATAGGGATAACTCTGAAGATTTTACTATACTTATTTGATAAACTATAAATTCTAAAAATTTTATTATAGAAAGGTATTTGAGTCTAGTTTCAAAAACATCAAATGGATCTTAATTTGGAATTCTGTAGCTCAAGATTTAAATAATTTAGTGATAATGACTCAAGTAGATAGCTTTGAATGAACATATAAGTAAATAGTGAAAACATATATGAGTATTGAGCTAGCATGGGTTACTTTAAAAATGGATCACATGGCCAAGGCCAATTTGGGCTGAGTGGGCCACATGGGCATGTGGGCCCACGCGGGCAGATCACATGGGCATGTGGGCCCATTTTTACCAAAATGTTTTTAAGGTTCCACGAGTCATCCAAGTCATTTGTTAACCTACTGTAGGGTCGGTAAGCACTACTGTAGGGTCACCCAAGTCGTTTGTTAACCTACTGCCTTTTCAGAACGGGCGTGGCATTTGGAAAATGGGTGTGGGTGAACCAACACACCTAGACACACGGCCATGCGATGCGGTCGTGTAATTCAACAAACCCTCAGTCCACATGCTTGGGAACCTGCCAGATTGGAAATCCTATTTAAACCCCACAGCCCTTCTCCTTCTCCCCTCATTATTTCTTCCTTATTTTTCTTTCTTTCCTTAAAAAAGGTGTCTAGACTCTTGAGCTACACTAAAATCATGCCGAAGAAGCATAAGAAGGCAAGCATTGTCTCCTCAAAGTAGACCCCAACATATAAGTTCATGTCAGCTGCTTCATCCAAACACCAAGCCAAGGGTCTTTTAGACTATTTAAATTTTTCTTGACGTTTATTTTCCCCTTTATCCTACTTATCTATACTTCTCTTCTGCTTAATATATTTTAATTTCTTTTAGTTTCTTGGTTTTTGGTTCTAAAGGCTGCTTGGGAATCACGCACCACAGCCTTAGAGGTCACACCCACCTCGCGAACCATCCAACAATAAGGACTCCTTAGTCCATTAGTCTTTTCTTTTAAATTCAGTTTTCTTCTTAGTCTCCTTCTCTTTATTTTGTTTGTCTTTAATTATAGTATTAGTAAATTATTAATGTTTCTTTAGATTTCGTGGCTATATCTTTGCAGGATACCCAATTTCTTTATCTAGCACAAAGCTCATCAATAACCACCCCACCAGGCCCATAGAAAATGCCTCCACCGCCTCCTCCAAGCACCATCACCACCACCAAAGACACTACCAACTCCCGGAGTCATCCAAAATTCAAGAAGTGTTACTTCTCCTCTTCTCTTTTAATTACATAATTATTTATCTATCTTTGTACATTGAGGGCAATGTATATCTTAAGTGTGGGGGGTAAAAGTACCTAACTTTTTGCATTATTCCAAAAACCTGAATTTTAGTCTTGTTCCTAAGTAATTTTCTCATATTATCAATTAGGGTGAAATTTCTAATGATTTATGATTTTTATTGATATGTTTTTGAGTAAGTCATTGATAATTGTGCATTGATGATTTATACTTGAAGAATACTAGAGAATCAAGCATGATAAGTCTATTTTTCAAAAAAAAATTCTAGGTTGTTGAGCTGAATTTGAATATTACCTTGTAGTTTGGAATTTACAGGATTAATGTCAAATACCCATAATTTTTGTGAGATTTTAAGCCTTATAGAGCATATATTATTTTTCATGCTCACTTTATTGATTATGAGTGTGTCAACACTGAATTGTTATTCTAGAACTCTCTTAGATTATACATATCGAGACCACATTAATGATTTGATATACTGAAATGACAAAGGCACCTAGGTTTTAACCCATTCACTCCACTAAAAAGCTTACCTACATAATTAACCTCTAGTGAACCCCTTTTAATCCTAACAACCCTTTTTATTGATTTACCCCTAAATTTTAACCCAAAACCCTTTGTATTTGTTATCACCATTCTTTTGACTACCCTTTTATCGAGAATTGATTTGATCAGTTGCCGAGTTAGTTTATTTCAGTTGATAAAGTTCTTTCTTTATTATGTTTCTACTTAGTTTTCTCTAAAAAAAACCTAAGTATATTCAAGTATTAGTATATGATTAAAGGAGCTTATGCGTTTAAATTTCAATTGTTGAAGAAGAGCTCGTATTAAAAGAATTATCAATAGTAGTATTACTAGTTTCAAAGCAACCGTTTATTTTCTAGATCATTATTCTTAGTAGGTAATTTATCAAGTCAATCTCAATTTTTAACCTTCTAATCTAGCCTTTATCCACACCTTAACCTAAGCCCCGTTACAACCCTGTCAAAGACCTTTTGATTTGTGTATCATCTCATATTACAGTGGTGGAGATTTGATTTTCAGGCAAGCCTATGGGATTAACTTTTTATGTTCGACGTATGAGTGCTTTCTCTTGAACCTTAAACACTTCGAGTGCTTTGAGTGAATCTCTAGTGAGGATGTCAATCCTTGTCAGTTTTGAATTAAAGGTAATTATTTAGATAAGGGACACGCCTATATTTTTATGTTGCAAATATATGACTTAGAATTGTTTGAATCTTTATGAGTCTTTGAGTTAAATTATCTTTGTATGAATTATCTATGAATTATGATGAGGCATTGTTGATAAGAATTATGAATTATGGAAAGTTCGTTTTAATTGTAAGTTGAGAATTTTGCTTGAGGACAAGCAAAAGCTTAAATGTGGAGGTATTTGATATGTAACATCCTAGAATTTGAATTTTATGTGTTGCATTATTTTGGTGCTAAACTAGTTAGATTATTAATTGTGTATGTTTAGGAAGTCCTGAGAAGGCTGGGATTTATTTAGACCTAGTAAAAAATTTTGGCATTTAGCACTTTAAGGAGATGGAGTAAGTGACCTTAAAGCATATGGAAATAAATGAGTAAATAGCTAGCATAAATGAGCTATTAGTAAAGGGGTTATGGCGCCACATGTATTACCTTGAGGGAAGAAGTTCGAATCCCTTTGTGTGCATTTTTTTACTTTTATTTTTGCATTCTTGCCTTAAAGTGTCGGCCAAGGAGTATTTATGGTAAGGTGGACTTCTTTATTTTTGGTAAGGTGGCTAAAGGAAATAAGGCAAGGTTGAGGTTGGTGAAAGGAATCAAAAGAAATAGGTAAGTAAGGGGGACAAGAGGCTTATTTCGTGGATAGTGTTTTGGAAAGTTTGGGTGGCCAAACTTTTATCCTAGGGGGGATGAATGTGGACGATTTGGGGCTAGAGTGATAGCCGAAATTGTGCTTGATGTTTTGGTGAGACTAAAGTGTTAGTTTTGGTCAAAATACCAATATCATCAATTGTGTTTTTCCTCTCAAAACTCCTATTCTCCTAGCCGAATTTGGCCATTGGCAATTGGTAAAATTTTGGTTGTTTTGGCCAATTCCCTATTGGCAACTTTGGTATCATTTCTCTTTTCTCTCCAAACTCCTTTTCTCCTCCTTGCTTAATCTACACAACCTTGAGGAGGCATATTCCACTTCTTCTTTCTTATTGCCTATTGTATACAAAATTTGAGACCATTTCTCTGTTCACTCATCATTATTGAAAACCGAAACTAATCCATCATTCCTCTTCTTCTTTTCTTTTCGCAAAATCCTTCAAGCATCACTTCCACTCTAATATTATTCACCATAGCCGAATATTGAGTCCACTATTTCTCTATAGCCAAACCTTCCATCCTTTCATTGATTTTTCTTTTTCATTCGAGTTGTTACCCACCTCTTGAATGATCGGTAAGTTTTCTTTTCAATTCTTTTTACTTTCTTCCTTCTATTGTCGAATCTATATGTTGGCTTGGGAAGGTCTTTTGACCGAAATCATCACTTATTTTGTTTCTTAAACAAGATCCCTTTCTTCTTCATAGAGAAATAGTGGAAGGCCGAACCTTCATTCTTCCGAAGTCATCGCATTATCTCTAGAATTCAGTTCTAAAATCTTTACACCACGTTTGGTTCGTTATAATGGAATAGAGTTGTAATTGAATAGAGGTGTAATGGAATAGAGGTGTAATGGAATAGAGCTGTAATAAGTAATTCAACTGTTTGGTTGAATGGAATGGAATAGAACTGTAATAGAATTCTTGTGTTTGGTTGAATGGAATGATGTTGTAATAGCATAAGGAAAAAAACTAAAATGACCAAAATACCCTTAGCAGAATTTTTTTAGGTAGATGATTATTGTTATTGTTATTAAATTTTAATAAGGTTATTATTAAAATTAATTTAATAAAATAATAAATAATTTAATCATATTTTAACATAATTATTATTAAATATAATTTAATAAAATATAATTTAATGATATGCTTAATATAATTATTATTATATGAATTAAAAATCAAAATATATAATACTGTAAAAATATATATACTATCAACATACACTACCTTTCAATTTTCATATTGAATATTTCAATTTCTATCCAACTTTTGCCTTAATTCCAACTTAGTCCCTAAACCGAGACTAACTTTTATTCTTCACATTTAACTTAATATTTCTATCCAATTTCCACTTTAAACTAAATTCAACTTTCTAATTTCAGCATTAAACCATAATTTCAAAATTATTTCAATTTAGTCCATACTATTCAAAACTTATGAATTACTTTACAATTCAATCCTTATTTCATTCTTAACTTGAATTTCTATCAATTTAACCCTTAATTCATCATTTTATTCAACATGAACAATGTCTAATAATTAAGTATCTTTCAAAATATCAACTTAACTTCATCAACACCTTGTTCCAAGACTTTTAAAACATCAAAATTAAGTGAAAAGGGCTAAATTGACTTACCTATAAAACTTCCAAACTTCAAACTTTTAATTTTCCCTTTTCTTTTTTCTTTTCTCTTATTCTTTCTTTCCTTCCCTTCTCTCTACTTCGTTTGGCTTTCTCATGTTTCTATTTCTACTCTTTTCTTTCTTTATTTCATTAAACCAATATATATATATAAAAATATAATAACTTAATAAATATCTATTATAAAATCTATTTAATAACAAATATTCTTTTAACATTTGTATCCATTTATATTATCACACTTGTTTTTCTTTAATCTATTTGTTATATAAATATCTTTTACTTAATAATAATATATAATTTAATAATATACTTATATAATAAGTAAATATACATGTATTTTACAAATGTATGTATATTAGTATCACACGTCACCATATGCACCATACATTTGTCTTAATTTAATTTATTCATCACATAATATAAATTTAATAATAATAAATATATTAAATATTTACTTAAATAATAAGTAAATGCATACATGTATTACAAATGTATGTAAAATATTTATTACACATGTATTTTATTTTTTATGTCTAAGTAAAGACAACACCCAACAAACCTTCAATTGCCAAAGAAATAGCATGTGCCTCGCTAGCAACTGTGATCGCAACATTTGATGCATCATTGTCAAGACTCCACTCGCCACGCCAATCACAAACCAACATCACAAGAATAAAGTTATTAAGCAAGAAACTATGGAATAGTTGTAAGTCTAACATACTAATGTAATTTGTTAATGGAGGATGTATCGATACATTAATCCATTTAACCAAGAGAAGGACATCTCTAAAGTCTAAAACTATCTGCATATATATTGAGCTATGAGTATGTCCGATGAAACCAATATGACCTAGGAAATTTCTATTGTATTTCAAAGATTTGGCCACTAGTGAAACTCATTTACGATTTTTCAACAGGATCATTCTTTTTACGATGTATTTTTACGAGATAAGTAACTAAATGTAGCGATTAAGAACACAACAGGTGGCAATCGTGAAGAATTTCGATTCTAGTAATAACAATCCGTCGCTACTTACGTAAAATAAAACAAAAATTGACTACCACATTTGCAATCACCGTAATACTCGATTCTATGAAATTATTTCCTTTCCTTCTTCCGACATGGAAGATGGACACATTTCATATTTTCAATCTTCTACATTCTAGCAATTTTAATTCCAATTAATTGCGATGATCTGAAAAGAAACCATGTCATCTTTGGAAAACAAAGGCAACGCATTTTTTTTCTTAATTCCAAAGTTGCTAGATCAAATGAAACAAAAATTCAATTTCTCATTTTATCTGCAGATACTAAGGATAAACATATCCAATGATAGCAAAGCACATTGGACAAGATGAATTACAAATCCAAAATTTAAAACAAGAAAGAAAGCATATCACCTTTTAGCTTTGCTCTCGAACATCCACAAGAATCGCCGCCAGTGCTCTATTCACTTGTCTCAATAAACTAACATATAGAAAATGATGTTAGAGAAGGGTTTAATGTGTCCTCGGTATCTCATCGTATTAAAATAAACTCCCCATGTTGAAAGTGTCTAAATGTAAAACTCACAATGAACAAGAAAATAGTCCAGTTATCATAAGTTAATAGACAAACAGTTGATGAAGTCACGGCGAGAGCCAACAGATGATAGAGAACAAAAATTGAGAAAGAAATATGGCGGGGTTGAAGTGAAGGAAAATGTCAAAAGTTTAATCTCATAGTAAGTTAAAATTTATTCAACCTCACGAAAATCGAATAAAGAAACAAAGACAAACTCTGATTTTCAAATAAATACACCTAGAGACAATCAAATCCTTGTGAACAGAAACTTAATGAACAATATTTCACTGTACACTTGAAACAACTCGAGCAAGAGCTTTAACCATTCCTCCATGACATTTGTGTTCTTTGGATACCTGAAAGAGCAAATTCATGAGATTACTCTTATTTTCCAAAAATTAACCAACTAGTGAAAAAGGGGAGAAGGGAAGAAACAAGAACAAACTTTGATATCTGAAATTGAGTAACAAATGACTAATTGAAATTTGAATATAGATGCAAAAACCAATGAGTCATCAGCTATTGAAACAGGATATGCCACCGCATAATTCACCAAACTAACAAAAAAAATCATTAAATCCTAGTATTCATTGGGGTTGTGAATACACCAACATATCAAGTTCCTTCAACCTTAAAGTCAATTACGCACCAAATTAGGTTCACTTTTTATATGAGGTTACCCTCGCCAACTCCATAGGTTTACCTCATAACATCCTATGGGGATTTAGGATATGTTGGCTTAATTGTTCTTTACTTTGTCAAGAATCACCACAACATGCTATCCTAGGAAAAGAAGGAAGCTCTCACTACATGCAAAGAAAAACCCAAGAGGATGAGAATGGCCAACTGCAATGTAAGCGCAAGCAACAAGAGAGAAATAGTGCCATGCGATTACAAAACGATAAAAGCTCTTGCTTGCAAAATCGGTGCATCCCGAAAACTTATAATGTAAGGTTACAAATGCAAAATGGCAAGGTACAACAACGATGATAAAGATAATGCTTTCCATACCTCTTCGTGTCTCGTGAATGATATGGTGGGACTGCAATACTTCCAAATCGGTTCCTACAAATGAAACGAATGGCACTCCTGATATAATGTTTAAATGAAGAAACCTTGCTATGACAGATAAAAATAAAAATAGCTACCTAGTTGCTGCATGAATCTCCCAACTAATTGCTCTTGAACTCTTCCATAACGTCGAATGTAAGAGGCTAGGTTTCCTCCAAAGACGAACTCAAGGACCGTGAACAAACAACTTTCAAACTAAAAATTAAAGAAAAATCAGCCCATTCTTATGTGGAAATTAGAGTAGAAAAACATATATACAATGTATTCTAAATAATCAGCACTTGATACTTGACTAACGTATTAACTATTAAGCAAATTACAACATCAAATCCCAACACAAACCAATTGGTGAAGAAGCATTGCGTAAACTAGAATAAGGGTCTTATTTAATATTACCGCATTACTTATGAGCTTTTTCATTTGTTTAGAGCTAGGATTACCATGGTTATACAATCTTCTAAAATAACTATAACAAATGTTTACAAATTAAAAGGATTGAAATTGACTAATAAATTGCCCACCCCGAAGAATCGTTACAAAACAACCAAATTTCCAAGTTGACAAAGAGAAATCGAATCGCTTAATCCATCAAACCGTGGGATTAAAGAGAATATATCAAATGGGTATTCCGAAATGACCGAAAAATCATAAACAACCCAATCGTTGGAATCGAAAAACGAGAAGAAAGAAAGAGAGAAAGCCAAAAAAAGGAACAAACCTGTAAAATGTGAAGAAGGCGAATGATGTTAGGGTGATTAATAGAAGATAGAAAATTAAGCTCGCAATCCAAATAGTTGGCGAGGTGTTTATTGATCTTGGAAAGGAAAACTTGCTTCACTGCCACTTCTTCACCGCTTGATTTTGTCTCAGCTTTCCAAACGATGCAAACAAAACTTTCACCGCTTGATCGTGAATGGTTCCAACAGATAGGGCATGGCAGCTATGCCTTGGGGCTCCATTAGCTTTCTTTCATGTTGTTGCTGCTGTCAATAGTTGTTGCTAGACTTTTCTCGTTGGTTACTTGGCTTGTTCTTGGCGAAGGAGAAAGCCAGAAGGAGATTTTGGGAAAATTTTCTTCATTTCTATTCGGCAAATGGCTATTCAGTGCTGAAAGCACTGAATCCCTATTACGCATTTTGGGGAATAGAAATGTAATAGGTAATACAGCCGAATGAAAAAACACTAAACCAAACAAAAGCATTGGGTGGGCCCATAGAATAGGGGTGTAATGGCTATGCCATTACACCCAACCAAACATGGTGTTAAGGTAAGAGTTCTTCACGGATTTCATAATCATTCTTTATTCGTTAAGATGATTATTAGTATGGAAAGGATTAACAGATTATATTAGTTGATCACTCAGAATTTCGTGGTAAGCCTATTTTTACCATTTTGATAAGTCTATATTTTATCGTAATATCTATCTACATAAGATCTAACGAATGGAGGCTTGTAGTAACGATTCGAAAGGAAAGCCGAGTGGAGATCTCAAAAGGAGCGGGTTAACGATCCCTACTCCTAAATTCAAGCAAAGGGCTATATCGGCGATTCGAGACTTTCCTCCGGGTTGTGGACCCTTATTCGTGAGAATCAACTATTCTGAGGCATCAAAGATTCGATATTTTCCACCAAGTTGTGAACCGTTAATCGGGGAAAATCGACAAATCGTAGTTGCTCGTGATCCCGAGGGTGTCGACGATCGAAAGAGCGTAGTGCTTACCATAATCAGGTGTGTAATCTCACGTCGTATTCCATGGGTTAGAGATTAATGTCATAGTGATAGTAAACCGTTTGATTAAAATCGTATTAAGGTGAAATCGAGAAAAATGGTTTAGACCTCATTATTTGATAAAATTGATACAATCGATATATTTTGCTATGTGGGCCAAATCGATAAGATTGCTATGTAGGCCAAAACAATATATTTTGCTATGTGGGCCAAATCAATATATTTGCTAAATGGGCCGATCTAAAAATATGTGAAATGGGCCAAGATAATATTCTGCTTAATAGGCCAAGTTAATAAATTGTTATAATGGGCCATAAAATTTGTAAGAAATATCTTAATACATTGTTTTGAATTGTTATGCATTATATACATGATTTGCATGGGATGGGATAATGATGAAGAGTAGTTCTGGTAGCTCTGCTACATAAATCTGGTGGCTCTGCCACAAATCTGAAAAATGGCAATGCCATGTAAATTCAGTTAATCTGGTGGCTAGTCCACAAATTTGATATAAATGGCTTAATGCCTACGTTTGGTGTGTTGGCGGGGTGGGTTAACTAAAGATCACCCACAGGTGTGTTGGTTGGCACGGGCGGTGTGTAGCAGATGGAAACTAGGTTTGGTTTGGGAATTGCATATCATATGCATATTATATATGATACATTTATATTATTGTAAACGGGCTATGTCCCAAATAATTGCTTAATGGGATTTGGCCCAATGGACAACGATAAGTGGGTTACACATTAAGTTCTAGTAACTCACCCCATTTTACTTACCCCTTTCGTAATGATCAATGATGGAGACTTGGGCCGTGGATATCTTGGTGGAGGCCATACTTCAAAATGGTTAAATTTGGAATTTTGGATTTCTTTTAATACTTTTAATTATTTGGCTATTTGAATTAAGGTTGTAATAAGGCCTCTGGATTAATTTTTGGTTTTGTTTATTGCTTGATGAATTTATAAACTGCTTAAAGTATTTTAATTGAGATTTTAATTTCTAAAACTTAAATAATCATTTTATTCAAAAAGGATTTCATTAAATTTTTCATATTTTTAACTTGGAAAATTACTCTTAAGATTTTCATCAATTCTTTCGAAAAATATCTTTAATTTCTTTTAAAATTTTCTCGAATTATTAACGATATTTTCAAAATTTTGATTTATAAGATTTTGAATCTCAAATTGTCAATTTATCAATCAAATCTATTTTTAATACTTCATCTAAATTTTGTAATCTGTTTTACTTGATTTTTGAAAGACTTAATGGTTTTTCACATATGACATGTCAGATCTGGCCTTAATGCATGGGTCGGGTTTAGGGTGTTACATGATAAACCGTAAAAGTAACATATTTTGGGCCCACATTTAGTATGCTTTTGGATGATTTAGCCCTTGATTTATGTAAAAAGGTGCTCTTAATCCTTTCTTTTCATGTTTATACTTAGGAAAGCACCTGAGGATGAAAAGAACGAGAAACGGGCTTAAAACGGGCCAATTTGGGCCAAATAGGAAATCGACACGGCCTGGACTTCAAGCTACACGGCTATGCCTCGATAATTAACTAAGACACGGCCATGCCACAATTTACACGGCCGTGCCCCAATCGACAGAATCGAGACACGGCCTGAAGATAATTTACACGGACGTGCACCATGGCCATGCCCCTGCCGCGGGAGAGAGCAATTTCACTCGGATTTGGATACTTTGAGGCAAAAAAACACATTCCAAAGCTTATTCAAACACCGAGTAGAAGGTATACTTGAATTGGGACACTTAGAGGCCAAGTAAAGCATTTTAAAAGTCTATATAAACACTCTAAGTGTAACCTAAAAGAGGGCCATTAGCTAGGCCAAGAAGCCGAGCCAGAAAGGCCAGATTTGTGGGAATTACTCAAAGATAGCCAGTGGATCCATCTCAAAGAGCTGGAATTCTACTCAAGACAGCGAATTTCTCCTTCAATTCCTCCAGAGGGTTTTAGGGATTTCTTATGTTTTATTTTATCTTTTATCCAAGGTTTTAGGGATTTCTTATGTTTTATTTTATCTTTTCTCTTGATATGTTTTCTTTATTCATTATGAACTAAACCCTTCAAATGCCTGAAAGGGATGAAACCTAGATGAATCTTGTAATTGAATTTTGAATTATATGATAAATACTTAGTTTGTTCTTAATTATGCATGTTTAATCCAAATCTGATGTGCTTAGGTGAAGGCGGAATAGACCCTTCTTAAGAGTAGATCTAGCATAATTAATCGGAGTTGATCGCACGCCTAGAGATAGGGTGACGAGATTTTACTAGATTAGGGTAAAACCTAATACAGGAGTCCATAGATCGATTTACTACTATTCTAGGGGGTTATTATAAGAGAACGAGAGTTCCACTAATTAACCTAGGGTTAGATGTTATTCGCCTCGAGAGAGAGTTTAACATACGTTAGGGAGTCTTACGGATCAAACTAAGTGAATAAATCATATGGTTCAGTGTTAAGTAACAAGTGAAGTCTAGGTGGATTCTTCCTGAGGGTATCGTCATGATCAATGTAGTTTTCTTCAAGTTATTCTCCAAGTCGTTCTTTTTTTCTTTGTGTCTTTAGCTTAGTAGTCGTTAATTTAGATTAAATCAGCCAATCACTCCATATTTTAGGCTAAATAATAAAAAGAAAGTGAGTATTAGTACTTTTAGTTCCTTCGGGTTCGACAATCCGATCTTGCCTAAGCTATACTACTGTTCGATAGGTACACTTGCCTTTAATCATTGTCAGAGTTAGTTTCCAGGTTCAATCTTTCTCTTTATAAATTTTAAAACTCGACAAAAACAACGATCATCTATTCCTCCTATAATATCCGGGAATTAGGGCTTGTGCATAATTGCTAAATTGTATGAAGTAGCATGCCTATGTGTGTTTGAATGTGTTATATGAATTTTTGAGAACTCTAGAGTGTAGGTGAATGCCTTAGAAATTTTCAGATTTTAAGTCTTAAAGGGGGGAACTAGGCAAATGAGGTCTTAAAAAAATTGTGGGGAGTTTAGGACACAACAAGTGAAGTGGTAGAGTGGCTTGGGACGCTACTTAAGGTGCAGGGAAGGTTGTATCATCCAGGGGACTTCAAGGGAGGAGGTTCGAGTCATGATAGTAGCAAGGGAGTGTGGCTTTTATTTTGCTTTTTGCGTCAAGAGAGGGGAGAAGTGTTGGACGGCAATTGGACTTTAAGGGATGAGGATGAGACTTGGTCTCTTTCTTTTAAAGTTCAGCTAAGGAGAAGTGATAAAGGTTGACTCATTCAAATCATTTTGAATGAGTAGAATGGAGAGAAAGTAAGAGAGAAATAAGGGATATGATAAGAGAAGAAGTAGTGGCCGATTATGGGGCTCTTGGTGGTGGTAATTTCGGTCATGTAGGGGAGGAAGTAAGTGCCAAATTTTAGTTAGTGAGAGTGTCCACCTTTTGCCGAAATTGTTGGTCTTAGGAAGTCTCTCTTTTTCTTCTTTTTCATTTGAAGCCGAATCCTTCTTTGTCACCATTGTCAAAATTCTTCTAACTTTTCTCCTCTTCTTCTTTTCTTTCTTTCAACCTTAATTCTCCATCTTTTTATTATATGGCCGAATATTCCATCACCATTTTAAAGGCTTAGCTGAATCTTGTAGCCTCTTTCTCTCCTTTCTTTTCTTGTGATCCTTAAAGCCGAAATACTCTTGAGATAGCCGAATATCCCATCCCCATTTGGAGCCATAGCCGAATCTCAAGGTAACCTTATTCTTTCTTCTTTGTCGCAAGTTTTAGAAGCCGAAACACTTCTGGTGGATTAGCCAAACTTTTCTCCTTGGGATCTTAAAGCCAATTTTCTGAGGGTGCTTTAGGAGTGGTAAGTATTTTCTATCCTAGCAATCGGTTATGGGTTCTTTTCCATTGGAGTGCCGAAATCAAGGGTTGGCCTTGATTTCTAGGGATAGTCGAATGTTCATAGTGCCATAATAAGTGTTCTTTTGTGTGTAGCCGAAGGAAGGAAACACTAAGGATTCTTTCGGGATTCAATTCATCAAGGTAAGCAATGTAGTATTCAGCCAAGGGCCATTTTCCTAGATTTCATGTATTAAGCCGATTCTAATAGTTGTTAAGGAGGGATTTCGTCAACACCATAGACACGTGGTAATTTCTGGGATTTAGATAAGCAAGGTAAGTGGGTTATGATATTCGGCCTTAGGCCATTCTGTCTATTGATGTTAGCCAAATCTAACTATGATTATTTAGGGGCAGTCGATAGTGGTGTACAAGGATTTTTGGGATTTCAGTGAACTCGTTAAGTAAATCAGGTGTGTAGCCCCACACTAAATCTTAATAGATTTATGGCAATGTTTTAATATATGTGTTAATAAAAGTATGTGAACGCGGCTAAATGTACCATACAATGGTACAGAACATTCAGGTACGTAATCTTTAATATTACGTCAATAAATGTTATGAACATGTGAAATATGGCACATAAGTGAATATTGATAAGAATGTGAAATAAGGCATAAAGCATGATATTTGTATGATTTGTATGACATGGGGCATATGGGTGTTATTTTAAGTGGAAGTGATCTGGTGGTTTTTTTTCCACGAAATCTGGTGACTCATGTCACGTAATCTGAATGTGGTGACTTATGTCACAAAATATTATCTGGTGGCTATGCCACAATTTATAAGGGCGATGTGCCAGTCGTCTGCAGCGACTGCCTTCGATGATGTGTGGTGGATGGAGGGTCGACTTAGTAGTCCCCACGGTGTGATGGTTGGTATTGGTGATGTGTAGCGGATGGTTATCTAGGTTTGGGTTCGGGATTGCATCATTATCTATAATTGCAATATATATATATATATGTATGAACTGATATGCCTAAATCGTTGGGACTTTGTGTTGGTGGTTATGCACTGAGTCCGTTTGACTCACCCCGTTGTGGGATATCTTTTCAGGTGACACTCAGTAAATGGACCGGGTTGGCAGGAGCTTAGTGGTGGCCATGCTCAGCTCAGTGCTATTTTATTTTCGTTGGGTTTTATTATTTAAGTATGTTGGTATTATTTCGGGTTTTATTTGATGTAATATGGCCATTACAATTAACTGTTTTACGCATTCATTTTTTATTCAGTTTATTACGTTACGATTATTATCAAATCAAAGGTTAAGCAAATTTTTCTTAAAATTAAATTCTAAATGTTTTGACACCTAAGCAACCATCGATTTTCAATGTAAGGTTAACCTCTAAAAATTTCAGCTATACTTTCAACCTATTGATTACAAAAACAACACTATTTTCTATTTAGACTCAACACAAATCAAATGTTCTTCAAAATCACACAAATTTTGCCAAAGTAACAAACAAGTTTTGAAATGTTTTACTCAAGAAGCATGCCAGATTTAGTTAGGGCTCGTGGGCCGGGTTTGGGGTGTTTCAGTTTGGTATCAGAGCCTGATTCAAAACTCGGCCTTGAGGGCTTTTTGGGCCCATAATGTTTTCTTTCTTTTAAAATTAAATTTTACTAAGAAATAAGTAGGTTTTCGGCATGGCACCTGAGTCTCCTACCAAGTCCACCGTAAGTACTCCTAACTCTTTTGTGATTTGTATGTGGGACTTATAGGGACGAGATGAGTAAATTAGGAATTAAACCCAAGGGTTAGCCTACTTCAACACCAAGATACATAAAACTTAAAGTCTAACCAAACAAACACGTCTCGAGTCACCGAGATAAAGGTGTGGCAACTGCAGCGCATGTCTAGGATTGGATTCTGGGGAGCTTGGTATTTAAGCGATCCTAGTGACTCACCTCCTCTCCGCTCGAATCCTACAGTGCATAGTGATTGCTCACCTTAGCCAAGAGGACTCAAACACAAAGCTAAACCCAATAATTAAAACCCAAAGGGACCGTCACCATGTTTTGTGAAACTCAAAATTCAAACCATGATTATAAAATTCCAAAGTACCCTTGATTTAAATAAAAAAGATGATCGAATACCACGATTTGCAAGTTGCCCAAATTACCCTAACCCGCATAAATTACTAAAATACCTCAAAGATGAAAGTTACTAAAATACCCTCAATTAAAATTTTTTCAAAATACCCTTATTTCGTTAAATCACCTGGAACCATATTTTGCAAAAATTTACCGAAATGCCCCTGATTTGAAAAATTACAAAAATACCCCTAATTTATAAAATTACCATTTTACCCTTGAAATTTTCTTACCAAGTATTTCAATTTTGTAAAAATACCAAAAATATCTACTTTGTGAAATTTTCAAATACCTTAATTTGGAAAATTACCAAAATACCCCTATAGGATAAAATTACGAAAATACCCCTAGGTAGTGGAAAACAACAACAACAACAACTACTACAATACTTCTCTGTAATGAACGCAAGTTCATGAATGTAATGATTGAATGAATGAAATTGAGACTGTATGTGTATGAAATCGAAAGAACTACTCCATAGAACTATTGAACATAAGACTGTTCGCGATAAACCAGTGGAACAAAACTAATTCATAAAATTCTTTAATCAGATAAACGCGATTTGGAAGCATGAATTCTAGGGGACGTGGTCGTAATGTGCGTGGTCGTGGTAGAAGCCGAATGATCGTGTCGGAACCCATTTGGTCTGGCCAAGGGTCCAAAAATGAAATGCCACCACCACCAGCCACTGATGTGGAATATCAGGATTAGACGGGGGATGATGCAGTATACAACCGATGATGCGAGTTTTGAAAAGGGTGGCTAAAGCAGGTGGAGGCATGGGAGCTCAAAAGTCGGTACCTGAGCGACTTCGAGCTAATGAAGCTAAATTTTTCGTGGGATATCTGGTGTTGCACCCAATATGGCTTAGTATTGGTTAGAGGCGACGGAGCGGATTATGGATGATTTGGACCTGACTACCGAGGAGAAACTGAAAGGGGTAGTGTCGCTACTCCGTGATGAGTCATACCAACGGTGGCTCACGGTTCGGGATGGTGCTACCGTATACGATCTTACTTGGGAATATTTTAAGGTGGCATATTAGAAGAAGTATATTGGAACTAGTTATGTTGATGCGCGAGAAGGCATTTTTTAGGCTGGTCCAGAGAAATAGGTCCGTAGAGGAGTACGAGGCAGAATTTTTAAGGTTGAGCCGATATGCTCGAGGTATAGTGGCTACGGAACATGAACAATGTGTCCGGTTTGAGGACGGACTGAGGGATGACTTGAGGTTGTTAATAGCTCCACAGCAGGAGCGAGAGTTTGCTGTGTTGGTGGAGAAGGCTAAGGTAGCCGAAGGGATTAAGGACTCTGTGAGACAGAATACAGATAGGAATAGGCAAAAGAGAGGTTTTGGATCAGCAGGTTAATCTGGGAATGTGCAAAAGAGGCCTAGAGTTGATGGGCCACGAGGTCAGCAGGCTACTACTAGAGGGCAGTATCGTACTTGTGCTCATTGTGGAAGGATGCA
Organism: Gossypium rotundifolium; assembly: GCA_025506655.1. Classification (NCBI taxonomy): domain Eukaryota; kingdom Viridiplantae; phylum Streptophyta; class Magnoliopsida; order Malvales; family Malvaceae; genus Gossypium; species Gossypium rotundifolium. The sequence goes on from CP106727.1 coordinate 15,573,193, forward strand.
TCTAGGAGAGTGTTAGAAAAAAATAGGGGGATGTTTTAAGTGTGGGTCCAAGGACCACATGATTAAGGATTGTCCTATGAGAACAGAAGGGGGCCGACCAGTAGGTCAGGGTTCTAATCAGGCTGGAAAAGGAGAACAGCAATCATAGCGAGGTCGTGGTTCAGCTGGCAGAGGTAACGGTTCTAGTAGAGGACGAGGAACACCGAGCAGAGGTGTTGGTAATGCAAAGACAAGACAGTCGGGTCTGGTGTATGCAGTTCACCAGAGGGAGGATGGAGACGCACCCGACGTCATAATCGGTACGTTCCTTATAGCTGACAAGCCTTACTTTGCTCTAATTGATGTTGGCTCTACCAACTCTTATATTGCATGTAGAGTAGTTGAAACACTAGGCATAGCCTCTGAACTGTCTAATAGGGAGATACTGTAGTGAGCCCATTAGGTCAAACTGTAGTGGTGAATAAGATATTTCGGAGTGTACCTTTAGAGCTTTAGGGAGGGGTATTTCTTGCCAACTTGATGGAATTACCCTTCTGACAATTTGATCTCATCCTTGGTATGGACTGGCTAGTGGAACATCGGGCTGTATTGGATTGTGTAGCTAAGCGAATGGAGTTAAGGACACCGGAGGATAAAGTGATAATTATGATAGGAGAAAGAATAAACTAGTTGTCTAATGTAGTTTCTGCTTTAAAGGTTGATTAGATGATTCGGAAAGGGTGCAAGGCATTTTTGACCTTTGTTAGTGCGTTGGATGCAAAGGAATGGGGAGTTGGTGGAGTTAGAACAGTAGGAGAATTTGTGGATGTTTTTTTAGAGGAGTTACCTGAATACCCCTGACGGAAAGTGGAGTTCGAATTGACTTGTCTGCCGCACAGCTCCCGTGTCAATTGCCCGTCATGAAATGGCACCAAAGGAGTTAGTTGAGCTCAAGGCTCAGATCCAAGAGCTGCTTGATCGTGGGTTTATCCAACCCAGTGTGTCTCCATGGGGAGTACCAGTCTTGTTTGTGAAGAAGAAGGACGAAACTATGTGCATGTGCATAGATTATCGTCAGTTGAATAAGCTGACCATCAAGAACAAGTACCCTTTGCCAAGAATAGATGACTTGTTCGATCGACTTAAGGGCCGAGTATTTTGAAGATAGATCTAAGGTCTGGATATCATCAGCTTAAGGTGAAGGAGGCTGATATCCATAAAACAGCTTTCCAGACAAGGTACGGGCATTATGAGTTCTTGGTAATGCCGTTCAAATTGACAAACGCCCCAGCCACATTTATGGACATGATGAACCGGGTCTTCCAACCCTATCTAGATCGGTTCATTGTTGTGTTTATAGACGATATCCTGGTGTATTCGAAATCTGAGGAAGATCACGATGAGCATCTCCGAGTGGTGTTGCAAGTGTTAATGGAGAAAAAGCTGTATGCCAAGTTCAGCAAGTGCGAATTTTGGCTGAAGGAAGTTACGTTCTTAGGCCATGTGGTATCTGCTGAAGGGATAAGGGTAGATCCTCGGAAGATTGAGGCAATGTTGGATTGGAAACCACCTAAGTCCGTAGTGAAAGTTTGAAGTTTCTTGGGTTTAGCAGGCTATTACAGAAGGTTCGTAGAAGGGTTCTCATAAATAGCCGCCCCGTTTACAAAGTTGTTGAGAAAGGAGGTACCTTTCATATGGTTTGATAAGCAGCAAAAAAGTTTCGAGAAGCTTAAGAAGGTATTGACAGAAGCTCCAATTTTGATTCAGCCTGAGGCAGGGAAGGACTATGTGGTATACTGTGATGCTTCTCACACAGGATTGGGATGTGTCCTTATGCAAGACAAGAAGGTAGTCGCTTATGCGTCTCGACAATTAAGGCCACATGAGGTAAACTACCCAACGTATGACTTGGAATTGGCGGCAGTGGTCTTTGCTCTTAAGGTATGGAGGCACTACCTATATGGAGAAAAGTCAGTGATCTACACAGACCACAAGAGCCTGAAGTATTTGCTGACTCAGAAAGAGCTGAACCTGAGACAGCGAAGGTGGATGGAGTTATTGAAGGACTATGATTGTTCCATAGAGTATCACCCGAGCAAGGTGAACGTTGTGGCAGATGCCCTAAGTCGAAAAGTAGTGACGGAGTTAAGGGCAATGTTCGCACATTTGAGCCTCTATGATGATGAAAGTTTGCTGGCAGAGTTGCAAGTTAGGACGACATGGCTGGATGAGGTGAAAGAGGGACAGTTGGCGATGAGGATCTGAGTGCTAAGCTATGACAAGTGCAGAATAGGGAGTTGAAGGATTATGGTATCAATGGCGATGGAGTATTGTGTTTCAAGGGTAAGATCTGTATGCCAAAGAACGAGGAGTTAAGGCAGAGAATTCTTCGGGAATCGTATAGTAGCCATTATGCTATGCATCCTGGAGGTAGTAAGTTGTACAAAGATCTAAGGGAACAGTTTTGGTGGCCTGGTCTTAAGCGGGAAGTTACATAGTTTGTAGGAAAGTGCCTAACGTGTCGAGAAATCAAGGTCGAACACGTGTTCCGTCAGGATTGCTTCAGCCAATTAAGATTCCGCAGTGGAAGTGGGAGAGAATTACCATGGACTTCGTTAGTGGGCTTCCCCTTACGCCTACTAAGAAGGACTCGGTATGGGTGATAGTGGATCGATTGACAAAGTCCGTGCATTTCATTTCAGTTGGGGTTGACTACTCTCTGCAAAGGTTAGCAAAGTTGTATGTGGCTGAGATTGTGAGGTTGCACGGAGTGCCAGTATCGATTATCTCGAATAGGGATCTGAGGTTTACGTCTCAATTTTGGAAGGCACTACATCAAGCTTTGGGCACCAGATTAGACTTCAGTACGGCATTTCATCCGCAGTCGGACGGCCAATCTGAATGAGTGATCCAAATGTTAGAGGATATGCTGAGGAGCTGTGTGATAGACTTTAGAGGAAGTTAGGAAGAATATTTTCCTTTAGCGGAATTTGCGTATAACAACAGCTATTAGACAAGTATTCGGATGGCACCATACGAAGCACTATATGGACGAAAGTGTCGCACTCCCACGTGTTGGACGGAATTGGAAGAACATCAGATTTTGGGTCCAAAAATTGTGGCAGAATCAGAGGAAAAGGTTAAGGTAATTCAGACACGGTTGAAGGAGGTATCGGACGAGAGAAAGAGTTGCGGGTATTGCGTAAGTCATACGCAAATCTTAAGCGGAAGGAGATTGAGTTTGTCGTGGAGATTCAAGGGTTTCTTAAAGTTTCACCGTGGAAGAAGGTAATGAGATTTGGTCGTAAAGGGAAGTTAAGTCCCAGGTGCCAAACCACAGGACGAGTCGCAATGAGGTGCCAAACCTCCGGTGTCCCAAAGACACAATGTGATACTAAATCACCGTGACCGTAGTCACAAATCCGATGATGGGGCCAACCCATCGTGTGATACCAAATCACCGGCGCCAATCCGTATAATCAATCGGGCTAACCCATCGTGGTACTAAGCCACTAGGACGAGACGCGAGGTGCTAAACCTCCGTGACCGAAAGTCACAAAATATCATTGTGGTACCAAACCACCGGAGGTGCCAAACCTCCGTGTCCCAAAGACACAAAGGTCCCAAAGACACGGATATCATACTCCCCTCCTCTCATATCACCCAATCATATATCATACTAGATGCAAAATCGCAATCATGCTATCATGCTCACATGCTTAATATGGCATCTCAAAGTATCAAAAATCATGATATCATCACCATCACATAACTCATAATGAAACGGACTTACCCGAATCCGTATCCATACCTCAATGGGTATCAAATAATCAACCACACCGTTTCATTTACACAACCAGTTATCACATTATTTAGTTGAGATAGTGTGTTGGTTTACACACCGATATATCAAGATTAAATCCTAAGAACCGATCGAAATCTTTTGATCACCTCAACAGCTTGATCCTACATTCGACCAACAAAGGGTTAACACCAACTCATTATACCATTCGGCCAACAAAGTAGATAACCCAAGGGGTTGCGTTAAACCCTACCTTTGCGAATGGTTCGCTTCCAACCAAACCCGAACCAATAATGCTTCTTTACCAAACGATCACACCCTAAGAACAAGAATAACGGTTAATCTCCTAATGACTTAACTCAAAGAAAACTAACGAAATCGGATCCAAACACCCATTCTTACCACCACTTACCGATTGCTTAACAGAGTAAGAGGCCTCTCCTTGCTTAATTTCGAACCCAAGGACCCTATACTGAAAACGATCACCATAACAAGAAGTTAACACCTTTTAACAGACAATCAAAATCAGCCTTAAATATACCCAAAAATCGCAAAGTACCAGAGAAAAGAGACATGGCCATTCGGCCTAGCACTTACCTTCTTAGTAGACCGATTGTACTAGACTCCAATCAAGGGAAATAGGTTCGGCCACACCCTTGATCAAGAAAAGAAAAGTTTACAAAGAGAACAAAGAAGAAAAATCAACAAGAGTTGTAGTAAGGTTCGGCCCAAAAGGTTTTTTGGAAGAAGAAAGAATATAAAAAAAAATGAATGGATGAATAGAGGGGGTGCTTTCAGTTTTGTGTGAAAGAAAAGAGAGTAAATGAGAGGAAATGGGTGGATATTCGGCCAATGAGTTCTTGAAAAAGAATAGGAAATGGAGAAGAAAGTTTTGGAGAGACTTTTGGCTAACAAAGTTTCGAAAGAGAAAAGAGTTGAGAAGGGATACTAGGGTCGGCTTTGTTCAAATAAAAAATAAAAGAGAAAAGCAAGGTAGAATTTCGACAGTGATGATGCTTGGGGTTTCGGTTTACACAAATGACAAAAGAAGAAGAAAGCAAAAGAACACTCGGCTCACCAAGATGTAGAAAGAGTGCAACGTTGGCAAATAAGGTTGCTTGTGTTTCGGTTTCAAGGAGCAAAAATGGAAGGTTCTTTTTCGGCTTAGGCTATTGCAAATGAAGAAAGTTTTTTGTTAGCTTTTGACTAAACTAAAAATCGGCTTAACCAAAGAGAATTTGTGACCGAAAAACACACATGCCAAGGCAATTTCGGCACCCTCCAAACACCAACCGGCCACACATTCCCTCCCCCCAAACTCTCACCAAATCCGGCCAAACTCCCCCCATTCACTCCCAAGCCACTAATTCAAACCCCTTTGACCAAGTCTTCCTCCACATTATGCTCTCCACCCATCGTTTGAATGTGTTGACCAAGTCCATGGTAGAGTTTGAACTACCACCAACTCCTCCTCCTTAAGCCAAAATGGAACAAAAGGGTGGGATTTTCAGACTAGAACACAAGACCTCCCCCTTGCACTTGACGCCACACCCAAGGTCTAAGTGGCGCATGCGGATATTACATTATAGGACCTTATCGGATATTAAAGAGAGTTGGACCAGTGGCCTACCAGTTGGAGTTGCCTTCAGAATTGCAGCAGATGCACGATGTATTCCATGTTTCTATGCTACTTTGTTACCGATCGGATCCATCTCATATAGTTCCGGTTGAAGAGGTGGAGCTAAGGCCAGATTTGTCCTATGAGGAAGAGCCGAGTCAGATTTTGGAACGAGATGTGAAAGTGTTACGGAGGAAATCGGTCCCTCTGGTCAAAGTGCTATGCCGTAATCATGGATCGGAGGAAGCTTCTTGGGAGCTGGAAGAAGCAATACAACAGCAATACCCCCACCTATTCTAGCCAGGTAATTTCGAGGTCAAAATTATTTTAAGGGGGGTAGAACTGTAATATTCGGGAATTAAGGCTTGTGCATAATTGCTAAATTGTATGAAGTAGCATGCCTATGTGTGTTTGAATGTGTTATATGAATTTTTGAGAACTTTAGAGCATAGGTGAATGCCTTAGAAATTATCAGATTTTAAGTCTTAAAGGGAGAGCTAGGCAAATGAGGTCTTAAGAAAGTTGTGGGGAGTTTAGGGCACAACAAGTGAAGTGGTAGAGTGGCTTAGGATGCTACTTAAGGTGCAGTAAAGGTTGCATCAGCCAGGGGACTTCAAGGGAGTAGGTTCAAGTCATGATGGCAGCAAGGGAGTGTGGCTTTTATTTTGCTTTTTGCATCAAGAGAGGGGAGAAGTGTTGGACGGCAATTGGACTTTAAGGGATGAGGATGAGACTTGGTCTCTTTCTTTTAAAGTTTGGCTAAGGAGAAGTGATAAAGGTTGACTCATTCAAATCATTTTGAATGAGTAGAATGGAGAGAAAGTAGGAGAGAAATAAGGGATATGATAAGAGAAGAAGTAGTGGCCGATTGTGGGGCTCTTGGTGGTGGTAATTTCGGTCATGTAGGGGAGGAAGTAAGTGTCAAATTTTAGTTAGTGAGAGTTTTCACCTTTTGCCAAAATTGTTGGTCATAGGAAGTCTCTCTTTTTCTTCTTTTTCATTTGAAGCCGAATCCTCCTTTGTCACCATTGCCGAAATTCTTCTAACTCTTCTCCTCTTCTTCTTTTCTTTCTTTCAACCTTAATTCTCCATCTTTTTATTAAATGGCCGAATATTCCATCACCGTTTGAAAGGCTTAGCCGAATCTTGTAACCTATTTCTCTCCTTTCTTTTCTTGTGATCCTTAAAGTCGAAATACTCTTGAGATAGCTGAATATCCCATCCCTATTTGGAGCCATAGCCGAATCTCAAGGTAACCTTATTCTTTCTTCTTTGTCGCAAGTTTTAGAAGCCGAAACACTTCTGGTGGATTAGCCGAAACTTTTCTCCTTGGGATCTTGAAGCCAATTTTCTAAGGGTGCTTTAGGAGTGGTAAGTATTTTCTATCCTAGCAATCGGTTATGGGTTCTTTTCCATTGGAGTGCTGAAATCAAGGGTTGGCCTTGATTCTAGGGATAGCCGAATGTTCATATTGCCATAATAAGTGTTCTTTTGTGTGTAGCCGAAGGAAGGAAACACTAAGGATTCTTTCGGGATTCAATTCATCAAGGTAAGCAATGTAGTATTCGGCCAAGGGCCATTTTCCTAAATTTCATGTATTAAGCCGATTCTAATAGTTGTTAAGCAGAGATTTTGTCAAAACCATAGGCACGTGGTAGTTTCCGGGATTTAGATAAGCAAGGTAAGTGAGTTATGATATTCGGCCTTAGGCCATTCTATCTATTGATGTTAGCCGAATCTAACTATGGTTATTTAGGGGCGCAATGACGGTGGTGTACAAGGATTTTGGGATTTCAAAGAACTCGTTAAGTAAATCAGGTGTGTAGCCCCACACTAAATCTTAATAGATTTATGGTAATGTTTTAATATATGTGTTAATGAAAGTATGTGAACGTGGCTAAAGGTACCATACAATGGTACAGAACATTCACGTACGTAATCTTTAATATTACGTCAATAAATGTTATGAACATGTGAAATATGGCACATAAGTGAATATTGATAAGAATGTGAAATAAGGCATAAAGCATGATATTTGTATGATTTGTATGACATGGGGCATATGGGTGTTATTTTAAGGGGAAGTGATCTGGTGGTTTTTTTTCCACGAAATCTGGTGACTCATGTCACGTAATCTGAATGTGGTGACTTATGTCACAAAATATTATCCGTGGCTATGCCATAATTTATAAGGGTGATGTGCCGCCGTCTGCAATGATCGCTTTTGATGATGTGTAGCAGATGGAGGGTCGACTTAGTAGTCCCCACGGTGTGATGGTTGGTACGGGTGATGTGTAGCGGATGGTTATCTAGGTTTGGGTTCGGGATTGCATCGTTATCTATAATTGCAATATATATATGTATGAACTGATATGCCTAAATTGTTGGGACTTTGTGTTGGTGGTTATGCACTGAGTCCGTTTGACGCACCCCGTTGTGGGATATCTTTTCAGGTGACACTCAGTAAATGGACCGGGTCGACAGGAGCTTAGTGGTGGTCATGCTCATTTCGATGCTATTTTATTTTGTTGGGTTTTATTATTTAAGTATGTTGGTATTATTTTGGGTTTTATTTGATGTAATATGGCCATTACGATTAACTGTTTTATGCATGCATTTTTTTTTTCGGTTTATTACATTACGATTATTATCAAATCAAAGGTTAAGCAAATTTTTCTTAAAATTAAATTCTAAATGTTTTGACACCTAAACAACCATCGATTTTCAATGTAAGGTTAACCTCTAAAAATTTCGGCTATACTTTCAACCTATTGATTACAAAAACAACATTGTTTTCTATTTAGACTCAACACAAATCACACAAATTTTGCCAAAATAACAAACAAGTTTTGAAATGTTTTACTCAAGAAGCATGCAAGATCCGGTCAGGGCTCGTGGGCCGAGTTTGGGGTGTTTCACCTCATCTACCTAAGCACATCAGATTTGGATTAAGCATGCATAATTAAGAATAAACTAAGTATTTATCATATAATTCAGAAAATAATAACAAGATTCATCTAGTTTTCATCTCCTTCAGGTGTCTGAAGGGTTTAGTTCATAATGAATAAAGAAAATATCTCAAGAGAAAAGATAAAACAAAACATAAGAAATCCCTAAAACCCCCTGGAGGAATTGAAGGAGAAATATGCCGTCTTGAGTAGAATTTTGACTCCTTGAGATGGATCAACTAGCTACCTTCGAGTAATTCCCACAAAGCTAGCCTTCTGGCTTGGCTCCTTGGCCTAGCTAACCGCCCTAACAAAGTCCTTGCAGAAGACTTCGGCCGAACTCTCCTTCAAGTTGCACCCTTGGGTGTTTATATAGACTTTGAGATGCCTTACTTGGCCCCTAAGTATCCTAATTCAAGAATAATTCCTACTTGGGTGTTTGAATAGGCTTTGGAATGTGTTTCTTTGCCTCAAAGTATCCTATTCCGAGTAGAATTGCTCTTTTTTGCGGTAGGGACACGGCCATGGCACACGTCCGTGTAAATCATTTTTAGGTCATGTCTCGATTCTATCGATTGGGGCACGGCCGTGTAAATTGTGGCATGGCCATATCTTAGTTAATTGTCGAGGCACGACCGTGTGGCTTGAAGTCCAGGCCGTGTCGATTTCCTCTTTGGCCCAAATTGGCCCATTTTAAGCTCGTTTCTCATTCTTTTTGTCCTCGGGTGCTTTCCTAAGTAAAAACATGAAAAGAAAGGATTAAGAGCACCTTTTTACATAAATCAAGGGCTAAATCATCCAAAATCATACTAAATGTGGACCTAAAATATGTTACTTTTACAGTTTATCAAATACCCCCACACTTAAGCTTTTGCTTGTCCTCAAGCAAAATTCTCAACTTACAATTAAAACGTACTTTCCATAATTCATAACTCTTATCAACAATGCTTCATCATAATTCATAGATAATTCATACATGGATAATTTAACTCAAATACTCTTAAAGGCTCAAACAATTCTGAGTCATAAATTTGTAGCATAAAAACATAGGTGTCTCCCCTTATCTAAATAATTACCTTTAATTCAAAACCGACAAGGATTGACATCCTCACTAAAGATTCACTCAAAGCACTCAAAGTGTTTAAGGTTCAAGAAAAAGCACGCATAAGTCGAACCTGAAAAGTTAATCCCATAGGCTTGCCTGAAAATCAAATCTCCACCACTGAAATATGAGATGATACACAAATCAAAAGTTCTTTATCAGGGTTGTAACAGGGCTTATGTTAAAGGTATGGATAAAGGCTGAATTAGAAGGTTTAGAATCGAGATTGACCTAACAAGTTACCTAACTTTTAGAAAAATAATTAAACTAATAATCACATGAAACTTTGGAACTAATAATACTACGAGCTTTTTCTTTGATAATTGAAATTTAAATGTACAAGCTCACTTTTTATACTACTAATACTGAATATACTTTGATGATTTTTTTTAGAACAAACTAAGTAGAAACATAATAAAGAAAGAACTTTATCAACTAAAATAAACTAACTCGGCAACTGATCAAATCAATTCTCGATAAAAGGGTAGTCAAAAGAATGGTGATAACAAATACAAAGGGTTTTCGGTTAAAATTTAGGGTTAAATCAATAAAAAGGGCTGTTAGGATTAAAAGGGGTTCACTATGGGTTAATTATGTAGGTAAGCTTTTTAGTGGAGGTGCCTTTATCATTTCAGTATATCAAATCATTAATGTGGTCTCGATTTGTATAATCTAGGCGAGTTCTAGAATAACAATTCAGTGTTGACACACTCATAATCAATAAAGTGAGCATGAAAAAGAATATATGCTCTATAAAGCTCGAAATCTCACAAAAATTGTGGGTATTTGACATCAACCTTGTAAATTCCAAACTTCAAGGTAATATTCAAATTCCGTTCAACAACCTAGAAAATTTTTTTTTATTCTTGAAAAATAGACTTATCATGCTTGATTCTCTAGTATTCTTCAAGTATAAATCATCAATGCACCATTATCAATGACTTACTCAAAAACATATCGATAAAAATCATAAATCATTAGAAATTTTACCCTAATTGATAATATGAGAAAATTACTTAGGAACAAGACTAAAATTCAGGATTTTGGAATAATACAAAAAGTTAGGTACTTTTACCCCCCCACACTTAAGATGTACATTGCCCTCAATGTACATAGATAGATAACTAATAATGTAATCAAAAGAGAAGGGGAGAAGTGACACTTCCTGAATTTTGGATGATTCCGGGAGTTGGCAGAGGTCATGGTAGAAGGTGGGTGGAGGAGGCGGTGGTGGCATTTTCTATGGGCCTGGTGGGGTGTCTATTGACGAGCTTTGTGCTAGATAAAGAAATTGGGTAGCCTGCAAAGATATAACCAAGAAATCTAAAGAAACATTAATAATATATTAATATTATAATTAAAGACAAACAAAATAAAGAGAATGAGACTAAGAAGAAAACTGAAATTAAAAGAAAAGACTAATGGACTAAGGAGTCCTTATTGTTGGATGGTTTGCGAGGTGGGTGTGACCTCTAAGGATATGGTGCGTGATTCCCAAGCAGCCTTTAGAACCGAAAACCAAGAAACTAAAAGAAGTTAAAATATATGAAGCAGAAGAAAAGTATAGATAAGTAGGATAAAGTGGAAAATAAACGTAAAGAAATATTTAAATGGTCTAAAAGACCCTTGGCTTGGTGTTCGGATGAAGCGGTCGGCATGAACTTATGTGTTAGGGTCTCCTTTGAGGAGACAATGCTTGCCTTCTTACACTTCTTCAGCATGATTCTACGGTAGCTCAAGAGTCTGGACACCTTTTCTAAGGAAAGAAAGAAAAAGAAGGAAGAAAGAATGAGGGAGAAGGAGAAGGAGAAGGGCTGTGGGGTTTAAATAAGATTTCCAATCTGGCACATTCCTACGCCCGTGGACCGATGGTGTGTTGAATTACATGGTCGCATCAGACGTCCGTGTGTCTAGGCGTGTTGGTTCACCCACACTCGTTTTCTAGATGCCACGCCCATTCCTAAAAAGGTAGTGTGTTGGCATGGTTGGGTAGCATGGGTGTGTTTTCCTCGTGTCTAGTAAGTCAATAGCTTCACACGGTCGCGCGCACGGTCGTGCCAATTTACCGGTGCCCGTGGAGGAGTGGTTGGATCTGTGACATCGAAAAGTAATTGGGATTTAATTTGCACGGCCTCTACTATGTCAGTATAGGGATTCCGGTGGTCCACACTACCATGGACACGGCTGTGTGTAGGGATGTGTGTCCTAGAAATCTGCACTTTTAGTTTACAAAGAGAAAGAGAACGAAAATAAAATAAAATGAAAACAAATGTAAAAAGAAATAGGGTTAGTGCTCGGGTTGCCTCCCGAGAAGCTCTCGTTTATAGTCTTAAGCTAGACTTTCCTTGACATTGAAAAAAATCAGGGAGGTTTAAAGGTTTGAATATCTTCCCTCATGCTTATAGTTCTATTTTCTTGACAAAGTTCAAGTCGAGAAGTGTTTACCTCAAAAGCGTTGAATGTTGAATTGCTTACCTCGACTATTTCGTGTGGGAAGATATTGTGTACCTTAAGAAGGTTTTCTCCTTTTGCCTTTAGGTCTGTTGTGATGATGTGCAGATCTGCTTTGTCTAACAGTACTTGGTCTCCTATTTTGTAGTTATTTGATGTTCCTACGAGCTTTTCTGGTGGTTCCTCTAGTTTTACTTCGTGCGGTTCCGGTTCTTCTTTGACTTGTGTCCTCTGCTCTTCAAAGTTGTCGACCCTAAGGTCTTGTTCCTTGTGTTTTTCTTCTTTGTCGATTTGGGATCTATGAGTCGGCTCAGGGTTGTGTCTTTGCGGTGTTTCCTGCAATAAAGGTTGAACAATTTGATTATCATTGGGATTGACTTTCTTACCTTCATCGATTGTTGTCCTGGCCGAGTCAAGAGCTTGAAGACTGATTGATTCATCACCTACACAAAGTATGAGTTCTCCTGTGGCAACATCAATTTTAGTCTTGGCAGTTGCTAGAAAAGGTCTTCCTAAAATTAAGGGGATTGTATTACCCTTATCCATATCTAAGACAAAACAATCTACTGGGAAAACAAATTTATTGATTTTGACAAGAACATCTTCGATAATGCCCCTAGGAATTCTAACAATTTTATCAGCTAATTGTATACTCATCCTAGTTTGTTTAGGCTTCCCTCGACCTAGTCATTTAAATAATGTATAAGGCATGACATTTATGCTTGCCCCTAATTCAGCTAATTCGTTATCAATAGTTAAACTACAAATTAAACATGGAATTGTAAAACTCCCTGGATCTTTTAGCTTTCGTGGTAGTCTATTCTATAACACTGCTGAGCATGCTGCGTTCAATTCCATGTGGTGTTCTTCATCTAATTTGCATTTGTTCGTCAAGAGTTGTCTTAAAAATTTTCTCGAGTCTGGCATCTGAAAAAGAGCTTCGAGAAGAGGTAAGTTAATATGTAATTTCTCTAAGAGTTTAAGAAACTTACCAAACTGTTCCTCTAAATCGTCTCTTTTCATCGCTTCAGGATAAAGTATGCGAGATTGGTACTTTTTGATTACTGGTTTTGGCTTTTCTTGTGTTACCTCTACCTTACCTTCATCTACCTTGCTTTCTTGTATTGGATTGGGCTCATCTAACCCCTTATTGTCATGAGTTAAGATGGCTTGAATTTGCTCCTTTGGCTTAATCTCGGTGTTACTTGGTAGACGTCCTTGCGGTCATTTTGACATTAGCTTTGAGATGTTGCTCGATTGCATTAGTGACTTCCTTGATTGACTTAGTATGTTCCCCGGATTGGTTCTCATTGCTTTTAATTGTTTTCTCAGTTTCTTGGAAATGATTTTCTATGTTTGGCATGAATTTTGTCAACATCTCTTCGAGGTTTGGCTTCTTCGCTTGCGGATATGGCTGATTATGGAAATTTTGAGGAGGTTGTTGTCTTTGATTTCCTTGATTTCCTTGGCCTCCCCATGAAAAATTTGGGTGGTTCCTCCAACCTGGATTGTAGTTATTACTATAAGGATTATTGTTGGATCTAAAATTATTACCTATATAGTTCATCTGTTCGCTCTCTGCGTCCGGTTGGTAGGGTGGGTACTCAAGATTCGCCACAGTTCCACTTGTATTGCACTGCATGACTGGATGTACCTGCGAAGAACACAAATTATCGAGCTTTTTATTCATCATCTCTACCTGTGTTGATAGCATGGTCACTACATCAAGGTTGTAAACTCTGGCTGATTTTGTCAGCTTTGTCCTTGTAACTTGCCACTGATAGTTATTCAGTGACATCTCTGCAATGAATTCGTAGACTGCTTCACGAGTTCTGTTGTTCAGAGCTCCACCGATGGTTGAATCGATTAGTTGCCTCGTTGAGGGGTTTACACCATTATAGAAAGTTTGGACTTGTAGCCACAAGGGTAGACCATGGTGGGGACATCTCCTCAAGAGATCCTTGTATCTCTCCCATGTGTCGTATAACGTCTCTAAATCCATCTGCACAAAAGAAGAGATATCATTCCATAGTTTAGCTGTTTTGGCCGGTGGGAAATATTTTAATAAAAAATTTTCGGTCATTTGATCCCATGTAGTAATTGACCCTCGTGGTAACGAGTTCAACCACTGTTTGGCTTTATTTCTTAATGAAAAGGGAAATAACCGAAGACGAATGGCATCATCAGAAACACCATTTATTTTGAAAGTATCACAGAACTCTAAAAAATTAGCTATATGAGTGTTCGGGTCTTCGTCCTGCAAACCATCAAATTGAACAAATTGTTGAATTATTTATATTGTATTAGGCTTTAATTCAAAATTATTAGCAGCTATAGCAGGCCTAACAATACTAGATTCTGCTCCTGTTAAACTAGGCCTAGCATAATCATACATAGTATGTGGAGCATCTGCCACATCTCGTGGTGGGTTATTCTCGTCCATCCCTTCAGTAGGATTGGATTCGCCTTCTCGCTCTTCTTCTGCGTAATTTAGGGCTAGCCTAATTTCTCTGCGATTCCTACGAGCGGTAGCTTCAATTTCACTATCGTATACTAGAGCTCCTATCGGGTTCCTTCTAGTCATAAACTAAAGGTACCTGCTAGGGAAAAGGAAGAAATAAAATTAGTAAAATAATAAAATAAATTAAATTGCAAAAAGAAAACTAAAATTAAAATTAAAATTAAAAAATAATGGCTAAAGTAATAAAAATAGAGCTTTCTTAATATTTTAGTTCCCCGGCAAGGGCGCCAAAAACTTGATCGTTGTTTTGTCGAGTTTTAAAATTTATAAAGAGAAAGATCGAACCTGGAAACTAACTCTAACAACGATTAAAGGCAAGTGTACCTATCGAACAGTAGTATAGCTTAGGCAAGACTGGATTGTCGAACCCAAAGGAACTAAAAGTACTAATACTAACTTTCTTTTTATTATTTAGCCTAAAATAAATGAAGTTGTTTTATTCTGAATTACAAATACTAAACTAAAGACACAAAGACAGAAAGAATGAATTGGAAAATAACTTGAAGAGAAACTCAGTTGATCACGATGATACCCTCAGGAAGAATCCATCTAGACTTCACTTCTTATTTAACACTGAACCATACGATTTATTCACTTAGTTTGATCCGTAGGACTCCCTAACGTATATTAAACCCTCTCTCGAGGCGAATAACGTCTAACCCTAGGTTAATTAGTAGAACTCTCATTCTCTTATAATAACCCCCTAGAATAGCAGTAAATCGATCTATGGACTCCCATATTAGTTTTCACCCTAATCTTGCAAAATCTCGTCACCCTATCTCTAGGCATGCGATCAACTCTGCTTAATTATGCTAGATCTACTCTTAAGCAGGGTCTATTTCTCTTCCACCTAAGCACATCAGATTTGGATTAAGCATGCATAACTAAGAACAACTTATCATATAATTCAGAAAATAATAACAAGATTCTCCTAGGTTTCATCTCCTTCAGGTATCTGAAGGGTTTAGTTCATAGTGAATAAAGAAAATATCTCAAGAGAAAAGATAAAACAAAAAATAAGAAATCCCTAAAACCCCCTAGAGGAATTGAAGGAGAAATCCACCGTCTTGAGTAGAATTCGGCTCCTTGAGATGGATCAACTAGCTATCTTTGAGTAATTCCCACAAAGCTGGCATTCTGGCTCGGCTCCTAGGCCTAGCTAACCGCCCGACAAAAGTCCTGGCAAAAGGCTTCAGCCGAACTCTCCCTTAAGTTGCACCCTTGGGTGTTTATATAGACTTTGAGATGCCTTATTTGGCCCCTAAGTATCCTAATTCAAGTATAATTCCTCCTCGGGTGTTTGAATAGGCTTTGGAATGTGTTTCTTTGCCTCAAAGTATCCTATTCCGAGTAGAATTGCTCTTTTCTATGGCAGGGACACGGCCATGGCACACGCCCGTAAAAATCATTTTCAGGCTATGTCTCGATTCTGTCGATTGGGGCACGGCCATGTAAATCATGGCATAGCCGTGTCTTAGTTAATTATTGAGGCACGGCCGTGTGGCTTGAAGACCAGGCCATGTCGATTTCCTCTTTGGCGTAAATTGGCTCATTTTAGGTTTCTCGTTCTTTTCATCATCGGGTGCTTTCCTGAGTAAAAACATGAAAAGATAGGATTAAGAGCACCTTTTTACATAAATCAAGGGCTAAATCATCCAAAAGCATACTAAAAGGGACAAAACGGGCCTACATTAGAAATCACACGGCCTAGATCACCGCACACAGGGCCAGATCACACGGCCTTGTGTGGCAAGCAGATTCGACCACGGCCTAAGAAGTCTACCACGAGTGTGTCCCTGCCGCAGCAAAGAAGAGTTCTATTCGAATAAGCTACTTGTGGGCCAATAGAGGTGTTCCAAAGCCTATATAAACACCCTAAGAGGCAACTTAAAAGGGAGGTTGACAGGATGTCGAATAGACAACGAGTAGAAAGAGAAAATACTCCAAGACAGAGTCGAGAATAGCTTAGGAGAAGGATCTCCATCAAGACTGAGGATCTCCCATCAAGTTCTTTAGAAGTTTTTGGGTTTTCTTATGTCTTGTTATTTTTTCCTCTTTTATGATGTTTTGCTCTTCTAGTATGAACTAAATCCCTTAGATGCCTAAGAGGATGAAACCTATTATAAATCTTATTATTATTTGATTTATGAAATAAATAATTGTGCTTATTCTTAATTGTGAGTTTTATTCTTGTTTTGATAATTCAGGTTATTGATTCAAGTCGAATGTGCTTATTTAGTGGACCAAAAGTCCCTGTTTAAGAGTAGATCAACATAATTAAGCGGAGTTTATTGCAACCCTAAAAATAGGGCGACAAAATCTACCAGATTAGGGTCAAACCTAATATGAGAATCTATAGATCGAATTAATGCGACAATAGGGGTTTTAATTAGAAAGAGATTTCAATTAGTCAACTTAGAGTCAGTTGTTAGTAGCCTCGAAAGAGGTATTAATATAATTCAGGGATTTCTACGGATTAAGTCAAGTGAATAAATCACATAAATCAAGAATAATAAGTGAAGTCTAAGTGGATTCTTCCTTAGTTGTCGTCCATCTCATATAAGTTGTCCAAAGTATTTTCCCAGCTTACTCACTGTCAAGTTCATAAGTTAGTTAAATTAGTTAGTTAAATTTTAGATTAAAAGCAAATCCCCTTAATTACTAGGCTAGATAATAAAAAGATAGTTATTACTAAGTACTCTTGGTCCTTGAGGATACGATATTCCGGACTCACCACAGCTATACTATTGTTCGATAGGTGCGCTTGCCTTCGTCTAAATAATAGTTGTTTCGAGCTTCCATCAAGTTTTTGGCGACGTTGCCGAGGACTAAAATATTAGGAAAACTAATTTTTTTTATTACTTTAGTCATTTTATTTATTTGCAATTTATATTTATTTTTTTTTTAACTTTACTAATTTTTCTTTTATTTGTTTCTGGAAGGTAATTCTAGTTTATGACTAGGAGGAACCCATTAGAACCCTTGATTTTCTACAGTGATATAGAAGCTACCACTCGCAGAAATCAAAGAGAACAAAGGTGAAGCCTACAGTACATAGAAGAAGAGCAAGAAGATGAAACCAATACTACCGAAGAGATGGTTGATAGCAATCCGCTACCTCCTATGGTTGCCACAAACCCGGTGAATCAAAATCCTGCTCCTTGTACTATGTGTGATTATGCTAAACCTAATTTAGTAGGAATCGAATCTAGTATTGTTAGACCTACTGTTGCTGCAAATAATTTTGAACTGAAACCTAACACTATATAGATGATACAGTAGTTTGTTCAGTTTGATGGTTTGTAGAATAAGGAGCCTAACAATCACTTGGCGAACTTTCTGGAATTCTGCGACACTTTCAAGATAAATGGCTTTTCTGATGATGCCATTCGTCTTCAGTTTTTCCCTTTTCATTGAGGAACAAAGCTAAACAGTGGTTGAACTCATTACCAAGAGGATCAATCACTACATGGGAACAAATGACCGAAAAATTTTTATTAAAAAATTTTCCGTCGGCTAAAACGGCTAAGTTGAGAAATGATATCTCTTCTTTTGTGCAGATAGATTTAGAAACACTTTACGATGCATGGGAGAGATACAAGGATCTACTGAGGAGATGCCCTCACGACGGGTTACCATTATGGCTACAGGTCCAAACCTTTTACAATGGTGTGAACCCCTCAACTAGGCAATTAATCGATTCAACCGCCGGCGATACCCTGAATAACAAGACCGCTGAAGTGGCTTATGAGTTTATTGAAGAGATTTCATTGAATAACTATCAGTGTTAAGTTACGAGGACAAAGCCAACAAAAGCCGCCAGTGTCTTCAACCTCAGCGCAGTAACCATGCTATCAAATTAGGGACAACGATTAAATAAAAAGATTGATAGTTTGTGCAGTTCTTCACAGGTACACCCAGTGACGCAGTGCAATACATACGGAGGAGGGACAAACAATATAGAATACCCACCCTACAACCCTAGCATAGAAAATAAATAGATGAACTATATGGGTAATAATCCTAGACCTCAAAATAACCCTTATAGTAAAACTTACAATCCAGGTTGGAGGAACCATCCCAACTTTTCATGGGGTGGCCAAGAAAATCAGAGACAACAACCCCTCCCAAGCTTTCAATAGCAACCCTACCCACAAGAAAAGAAGCCAAACCTTGAGGAGATGCTAACAAAATTCATCGCAGTGTCAGAAACTCATTTTCAAAACACCGAAACAACATTTAAAAATCAACAAGCATCAATTCAAGGGATCGAGAACCAATTAGGACAACTTGCTAAGTTGATCTCTGAACGACCACAAGGTAGCTTACCAAGCAACACTGAAACAAACCCAAAGGAGCAACTTCATGTCATTACTGCTCAAAATAGTGAAGGGTTAGTGGAATCATAATTGAGGCAAGAAAAAGTGGTAGAGGAAGGTAAGGTTGAGATAAGCCATGATAAACCAAAACCGATAATCACAAAGTACCAACCTCGCGTGCCATACCCCAATGCGATGAAGAAAGATAATACAGAGGAACAATTCTGTAAATTTCTTAAAATCCTAAAGAAATTACATATAAACCTACAATTTCTTAAAGCTCTTTCACATATGCCAGATGCAAGGAAATTTTTAAAAGAGCTTTTGACAAACAAACGGAGGTTAGACGATACGTCGCATGTGGAGCTGAATACAGTGTGCTCAGCAATTCTGCAAAATAAACTACCACGAAAATTAAAAGATCCAGGGAGTTTTACAATTCCATGTTGGTAGTTTATCTGTTAATAATGCTTTAGCTGATTTAGGGGCAAGCATAAATGTTATGCCTTATAAAATGTTTAAATAGCTAGGTCTAGGGAAACCCAAACAAACTAGGATGAGCATTCAATTAGCTGAAAAACCTATTAGAATTCCTAGGGGTATAATTTAGGATGTACTAGTAAAATTTGACAAATTCATATTCCCAGTAGACTTTGTTATGTTAGACATGGATGAGGACAATACGGTTCCTTTAATTTTAGGAAGGCCCTTTTTAGCAACTGCTAGATCTAAAATTGATGTTGGTATAGGAGAACTCACACTTCGTGTAGGTGATGAAATAATCACTCTTCAAACTCTTGACTCGGCTAGGACATCGAGTAATCAAGGTAAAAACGTAAATTCTATCAATAATCATTTGGTTCAACCTTTTTCACAGGAAACACCACAAAACTACACAACTGAACCAGATCCTAGACCTCATGCCAATAAAGAAGTAATTCATGAGGAACGAAGGCTTCAGGTTGATGAACTAGACGAGTGGAAGACACATTTCAAGGAGAAACTAAGAACACACGAAGCAAAACTGAGAGAACCACCAGACGAGCTTATAGGAACGACAAATCACTTCAAAATTGGAGATCAGGTGCTATTAGATAAAAAATACCCTCGAATCGCCATTTCAAACCTTAAAACAAACGAAGAGATCCCTTTTAAGGTACTCAATGTCTTCCCATACGGAACAGTCAAGGTAAGTAATCCCATATTCGGCACTTTTAAGGTAAACACTACTCGACTCAAACTCTATACTAATAGTAGAACTGATAGCATGAGAAAGGATTTTCAACTCCTCAAACCACCATAATTATGCGAATGAGAGGTAAGTCTAGCTTAATACTTTAAACGAGCGCTTCTCGGGAGGTAACCCGAGCACTAACCCAATTAATTTTCATATTTTCAAATTTTAGCATCTAACTAAGAACTAACCAGATTTTTAGGTGCAGCTTTCCCTAACCACACGACCTAGCATACGGGCGTGGCCGTGGCCGTGTGGAAATAGGATAAAACTTTTCCCAACAACATGGGCTACAATAAAATACCACGACCATGCAATGCGGCCGTGGCCAACACTGAGAAACCTACACGGGCGTGGAGACCCCCTACACAGGTGTGGAAGAACAAACAACATTGCACATGACCGTGTGACTCACTGTGTGACCAAACACGCCTAGCGCACACGGGCATGGGCTACAACTATATACATATCCCAATTTCTATTTAATCCCCTTCTTCTGTTCACTTTCTTACCTAAAGTCTTCTTCTCTTTTCCCCTTTCTCTTTGAACGCATATCCATTTTTCATTATTTACTTTTATTCTTCTTTTTATATTTATATTTATTTTATTTATTATTTTCTTCTTATTCTTCATGCCATTTAGATTTAGCTTAGGATACAATAAGATTAGACTGGCTGCTTCAAGGATCCAATTTCAAACGGTTCGAGGCGCTCCCCCACGTTCACCTCTGTCAATCCTATCCGGTTTCTTCTCATTGGCTCCATTCAAAATTCAGGAAGTTTCACTTTTCTCCCTATCTTATGATTTTATTATTATTCTGCTATTATCTATCTTTGTACATTGAGGGCAATGTACATCTTAAGTGTGGGGAGTGAATTTCAAAATTTCCTAACTTTTTGCATTATTCTTAAATCCCTGAATGATATATTATCTTAAGTAATTTTCTCATATTAGTAATTAGAACAAATCTTGATTGATTTATGATTTTTATTGATGTGTTTTGGATTAAGTCATAGGTAATTGTGCATTGATGATTTAAACTTTAAGATACTAGAGAATCAAACATGATAAGCCTATTTTCAAAATTAAAAATTGGCTAGGTTGTTAACCTAAATTTGAATATTTGTAACACCCCTCACCCTGCCCAACTCCGGGATAGGGTTTGAGGCATTACCAGACTTAAACATTCACAATCGTACAAAATCGGGTTACCAAATTTTGCCCAAAATTAAAAATTTTCAAACACATGCATATTGTCCCTTATACATGCCTTCAAAGCCTATAACATACATCGGGGTGGTTCGGGACTAAACTGAGAACTTTGAAAATCTTTGGGAAACTTAACCAATTTTCTTACTTTGGAGAGTCACACACCTATGTGGGTTGGGCCGAGTAGTCACACACGCCCGTGTGGCTTGGGACACGCCAGAGTCCTCAGCCTGTGTAACTCTCTGTTTGTGACGTCAGCAACCATTTAAGGACACACGGCCAAGGCACACGTCCATGGCCAGAGGCCTTGTCCTCCACACGACTGAGACAAACGGTCGTGTCTCTACCCATGTGGTCAAGACCTAGGCTAACTTCCAAGCCTTTTTGTCATCTTTACATACACACACACATACATTTGACCTTATCATCTATTTAATCACTTATACCACATAATCAGACATTAACTCATACCATGGACAAATAGGCTTACAAGCCAAAATCATTATAAGCCACATCTCATGGCTATAATCAACAAATCAATAGAAGCCAATACATTTGGCTAATCACAACAACATCCATCATAGAAAAATTAAGTCTCTATACACGCCACTCAATTGAAAATATTTTTGGGTCAAAAAAAAATTGAAAACATTTAACATACACATGCCAATACTCCAAGGATAATGGCTCAATAGTGTGATGCTGTCTCCGACTATCTCCAACCCTGAGCTGACCTGACAAAACTAAAAGAAATGGAAAGTAGGGAATAAGCTTTACGCTTAGTAAGCTTGCATGAAAATAATAAGCAATGCGATAACATACTATTTTCATATTCTTTCTATTTATTCAATTTCCAGTTAAGCTGTTTCCTCGAGTCATAGTCATTAAATTATTTATATCTGGAGCTACGGAACTCCAAATTAAGATCCATTAATTTTCCATAAAACTAAACTCACATATATTCTTACCAGAAAATTTCCAGAATTTTTGATTTAGCCAATCAATACAATTTATTCATTAAAGATTCCTCTGTTTTGCTGTTTGATAGCTCTAACACCTCTTCACTAAAATTAAAATTCCTCATTATACAGAGTTTGGGTAACCTTCCTATTTGTCTCTATCGAAATTAGACTCACCAAGGGTTCTTAGAATATAAATTACACACCATAACCATTTTTATACAATTTTTAGTGATTTTCCAAATTTGGAACAGGGGATTTTTGAAACCATTCAGACCCTGTCTCACCAAAATTTAAATATCTCATAATAGAAAATTTATTTACTCACACCATTTCTTTTATTTGAAAATAAACTCAATAAGCTTTAATTTCATCTCTTATTCAGCATATAATTCAATTTCTGCTATTTATGGTGATTTTTCAAAATCACGTAACTGCTGCTGTTTCAATCTATTTTACTAAAAATTTTACTCTCCCATGTTTTCTTTATATTACTTTCATATATGCACACATAACACCAAGCATGTTCAATACTAGCCATACAAATGAATAATCATCACCAATATTTACGAGTACTCATAATGGAGCTTACACCATATCAGCCTTACCACAATTTCAATCACGTATAACATATCAAACACATTATGCACATACACACATGGTCACATGCACCCTTGTTCACAAAAACCCTTGCTCACACGTACATTTGCCACATTTCTCAATCGGTCACATTCACACCTGCACTTATTCATAACATGATCGCACAATCACCATTAGTAAGTTATCTCGTTGAACCCCTTTGGAAAACGCCCGACACTCGGTGGTCTCAGCACATAGCTCCATCTACACATAATTCGGCTTTCTTGTACACATGGTGAAGGTCCCTTATCACCCATGTGACCTAGCCATTCCATCTCATAGCTTTCTTATCTACATGGCATCCAACACTAGGAACCACTCATGTGACCTAGCTACTCATAACCCGTAGCTTTCTTGTACACATGGTATACGCACAGTATTACACATGTGACCTAGTTACATATGAAATTATTATCCCCTAGCTTTCTTGCACACATGGTGAAAGTCCCTTATCATCCATGTGGCCTAGCTACATATCAAATTTTTCCATCTTGTATCTTTCTTGTGCACATGGTGAAGGTCCCTTATCACTCGTGTGACCTAGCTACATATTGTCCGTATCTCTTGGTTTTCTGAAGGTTCAATCGAGAACTTCACATTCCATACATTTTCATATTATAGTTATCACCCAATGATTTCCATAATATCTAGCAAAATAATTATTGAACAAGTAAAATAAATACATTATTTACATCTAAACTTTCCATTTCACATAATAACCATAGTCATAGAAAACACCTTTAAGCACAACATTTCAACTCAATTTCCATGTCACCTATGTAACCTTTTATCATAAACATATTATTAAATCAATTCACCAACATAATATACTAAACATGTAATTCAGCAAAATCAATTTAATACCACAATTTAGGTTTCAAACATACATTACGACATTATTGCATTATTATTAACACACCAACTTACCTCGGATTCAGAAACGGCAATTTACCAACTTTCCTTATTTTCGATTTTCCTCCTGTTCTAGGTCCAAATCTCATTTTTCGGGGTCTAAAACATCACATTTCACTTATTTAATTAATGTACTACTCAAAACAGTCCATAACTCAAACTTTTTCAAAATTACAATTTTGCCCCTAAACTTTTGCATAATTATGATTTTTCCCCTAGGCTCAACAATTAAACTTCATCCCTTATTCTTATGTTTTATAACATGCTGATCATTTTTCCCTTCTATGGAAACATCAAATTCTTGCTCTAACATGCACTTATGTACATTAGGTATTTTTGCCGATTATGTCGTTTTACTCGTTTTCACTTAAAATCGCCTAGTAAAAGTTGTTTAACATAATTCTAAGCTTCATATTATGCCATAAAACATCAAATTAAACACATTTCACCTATGAGCATTTTTCCAAATATGAACCCTAGGTAAATTATTGCTAGAATAAGCTAAATCAAGTTACCGGGACTCCAAAAACGTAAAGAACATGAAAACCGGGGCTAGAATGGACTTACCATGAAGCTTGAAAAGCTTGAAAACCCTATTCATGGCTTCCCACATGTTAAATTCGGCCTAATCTTGAAGATGGAAAAATTTGGCATTTAAATTTTATTTTTAATTCATTTAATTCACTAAATTACCAAAATGCCCCTTAAAAAAATATTTTGAAACATACTCATCTATGTCCATTTGTGTACACCAACTTAACCAATGGTCTAATTATCATTTAAGGACCTCCATTTTAAAATTTTATAACAATTGGACACCTCTAACATGTAGAACTCAACTTTTGCACTTTTATAATTTAGTCCTTTTGACTAAATTGAGTGCCCAAACGTCAAAATTTTTGAATGAGATTTTCACGAAATCATTCCGTGAAATTTTAGACCATAAAAATGTAAATAAAATAAATTTCTCAACATCAGATTTGTGGTCCCGAAACCACTGTTACGACTAAGCCCAAAATCGGGCTGTTACAATATTACTTTGAAATTTGAAATTTACAAGGTTGACATCAAAAACCATAATTTTTGTGAGACTTTGAGCCTTTTAGAACATATATGTTTTCTTTCTCACATTATTGATTATGAATGTGCCAATATTGATTTGTTATTCTTGAATTTGCTTCGATTATACATGTCGAGACCACACTTGTGATTTGATATACTGAAATGATAAAGGCACTTAGGATTTAACCCACTTACTCTATAAAAAGCCTACCTCCGTAATTAACCCCTAGTGAACCACTTTTTAGCCTAATCAACTATTTCTTGATTGACCACTAATATTAACCCGAAACCCCATTATTAACTTGTTTATCCCATTTTCTTGACTCCCCTTTTGTCGAGACTTGATTTGATCGGTTACTTAATTATAGTAGTTGAATTCATCTTTTATTAAATACTTATTCTTAAAAAAAAAGTTAGAAAATTTATTCATCATTAGTTATATGTTCTATGAGCATAAATAGTTGAATTCACATCTTTAGAAGCTCGTATTATTGATGTAATTATTCATTATTAGTTCATTGTTTCTAGTTAGGTAATTTGTCAATTCAATCTCGATTTTAACCCTCTAATTCAACCTATATCCACACCTTTAACCCAAGCCCCATTACAACCCTTTAAAGACCTTTTGCTTTGTTTATCATTTCATTTTATAGTGGTGGAGATT
This sequence comes from Gossypium rotundifolium, assembly GCA_025506655.1. Classification (NCBI taxonomy): domain Eukaryota; kingdom Viridiplantae; phylum Streptophyta; class Magnoliopsida; order Malvales; family Malvaceae; genus Gossypium; species Gossypium rotundifolium. The sequence continues at coordinate 15,598,612 of CP106727.1, forward strand.
TCATTTTCATGCAAGCCTATGGGATTAACTTTTCATATTTGACTTATGAGTGTTTATCTTGTACCTTAAACACTTTGAGTGGTTTGAGTGAATCCTTAGTGAGGATGTCAATCCTTGTCGATTTTGGATCAAAGGTAATTATTTAGATAAGGGGAAACACCTATATTTTTCGTGCTACAAAAATATATGGCTTTGATTGTTTGAATCTTTAGGACTCTTTGAGTTAAATTATCCATGTATACATTATCTATGAATTATAATGAAACATTACTGATAAGGATTATGAGTTAAGGAAGTTAATTCTAATTGTGAGTTGAGAATTTTGCTTGAGGACAAGCAAATGCTTAAGTGTGGGGGTATTTGATAAACCGTAATTTACACATATTTTAATATGCTTGGTTTAATTTTGGATGAATATTCATTAGATTTGATGAATTTCAATGCTCCTAATATCTTAATTTCATGTTTTATACTCAGGAGAGCCTAGAGAGTCGAAAAGAATGAGAAACAAGCTAAAAAGGGACAAAATGGGCCTACACTAGAAATCACACGGCCTGGACCATCGCACACGGGAAGATCACACGGCCGTGTGTGGCGAGCAGATTTGACCACGACCGAAGGAGTCCACCACGGGCGTGTCACACAGGCATGTCCCTGCCGCAGCAAAGAAGAGTTCTATTCGAATAAGCTACTTGTGGGCCAATAGAGGTGTTCCAAAGCCTATATAAACACCCTAGAAGCAACTTAAAAGGGAGGTTGACAGGATGTCGAATAGACGCCGAGTAGAAGGAGAAAATACTTCAAGACAGTCATCGGGAACAGCTTATGAGAAGGATCTCCATCAAGACTAAGGATCTCCTATCAAGTTCTTTAGAAGTTTTTGGGTTTTCGTATGTTTTGTTGTTTTTCCTCTTTTATGATGTTTTCCTCTTCTAGTATGAACTAAATCCCTTAGATACCTAAGGGATGAAACCTATGACAGATCTTATTATTATTTGATTTAAGAGATAAATACTTGTGCTTATTCTTAATTGTGAGTTTTATTCTTGTTTTGATAATTCAAGTTATTGATTCAAGTCGAATGTGCTTATTCAGTGGAGCAAAAGCCCCTGTTTAAGAGTAGATCAACACAATTAAGCAGAGTTTATTGCAACCCTAAAAATACGATAACGAAAATCTATCGGATTATGGTCAAACCTAATATAAGAATCCATAGATCGAATTAATGCGATAATAAGGGTTTTAATTAGAAAGAGATTTTAATTAATCAACCTAGAGTCAGTTGTTAGTAGCCTCGAAAGAGGTATTAATATAATTTAGGGATTTCTACGATTAAGTCAAGTGAATAAATCACATGAATCAAGAGTAATAAGTGAAGTCTAGGTGGATTCTTCCTTAGGTGTCATACATCTCATATAAGTTGTCCAAAGTATTTTCTCAATTTACTCCCTGTCAAGTTCATAAGTTAGTTAAATTAGTTAGTTAAATTTTAGATTAAAAGCAAATCCCCTTAATTACTAGGCTAGATAATAAAAAGAAAGTTATTACTAAGTACTCTTGGTCCTTGAGGATACGATATTCCGAACTCACCACAGCTATACTACTATTCGATAGGTGCGCTTGCCTTTGTCAAAATACGGAATCTTTTGCATTTCTTGAATTTTAAGGTTACTTTTAGGGCATTGAGTAAGAAGAAAACTGTCTCCTTTAGTGACAGAGGTGTCACCTAATATACAACTTTGCATGCCAAACGTTTTGAGTACTTTATCGATATAGCTTTTTTGTGGTAATCCAAGAATACCTAGAGATCGGTCTCGATGTATCTGAATTCCTAAAACAAAATAGGCATCTCCACGATTTTTCATCTCAAAATGCTTAGATAAAAACCTCTCAGTTTCATGCAATAAGCCTATATCATTAGCGGCAAGAAAATGTCATCGACATATAGAACCAGAAATATCTGCTTACTCCCACTGAATTTGTGATACACACAATCATCAACAATATCCATCTCAAAATCGAATGAAACAATTACTTGGTGAAACTTGTGGTACCATTGACGGAAAGCTTCTTTGAGTCCATATATGGATTTTCTCAATTTGCAAACCATATTCTTTGAGTCTTCTGACTCAAAGTTTTTTGGTTGCACCATATAAATTGTTTCTTCAATGTCGCCATTAAAACCGTAGTCTTAACATCCATCTGATGTAACTCAAGATCAAAATGAGCAAAAGCGCCATGATTATCCTGAAAGAGTCCTTCGATGAAACTGGAGAGAAAGTCTCTGTAAAATCAATGCCTTCTTTCTGAGTATATCCTTTAGCTACAAGAAGCGTCTTATGGTTCTCCACATTACCATTTACATCCCTTTTAGTTTTAAATATTCATTTACAACCAATTGGTTTTGCACCTTCAAGTAATGGGACAAGTTCCCAAATTTTATTTTCTTGCATAGACTTATACTCATCTTTCATGGCATCAATCCACTTTTAAGAATTAGAACTTTTTATGGCCTGATGAAAGTTGATTGGATCATCTTCCATCATTCCTTTATCACCCTCATATTCTTGGAGAAATACAACATAATCATCTGGAATAACATTTCTCGTTTCTCTTGTGGACCTCCTTAATGGCACTTGTTCTTGAGGTTGTTGAGTTTGTTCTTCTGGAACAATTACCTCATCTTGAATGGGGATGTAACAGCCCGGTTTAGACCCTAGTCAGAACAGTGGTTTGAGACCACAAATTCGAGGTCAAAATAATAATTTAATGTTATTTTCTATGTGAATAGCATGTGACATAGTCTGTGTGAAAATTCTGTGTGATAATTTGATCGTTTGTGTGCCGAATTAAGAGAAAGGATTTAATCGCGTAATGAGTAAAAGCTATGTCTGATTTATAATTACTTAATTGTGGATTTTTTTTTAGGTGGAGGCCTTATTTTGATAATACACCATTTTTAAGTTAGTGGGGTGTTGAATGACTAGATAACCATATTTCTAATTTGTTTTATATGTTTTATAAAAGGGAAAAGTTGGTATTTGTTTAATAAGTTATTATAATCAAAAACAAAACAAAAAGATGGCCATTTTCTCATCTTTCTTTCACCGAAAATTGAAAGGGAGAATAGCCATTGAAGCTTTTCAAATTTTAGCACTTGCTAGGTTTGATTGAGGTATGTTTTGAGCTCGATTTTTGATAATTTCTACGTTTTTGCAATCGTTGCTTTGAGAGCTACAAAACCCATGTTTTGATTTTGTGAAATGATGATGTTTTTGTGAGATTCCATTGATGATATGTCAAGCTTTTTGATGATTTTTTGTGTTAAATGAAAGATATGAAATAGATGAACATGTTTTGTTCTTGAGTTTTTGATGAATTTAGCTAAATAAGGCTAAATTGAGAAAATGGTAGATTGAGGGACTAAATTGAAAATTTTATAAAAAATGTGGGTTCGTATGTGATGTATAAGAATTCGTCCAAGCACATGTATATTGAAATTTTGAGTATTTGATGATTTTGTGAGATAGGGACTAAAGTGTCAAAATGTGAAAATGTGAGGGCTATTTTGCAAAATACCCTAAATATGTGTGTTAGGACTAAAATGAATGATTTAATGATTGAATGGATTGAATTTGAATGTGTATAGACTAAGAGAGGAGAGGTTCGGATCGAGCTCGAGGCAAAGATAAAGTGCTCGATTAATCGACCGTATCGATAGTTCGACGTCCGAGGTAAGTTCGGATATAATACATGTATTTGAGATATGTTTTAGCATTATGAAATGAATATCTATATGTGTATGAAAGTGAGTTGCTATGTGCAAGATTTTAGTTGATGGCACTAAGTGTGCGAAATTGAAATCGAAATAGAAACAAATAGCACTGTGTGTGCGATGATATGAAAGCTTTGGCTTATTGAATTGGCACTATGTGTGTGACACTGAGACAAGTCGGTTAATAGAATAGGAACTAAGTGTGTGATAATAATTATGCTTCGAATATGTATGTGGCACTAAGTGTGCGGTTAAATTGAATGAATATCAAAGGATGATTGACATGTAATATCGAGCATTGAATAGTTTGGAAGTTGGATAACTAAGTGTTAGCTAAGGTATGTGTTGAACCTTTGTGGTTGATGAGTTATAAACAAGCTATGATTGAATGAATGAGTATTTTAGTTACAGATGAGATGATATGAATATGAGATAAGTGATCTATGTGATTGTTTATTATGTACATTGGTTAGATTAATGAGATAATTGTATTGTATATTGAACTTACTAAGCTTTGAGAAGCTTATTGTGTGATTTGTTTTTCTGCTTTGCAGTGTTAGTAAAGCTAGCTCGAATCTGGGATCTTCAGCTTCTCAATCACACTATCGGCAATCTATTTTGGGTATTTTAGAGATGTACATAGTTAAAATATGGCATGTATAGGCTGGTCATTTAAATCATGTTTGATATTTGTAAGTAGCCATGAGATGTGGCTAAATATGTGCTAGTCTTAACATGAATGAATTTGTTATATGTGATGCATCTTTTGGCATGATTTGTGGGTTGAGAAATTGACTATTGAATGATAACTTTGTGTTGGTAAAATGCTAGTAGGAATTAGTGAAATTGAGAAGGAATGATGTTTGGTATTGAATGTATTATACTTGTGATGAGATAGATTTTGGTATTGAAATTGTCATGGTAGGAATTGGTATTGAATGCATGGGTTGAATGACTATTTTGGTACGTTTTGGTGGTAATATGTGCATAAGATGTCTTGGTTAATTTGGCTTGTAGATCTAACCCTTATGTGTAGCATTTTGGCCTTGTAAATGGCTTATAATGTCACACGGTTATGGCACACGGGCGTGCCTAAAGACCGTGGGTGAATTGGCAGAATGTAGCTTAGTAGCACACGGCCTCGACACCAGCATGCTTGGTAGCCGTGTGAGAAATGGCAGTATATGATCTAGTAGTACACGGCCTTAGCACACGGACGTGCTTGGTGACCGTGTTGATTTTGGCAGTATATGACCACGGGAAGGACACACGGGTGTGTCAAGTAGCTGTGGGTGAGGCACGGTCTCCTCCCACGGGCGTGTCTCCCCTGTATTTTAGAAAATTTTCAAATTTTTATGAAATTTTATATGTGTTTCGCTTTAGTCCCCACTCGGTTTATAAGCATGCTTAGGGTCATGATGACTCCTTTAAGGGACACTATATTTGTAATTGAACGTGATTGACTTTGTGTCGTAAATTCAAGATGTTAAATGTTCTGATTGATTGGTAACACCTCTTAACCCTATTCCAGCGATGGTTTTGGGTTAGGGGTGTTACAGAGGAGTTGTTCAACATTGTCTTGTTAAGGTTCTGGATTCACTTCTTGATCAATGATAAGTATGAGAACCTGAACATCATCAAAAGTGATAGTAGGAACTAAGTTAGAATCCAATCCCTCCTCAAAAGTATTGTCTCTAACCTTATTTCTCCCCCCAAACTTAACATCCTCAAAAAATGTTGCAATTCTCGTCTTAAAAATATTCCTTATTATGGGATCATAAAACTTATAGTCCCTAGATTGCTCAGAATAACCTGCTCATTGTTTTGGAGTCCAATTTCTTTTCATGTGGCCTATAAGGTCTTGCCTCAGCTGGACTTCCCCAAATGTGAAAGTGCTTTAGACTAGGCTTTTGACCTGTCCAAAGCTTATAAAGTGTTTTTGCAATTATTTTATTGGGTACTCTATTTAGAATGTAAGATGTTGTCTTTAATGCTTCTCCCCAAAGGGACTTAGGTAAGGTAGAATGAGAAATCATGCTCCTTACCATATCCTTAAGAGTCTTGTTTCGTCTTTCAACTACACCATTCATACTAGGTGATCTTGGCATGGTGCATTGTGGGACAATACCACATTCCTCTACGAAGTTCGCAAATGGTCTTGGACATTGTTCACCTGAGCCATCATATCTACCGTAGTACTCACCACCATGATCATATCTAACATTTTTAATCCTTTTGTTGAGTTGATTCTCAACGTCAGCTTTATAAGTTTTGAACACGTCTAGAGATTGAGATTTCTCATGAATGAGATATAGGTACCCATAATGTGAGTAATCGTCTATGAATGTTATGAAATATTATTGACCATTCCAGGATGCCGTAGGGAATGACCCACAAATATCTGTATAAATTAATTCTAAGACATCTGAAGATCTGTTGGCACCCTATTTCTTGGTTTTGGTCTGTCTTCCCTTAATGCATTTGACATAGATATCAAAGTCTGTGAAGTCAAGGGACTCTAAAATACTATCAGACACAAGGCGTCAACCCTACATTTTGAGATATGACCTAAGCGCTTAATCCATAATGATGTTGAATTTTTCTTATTTAATTTGCGTTTAATTCCACGTGATTCCACATGCAAGGCTTCATTATAGGATGCAACTGTTTCTAGCAAATAAAGGTTATCATAAGTATTTAAATAACCAGTTCCAAAAACATTTGAATTTAAAGACAAATTAAATTAATTACTTCAGAATGAACAATAATATCCAAATTTGTCCAACGAAGAAACAGAAACTAAATTCTGTCTAAATGACGTTACAATAAAAGTGTCTTTTAAATCCAAATAAAAAATAGTTCCTAATAACAACCTAAAATGCCCAATCACTTCCACTTCTACTGATTTTCCATCGCCCATGAAGATGTGTCTTTCACCATCACTTAGCTTTCGGTAACTCAGGCAACCCTGCATAGAAACACTTATGTGAGTAGTAGCACCAGAACAGACCAAATTAAGAATTATACCTTTCTTTGCATGCCAAGCATGATATTTGGTACAATCCTTTCTTTACGTGTCAAAACTTGTTACAAAAGAAACAATTCTCTGTAGCTTGCCGTTGTTTCTTTTAAGCTGGACCCTTAGTAGCTTCATTCTGATATTTTCTTTTCTTGCCCTTGTCTTTAGGGGCATTGGCCGAATGAGCACTTTCAGACTTATCACACTTCAACCTTTCTTCCTCTTGCACACAATGAGAAATAAGATCATTTAGAGTCTATTTCAACTAATCTATTTAAAATATTAGACATCTTTAATTAAAAGCCAAAATCTAAATTTATCTGTTTCAAAATATTTATCTTAATCTTATCTTTCAATCAAATTAAAAGATAATCGATATATATATATATATATACTTTTCCAAAACAACATGCATGTATGTATAATAATATATATATATATCCTTTTTTAATCCATCTATTCAAAATTACCCAAATTAAAAAAATAAAAAACAAAACCCTAAAATTAGGTAACAATAATAACCGAACCTTAATCGCACAAATCAATAAACAGTGCATCAAAGCACCAAAGAATTATGATGAAATAAGTTATGCAAAAAAAACACAATTAACATTATCAAACATCAGTGCAAGCATATATTAATATATAATCGTAAATAGGGATCTAATAGGGGTAATTTACCAGAAAATGCCATTTTTTTCAAAATTTATAGAAAAGGACTTGGTAATTAATTATTTACAGGAAAGGGACATTTCCCTCGAAAACGCATCCACGTCAGCACGTTTTCAGGGGATGCAGCAGGAAAGAGCATCCACGAGGGAGTGCTTTGTGCCACATCAGCCAAAATTGCATCCTTGAGGGCGCGCTTTGCTGATGTGGCAAAAAGGCTCCCTCAGGGACACGTTTTTTCCCTTTCCCTCCGTTAGGGTTTTCAGGTGTTTTTAGGGTTAGGTTTAGGGTTTTAAGGGTTTTAGGGCTAGTGTTTTGTGTTTTTAGTGGTTTTTAGGGTTTAGAGTTTTAAGAGAAAGTTAATGAATTAGATTTTAGGGTTAATTAATTAAAATAATTTCACATTTAGGGTTTTAGAAAAAATATTAGCAATATAAAATTTATTTATTTTTTACAGTAGTATCTGGTAAAATAATTTTGAGAAGACCTTTCTAAACAAATAGTGACCAAAATGCTTCAAGCAGGATGCACTGTCAGCAAAAGTACTAAAAAAAGCTCCCACGTGGATGCTCTTTTGCTACAGTAGTCTCTAGCAAAATAATTTTGAGAAGATGTTTCTGAACAAATAGTTACCAAAATGCTTCAAGCAGGATGCACTGTCAGTAAAGAGTACTGAAAAAAGCTCCCACGTGGACGGTCTTTTTCTATAGTAGTCTCTGGCAATCCTTAGACTATAAATCAGCCAAATTTCATTCTCAGGTTGCGTAATAGAAATTGAGGCAAAAGTAAAATAGAAACTGAAGATGAGTGAACGTATTAGTGTTGTTATTTACTATGATGGTGAGGTTTGTGACACTGAAAACGGTGTTGTTTTTTTATTGGAGAACACAATGCGACTGGTTTTTAACCAGAACATAGATTTGACAGAACTTCACAAAAGAATTAGGTGTAAAATCTTCGGAACAATGCCAATGAAAGTTCAGTTTATTAAGTATAGATTTTGTGCTTCGGTTGATCCAGTGAGATATGACTTATTCGACATCAAAGGTCCATGGAGCTTGGAGGCAATGGTGGAGACTCATCTTGCCAGTGGATCACCCTATCTTGAGGTATATGTTCAATTTTTATCACCAAGTTATCTTCCTTCGACTTCAACATCTACTGCTATTTGATGGGAATACACGACCCCAAGCAGACACTCTGTTAGTGGGAGGCAGAATATGAAAGCGCCTGTGTTTGGTGGTAGTATGGAAAACACAACCCCTGCACGACACTCGGTTGGTGGATGGGACATGCATATCCTTCCTTCGACATTCGATGCTAAAAATATATATTGGGGAATGTCACCAACTTCTAGTGGTTGGCAATCCACATATGATTGGGGACGTTACGAAAGTTGTTTAAGAAGGGATAATGTACTCCCCACGACATCCACCGAAAAGGGGACCTCGTTCGTTACAGATGAAGGTGGGTCGGATGATGAGTCCGATGTGGATCCACCTTGAGAGCCCAGCCCCGATGGTGCAGAAGTTACATTATTTTCTAAACCAGAGTTTGTTCCAACTGTACTTGAAGATGTTGAAGGGGGTTCTGATGAAGAAGACGACGATCCGCGATTCAGGGCGTACTCGCCTCCAGCCCACATGCATAATGTTGATCTATCTCAAGACGATGCATTAGAGTTTCCTAAATGACCATACAGAAGGCGTGACCGTACAAGCTCATCGTTGGATTCGGGTGAATTAAAAGTTGGTAAAGAGTTTTCCAACAACGATAGTTTTCTTGGTGCATTGAAACAATATAGCATCAAGAACGGGGTTAACTACAACATAGTTAAAACCAAACTTGATAAGTACGAGGCCAAATGTGCAGTGCAAGACGATACATGTTCATGGAAAATCAGGGCCTCGTTGGGGAAAAGGACAGGCTTGTGGGAGATTAAAAAGTACAAAGGTCCACATACATGTCTTGCCGGTACAGTATCACTAGGTGTTCAAGGTTTTTGAATAATACTGATATTACGTAATGTTGCATTAGTTAACGTACTTCATTGACATGTGTTTCACAAGATCATCCCAAGATGGATTCAGAGACATTGGCTGACTTAATAATACCGACGGTGAAGGCGGATCCCAAGACTTTAATGCCGGCCTTAATTACCAATATTCGTAGCCAATTGGGGCACACGCCCTCTTCCGAAGACTTGGATAGCTAAGCAAAAGGCGTTGGAAAAGTTGCATGGTCGGTGGGACGCTTCATATAATGAAGTGTGGTATTGGTGTCAGTCTTTGGAGATATGTCTTAAGCGAAGATAATGCACCTTGAAATGGAATGGCGTACTACAACGATCGATTGCTCCGTGGATGCCAAGTGTTCAAGCATCTGTTCTGGACATTTAAGCAATGCCGAGACGCATTTCTATACTGCAAGCCATTGGTACAAATTGACGGTACCTTTATGTATGAAAGATATACGCGTCGGCTATTGCTAGCTGTGGCACAGGATGGCAGTGGGAGAATCCTTCCAATTGTGTTTTACAATAAAAAAATAACTTTTATTTTATTTAAGATATAAAAAATAAATTATAATAAAAATAAAAAACTTTTATTTTATTAAAGATATAAAAATAAATTACAATAAAAATAAAAAATTACAACTTTTATTTTATTTAACAACTTTTATTTTATTTAAGATATAAGAAATAAATTAAATTACAATAAATAAAATAAAAAACATCTTTTAATTTATTAAATATATAAAAAATAAATTACAATAAAAAATAAAATAATGACGATCGGAATCAATGTTGGTATCGATCGGAATCAGTGCCACATGGGGGTAGTCAATGGTTACGCGCTGGATTCCTCCTTCTTCTAGCTTCCGGAGGGGTTGTGGAACCTCGGTGGGATTCTGGTTCCTCCAATAGGGGGTCTGGTTGTGGGTGTTGGGAGGATGACCCACCTTGATAAAATATTGACTGCGGAGGTGTTTGCATCACCCATTGCGGAGGTGTCTGAATCCCATAAGGCAAAGGAGATTGGTAAAAAGAAGAGCTCCCCGACGGTGCCTCGTGCGATCCCTCATACGACGGTGGCCTATAGATCGGCTGGCCAGTCGGAGTAGTCGGGAACAAACTCGAACCGGGCCATGCATTCCAACCTGCCATTGGATGGGGAAAAGGAAACATATAGGGGTTAGGATACATATAAGGGCTAGGATACGCACATGGCATAACCGAAAAAGGCTATGATGTGGGTGTCTTCGACTGAAGTGTTGGGCCCGGTGACTGTGTGGGCGCTGTTGATGGGCCCGGTGGTTGTGTCGACACCGTTGATAGTCCCGTCTCATCACCCCTTCTCCTTGGATTTAAAGGGCCTCGTCGTTCCCTTTATTCACGAAGTTGTCGTCGCCTCTCCTCTTCTGACAATAAATATGGCTTGCCATGGATCCTAAACCATGGCATGTATTTCGGCACGCACGCTAACTCAGGAATGATGATCGGTTCCCGAGTAGGTATATAATCATACCAGTTCTCCCACAATCCGATATATGCTGACCAAAATCTTGGCCAATCCGTATGCAACTGTCGTAACTCGACTTTGTGCTCATCATCGAGCACCTCAGGTGCCACGGGAATAGGTTGTCGGAATCCAAATTGAGGCAAAACCCGATCTAAATGGTGCATCTCCATGGTGGCATAGTTGATCAATGGGACCTTCACATGCCAAATGTTCGGATTTTGAAAGAACTCATCCGGAATTACTTTTCGAATTGACGGATCCTCGTATGGTGTTCATTCAAACTATATTAACATGATAAAAATATTAGTTATATACTAAATACTAAATACTAAATACTAAATACCAAATACTAAATACTAAATAATGAAATACGAAACAACTATTTTATTACGAAAATATATTTTATTTAATACTTACTTGTGCTTCCGACCGTTGCTCTAATAGAAGTCGTATATCTTCAAGCGATGTAGGTATTCCAACATAACTCGCCGAATGGTTTAGCATACAATTATATTTATATTTTAATTCTACGTAATAATTGTAAAATCTAATATTAAATTTACCTCGTTATGAGTGGGAATGTATATGGGTGGTTGACTCAAGGACGTAAAAATGGAAATTGAAACCGTGCCCATGATTGCAGTAGTGATAGGCAACCTCTGATTTTCACTTTATTCGACTGCGTCGCCCCATACATCTCCCGATACAATTTTGCTAGAACGGCAGGCCCCCAACTCAATTCACTGGCTGCTCTAAAATCAACGAGTTTCAGCAGCCACCTCAGATGTACGAGGTTTCGTGACAAGTCCGGTATTAGATAGCCTCCAACCATCTCAAGAATGTATGCCCAAGCATGCCGTTTTCTTTCTATTTCGATCGAATCATTATCCGGCTCCGGGAATGTGTCTCGTAACTAGCCAATCTCGATTTGACCTCCGTAAATGTTATCCAGAATAGCACCCAAAAGCTTGTAGCATACGGCTACCCAATCACCAGAAGTTGCGGACCTGGTGACTACGTACCCATCCACCGGGAATCCTAATTGCAAATGCACGTCTTCCAGAGTGATAGTACACTCTCCGCATGGAAGATGGAAAGTGTGCGTCTCGGGTCTCCACCTCTCTATCAACGCACTAATTAGCTTTGGGTCTAACTTGCACCCCCGGCCTATCGTGGCCACGTGTCAAAAACCCGCTTCCCGTAAGTAATTCTCAATCAACGGCAATGGCATACCAGGCATATTGCGAATATAGCATTGCAACACCCGATCTACGGACTGTTTAAAAAGTTATAAAATAAAAATTAATTAAAATTGCGTAAACCTAAAAAATATTAAATACTATTGAAAAATTAAAATTATAACTTACCATTGTCATTTGATCGACGGAGTTGTGTTTATTGTCGAGACGAATTAATTCTCCATCCATTGTTAATACAATCGAATATTTTTAAATTTAACAAAAAATTTTAAAAAAACTTTAAACAGGGTTCTTTGTAAAAATTAAAGGACTATTGTGAAATTTTAGAGGAACTTTAAAGGAATTTGAGAGGAATTTGAGAGAAAGTTGAGAGAAATTTGAGAGAAAAATGAGTAAGGACCTTTGTGTAAAAAAAATGAAAGGGTGGGGGTTTTATAGTTTTTTTTTACCGTTGGAGGCCCAACGGTCAAAAAAAGTGACCGTTGGAACGGGTAAAATGCGTCCCTGAGGGAGCCTTTTTGCCATATCAGCAAAGCGCGCCCTCAAAGACGCGATTTTGGCTGATGTGGCACAAAGCGCTCCCTTGTGGACGCGTTTTCCTGCTGCGTACCCTGAAAACGCGCTACATGGATGCGTTTTCAGAGGAAATGGCCATTTCTGGTAAATAATTAATTACCAGGTCATTTTTCATAAATTTTGAAAAAAAAAAAGGCATTTCCTAGTAAATTACCCATCTAATCGCACCTTTTTTATAATTAAATTAAAAATTAATACCCTAATCAACATATATCCAAAATATTTGACATGTATGATTAAAAACACCGAATCCAAATATCAAATCCATAAAATTAAAAAAAAAAACAAATCTACTCAAAAATAATAAAAATCAATTTGTTCTCAATAGTTCAACATGATGAGGCTCAGATGCCACTTGTTAGAATAATAAATTAATATATATATATATATATATTTATATATATAAACTTTAATAAATCATAAATCAGGATCTTGTCATGTCAAATCATCAAGAACAAAATAAGAATAAAACTAGATGCGGAAACGTACATGAATCCATGAATTCCTTAAAATCTGCGGATCTTGGGATTTGATCTTCCAAATTAACACAAAAAATTCAGAGAATATTTGCTCTCTCTTTCTTAAGGTTGGGATATTTATATTTGCTCTCTCTTTCCTAAGGATGGTATATTAGAAAAGATATCTTGTGTGTAATTTGGGACCATAACCCTAATATTTATAACCTTAGCATATTTGTTCTAATTCTTAATTAACTCATCATTAATTAGAATTTGATTAGAACTCAATTACTAGAGTATTTACACATATTTGACCCATACTTTATTTAATAATTAAAGCTCAATAAAACTTTAACCAAATTAGATCACTTTTAATTTTGGCTAACCTATCATGATAATAAAAATAACATGTAATTATCCTTATTATATATGTGATGTCCATATTTTCCAACATGAGTACATTAACCATTGCATCAGTGAACGCCTCAAAAGCTCTATTCCCCAAAACCAAGTTGTGAAAACGTTGGTAATGACAAATATATCTCAAAGAAAAGAAAAATAAAAATAAAGAACACACTGATTTTACGTGGAAACCCTTTCGGGAAAAAACCATGGGCAGAGGAGAAGAAAATTCACTATGTCGAATTCGAATCAATTACAAGAGGAATAGACTATGTCTATTTATAGGCTTATAAAGCCATATTCTAATAGGAGTGTAGTAAGATTGAAACTCCTTATTCTAATAAATATCAAATAGATGGAATTTAATAAGGTTTAAAAAACCTTATTTAAAATAAAATAAAAGAAGTGTAGTTCTATAGGGATTCTTCTTTTATTTTATTTTACCATTGTATTTTATTTAAATAAGGATTCGGGTCACTTAATTCTAGCAATCTCCACCTTGACACGAATTCTCAATAAACAAGTTCTTCATCGCGAACTCTCAACGAACAAGTTCTCCACCTCTTCCAAAAAACCCCTTAAGGGTTTAACTTCAACAATGAACACCAAGTCTAAGCGATGCTCAAACTTGGTTACAGGGAGTGACTTAGTCATCATATCTGCAGGATTTTCATGAGTACTAATTTTGCTCACAACAATATCACCACGAGCAATAATATCACGAACAAAATGATATTGAACATCAATGTGTTTTGTTCTCTCATGAAACATTTGATCTTTTGCAAGGAAGATGGCACTCTGACTGTCACAAAATACTGTGCTGATTTGAAGGTCTTCATTGAGCTCACTAAAGAGTCCCTTCAACCAAATAGCTTCTTTACAAGCCTCAGTAATCGCCATATACTTAGCTTCAGTGGTAGACAAAGTGGCTGTAGTTTGCAAAGTAGCTTTCCAACTGATTGCACAACCTCTTATTGTAAAGACATAACCAGTGAGAGATCTTCTTCTATCAAGGTCTCCAGCAAAATCAGCATCAACATACCCAATAACTCCATCTCTAGTTCTTCCAAATTGTAAGAAAACATCAGTAGTACCTCGTAAGTATCTTAGAATCCACTGAACTGCTTTCCAATGTTCTTTACCGGGATTCGCCATGTATCTGCTAACTGCACTGACTGCATATGATAAATCTGGACGTGAACAAACCATAGCATACATGAGAGATCCCACTGCACTAGAGTATGGAACATGTGACATGTACTTAATCTCATCATCTGATTGTGGAGACAAAGCCGATGAAAGTTTGAAATGGGCTGCTAAAGGAGTACTAACAGGCTTAGCACTCTGCATATTAAACCTACAAAGAACTTTCTCAATGTACCCGTTCTGACTTAGGTACAATTTACTTGCTTTTCTATCTTTGAGAATCTCCATACCAAGTATCTTCTTTGCTGGTCCCAAATCCTTCATTTCAAATTCTTCACTTAGTTGGGCTTTGACCTTTCTTATTTCTCCTTTATCTTTTGCTGCTATCAACATGTCATCAACATAAAGAAGTAGATACACAAAAAAACCATCACTGTTTTTCTTAAAGTAAACACAGCTGTCAAAACTATTTCTTTTAAAATCATGAGAAGTCATAAAAGAATCAAACCTCTTGTACCACTTGTCTTGGTGACTATTTTAAACAAGAAAGGGACTTTTTCAAAGAAGCAAACATAGTCCTCCTTTTTGAGATCAGAAACCCTCGGTTGTTGCATGTAAATATCTTCCTCAAGTTCTCCATGCAAAATGAAGTTTTACATCTAACTGCTCAAGCTCTAAATCATGCATGGCCACAATACCAAGCAAAGCTCGAATCGAACTATGCTTCACAACCGGGAGAACATATCTGTGAAGTCCACTCGGAATTTGATCAGAACCTTTGCAACAAGCCTTGCTTTATATCCGGTTCTTCAACTCTTGGAGTCCCTTCTTTCTTTTAAACACCCATTTACAATGAACAACCTTTTTAGCTTTAGGAAGTTTCACAAGATCCCATGTTCTATTTTATGAAGTGATTCCATCTCCTCTTGCATAGCAAACATCCACTTTTCTGAGTCTTTACAGCTAACTGCCTCAGAATAATTAGACGGTTCTTGGTTTGCATCTATATCTTCAGCCACATTTAAAGCATAAGCAACTAGATCAGCCTCGGCATACTTCTTTGGAGGTTTAATTTCTCTTCTAGTTCTGTTTTTGGCGATAGAGTATTGTGGTAAAGAAGCAACTCTATTCTCAATTTTTGTACTTGCTTGAGGAGTTGACTCAGATTAACTGATGTTCCACCGCTTTTGATTTTCTTTATTGGAAGAGTCTTTAAGAGATAAGTTAGGTAGCATAGCGCTTTCATCAAAAACAACATCTCTCGCTAATAACAACTTTTCTATTTTCAGACACCATAACTTATACCCTTTTACACCACTTTATAACCAAGCAAAACACATTTAATGGATCTCGGCCCAATTTTCCATTATCAACATGAGCATATCTTTGGACACCCAAAGATCTTTAAATCAGAATAATTAGCAGGATTACCAGACCATACCTCTTGTGGATTCTTTTTCTCAATGGCAATGGATGGAGATCGGTTGATCAAAAAACATGTAGTAGAGGCTACTTCGATGCAAAATAACTTTGGTAAGTTGGCATTTGACAACATACATCGAACCTTCTCCATGATCGTTCTGTTCTTTCGTTTTGCAACGCCATTTTGCTGTGGAGTATGACGAACTGTCAAGTGTCTCACGATCCCTTCTGTATTGCACAGTTTATTAAACTAATCAGAATAAAACTCTAAGCCATTGTCTGTGCAGAGGTATTTTATTTGTTTTCCCGTCTGTTTTTCAATCATAGTTTTCCAAGACTTAAATGCAGAAAACACATCACTTTTCTGCTTCAGGAATAATGCCCAAACTTTTCTAGAAAAATCATTAGTAAAAGTTAGCATATAATTAGCTCCACCTCTTGAAGGCACTCTTGATGGCCCCCACAGATCAGAATGAATATACTCCAATGTTCCCTTCGTGTTATGGATTCCTCTGGTGAATCAAACTCTCTTTTGCTTCCCAAAAATGCAGTGCTCACAAAACTTCAGTTTGCAAATTCCTTACCCATCAAGAAGTCCTCTTTTGCTCAATTTTGCCATGCCATTCTCACTCATATGCCCTAGGCGCATATGCCAAAGTTTAGTAATATCATTATCTTGCAAAACATATAACTTGGTAGTCTTTCTCTGCCCTTTCATCACAATAAGGGAACCTTTGGAAATCTTCAAAATCCCACTTTCAACTGTGTATTTGTACCCTCTTAAATCAAGAGTACTCAACGAAATTAAATTTCTCTTCAATTCTGGAACTTGCTGTACGTCACTAAGTGTTCTGACAACTCCATCAAACATCTTAACTTTAATTGTTCCAACACCTGTAATTTTACACGAAGTATTATTTCCCATCAAAACAACACCTTCAGACACCATTTCATAATTTGTAAACCAATCCCAATTGGGACTCATGTGAAAGGTGCAGCCTGAATTACGTATCCACTCCTCGCTCTCTTTAGAATTTTTGACAGAAGCGACTAGAAGTTCACCATCACTGTAGTCTTCTACAACATCAGCTTCACCGAAATTTTTTGGTTGTTTTCCCTTTTGACTCGCAGCCTCCCTTTTAATCTTGTTCTGTAGCTTATAGCACTCAGATTTAATGTGCCCTTTCTTCTTGCAGAAGTTACAAGTTTTACCTCTGTTTGAAGACTTTGATCTACCCTTAGATTTACCGCGAGGATTCCGATCCTGTGTCCTTCCACGATCATCATCAGCGTTCCAATCTTGTCTCCCACGAACAATGAGACCCTCTCCTTGAGAGTCAGGTTTAACCATAAGATGCTTCATCTTATCATACGAGGTCAAAGAATCATAAACCTCATAACTGTGAGAGACTTGCGGCTATATAAAATCGTGTCTCTAAAGGTTGAATAAGACGGGGGCAACGAACAAAGTAGAATCAACCCTAGATCTTCCTTATCATACTGAACCTCCATGGCCTCCAAG
Source organism: Gossypium rotundifolium (assembly GCA_025506655.1). Lineage (NCBI taxonomy): Eukaryota > Viridiplantae > Streptophyta > Magnoliopsida > Malvales > Malvaceae > Gossypium > Gossypium rotundifolium. The sequence continues at coordinate 15,616,321 of CP106727.1, forward strand.
TTTGAGAGAATCTCTTTAAACACTATTAAGTGTTCGTGCACAGACGCACCTTCCTCCAAACGATGAGCATAGAGACGTTGCTTCATATGCAACTTGCTAGTTAGAGTTTTCGAGATACATATTTGTTCTAGCCTCTTCCATAATGCTGCAGCAGTCTTCTCCTTTATCACATCCTGCAAAATTTCGTTAGACAAATGCAGATGTAACTGTGTTAACACCTTTCGATCCTTGCGCTTCATATTTTCCTCCGTCAATGTCGAAGGCACCTTATCTACCCCTAGTAGGGCTTCCTCTAAATCCATCTGTGCAAGAACTGCCTGCATCTTTATCTGCCACAACGCGAATCTGGTGTTGCGATCCAATAGCGAAATTTCATACTTCAAAGACGCCATTACCGTGATCGAGATAAAAAACCTGGAAGCTCTGATACCAATTTGTGAAAGCGTCGGTAATGACAAATATATCTCAAAGAAAAGAAAAATAAAAATAAAGAACACACAGATTTTACGTGGAAACCCTTTCGGGAAAAAATCACGAGCAGAGGAGAAGAAAATTTACTATGTCGAATTCGAATCAATTACAAGAGGAATAGACTATGTCTATTTATAGGCTTGTAAAGCCATATTCTAATAGGAGTGTAGTAAGATTGAAACTCCTTATTCTAATAAATATCAAATAGATGGAGTTTAATAAGGTTTAAAAAACCTTATTTAAAATAAAATAAAAGAAGTATAGTTCTATAGGGATTCTTCTTTTATTTTATTTTACCATTGTATTTTATTTAAATATGGATTCGGGTCACTTAATTCTAACACAAGTCATATGATGTCTCATTGGCTTCACACCCACTTAATAAAATCCCATCATCCTCCTTCATTGGATCCAACACCATTAACCCTATCTACGTAGTGAAGATGGAATTTGAGACTCACATCTTTCCCGAAGATTCCAAAAATCTTTTGGCCAATATTTATTGCGTTATGTAGGAGGCCTGCTACTATATCTATGGCATCATGTATGATATCAAAAGGAAGACTCTTAGCCTTAACCTTAAATGGTTTAGGCTTGTTGAGATTTACTAGGACTCTAATTAATCTAAACAAGAAATAGTTTTAAACTAAATTTTCTTGGTGACATAAAACTCTTAAATAACTTAAATTATTTAATTATTAAAAAATTGGAATAATAATGTAACACCCTAAAAATCCGAGTATTTAAATTGCATGAATTGGTGTTTAGATTTTTTTTAGGAAAAATCTCTTATTTTTATTTTAGTGCTTTTAGAAGTCCTAGAGGGTAAAGCATAATTTGAAGAAGGAATAAAATTTATTAATTGAGAATTTATTGAAGTGAAACAAAGGTGATTAAGACTTAAGCTAAATTATGTGCTAAAGAGTGTCATAAAATGAGCATATGGCATGGTCGAGTTGGCGCATGGGTTCTAGTAAGAGGGAAGAGGTTCGAATCCCTTGTATAGCACCTAAATGAATTTTTGTTTTAATTTTCCGCTCATGACTAAGAAGTGCCTGCAGGAACATATAAGGAAGGTGTTGACCATGTTATTTTTGGTTAGTGTATCAATGGATTAAGGAAACAACTAACTTATGGCATGGAATCAAAGGTTTAAGGAAAGATAGGGGGACATAAGGCACATATCAAGGGAAAATTTGGAAAGAAATCATGGCCAATTGACCATGTGTCGGACGGCAACTTGGTTTAGGGAAGGAGCCAAATTTTGTTAGTTTGGCTAAAAATCTCATTCTTTTCTCTTTGGTCATTCTTTGCACTTGTGCAGATTTTTCTTTCTTTTCTCCTCTCAAACTTTCATCTTGGCCGAATAGGGCATTAGTAAAGCTCAAATTTTGTGACCATTTGGTTATTCCTTTTGCTTATCTCGTTAGCCAATTCTTTGTGCCTTTTCTTCTTGTGCAAATCATCCATACCAAAAGAATCATCTTTTCTCTTTCTTTTGCCATGGCCGAATATACTAGCTCCTAAAGTTCATTTTTTTTCTTTTCTTCTTCTCTTTGAAATCAAGCAACAACATCACCATCATCCTTACGTTCTTATATTATTTCTTTTCAATCGAAATTTCACTCTCATGGTCGAATGCTATTGTGCCTATAAACCAAATATTTTTCTTTTCCTTGATCATACATAGCTGAATCCTTCATCAATTAGACACCATTCTCAATCCTTTCCTTTCGACCGTGGAAAATAGGTAAGGGTTCTTTCCATTTTCGATTTATTAAGGTACTATGGCGAATAGTAATGGTGAATTGAAGGACTTTTGGATTGATATAACGCTCATTCTAATAACGCTTTTTCCTTATTATTTAGTGCAATAACGGAGATCTAACTCAAGTGATCGGAGAATTGTAGAAACGTTGGAAACGCTTTTATTTTGGTAAGGAAATCAAATCTCTTTAAAACCTCTAGTATTATTTGTTATTATTTTAGATCTAACTAAATTCCTTTGGATCTTAAAGACTCAAAATAGGGAAGAAAAGGCGGTGGTTAGTCACGTTAAGAGGCGGATCCGTAAATCCCCATTCAAACGAAGAGCGATTTTTGCATCCGTGATTTTCCACCGGGTTGCGGCCATCTTCCAAGGAAGTCCATTATTCAAGTAGTACGAACTTCCGAGCCGTTATCGTTGGTGGATTCTCGGCTAGCTAATCAATAAACGAGGAAAAGCCAAGAATCAAGTGATTCAAAATCAAGAGGGTAAAATTTTGGATCATTATCGATTAAGATTATTTTACGAATTAGTTGTCTAACGGATCAAAATATGTTTTAGGTGTCGAGGAGCGAGAAGGATTAGTACTTTCTGAACGAGTGTGTAACTTCACACTCATTATTTTCTCGGTTGGATGTCAATTTTATGAAGTAAATCGTAAAAGGGTTAGATCGGTAAAACGTAAATATTGATATTTTGACGAAAATACGTAAAAACGTCTAAATCGTAAAAATTACAAAAACACCCTCGAGAAAATTTTCGTTAATATGTAAATTGGACGTTTCGTTAAAATTAGGCCAAAATACTCTAGTTCGATAAATTGGGCCAAAATACTCTGGCCAAAATACTCTAGTTCGTTAAATTGGGCCAAAATACTCTAGTTCGATAAATTGGGCCAAAATACTCTAGTTCGTTAAAATTTAGCCAAAACACTCTAGTTCGATAAATGGGCCAAAGCCCACTAAACTGTTAAATAGACAAATTGCTATAATTATGGGCCAAATGAAATGTTATTGATAAACCCACCATGTTATGTATTGTTAATAAATTTTATATTTTAAAGTACATGTATAATTGCATGGGTGGGATATATGAAGAGAAGAATGGCCATTGCCAAATATCTAGTTCGGTGGTTTCGCCACAATATCGATTATTGCTCTAGTTCGGTGGTTTCGCCACAATATCGCTTATTGCTCTCTAGTTCGGTGGTTTCGCCACAATATCGCTTATTGCCTCTAGTTCTTGGCTATGCCACAATTATAAAAAGGCTTAATGCCTACGATTGGTGTGATGGCGGGTGGGTTGACTTGATCCCCAGGTGTGATGGTTGGTACGGGGGTGTTAGCGGATGGATATTAGGTATGGGTTGGGGATTTCAATTTACATGCATTATTAATTGTTTTAATTCATGATATATTGTTGAATTTCAATTGGGCTCAAGCCCAAAGATAATGTCTTGATGATCTAGCCCAATAATGGTGGTAAGTGAGTTACACATTTGAGTTCTAAGTAACTCACCCCTTTAAATTCTTTCCATCTCGTAATGGAAATTGATGTGGACTTGGGCCGAGGATGACTTCGTGGAGGCCATATCATGAGAGAGGGTTATTTAAACTCGAACTTTTAATAAGTATATTTTTACTATTTTTGGATTATTGTAATAAGGGCCTCTATAAATAACTTATGGATTTTATGTGTGTATGGGATTTAAACTAAACTTTGGATTTTTTTAAATTATGGGTTGTGATTTTATAATGTTTTATTAAAATAAATTTGAGTTTTCAAGTATATGGAAATCTTTTATAAATATTTTATTTTAGTTAACTCTTTAACAAACTATTCAAAGGGTTTGATAATACAATGATTTTCAACTAATGTTTTCAAATATTTTATCAAATTCAAATACTCTTCTATTTATTTTAAAATTTGAAATTTATATTGAAATTTTCAACTTATTGCAAAGATAACTCGATTCATGTAACAAACCAAATCTAGTCTCAACGCATAGACCGGGTTTGGGGTGTTACATTTAGTGGTATCGAGCCCGTTTCAAAAACTTCTACTGTGGTTTGGGTTCAAAAATAATTTCAGATGAAATCATTCAAAATCAAGATGGCACCACAAGCATCCCATGACAAGTCAAGTAAGTATTTGCTACTTAATGATTACTATGATATGATCATAGAACACTCTAGAACTTCTAGTTTTAGACGTGAAAACTCAGTAGAGATTGAGACTATAGGATATGTTGCGAAAAACAACTTTATATCTCAAATCTCATAAAATATCGTTAATAAACACCAAACAAAATTTCTGATTCATAAAACTTGTAATCAGATAAACGAACAAGCTATCATGAGCACTAGAGGACGTGGTCGTGGACGCGGTAGACGTGGCCGTGGTAGAGGCCGAGGTGCTACAACCAAGCACCAAATCGATGTTTAAGTGGACGACCGTCAATTGAAAGTGAAACGGATCACGCGATCACATGGAAGAAGATCATGCATTGACTCAAGCAATGCTACGAGTCTTGGAAAGGGTCATGGAACTAGAATTGGGCCAACAACTCGTGGGTCAATTTCAGAGCGACTTAAGGCAAATAATGCGAAGTTTTCGAGGAGTCTCCGTGTAGCTCGAATGTGGTCAATAATCGCTCAAGCTCGGAATGGATTATGGATGATATGGAATGCACTACCGAGCAAAACCGAGAGGAGCTGTATCCTTATTGAGAGATGAGGCGACGGTGGTGGCTCACGCTCGAGAAGGCACCAAGCCGCATCGATTAATCGGGAATTCTTTAAAGCCGCTTTCAAGGAAAATACGCTTAACGAGCTATGTAGACGTCAAGGAAGGAATTTCAATCTTGTCCAAGGAAGTAAGACCGTGGCAAGATATGAAGTCGAAGTTTTTACGCCCGAGCCGTTATGCCCGGACAATTGTAGCAATAGATCATGAACGCTGTATACGTTTCGAGGATGGACTTAATGATGAGCCGAGGGTTCGATTGCTCATGCAAAGTTAGAAATTTTTCCACTCGTGGAGAAGGCCAAAATAGCCAAGAGGCTAAGAACTCGAACAATGTAACCAGAAAGATTTCAAACAAGAGAGACACACAAGATCTGGTTCTTCCAAGAGATTTCAAAAGAAACCCTAATGATGAATCGGTTCAAGGCGTAACCCCAGAGCAAATAATCAAGTCGAGATTGCACCGAGTGTGGAAAGAGACATTTTGGGAAAGTTGAGGAAAACGGGCGATGTTACAAATGCGGTTCAATGGAACATCAAGACAAAAGTTGTCCTCGACGAATGGATACGACTCAAGAAGTCCGTAATAATGATGCACAAACCGGCCAGAGGTAATCAGCACCACCGGAGGACGTGGACCAGTCGTGGTGGTAACGGGCTGGTCGTGGTCAAGGTGCACCGAAGTCGAGGCAATGGTAATAGAGGAAATGCGATGCAAGATAGCGTGGATCGGTCTATGCAGCTAGACGCCATGAGGACTCAAGAATGCACTGTGATGTGATAACCAGACGTTCTTCATTTTTGATGTACCGTTATTGCTTTAATAGATATTGGCTCTACCCATTCATATGTATCTAGTGCCATATTTGGAAATCAATTTAGAATCAAATTACCGAAAATGAGATGACATGAATCATCCTTTAGATGATCGGTGATGGTTAATAAAATATTTAAAGACGTGCCTTAAAAATCCAAGAGGAGGTATTCTTAGCAAACTTGATGGAACTACCTTTCATGAGTTCGATCTCATTCGGGCATGGATTGGTGGTCAAACATCTAGCGAATTGGATTGTGCTGAAAAACGAATGTCAGTAAGGACCTCGGATGATAAGGAAGTCATAATGATTGGTGAACGAAAGAACTATCTGGCAAATGTGGTATCTGCATTAAAAGCTGAGAAGTTGGTGCGGAAAGGATATGGAGCATTCCTAGCCTTTATCTGTGCTTTGGATGCCAAAGAATTATCCGTGAATGATGTGAGGACGGTGAAGGAATTTCCCGATGTATTTCCCGAAGAACTTCCTGGTATACCTCCAGATCGGGAAGTAGAATTTGGCATTGAGCTTTTGCCCGGGACGGCTCCAGTGTCCATTGCTCCCTATAGAATGGCAATCAAGGAGTTGGTGAGCTCAAAGCTCAAATTCAAGAATTGCCGGATCGGGATTTATTCGACCAAGTGTGTCTCCGTGGGAGCACCGGTCTTGTTCGTCAAGAAGAAGGATGGATCGATGCGTATGTGTATTGACTACGATAGCTTGAATAAATTGACGATCAAAATCGGTATCCTCTGCCGAGAATTGACGACTGCTTGATCAATTAAAAGGAGCTTCGCTTTTCTCAAAATTGATTTAAGGTTGGGTTATCACCAACTTAGGGTGAAAGAAGCGGACATTTATAAGACGGCATTTTACATGCTACGGACACTATGAGTTTGTAGTGATGCCGCTTGATTAACCAATGCACCAAATGCATTTATGGACATGATGAATCGAGTCTTTCAACCATATTTAGATCGGTTTGTGGTAGTGTTCATAGATGATATATTGGTTTATTCGAGAAATGAGGAGGAACATGACCAAAGATTTATGGATAGTATTACAACTACTTCGTGATAAGCAATTGTATGCCAAATTTGGTAAATGCGAATTTTGGCTAAAGGAGGTGACTTTCCTTGGTCATGTAGTATCACCAAGGAATAAGGGTGGATCCTGAAAATTGAGGTTATTCGATTGGAAACCACCAACATCGATGAGTTGAAATTCGAGTTTCTTAGGTTTGGTCGGATACTATAGACGCTTTTGTAGAGGGTTTTCATTGATTGTCGCACCTAACTAAATCAAGCGAAAGGAGCTCCGTATATCCGACCGAAAAGTAGCAAGAGAGTTTTGAGAAATTGAAGAAGATCCCATGAAGCTCCTGCTTTAATTCAACCGAGGTCGGAAAAGAATTCATCAGATATTGTGATGCATCTCACACGGTCTGGGTTGTGTATTGATGCAAAATGGAAAAGTGGTGGCCTATGCTTCTCGTCAATTGAGACCACACGAAGTAAACTACCCTACTCATGATTTGGAGTTAGTCATTGTCTTTGCTCTAAAGATTTGGAGGCACTATCTCTATGGTGAGAAGTCCATAATCTACACGGATCACAAGAGTCTTAAATACCTCCTTACCCGTAAGGAGTTAAATTTGAGACAAAGAAGATGGGTAGAATTGTTAAAGGATTACGATTTCTCCATCGAATACCATCCCGGAAAGGCTAACGTGGTAGCCGACGCGTAAGTCGTAAGGCGGTATCTGAATTAAGAGCTTTGTTTGCCCATTTGAGTCTCAGATGAGGATGGCGCTTGTTAGCGTAACTTGTGAAACCTCTGTATCGGAACAAATCAAGGAAAAATGACATCGATGAGAAGTTGGGACCTTTATCGCGACAAGTTGAAAATGGTGAAATTGAGGATTTTGGAATAAACACGGAGGTGTGTTGTGCTTTCGAGGAGAGTATGCATGCCTAAGGATCTAGATTTGAGGCAACCGATTCTACGGAGGTGCATAGTAGCCCTTATGCTATGCATCCCGGAGGAAATAAGATGTATCGAGATCTCCGTGAATGATATTGGTGGCCGTGGTTGAAGCGTGAGATTACGAGTTTGTGGGAAAATGTTTGACTTGTCGCAAGTGAAGGCGTAACATCAATTACCGTTCGGATTGTTACAACCGATAAAGATTCCTCTTTGGAAATGGGAGCGGATAACTATGGATTTTGTTAGTGGGTTACCGTTAACACCTACTAAGAAAAATTTCGTTTGGGTAATTGTTGATCGGTTGATTAAGACCGCCATTTCTTGCCGCTTAGACGGATTATTCATTGCGTAAATTAGCTAAACTGCACGATCTCGAAATTGTGAGGTTGCATGGGTGCCTGTATCTATTATAACGGATAGGGACCCTAGGTTTACATCACGATTCGAAAGCTCGCATGAAGCCTTGGGGACGGTTGAATTTCAAGACGGCTTTTCATCCTCAACTGATGGTCGATCGGAGAGAGTAATTCGAGATATTGGAAGATATGTTAAGAGGATGTGTAATCGACTTGTGGGTAGTTGGGAAGATTATCTACCACCGCGTAATTCACAGATAACAACAAATTTATCGCCTAGCATTCGATGGCACCTTACGAGGCATTGTATGGTCGTAAGTGTCGCTTTCCTATTGTTGGACCGAGTTGGCGAAAGATGATGTTAGGTCCCGAGATGATATCCGAGATAGAGGATAAGGTAAAAGTTATTCGAGCACGGTTGAAAGAAGCCTCAGATAGATGTAAGTCGTACGATCCGAAGCGAAGGGACATCGAGTATAGTGTGGGAGATCGGGTTTTCTTGATGGTATCTCCTTGGAAAAAGATCTTCAAATTCGGAAGGAAGGCAAGCTAAGTCCTAGATATATTGGACCTTATCGTGTCAAGCGTGTTGGTCCATGACATATCGATTGAGTTACCTCCTGAGTTAGATCAAATTCATAATGTCTTTCATGTTTCCATGTTGAGGCGTTATAGATCGGATCCTTTGCACATTATACCCAGAAAGAATTGAGTGAATTCAGATTTGTCCTTTGAAGAAGAACCATGGAAATCCTAGAACGAGATGTTAAGGTATTAAGGAAGAAAACCGTGCTGTTGGTCAAAGTTCTATGGCGAACCACGAGTGGAAGAAGCTACGTGGGAGCCAGAGGATGCAATTCGGCAACAATACCCTCACCTTTTTCAACTGTAAATTTCGAGGACGAAATTTTCTTTAAGGAGGGTAGAGTTGTAACACCTAAAAATCCAGTATTTAAATTGCATGAATTGGTGTTTAGATTTTTTTAGGAAAAATCTCTTATTTTTATTTTAGTGCTTATAGAAGTCCTAGAGAGGGTAAAGCATAATTTGAAGAAGGAATAAAATTTATTAATTGAGAATTTATTGAAGTGAAACAAAGGTGATTAAGACTTAAGCTAAATTATGTGCTAAAGAGTGTCATAAAATGAGCATATGGCATGGTGGAGTTGGCGCATGGGTTCTAGTAAGAGGAAGAGGTTCAATCCCTTGTATAGCACCTAAATGAATTTTTGTTTTAATTTTCTGCTCATGACTAAGAAGTGTCGGCAAGGAACATATAAGGAAGGTGTTGACCATGTTATTTTTGGTTAGTGTATCAATAGATTAAGGAAACAACTAACTTATGGCATGGAATCAAAGGTTTAAGGAAAGATAGGGGGGACATAAGGCACATATCAAGGGGAAAATTTGGAAAGAAATCATGGCCAATTGACCATGTGCTGGACGGCAACTTGGTTTAGGGAAGGAGCCAAATTTTTGTTAGTTTGGCTAAAAATCTCATTCTTTTCTCTTTGGTCATTCTTTGCACTTGTGCAGATTTTTCTTTCTTTTCTCCTCTCAAACTTTCATCTTGGCCGAATAGGGCATTAGTAAAGCTCAAATTTTGTGACCATTTGGTTATTCCTTTTGCTTATCTCGTTAGCCAATTCTTTGTGCCTTTTCTTCTTGTGTAAATCATCCATACCAAAAGAATCATCTTTTCTTTTCTTTTGCCATGGCCGAATATATTAGCTCCTAAAGTTCATTTTTTTTTCTTTTCTTCTCTTCTCTTTGAAATCAAGCAACAACATCACCATCATCCTTTCGTTCTTATATTATTTCTTTTCAATCGAAATTTCACTCTCATGGCCGAATGCTATTGTGCCTATAAACCAAATATTTTTTCTTTTCCTTGATCATACATAGCCGAATCCTTCATCAATTAGACACCATTCTCAATCCTTTCCTTTTGACCGTGGAAAATAGGTAAGGGTTCTTTTCCATTTTCGATTTATTAAGGTACTATGGCCGAATAGTAATGGTGAATTGAAGGACTTTTTGGATTGATATAACGTTCATTCTAATAACGTCTTTTTCCTTATTATTTAGTGCAATAACGGAGATCGGAACTCAAGTGATCGGAGAATTGTAGAAACGTTTGGAACGGTTTTATTTTGGTAAGGAAATCAAATCTCTTTAAAACCTCTAGTATTATTTGTTATTATTTTAGATCTAACTAAATTCCTTTGGATCTTGAAGACTGTCAAAATAGGGAAGAAAAGGGCGGTGGTTAGTCACGTTAAGAGGGGCGGATCCAGTAAATCCCCCATTCAAACGAAGAGCGGTTTCGCAATTCGAGATTTTCCACCGGGTTACGGGCCATCTTCCGAAGGAAGTCCATTATTCGAAGTAGTACGAACTTCTGAGCCGTTATACGTTGGTGGATTCTCGGCTAGCGAATCAATAAACGAGGAAAAGCCAAGAATCAAGTGATTCAAAATCAAAAGGTAAGATTTTGGATCTCATTATCGATTAAGATTATTTTACGAATTAGTTGTCTAACGGATCAAAATATGTTTTAGGTGCCGAGGAGCGAGAAGGATTAGTACTTTCGATAACGAGTGTGTAACTTCACACTCATTATTTTTTCGGTTGGATGTCAATTTCAGATGAAGTAAATCGTAAAACTGTTAGATCGGTAAAACGTAAATATTGATATTTTGACGAAAATACGTAAAACGCCTAAATCGTAAAAATTACAAAACGCCTCGAGAAAATTTTCGTTAATATGTAAATTGACGTTTGTTAAAATTGGGCCAAAATACTCTAGTTCGATAAATTGGGCCAAAATACTCTAGTTCGTTAAATTGGGCCAAAATACTCTAGTTCGATAAATTGGGCCAAAATACTCTAGTTCGTTAAAATTTAGCCAAAACACTCTAGTTCTAAATGGGCCAAAGCCCACTAAACCGCTAAATAGACAAATTGCTATAATTATGGGCCAAATGAAATGTTATTGATAAACCCACCATGTTATGTATTGTTAATAAATTTTATATTTTAAAGTACATGTATAATTGCATGGGTGGGATATATGAAGAGAAGAATGGCCACCAAATATCTAGTTCTATGGTTTCTCGCCACAATATCGACTTATTGCCTCTAGTTCGGTGGTTTCACCACAATATCTACTTATTGCTCTAGTTCGGTGGCTATGCCACAATTATAAAAAGGCTTAATGCCTACGATTGGTGTGATGGCGGGGTGGGTTGACTTGATCCCCAGTGTGTGATGGTTGGTACGGGGTGTTAGCGGATGGATATTAGGTATGGGTTGGGGATTTCAATTTACATGCATTATTAATTGTTTTAATTCATGATATATTGTTGAATTCGAATTGGGCTCAAGCCCAAAGATAATGTCTTGATGATCCGCCCAATAATGGTGGTAAGTGAGTTACACACCGAGTTCTAAGTAACTCACCCCTTTAAATTCTTTCCATCTCGTAATGGAAATTGATGTGGACTTGGGCGAGGATGACTTCGTGGAGGCCATATCATGCGAGAGAGGGTTATTTAAACTCGAACTTTTAATAAGTATATTTTACTATTTTGGATTATTATAATAAGGGCCTCTATAAATAACTTATGGATTTTATGTGTGTATGGGATTTAAACTAAACTTTGGATTTTTTTAAATTATGGGTTGTGATTTTATAATGTTTTATTAAAATAAATTTGAGTTTTCAAGTATATGGAAATCTTTTATAAATATTTTATTTTAGTTAACTCTTTAACAAACTATTCAAAGGGTTTGATAATACAATGATTTTCAACTAATGTTTTCAAATATTTTATCAAATTCAAATACTCTTCTATTTATTTTAAAATTTGAAATTTATATTGAAATTTTCAACTTATTGCAAAGATAACTCGATTCATGTAACAAACCAAATCTAGTCTCAACGCATAGACCGGTTTGGGGTGTTACAAATAAAATAATAAAATCTAATAAATACAATATTAGGCTCATATATAATAAAAATTAAGCCCAAAACCCAAACCGAATATTATTTAAACTAGAATTAAAAGCCCAAAACTCGTACTTTCCCTCATAATCCCATTAAGAATTTCTACTTGCACAGTCTTCACTAAAACGGTCATAACTTGAGCTTCCAAACTCAAAATCAAGTGATTCAAAATACGCTTCAAAGCTAAGAGATAGATATTCAAACGCCATGAGACATCTCAACCTAGAAATGTCAGGATCCCATCCAAAAAGTCATCGCAAGTTTATTGATTTCCCAAGCTTAAAAACTAACAATTTCGATAAATGAAATTTAATAAATTTCACTCCATCCGTGCATGTATCATCTCTTGCTTTAGAATTGCACGCCATTCTATTCAGTGCATCCCTAATGTTTGCACTAATACGCAGAACTAACGACCCTAGCGCATCGATGAGGACATTAATATCGCTTTCCTTAAACCCAAAGTTCAAGATCACATCTCTTACGGCTTTCACATCGTTGATGCATCCATGCAAGCCGAATTGGGTCTTGGGGTAGTTGCATCCCACCAAAACTGCTCTCTTCGTAACCTTAGCCATCTTGCTTTGCTAATTTGACTATTTTGTGTTGCTTGTAGCCTTGTATTAATGTGCTTCCACTGTCTCACTAAGAACCTATACGTATACGCACAGACTAATTTGTAGATGTAATTTTAGTCATAAAAACATTTCATAAAATGTGATTGACTTTCTATCCATTGTAAAGCACATCAAACAAAATTTCAAATTGATACACCTATTCTCCACTTCAAATAAAAAAATTTCTTGACAGGTAGAGTGAATAAAATCACTAAGTCATTTTTTATTTCATTTAAAGTAAATCCAATCTAAAATAAGTCAATTAGATCTATGATTTTTTATTTATTTTTTATATCATTTAAAGTAAACCCAATAAAAAAGAAAGTATTTGTTTGAAAAAAACTTATATATTTTCACTTCTAAAAAACCTTAAATTTTGTTCTCCAAATTTCATTTGTTTCTTTTTGTTTTTGTCTAGCAGTGGTGCTAGCTTCTGGGCTAGCTACCGCCCGCCTTTTTCTCCTGTCCATCAACCTTTTTTTTCCTTTTTCCTTCTTATTCACTCCATATGTTTTCTCTCTTTTCAGTTTACAGATCTATTTTGTAGGTATCTTTATTGTCGTCACAAGTTGTGATGGACAAATGACGGTGCCTATCATTGTTGAAACACCACTGACCACCGACAGTTTCTTTTAGAAAGTTGGTACTTCTATGTTGACTTCTTATTATGTTTTTGTTTTGAGAGTTTTAGAATAATAAATGATTTCATGAGTCGGTTTGGACTCATGTTATATTAAGTTTTATATTTTTTTTTGTTTATTTTTCCATTGTTTAATAAGTCTTTCACTTTTAGAAGTTTTTGTCTACTCTTGTAGTACGTTTTTTAGTCTTGCTTATGCATGTTGTCTTGCTTTTGCGAGTAATTTTAGGGTTAGTTTTGTCGTCGTACCCTCTCTAGTTTGGTGGATGCTCAGTTCTTTTGCCGATTTATGCCCGCCGCTTTGGACCATCCGAGATTGATTTCCTTATTGTATTAAGTGCTTGCAATCACTCCTGATATATTGTGCTTAAGTTGTGACATAGCCGATTATCAACGTGCCATAATGTTCTATTGATGCTGAAGTTGAAGCTTTTGTTGTGTTGATGAAGTTTGTCCTTTAACGCATACAACAGATGTTTGTTATTTTTCCTTCCGAATTGTATGATCTTATTCATTGAATAAATTAATGAATTTCTCTTCAATTTAAAATAATTCAATTAGATCTATGTTTTTTATTCAATTAGTTGGATGGATTAATTTGATAAAAAATAAAATTTAATTTTAATTTTAAATAAGTATTAAAAATATTAATGATGAATAAACACATTCATTTCAATTAATTGTATACTCTAATAAATGGTAAGATATGGTAAGATGTTTATTATTAATTTGAAAATTTAAGTCGACCTCCCTTAACACTATTCACACCTTATCCTAAATAAAAATTTAAGTATTATCACAACTACAATCAAGCAAAAAAAAAAAAGCTAAACAAAACAAATAAAAAAAGTGTAATATTCTCAAATGTTAAACTCAATTTAGAAGATTACATTAGTCACCAAAATAGCCTAGTAGAATTATCGGAGTTTAAAATCAATTTATTTAAAACATTTGTTTTAATTTGAAAGCCGATTAATCTTTAATCATTGTTTTGTAAAGGTTAAATTCTTAATTTATATATATATATATATATATATATATATATTTCAAACTTTATTTACATGCCCATGCATTAAAAAGAGATATCGAACATAATTTTAATGAAAACCAAATTTAATGCATAAATAATTTAAATATGTATTTCGACATAAATGTTATGCTATATAATAAAAAAATACAAATTGATACACCTATTATCCCGTTCAAATAAAACAATTTCTGTTAGGTAGAGTGAATAAAATATTTTGACACGTAAGTTATTTTTCATGCCATTTAAAGTAAATCCAATTTAAAATAAGGTTGAAAGTCAAGTGAATTAGAACTATGATTTTTTTTATGTCATCTAACTTAAACCCGATCTAAAATAATGTTGAAGTCAAGTCAATTAGATCTATGATTTTTATTAGTTAGATCGATTAATTTGATAATAAAATAGAATAAAATTTTAATTTTAAATAAGTATTAAAAATATTAATAATTTTGAAGGATGTCCTTAAAACTCTAAAACAGTCAAATAGTTTAGTGATTAAATTGAAATTTTTTGAAATTGAGTGGCCAAAGTGTAAACTTACTAATATTTGAGTAACTTTGGGTGTAATTTATCCTATGATGAATATGAGTTAACGACCACATTAGACATCCATTAGCAACTTCATGATCCAATTACTTAAATGATAATTTTCAAATAGTTCGATGATTAATTTATAACTTTTTAAATTGAATGACTAAAATGTAAATTTATTAATAGTCAAGTGACCTTGAGTGTAGTTTAACATCTCTTATTTGACTTAAAAAATCAAATACAAGATGGACTTTTCCACAATAGACCAAGAACAACAATGTGAAAATAGCACACTCTATACCTATAATTATTGATATCGAAGGAAGCAAAACTCAATGACTAAATGAAAGGAATATAATACAGAAAAAGTTAATATTTTTTTTTTTTTTTGTGAAAAACAAGAGGCAATTATTACATCAAATTAAATTGAGTAAAAGCTTCGTATGCTTTGTCTTGTTACAGAATCTCCAAAATATCTTTTGGCGCATCATCAAAGACATTTAAACTTGACCTCTATGCTAAACTCAACTTAGCCAAGCAGTCAGCTACTGAGTTGTTTTCTCTAAGAACATACCTTATCCGCCATTACCCTTCAGTTTTTATAATTCGTTGAATCCTTCTAAGTACTGTGATTCCCGAGTCAACTGTCACAACATCCTGCAATATTCTGACTACCTCCAGGTTATCTAATTGGATTGTTACCCTTCTGAATCCTTTGCTGAGAAAAATAAGAAGACCATCTAAAATGCTCCATAACTCAACCTCAGATACAGTGCACCTTCCTAGGTAGCGAGTAAACCCCACCAGTAGAGGCATGTCCATTGTCATTCGTCATTGCCCCATGGATGAATAAATGCACCCACGTTCTTCCCAAAATTAAATGGGAATCAGAAGAGTGAGTAGTGTTAGACAAAACACGTTAGCGAATAAAATAAATATAAATATTTATATTAAATACAAGATCTAAACAAATAATATAAACAAATATTTATATTTATTTAAAATATTATATTTGAAAATAATTAAATAAACAAGATTTTTGGAAAACCAAAAATCGAATAAGGGAATCGAGTTTTACTAGATATTGAGGCCTATTTTCACAGTTTCCTTAAGACAAATTCGGCCGCTCCTATGGTACTTGAAGAAATGTTGGTCATCTATCTCCTAGGATACACCAACAAGATGATCGCAGCAATAGCACCTTTACAGTGATCAATGATCAAATTTTACCTTCTTCTATCACCAAAACGTTTGAAAATTTGGAGAGAAAAAGAAAAGATTTTTCGAGAGTGAAATAAATTCGTTGTGTGTGTGTGTGTGTAAAGAATTCTGTAGTATTCTTTAGGCTTTTATAGGCATTCAATATGGAGGAATTTTAGAAATTTCCATGAATAAGAATACAAATCTGCATTAAAGGAGTATTTAAATCAGTTTGAATAAAATTGTAACATCCTCAAAACCCCCTTTATAGTAAATAATATGAGATAAAATCTTAGTGAAAAAACTGTATAAGATAAATGAAAACAAAAGTTGCAGAATATTAAAAGAAAGTTAAATCAAGAAGCAAGGCATAATGTCTTAAATTAAGGAATGAACTAAATTTTAAATATGTGAAAAGATTTGTGGCATAAGTGTAAATATGGAAAAGTTGAAGTGAAAGGCCAATAGTGCAAATATCTTAAAGGTAGAAGGATCTAGAAATTAAGGAAATAGATTAATAAGGACCAAATCAAATAAGCAAAAAAAGAAAGAAAGTATCAGTGACTAAATTGCAATTTTCTCAAATTAAGCTAGTTCAAGTATAGAATTTTAAAAGATCATATAGGGAAAAATGGTCAATTAGAAAGAGAGGGAACTCTAGAAGGTAATGATGATGTTGGAAATATTTTGATGATATTTTATAATTATTTAATTACATAAATATTACTTTATTAATATTTTAATGAGATATTTTACTAATATGTTATTATATATAGCTAGTATAAAAGGAGAGAAATATGAAGAAAAAAAAGTAAGATCCTCCCATCTTTCCAACATGAGTGAGGGAGAGAGAAGAAGAAATCTTTGTTGTATTTACAATTTGGTTCTTCCACCAAAAATTTGTCATTTTCACTTAGAATTTCAAAGAATTTTCATAATCATCAAAAGAGAAAAGTGATAAGGAGACTATGGAGAATAAGAAAATCACTTTTGGATTCAAGAAAATGGAAGTTGGATGAGAGAGAAAATCAAGTTACAATTTGAAATGAATAGGATAAGGTTAGAACACCAAGATTTTAATATATTTTTAAGTTTGATATTATTGAAAAAGCATGAAAATGATGTTAAAGTAGAGTTTTCTTATATAAGGTTTTATGTTCTTAATATGTTATTGAAGGGAAATAAGAGGAAGTGATGGGAAATATTGTAGAGAAAGGAAATGAGGGTGTTATAAAATTGGTTATCAACATTTTGCACTAAAATAGTTTTGGACAACAGCGGTAGTCTGACTTTGAAAATTCACCAAAAATTTTAGAAATTGAATTAGAGGTTAATTAAAATATAAAATTAAAGCCTATTGAGTCTAGTTTTACATTGAAAAACGGTGTAAGCAAAAGAATTTCATATTATGATATATATGAATATTTGTGAGACAAGGTCAGATTAATTTCAGGTTCCCCTGTTCTGACTTAAGAAAATCATCAAAAATTGCAAAAAGATTTGTTATGGGTTTAAATTTAAAATTATTAATGAGTCTATTTTCAAGAGAAATCATCCAAACCCTGTACTAGGAGATAATTAATTTTTAGTAAAGAAAGGTTGAAGTTGTCAAGCAGTAGAAGATGGACAAATTTGAAGAATTTACTGTACTTATTGGCTAAATTATAAATTCTAAAATTTTATGGTAAAAATATATATTTTAATCTTGTTTCAAAAACATAAAGCGGATCTTAATTTCGAATTCTATAGCTCAAGATATAAATAATTTAGTAACTATGACTCAAGTGGACAACTTTGATATGAACATATAACTAAATAGTGAAATTATAGATAATATTACATATAGGCATATTATATACTAAAAGCTAAAGATTCTAAAAATATATACATAAAGGATATGAAATGCGTAAGAGGAGGAGGAAAAATATATGAATATATATATAGTAGATGAATTTGAAATGTTCAAATAGTTGTAAGTGATGGAATGATTAATACATATAAGTATGTTTAAGCGAATTGATAAAATGATAAGTGAATAATTTTTAATTGATGTGATATTGAATTCTTTGCTAAAATTTTATGAAGAATTAAATTGATTGGCACAATTTAGAAATAAATATGAAATATACATAAAGTGGGTAAATTAAATTTTTCAAGTGCAAGTCCTCTAATGATCTTATTTGTAAAACTTTAATATTTGTGTTAATTTTATGAAATTTGTTTTCTTTGATTGAATATCATGTTTTTATGATGACTTGAGATTAGAAATAGATGTAAGTGGATAAAATGTAAATGAAGTGGCGGTTATGACATCTGAATACGATTCAAGTAATGATATAAAATAAATAAATAACAACAAAGCGTGGAACTTGTAGGAAAAATAGAGACGACGTCACGATGACAAGTTCGCCATGTCACGACGTGGAAACCCCAACGTCACGACAACAGTTCAAATTTTTTTATGAATTTTACAATTTGGCCTTTGATCAATTGTGGATGTTTTAATGAGCTCCTTTAACTCATAATTAGTTCTATCGTAAATTCAATTATTACTAAAATCAGTTAATAATCTACATTAATTAAATAATATGATAAATTAATCTGAAATTTTTAGTAGTTGCTTTGGCAGCGAATGTGACATCCTGATGCCTTGACTCGGTGATCATGTCGGGTATGGGGGTGTTACAAAAATCAAATCAAATCAAGATATTTATCCTTTAAAAATAGATTCTGTATAATATCTGCTGAGTAAAATAAATTTGGACTAAAATATCCATAGGCCATTTATTTTGCATCACCCACGTCGTGCGAGTGTGCCCCCAACTTGGCAGGTTTAGATTTGCACCCCCACTATGCGCAAAGCAAGATTTCAAGCTTAATCATTCAATAACTCTCATGTGGTATTGATACCTATCAAAAAAGTATCAATAACCAGTTAAGTATCGATATCGTTTTGGCATTCTGTTTGTTTGAGAATTCTAATTGAATTCATCTTATGTTCACCAACCAATGTAGGTGGAATGGGAATTTGTGCAATGAGGGACTGGAATCTTATCCTATTAGTTAAATTAGGATGCAGATTAATGGTCGAAGTGGGTGCACTATCAGCGAGGGTTGTTCATGCGAAATATTTTGTAAGACAAAACATGTTAGCGAATAAATATATAAATATAAATATAAATAATTATATTAAATATAATATCTAAACAAATAATATAAACAAATATTTATATTTATGTAAAAAATCAGATTTAGAAATAAATTAAATAAATATTTATATTTAAAATATCAAATTTCAAAGACCAATTAAATAAACAATATTATAAAAAACCAAAAATCGAATAAGGGAATCGAATTTTACTAAATGTTGATGCCTGTTTTCATAGTTTCCTTAAGACAGACTTGGTCGCTCCTATGGTATTTGGAGAAATGTTGATCATCTATCTCCCAAGATACAACAACAAAATGATCGTGGCAGTAACACCTCTGCAGTGATCAACGAACAAACCTTGCCTTCTTCTATCACCGAAACGTTTGAAAATTTAGAGAGAAAAAAGAAAAAAAATTTTAGGGTGAAATAAATTCGTTGTGTGTGTAATAACTTTTATAGGCATTTTAAAACATATTATGTATAATATCTGCTGAGAAAAATAAATTACGTATTAGGCTAAAATATTCATAATGTCCACCCACATCATGCAAATGCACCCCCAAGCCTGGTAAGTTTAAATTTCCACCCCTTGTGCACGAGGTAAGGTTTCAAGCTTAATCATTTAATAATTTTTAAGTGGGTTCTCATATATATACATATCTCACACTTGGTATGAAACACCCCAAACCCGGCCCACGAGCCTTGACCGGATCTGGTATTTTCCCCCGTGTAAACCGTTTCAAATTCTTTTGTTACTTAGGAAAAACTTGTGTGATTTGGAAGAAAGATCGTTTTGGGTTGGGCTTGAGATGAAAACAAGTTTATTTCATTATTAAAAATCCTTTACTTTAGGTGACAAAACATTTAGGGTTTAGTTCATGATATATTCACTTAGTCTTTTTTCATAAAATTTTCGTAACATAATACTTTAAAAGTAAAATAAAATAAAATAGTTCACTAAGGCCTTATTACATCAAATAATTCCCAAAATTTAAATTCAAAATACTTAGAGTAAAATAGTCCAAATAAAAGAAAACTAAACTTCACATGGCCTCCACTAAGCATCTGCCGGCCCGGTCCATCACTGGTCGTCACCTGAAAAATAATCCCACAACGGGTGAGTCAATGAGACTCAATGTGTAACCAACACTAAAATTTAATATTTCAAGCATACAATATCATACATGTTCATAAAGCATTTAAACAATATGATGCAACCCAACCCAAACCTATATGCCATCCGCTACACACCACCTGCATCATCCTGCACACCGTGGGACTACTAAGTCAACCTCCTTCCGCTAAACTCCATACCCTCCTTCCGCTACACTCCATATCGCGGTCTTAGGTCACCGCATTCGTGGTCTTAGGTCACCACGCTCAGATTCTGTGGTCTTAGGTCACCACATTCGATTCTTGTGGTCTTAGGTCACCACATTCAGATATCACGGTCTTAGGTCACCGTGTTTGTGGTCTTAGGTCACCACATTCACTTCCCCTTTTCATATAACCCATATGCCCCCATGTTTCTTACACATTACGCAAAATCATGCCTTAATTCACATTCTTATCACTTTTCACATGTTAAAAATAACATATATTCATATTCCTAGTAGGAGTAGGAAACGTACCTTAGTACTTTGTACCATAGTATGGTACCTTAGCCATATTCACATTCTTATAAATATACACATTTAATTTGAAACATAGCCATGAACATATTAAAACTTAGGGTAGGGTACACACTATTTCGCTTAACGATTTCACTTGAAATCCCAAATTAGATCTTAGATCTTTAATTCCTACATTCGCCCATATTAAATATTTAATGAAAAACTCATTCGACCATAAAACCAAATCCTAGTAGGATTTGTGTACTACAACTTACCTTAATATCAATTTGCTTATTACTCAAATCCAAAACTTTGTTATTCTTCTCCTTGTATTCGGCCAAACACTGGATCTCTACATAGGTTAGTTTCGACTTTTTAACAATTATGAAATAGATCTAGATATCCAAAATAGGCCTTGGCCGAACATACCTATGTGCTTACCTTGTGGATTTTAAATCCCAAATTCACCGAATAACTAGGAACATGCGCCTATGGTGTACCTTCGAAAAGAACTTCTCCTTCTTGTAGTTGACTTAAACAAACCCGAAAAGATCTCTTCAAAGTTTCGATAACAAGATATTAATGGGGTTAGTCCTAGATTTGACAAATCTTAAAAGAAAAGGATGAAACCGAATGAGATCTTATCCTTACTTGAAGAAATCGATTGCACCTTCACTTCAACCTTGAGATTCGGTTATGGCTAGATGATGATCTCACAACTTTCGGCTTTTGGAGGATTAGAAAGAAAGAGAAGGAAGAATAAAGATGGAGGATTCTGGCTAGAACACAAGGTATTTCACTTGGCAAAAATAAAAGAAGAAGAAGATTTGGTGAAGAGAATTGAGAGAGGCTTTCAAAGATCGTAAAATAATGCGAATGGCCTCTCTTTTCCTTTTATAGCCGAAATTACTAACTTAGAATCCCTTACTTGGCCATCACTCTTCTATTTTGATAGCTTTATCTCTTTAATTATCACCTAAAATAAAAGATAATTCAAGAACTATCATTACTTAGCCAAAATTATTAAACTCAAAGTCCCTTACTTGGCCATCACTTCTCCCTTATTTTCCTAATTAAAGAATAATTCCTCATTTATCTCTTGAAAATAATCTAAAATAAATCCATTATTTATCCCCTAATTAGCCGAATTTAAAAGAGAATGAAACTCCTCTTTTGCAAGCCTTGTGCTGTCCACCTCTGTGCTTCTAGAAGCAAAAATAAAACTTCTTTTATTTGCTTCCCATGTGACTCGAACTCAGGCCCAACACCCTTGCATGTGGCGCCATTTCCAGAGGCCCTAAGTGGCATCTCCAGGCCACTTTTCCAAGCCTGTTTGTGTGTCAAATTTCACATACTACCTTGCCTTAGTTTCCTCTTTTAAACTTTAAAACTCAACATTTCTAAGTCATTTCTAAGTTTCCAAAAATTTTCGTTTGGCTCTTTAAACTTGACATTTCCTTACATTTCCAAGTTTCCAGAAATGTTTACTTTCCTCTTTTGAATCATTTCTAAATCATTTCTTACATTTCCCTACATTTCCTTACATTTCCATACATTTCCTTATATTTCCATACATTTCCATACATTTCCTTACATTTCCATACATTTCCTTACATTTCCATACATTTCCATACATTTCCTTACATTTCCAAGGTTCTAAAATGCACACCACATATCACAGTAAACATGCTATTTCATAAAATTAAGCAAAAATGCACACAATGGGATTCGAACCTCTTCCCTCAAAGTACTTCACTTGATGCCATAACCCTTGCACCTTAGGTGGCGTCCCTTGCCACTTTTTCCACATCACTTCTTGTTTTTAACTTAAAAACCAATAATTGTCTAAAGCTTTCTCTTCCATCCTAGGATTTTAAAAACCCTTAATTCACTTCCAAACACTGCCAAAACCTACTACTCATGAATTATGCACAAACGCATAACCCCTAATCTAGGATGTTACAGTTCTACCCTCCTTAAAAACAATTTCGTCCTCGAAATTACTTACTAAGAGTCGTACAATCCTTCTCATCGCACTTATGCTTACGCTGCGCACTCTGATCTTAATAGAACCATCATACTTTCCGGGCACAATCTCTAAGTTCCGTCCCTCGAACTCATTTCTAACGTCGCGATTTAATCGATTAAGAAGTTTTATGTATTAAAAATTTTGTTTCACTGATTAACCGCGAAAAAGTTTTATGGAAAGAATTTTTTTTAGAAGTGGTTCTTTCGTATTCATACATGCACACAGTCTTTACATTCATACATCCATCAATCAATTATGAACTTTCGTTCATTCAGAGAAATGTTGTAGTTTTCATTGTTGTTGTTTTTCCACTACCCAGGGGTATTTTCGTAATTTTCCCTACAGGGGTATTTTCATAATTTGTTGAAATAAGGTCCCTTGGTGATTTGGTCAATTTTGGTAATTTTTGAAATCCCAGGGGTATTTTGAAAATTTTGAAATTACAGGGGTATTTCAGTAATAAACCAGGGTATATTTATAAATCTTAATAAATCAAGGATATTTTGGAATTTACAAAACTTGAAGGTTGTTTCTGAGAATTTGTTTTCCAAATCAGTGTTGTTGCAGAAATTTTTGAAGATCGGGGGTCATTCTGGTAATTTTGTAACTCGGGGATATTTCGGTAATTTGCAGGTTAGGGGTAATTTCGTAAATTTTTTTCTGAAATCAGGGTATTCTGATATTTTTCAAATTAGGGTTTTTGAACATTTTATAAAGTAATGAAATTTTGATAAGAATTGTGGGTATTTGGAAATTTCATAAACCAAGGGCATTTTTGTAATTTTACCACTAGGGTATTTTTGTAATTTTATGACTCAGAAAATGTTTTAAAGTGTAAAAAGAAATAATTTTCGTGAATTAAAGAAGAAAAATGATTTTAAGAATTTTAATATTAGGGTTCTAAAAAAAATGGCTAGTTTCCTTTGGGTTTTAGTTATTGAGTTTAGCCTATGACCAGTCTTCTTGGTCGTGGTGAACTAAAACTACGCACTGTGCGATTCAAGTGGAGAGGAGGTGAGTCACGGACTGCTAAGTACCAAGCTCCCACAGAAACCATTCCTAGGCATGCGTCTGAGGTTGCCACACCACTAAGTCCTCTGGTTAGGGTGAGCCGAAGCTACGCACTGTGGGATTCTGCGAAGAGGAGGTGAGTCACTAGGACTGCTTAAATACCAAGCTCTTCCGAATCCAATCCTAGCCATGCGTACCATGGTTGCCACACCCTAACTCGATTGACTTAGCCATAGGTTTGTTTAGTGCATTAAGTCTTATGTAGTAGTTGGGGTAGACTAGTCCTAGGGTTCAAGTTCCTATCATGCTATTCTACGTTCCGTTCCTTTTCTACCCTTCTATAATTCACATAATCACACAGATAGTTAGTTAGGGGTACTTACCTGGTGGACTACGGGTCGGAGACTCAGGGGCCATGCCATCAAACCTGCCCATTTTCAGAAATACTTCCATAAAACTCATTTGGGCTCGTTTTGAAAACGTTTTGGGCCTTAGGCCCACAGTAGAGAGTTTAAAAGCGGGCTCGATGCCAAATTGAAACACCCCAAACCCACCCACGAGCCTTGACCGGATCTGGTATATTTTGAAAATGTTTTGGGCCTTAGCCACAGTCGAGAGTTTAAAATCGACTCGATGCCAAATTGAAACACCCCAAACCCGCCCACGAGCCTTGACTGATCTCGTATGTTCCCCTGTAAACCGTTTCAAATTCTTTTGTTACTTAGGAAAAACTTGTGTGATTTGGAAGAAAGATCGTTTTGGGTTGGGCTTGAGATGAAAACAAGTTTATTTCATTATTAAAAATCCTTTACTTTAGGTGACAAAACATTTAGGGTTTAGTTCATGATAAATTCACTTAGTCTTTTTTTCATAAAAATTTTCGTAACATAATACTTTAAAAGTAAAATAAAATAAAATAGTTCACTAAGGCCTTATTACATCAAATAATTCCCAAAATTTAAATTCAAAATACTTAGAGTAGAATAGTCCAAATAAAAGAAAACTGAACTTCACATGGCCTCTACTAAGCATCTGCCGGCCCGGTCCATCACTGGTCGTCACCTGAAAAATAATCCCATAACGGGGTGAGTCAACAGACTCAATGTGTAACCAACACTAAAATTTAATATTTCAGGCATACAATATCATACATGTTCATAAAGCATTTAAACAATATGATGCAACCCAACCCAAACCTATATGCCATCCACTACACACCACCCGTACCATCCTCACACACCGTGGGGACTACTAAGTCAACCCTCCTTCGCTACACTCCATATCGCGGTCTTAGGTCACCGCATTCGTGGTCTTAGGTCACCACGTTCAGATTTACGTGGTCTTAGGTCACCACATTCGATTCTTGTGGTCTTAGGTCACCACATTCGGATATCATGGTCTTAGGTCACCGTGTTTGTGGTCTTAGGTCACCACATTCACTTCCCTTTTCATATAACCCATATGCCCCATATTTCTTACACAATATGCAAAATCATGCCTTAATTCACATTCTTATCACTTTTCACATGTTAAAATAACATATATTCATATTCCTAGTAGGAGTAGGAAACGTACCTTAGTACTTTGTATCATAGTATGGTACCTTAGCCATATTCACATTCTTATAAACATACACATTTAATTTAAAACATAGCCATGAACATATTAAAATTTAAGGTAGGGTACATACCTGATTCGCTTAACGATTTCACTTGAAATCCGAATTCGATCTTAGATCTTTAACTCCTACATTCTACCCATATTAAATATTTAATGAAAAACTCATTTGACCATAAAACCAAATCCTAGTAGGATTTGTGTACTAAAACTTACCTTAATATCGATTTTCTTATTACTCAAATCCCGAAAACTTTGTTATTCTACTCAAATCCCGAAAACTTTGTTATTCTTCTCCTTGTATTCGGCCAAACAATGGATCTCTACATAGGTTAGTTTCGGCTTTTTAACAATTATGAAATAGATCTAGATATCCAAAATAGGCCTTGGCCGAACATACCTATGTGCTTACCTTGTGGATTTTAAATCCCGAAATTCACCGAATAACTAGGGAACATGCGGCCTATGGTGTACCTTCGGGAAAAGAACTTCTCCTTCTTGTAGTTGACTTAAACAAATCCCGAAAAGATCTCTTCAAAGTTTCGGCAACAAGATATTAATGGGGTTAGTCCTAGATTTCGGCAAATCTTAAAAGAAAAAGGATGAAACCGAATGAGATCTTATCCTTACTTGAAGAAATCGATTGCACCTTCACTTCAACCTTCAGAGATTCGGTTATGGCTAGATGATGATCTCACAACTTTCGGCTTTTGGAGGATTAGAAAGAAAGAGAAGGAAGAATAAAGATGGAGGATTAGGCTAGAACACAAGGTATTTCGGCTTGGAAAAATAAAAGAAGAAGAAGATTTGGTGAAGAGAATTAGCAGAGGCTTTCAAAGAACAGAAAATAATGCAGAATGGCCTCTCTTTTCCTTTTATAGCTGAAATTACTAACTTAGAATCCCTTACTTGGCCATCACTCTTCTATTTTGATAGCTTTATCTCTTTAATTATCACCTAAAATAAAAGATAATTCAGCAACTATCATTACTTAGCGAAATTATTAAACTCAAAGTCCCTTACTTGGCCATCACTTCTCCTTATTTTCCTAATTAAAGAATAATTCCTCATTTATCTCTTGAAAATAATCTAAAATAAATCCATTATTTATCCCTAATTAGCGAATTTAAAAGAGAATGAAACTCCTCTTTTGCAAGCCTTGTGCTTGAATCCACCTCTGTGCTTCTAGAAGAAAAATAAAACTTCTTTTATTTGCTTCCCATGTGACTCGAACTCGGGCCCAACACCCTTGCATGTGGCGCCATTTCGGAGGCCCTAAGTGGCATCTCAGGCCACTTTTCCAAGCCTTGTTTGTGTGTCAAATTTCACATACTTTTCTCTTAAGGCTACCTTGCCTTAGTTTCCTCTTTTAAACTTTAAAACTCAACATTTCTAAGTCATTTCTAAGTTTCCAAAAATTTTTGATTGGCTCTTTAAACTTGACATTTCCTTACATTTCCAAGTTTCTAGAAATGTTTACTTTCCTCTTTTGAATCATTTCTAAATCATTTCTTACATTTCCCTACATTTCCTTACATTTCCATACATTTCCTTACATTTCCATACATTTCCATACATTTCCTTACATTTCCATACATTTCCATACATTTCCATACATTTCCTTACATTTCCATACATTTCCTTACATTTCCATACATTTCCATACATTTCCTTACATTTCCAAGGTTCTAAAAATGCACACCATATATCACAGTAAACATGTTATTTCATAAAATTAAGCAAAAATGCACACAATGGGATTCGAACCTCTTCCCTCAAAGTACTTCACTTGATGCCATAACCCTTGCACCTTAGGTGGCGTCCCTTGCCACTTTTTCCACATCACTTCTTGTTTTTAACTTAAAAACCAATAATTGTCCAAAGCTTTCTCTTCCATCCTAGGATTTTAAAAACCCTTAATTCACTTCCAAACACTGCCAAAACCTACTACTCATGAATTATGCACAAACGCATAACCCCTAATCTAGGATGTTACATGGTATTTAACCAATGTGGGATCTAAGTTTTTCTTTTCCTCAACAAATATTCACAATGGCTTACTTTGCACATCAATTTCTCATTCATCACTCATTCATTTTGAGCATATGGTATACCATTATAAAGGTCTCATGGAGTAGAATATAAAACCATAATTTTATAATTCAACTCTTCACCTTTATCAATCGATAATATGTCTCAAAGTTTCCAAAAAAGTACATTTTTTCCAACACATATTTCATCTGGGGACTTTTTGGAGGCTATTAAACCTCTAAATTGTTTGCTTACATGGAGAAGTATGTTGGCTACTAGAGAGGTGCTTAACAAGGGTCTTCGGTGCCAAATAGGTCATGGATCTATAGTGCGGCTTTAAAAAAGTGGTTTGTTAATTTTTTTAGTGTAATTTTGACCTCAAAAGTTCGTTGTTCTTTATTACTTTTACGGTGAAAAATATTTTAAAACCCCAAACGTAATGAAGAACGAGCTTTAAGTCGACCACTAAATTGTAGTTCGGAAGGGATCATAAGTCTTCACCTGTTGCCCGTGACAGTACAACCTAAGATAAAAGGTAAACTACAACAAAAATCACCTTAAAATAACGACTTTTTATTTTGGTCACTCTATTTTTTTTTCAATTTATTCATTGTTAGAATGATTTCTTAATTTGATCGCTCAACCATTATCTCATTAACAGGATGTTGATTGACATACCACGTTAGCATTTTTATATTTTGTTTTGAAAATTATAAAATGAAAAATTGTTATTTTAGTCCCTTTTAAAAATTACATTTTTCTTTTTCTCTTCTCCTTCCTCGTCTTCTTTTACTTCACTGCCTATCACATTTTTCGGCCAAAGCAATCGTCACCACCTCCTTTTATTTATTTTCTTCTTCTTCTCTCCCGTCCCTTTTCTTGTTTATCCTTAGAAAGGCTAGTCTTCTCTCTCTCTCTCTCTCTCTCTCTCTCTCCCTCTCTCTCTCCTCTCTCCTCCCCTCCCTCCTCCTCCTCTCCTCCCCTCTCTCTCTCCCTCTCCTCTCCTCCTCTCTCTCCTCTCTCTCTCTCCCTCTCTCCCTCTCCCTCTCTCTCCCTCCCCTCTCCCTCTCCCTCTCCCTCTCCCTCTCTCCCCTCTCCTCTCTCTCTCTCCTCTCCTCTCTCCCTCTCCCTCTCTCCTCTCTCCCTCTCTCCCTCTCTCTCCTCTCTCCCCTCTCTCCCCTCTCCCTCTCCCTCTCCCTCTCCCTCTCCCTCTCCCTCTCCCTCCCTCCCTCCCTCCCTCCCTCCTCCCTCCCTCCCTCCCTCCCTCCCCTCCCTCCCTCCCTCCTCCTCTCTCTCTCTCTCTCTCCCTCTCTCCCCCCTCTCTCCCTCTCTCTCCCTCCCTCTCTCTCTCTCCCTCCCTCTCTCTCTCTCTCCTCTCTCTCTCTCTCTCTCCTCTCTCCCCCTCTCTCTATATATATATTTGATATCCTTCCATGGCTAACCCCTCAAGAACTTACCAATGTCTCCCTCACCTGCAAAACTCTTCATCTAGTCACCCACTTAGTCACTCTCTACCGCTCCCTCGATGCTTCAAAGTCCTTTAAAAACCTTCTTGTCCCCTTTCACAACACCCTTAAGCCTATTTCTTCTACACCCCTTATCAACTCAACTCTTCTTCTTCTTCCTTAAATTGCCAATTTTGGAGAACCAATTCGTCGCAAAGTTTGGTCCTTTCCAAATTAAGCTCATCGGATGTTAAAATGTGTTTTACTTAACCCTTTTCATGTGATTCAACCTTGTAGGTTACAAACATTGCCAAAGGCAATGGTCGTTTCCAAATACTTGGCTTTGACGACAAAAAAGGTCTTGGAAACCATTGTGAAAGTAGGCAATATGTTGATCATGACAAGGTTCTTAGTTGTTTCAAATATTGTTGATCCAGATGGGTTGTCATGGTTCTCAATTATCACTACTCCAAAGTAAGTCATTTTTTATGAAGAATTTTCATGTGGATATTATGTTAATAAAGTTAACAAATATTAAAATATGATAATCTCTTAAATGTTAATAATAGATATATATCTATACAATAATAATACGTAAGTATGAATCAAATTATTAAAAGATAATATCTAATAATAATATCCTATTACAAATTAAATTGTGAATAAATAATATCCTATAACATACTATTAAAAATCAAATTAAAAAGATAATATCTATAATAATATTTTATTACAATTAAATTATGAATAAATAATATCTTATAACATACTATTAGAAATCAAATTACTAAAAATAATATCTATAATAATATCTAAATTAAATTGTTATCTTATTAGAAATCAATTTAAGAGTTAATATGTTATTAGGATTTAAAAATCATGATAAATAATTTTATATATATATATATATATATAGTACATTCTTATATTTTTCATACGCTTGTTATAGAATTTTTAGGTGGTTTCAACCCTACTCGCAAATTGAAGTCTCTCTCTCTCTGTTTTTCTCTGCATTGGTTCTCTTTTCTAAACTATGGGCAAAAATGTGGTCTCTGACGAAGAAGGTGATACCGTTTTCATTTTTTTTGAGCTAAAACCAAAGCTGTTAATTCGGGTTTTTTTTTTTTTTGCTAACGAATCCTTAAATTTTCATACAATTTTTGTTTAGGTTTTGGTTTTGGGGGTTCAGTTCGTGAAGAGGAGTTGGAACTCGACGAAGATGGAGAGCCCATTGAGGGAGACACACTCCATGATCGCGACCCTGACGATGACGAAGAAGAAGACGGTATAGCTTGTTTCTGATATCCAACTTCTCCTTTCAATAATTGGGATTTTTTTTTTGAGTTCTGAGTTCCGTTTTTTTATTTAAATTTTTAGAGAAACAATGAGAATGAAAATAAAATTCGGGCTGAATGCCATGATGGGTGGTTTTCTTTTCCTGTTTTGTCAGTGGTTCATGAATTCATTATAAAATAATTACGGTTGAATGCCACGATGGGTGTTATATTTTGCTCATTTGGGAGGGAGGGTGTTCTTCAGTTTCGTCTGGGTTCGTAAATTCGTTGTAGTTATTTGATTATTTATTTTTGATTTGAACAGATGAGGGGCAAGATGAGTATGAGAATGATGGATTCATAGTTGATGTGGTAGATGAAGCTGAAGAGAGGGAAGATAGCGATGAGTAGAGGCGGAAAAAAAAGAAAAAGAGAAAGAAGTGAGTATTTTCCCTCCTTTGATGCTATGTTACTGCTACATTGTCTGTAAAATGAAGATGAGATATTATTAGTATTTTACTTTTTTAGTTTAAGAAAGCTTCATATCATTCTATTAGTCAGAGAGGGTGGTTTAACTAATTTCTGATGATTTTTATATCAATGTTTTCAGGGAAACTGAGGACCTTGATGAAGATGACTATGAGCTCCTCCGGGAGAATGACGTTAATGTACCAAAGGTTGTTAGATTTGTTTCCCTGCCCTGAAGAAATAATAAATGATGATTGTTAAGCTCTATGAGTGAAATTTTATCTTATAAATTCTTTTAGTTTTACTGAATTAATGTTAGATTTGATCATAGTGATTATTTTTGTATAATTTGGTTCCCTGCAGAACTGTTTTACCTATATATTTGAGCTTTCTGCTTCACAATTTTTTCCAGAGTAGCAAGAAATTTAAGCGGCTAAAAAAGGCTCGAAGGGATTTAGATGAGGAACAATATGGGTTCTCTGATGATGAGTTTGATGGAAGCATGAATGGTGGAGCAAATGCTGAGGAAAAGCTTAAGTGTACCTTATTTGGCGATGATGATGGTTTGTATATTTAGCATAGTATCCATTATCATTATTATTTGAATTCAGTTTTGAATAACTGGTTGGTATATGTAATATTTTAGGGCAAACTCTCGAAGATATTCCTGAAGATGAAGAACAGATAGAAGAGGAAGGGGATGGAGATATGGGTGAAGAAGATGAAATGGCAGACTTTATTGTAGAAGAAGATGATGTGCCTGGGGCTTCTGTTAGGTACAACCTATGTACTGCATGGATATGCCGATCCCTTTATACTTTAATTTTGGAATCTTGAAGTAACATGTTTTGTAGATGGAAGAAGATGAAGAATAAGAAATCAAGGCATGCATTTGATGTTTCACCATCTGCTTTAAAGGAAGCTCAAGACATATTTGTTGATGTTAATGAACTCCTGCAGCTACGCAAACAGAGATTAGATTATAGTGATCAGAAAGAATGGAGACTTGAAGATCAATTCGAACCCACTGGTCTTTCTGAAAAGTATATGATGGTAAAGGATGATGAAATTTGGACGAATGATATTCCAGAAAGAATGCAGGTTTGTTGATATAGTTGTTAATGTTCTAACTATTTATTACCTTGATCTCTCTTAACATAAGTTGATTGGCTTCTCATTTGTTTTTGTAGATTTCTGAGGAAAGCACTGGCAGTCCTCCAATGGATGAAGAGAGCAACTGGATGCATAAACAGCTTACAAGTAGTGCAGTACCGTTATTTGGTAAAGAAAGAACGGATCTTTCTATAAACAAGGATGACGTCATGAGGTTTTTGGACCAAACACATGTCCAGAACCTTGACCCTTACTATCATGAGGAGCGAAGCAGCATACAGAGTGACCAAGAGAGTTTGTAAAGAGAGGGAGATGGCTAAGAAACCTTTTATGCCGAGGATGATTGTCCATCCATGCTTTCAAAATATTACACCTAATGAAGCTATTGAGGTATGTTGCGAGTAATGAACTCTTTAAGTTTACCTTTGATTGGGTTGAATTAATTTTAAGTTCAGCCTTGTCTGTGGTCATATAGTATATTCTGTAAGCTCAAAAGAATAAATATAAACTCTTCTCAATTTCCCTGTTCCAACTTCCAATCTGGCAATAATATTATTTCAACCTTAATGCATCTATCGTGTGCAAAAAGAATATACAAAATTAACAAATGATGACTTGATTGTTTGTGACAATGTTGCACATTAGGCAGCTTTTGGATTAATAACCCTGTTTTGATGAATAAATAAGGAGACCAGTTGCTGTAACCTGAGGTATCCAAACATCTAATAATACAATTAATCCCATAGAATATGCAAAATTAACAAATGATGAATTGATTGTTTGATGATGTTGCACATTTGGCAGCTTGTGGTTGTTTAAGCCATGGCATCTTGCATCCTTCTCAACGTTGAAATATCTGCAATCTTATTTTGTTTTGCTTTAAACTAATGGTTGACTATATATTTGGATTTAATCATGTTTTTCTTTTCTTATGTTGGACAGTCCTTATCTGATAAGGATCCTGGGGAAAACATTATCCGTCCCAGTTCTCGTGGTCCTTTTCTAACTTTAACTCTCAAACTTTGTGATGGAGTTTATGCCCACAAAGATATAGTTGAAGGTGGAAAAGAACATAAGGACATTACCAGCCTGCTATGCATTGGGAAGACACTTTTTGAGGATTTGGATGAGGTAAGTCGTTCTCTTAATTCTTGTTTTCCTGGGGTTTTCTGATATATGACTTAAAATTTTGCAAGGGATGTGAATAAATTGGAAATAACCACATAGGCATTTTGCTGAATTGGGATTTAGGTTGCAGTGGGAATCTTGTGCACTTGTAGAAACAATGGCTGATCATAAACTGGAAGACAGATTTCAGGGTTAGAACATAGATGCTGAAGAATTGAATGATGAATGTTTTTTGGTTGCTATCACATGTTTGTCCATTCTGAACTTTTAATCGACTGTTCTTGCACGGGCATGAAGTCATGGTTGTCCCTTGATGTTTTTGGCTTTAAAGCTGCATGGATCATCTTAGTAAAAATGAACTAATTGATACTCATTTATTATCTTTGGATGCAGAAGCCCCCTAAACAAAAATCGGACGAAACTATTAACATTGAAAATCTGTTTTTTTTTTTTGAATGAATTGAATGCAGAAGACCCCCTAAACAAAAATCGGACGAAACCATTAACATTGAAAATCTGTTCTTTTTTTTTTTTGAATGAATTGTTGTAACATAAAATGATATTTGTCTCCGAATCTTTAGCTGCACAAAAAGAAAATGGATTAGAATAAATAACAATAAAATGAAAAAAAATACTTACCTAAGCTTTCTTGTGCGCCAAAACTATCTCTAAGATCAAAGATATTTTTTTAATCTCCCAAATCAGCATGGATCAAGTATCTTTCCTTCAAAAACAAACCATCAACCCATCAACACTAAACATAGAAATATTAGGCACATGAGTGTTCAACTAAAAAATAATTTTTAACTTTCTTTGAATATGCATGGTCATCCATAAGAATTTCCAACGATGAGTTAAGAATGTCATATAATTATAAAAATCAAGAAATTTAATATTATTATGTAAAAATTCATATTTAAAAGGTAGAAAATTTTGTTGCAAGATCAAATGCATAAGTTTATTTAATAAACTTGTCAAAAACAACAAAAGTAAGCTTTACATACCTAGATAAGCCCACAAAATCAATTGAAAAATAAAATTAGTAGCATACTTATCAAACACATGCAAGGTATGCCTTCTTAATTCAATTTCTAATGTTTCATTATCTTTCTTACCTTGTAGCACTTGTGGAGAATTATCAATGTTCAACTTACCTCTTTCCCACAAGTGAAATGATCTATCGATGATAGAGTAATATAATTGAGAGTTCGTCAATGGATCTTTGAAGTCCTGTAATAAAGAAACACCACTAAACAAATTTGATTTAGGGTAAGTTAAAACATAATCATTCCTCACTTTTTTTATGGGTATTTTCTTTCTTTTCCTTTTTCCTCGTGAGAACTCTCCAATTTTGCCTCATATGGATTTTCACTCACCAAAATTGGACCATCAAGTAGACATTTATCACTCAAGGTCTCTTTCTCTCGGTCTTTTCACATGATTTTTTCCTCACTTCCCATATCCCCCTCGCAAGTATTATGAATATTCAATTCAGTACAATACATCTTAGTAAGAGAACATGACATTTCTATCTCATCTAACTCCATAGATTCGAGGACAAAATTCTCACTATCATCTTTTTCTGGTTCACAAAGTTCGCCATCACATATCTCTTTTCCATTAAAGTAAGAATCAACAAAAGGTACAAAGTCATACTTACTTTCTTCTCTTGTTGGATATTTAATTGGACATTGAAAACTCTTATGATCTTTTGAACTACACAAAAGGTGATAGCTCAATCTTATTCTCTCTATTTGGATATTTAATTGGACATCGAAAACCCTCATGATCTTTTGAACTACACTAATAACATTTCACAAAAGGTGAGAGATCAATCGTACTCCTCTTTTTGTTTGACCATCTCCCCTTCTCTAATAGTTTGTAAAAGCCTGTTTTTAGTCAAATCAGAACAGTGGTTTTGGGACCAAAAATTTGAGTTTGAAATATTTATTTTATTATTATTTTGAGGTCTACAACATTATAGTATGATTGTGTAAAAATTTCGTTAAGAAATTTTATTGTTTGAATGCTCAATTTGATAAAAAGGACTAAATCGTGTAAAGTGTAAAAGTTGTGTTCTAATAGCTAAAGGGGTCTAATAGCTATGGAAGTTTAAAGTGGAGGTCATTATGTAGTAATTAGACCATTTTTAATATTAATGGAAAAAGATGGACATGAATTAAGTGTTTTAAGTAGTTAATTAATAAGGTTAATGTTGTAAATTGATAATTAAAGATATTAAAATATAGAAAACAAAATAACAAAGCATGCATGTTCATCTTCTTGCCGAAATTTGAAAAATAAAAAGCCATTGGAGAATTTTAAATATTCGACCATTGATACATTGTGCATGTAAGTGATTTTTGACTCGGTTTTTAATGATTTCTATGTTTTTAGAGTTGTTGTAGTTTAATCTAGCTAGTCCAGGGACTAATTTGCAAAATTTTTAAAGGTCTAGGGCTTTACCATTGATGAATATGTGTGTATTTTGATGTTTGATGATAGAAAATGAATGGTTGTTGTTAGATAAACAACATTTGTTAAGTGATTTTTGATAAAATTGTCAATTAGGGATTAAATTAAGAAATGTGATAAATTGCGTGGTAAATGTGTGAAATAATGAAAAATATGGGCTGCTATAAGTATAGATGAAACTCGGCTAGCATGGGTGTGGACTTAATTACATGAATTTGCATTGTTATGAGCTAGGGACTAAATTGTAAATAAGTTGAAATATTAGGGGTTAAAGTGTAAAA
Source organism: Gossypium rotundifolium (assembly GCA_025506655.1). Lineage (NCBI taxonomy): Eukaryota > Viridiplantae > Streptophyta > Magnoliopsida > Malvales > Malvaceae > Gossypium > Gossypium rotundifolium. The sequence continues at coordinate 15,652,125 of CP106727.1, forward strand.
TTTCCATAATATGAATTTTTAGACTGAATTGAATATAATATGTTTTAAATGAGTTAAATTTGCTTATATAGATCAAGAAAAGCAACGTACGGATTTAGATCGGGGGAAAATAAAGTTTTGGATTAGTTGATCCTATTCCGTCATTTTTGTGATCGAGGTAAGTTCGTATGTTAATAAGCATTAATGTAATTGTATTTTAAATGTTTTATAATTGCATTATTTGTGGATACAATTTTACGGAAATGTTCGACGAAGACTTGACGATGTGTGAATTCCCGGTTGAATCTTAGGAATAGATAGGATATAAATGACATGTCATTAGGGGTTATTGTGTTTTGGGTGCTGGTCCGTATGTTCTACCGGTGGCTGAGTTTTTCGGCATGTGTTGCGGATTCTCGTCAGCTTGTGTGAGCAATATCGTGTAGTTACGTCTTGACCGTCAACTTGTGTGAGCAGACCCGTTGATAGCTCGAGAGTGAGCATTATATGAGATATGAGATTGAGATGGCTTTGGACATATATTTGGCACTTAGGGTGCGAGATTTCCGAGTATCCGATATTATTCCAAATGGTTCAATGGGTATATTGAAGATATGAAAGGGTAAGAGATTGATACGTATCAGTGCAGGTACGTACGTAAACCGTATAAGCATTGAATCTAAGAAGTTTGTGAGTTACATGATCTACTATGTGGATGAACATGTATTATCCTTGTGATTAAGTTAAATGGTTGTGTTTGATGATAGTTAACTTAATTTTTGAATGAATGGTAAGTTATATTTATTAATCATACGAGCTTACTAAGCTTTATAGCTTACTTTGTTTACTTTTCCGTGTTATATAGTGATTTCAAAGCTTGCTCGGATTGGGAGTTGTCGGAGATCTTATCACACTATCCAGCTGTCATTTTGGTACTTTTGAATATGTTTACTTGGTTATATGGCATGGATAGGTGTTGTGATTAATATGGCCTATATGTTGATAATGTATTTAGCCAATTGATTTGGCTTGTAAATGATGTATGTTTTGGTTATGTGTATAGCCATGTGATTTAGCTTATTTTGGTATACTTGGTGATATATATATATATATATATGTGTGTGTAAATGGCCTTTGTTATGTGATTTATAATTTTTATGTGAATGCTTGTTGTGAATTTGTATTTTGAGTACCAAATGGTTGCATTTTGAGACATGGTAAGCATGTGGTTTTAGGCAAAATAATGCATGGTTGAAGTTAACCATTTAGGTGATTTTTGAATGTGAAATTGGTATGTTTGAATTGGCAAAACATGATATTATGAGCATTATAATTGTTGGTATTGAAATAGCATGATTTTAGGCTTGGTTGAGATTGGTTTGAATGCTATGTGATGATAGGTCATATGCCTTTTAACATGTTTAGGTGAATGCAAGTTTGGGTGAGAAAGATGGCTTGGAAAATAGCTTATTTTTGTCTACATGGGCAGAGTCACGGGCGTGTGTCTCAACCGTGTGACACACGATTAGGTGACACGGCCATGTGTCCCCTGATGTTTATTTAGAAACTAAGTCAGTAGCTCCACACGGCTCAGCACACGGGTGTGTGATTTGGCCGCGTGGCATAAGTCAGTATACCCTACAGTTTTGGCATGGCCTAGCACACGGCTTGGCACACGGGCATGTGGGGTCATTTCGAAGGGTACACGGGCTAGTCACACGGGTGTATGGTTGGTCGTGTGACCCAAGCCAGAGAGTTACACGGGTCAGACACGGCCATGTGATCTCATTTCGAATGTCCATACGGCCTATTACACAGGTGTGTCTTTGGCCGTGTGAGACACACAGCCGGGCCACATGAGCGTGTATTAAGGACTATATGATTGATTGTGAATGACTTTTATTTGGAAATGAAAAATGTATGTGAAATATATGTTTGTTTAAGTAATAAGTCTGGTAATGCTCCGTAACCATATTTTGGCAACGAATACAGGTTAGGGGTGTAATATGCATTATATATTTCTCTAAAAACTCCTCATACGTACTATGGAGACATTGGAGAAGAACCTTTAACTCGATAGAGGCTCAAATCGTGAATCCAGGATAAGGATAATAGTATAGGTAAATGCTTATACATAAAAAGGCATAGACATCAAGTAGATAGTTAAATTGTTAAATATCTTCTAGGATTTTGATTAAATTGGGACCCTCAGAGGCTGAAATCTGTGCTTGAGGCATGCTTCCCAAACTTTTTCAATGTTACACATGGTGTAACCACATTCATGTTCTTCCCATCCTTCCAAAGCATGCAGTATCCTAGCTATGCGTCATACGCTCATCACTCTCCTTGGCAACCAGTTTTGTTAAATGCATTCATATTGTTACTCTTTAATGCATATATTTTAACAAAGTAGAACAAAAAGTACGGAAGATTTTAATTAATTTCAGATATATATATATCAAATGTATGCAAGAATGAGCATCAATCATGGATATATGGAGTAAGTTTACCTCGCAAGAATCCACATTCTCAAGGGCCATCGGAGTTTGCATTGCTGGCGTGGTGTGATAGAAACAGTCTTTACGCAATTTTTTTGGTAGGAATTGTGAAAAGGGAATAAACAATGTTCCTTCAGTTGCTTTTCTTTGCTCTTTTTCGGTCAAGTTATCTCCCACTAGCCATACCTGCAACATATCAATAATTCATCTTCACTTACTAGCCATTTCAAGTTTTTTTATTTGGAAAGACCTAGGCTTGAGGCATGAGACTGAATTACCTTGCAAGAGCTATAACTCTTTGAGATAACCAAGTTATCCTCAGACTTGGTGCCAAATGATTTGTCAAGCTTCTCGTATTCATCCTCACGCAATACAATGACCTAAAATGAATTAAAATTAAAGATTATGATATCACAAAAGAGGAAAATGATTACGAAAAACAATGCAAGAATGGAGTTAGAGCTTCAAATTTCCTTAGAGAAAAGTTAGACATAGTTGAGAATTTGAGAGCTTACCACTGCCAGTTTATATGGCTAGCTGATTTATAAGTAAGCAATGGAATGGGATAGTACCTGAATGCCTTTCTGGCATAGGGCAAAGGTGACTGCAAAAGCAACTTTAGTCAAGTTGCCTCTAAGGAGTACTTGGTTTGTTCCCTTTGGTATGCTATTTAGGAGAACTGCAACTGCTAAGCTACTCCCATCCACTAACTTCACCTTCAGCTGGGGATGCTTCTTCACATACACTTCACCATATCTGTTTAGCTCTTCACCCTACATAGTGTTCACGTTAGCATCATACTTTATCTTTTCCGTTAAAAATGATTTTTACCTTTCTTTTAATGTCATTTTCCTGCAAGCATAGTGACTGATTATGGGAAGAGGGGGGAAAACTTGCCTGATTCATAAGGCCTAGACTCAACACACTAGCACCTTTTTCCTCAGCCTCTAATACAGCTTCCTCGATCATGTTATTGATGGAATACTTTTGGCTTTTCAAGCAGTACTGGAAATTAATTACAGCACTGTTTATGATTAAGAGTACTATACATCCATACATATATATTATATACATGTTTTGTATTTGCAGCTGCACCTACTCGCAGCAGCACTAATAAAGCTTCCATACCTGTAACCTGTACTTGGGTATAGCCCATGTCTGTAATTTGACCTGATCGAGGTGGTTCCTTTCAACAACAAAAGTTCGACGATAAATCTTGGTAAGCACCATGGACCATAATGTAACAGGCCAGAGCAACCACAAGTACCAAACTGATGAGTATGGTTTAGAGGCCAACTAGGCAAATCCAAGGCGGAGATGATAGATTGACAGGTGTTGTTAGGTGCGTTAGATGCACCACGCTGGGTGATTCCTCTTTGCCCAAATAATCAACCAAAATTTAACATTATTTATGTCTGTCATATCACAAGTACTAAGTAGACACTTAAATACTGTTATATTATGCATGAAAGAATAAAACACAACAAGTTAGTACCATGGAATATAAGTAAAATAAACACCTATCTGGGTGACCACTAAGGTTTGTTATAGTTCTACCTAAGGTGGGCTCTTAGGGTTCACTATATGTGGTTTAGTTCTAAAGTCGAGGTACCCGAACCAGCAGATTCTTCGATCCTCACCCATTATAGGCTCATACGGACCCAGTTCGGTTCAGGGGAATACATTTCCCTATGGCTGCACGGAGGTGAAAAACTCACGAAGGAGTAGCTTCTCATTCTCACTTAAGGGTGTGACCACAATGGTCATGCAATGCAATGCAGAGACATTTTATAAAAATAGAACCTCATACAATAAAAGGATCATGTTTGTAAAAAACCAAAATTTTAAATTCAGACAAAAGGAGATGAAATTATCAATTTTACGGCTTGACTCTCTTATGTCCCCAGCGGAGTCGCCAAGCTGTCGAAACCATTTTAAAATCGGGTTTTGAAAACGGGATCGACTTTTAAAAACGAAAGTGGTAGTCGCCACCAATCCCTTTTCACTTAGGTGTGATTGGATCACCTTGTAAAACATTTTATTTTAAAAACATTCAATTTTGGTCCACAAAAACAAGAAAATAGATTCGGGAGTCGGTTACGTATGAGGAAGGGTTAACACCCTTATAACGCCCAAAATTGGTACCTAATCGATAAAATCATGTCCGAATGTTGAAAATAAAGAAAATTACAAAATATGATCATTTTATTAGAAAGAAAACCAAGACTTACCTATCCCAAAGAACTAAAATACTATACCCAGTAAGTTAGGTTATAGCATCTCATGACTTTGAAACTAAGCTCGTCTTTATTTTAGAAAATTCCTACCTCGGGACGCAAGACGTCGAACCCAGTAAGTTAGGGCACAACGCTTTGAATTCCCAAGAATAGGTTTTTCAATTTGAAATTGGTAACTCTCAGTTTTTCTTAAATAAAAAAATGGGATATGTAATATCTAAAGTTTCACGAGAAAAATCGAACCCAGTAAGTTAGGGCAAAATTCTTCTCGAAATCCCCCAAATATCACATATCACCATTAAAAATATTTTTAAAAACTTTAATTTAAAAGGTATTTTATAAAAAGTTGTTTGATATGACATTGAATAAATACATTATAACATACATGTTTAATAACAATTTTACAAAACTACAAATTCCGCTAACAACTAATAATAAAATAATATGACAAGAATAAATGAAACAATATGTAAAGCAATAATATAAGATAAATAACAATAATTGAAATTTCTACTGAAAAAAACATATTTGGATATTAAATAAAAAGAATGTGATGATTTTTAAAATGATTTAATATATACATAAATAAAATAATAAAAATAAAATATATATATAATTTAGTAATTTAGTATATATAATAAAAATAATTAGTAAATAACAAATAATAATTTTAAATAAATGCATATATATAATAAATTAATTATAAAAATATGTAATAAAGTATATTATAAAATATATAAATAAATTTTATACAAAATAAAAAAATAAAAATAGAAATTTAAAAATAATATTTGATATAATATAATACTATATAATATAAAAATTTAAAACATATAATATAGTATGTATAAATACTAAAATAACTTTGTAAAATAAAATATAATTAAAATAAAATAATAAAATAATAATAATTTGAAATCCATAAGATAATAATATGCTAATTTGTATAATATAAGTAATAAATAATAATAATTACATATATATGAAATTAATACTTATAAAAACTATATATAAATTTTATACTATACACAAATTAATATAAATAATAAATATAATATTTTAATAAAATAATAATGTTAAAATAATCAAAAAAATAAAGATAGAAGGATTAAATAGCAACTTAAAAAATATAAAAGGGATTAAATCAAAATCATTTTATTGCAAGGTTCGAAATGGCAATTATGCCAAGTTTTAAAACGGCAACGTTTTATGTTTAGCCTTCAAAAAATTTGGGGTTTAATTGAAATAAAAATAAACTGTCGGGGTTAATTTTATAAAAAATAAAAAATGCGAATTGGACTGATTTTAAAACAATAAAATTTCGGAAGGACTAAATGGAGAAATAGACCATTAATCAAAAACATGCGGATCTTCTCCGGGTCTGGTCAACACGCGGATCCTGGCACTTTAAACGACGTCGTTTTAATGCTTATTGACTTAAGCAAAAAATGACGCCATTTTATGCTATTATATAAATCAGTTTCCAAAAAAAAAAAAAAAACATTTGTTCTCAAGTTAAAAAAAAAAAATTAAAAAATCCTCTCAGACCCTCTCCTCTCGTCTGGGTCCTGGTCGCTGGAGCCTCGGGGCTTTACGCTGCACGCTCCTCATGCGCCTCCACGTACGGGGGTCGGAGGCTAAATCTTCGATTTTTAGTGTCGTTAAACGGTAAAATCGCTCCTCTTTTTATTTTTTAAAAAATGTTTGCATATGCATGTATGTTTAAAATAAAACCGAATAATATATATATATATATATATATATATATATATATATAAAAAAATCACCTTTGCGAAACAATCTTATATTATTTCAGAAATTTCTTTTTTGTATTCTCTGTTGTCTGTGTCTATTGTTTCCTGTGTGTCTCTCTATCTCCTTGTTACAGGTTTTTCTAGGGTTTTTATAACCCGAATAAAATGAAAGAAAAAAAAAAAAAAAGTTTCCATTTTTTGCACTGTTTTTTCTTTTCTTTCGTTTTTTCCTTTTTCTGTGCAGGTCGAAGATCGTGACGGTGGCTAAGCGCGGATCGCGGCGTGACTGACGACGTGATCGAGGGGCTGCTGGCGTGAAGGCTGGGGCGACGCTTGAGGCGTGACAATCAGTCTCTTGCTGAAGCGACGCCTAAGGTTTCAGAAACCCTAGGCCACTGCTGCTTCTGTTTAGTGTTTGGCCTTCTTGGGATATACTAGTTTGGGTCTCCTGGGTTTAGTTAATCTGAGTAGTCTGCTGTTTAGGTATTGGGTCTAGTGTTGGGTTTAGCTGGGTCAGGCCTGTTTGGGTTATGGTGTAATTTGGACTGGACATTTATTATTTTTTGTTTTATTTTTTTGTTTTGTTTTATCACATGGGCCTGGACAAAATTGTGTGCTTACAAAAATAATTCCCTAATTCAAACCCAATCATAAGAATAATTGTTAAATTTAAATACTAACCTGGATTAAGAAAACATTGAGGCGGGATGTAAAACCTTTGGGGTCCAAAAACTAGATTAACCCTAACATATAATGTCTACATTCTTCCCGTTATCTTGTCATATCAGTCAAACTTGGTTAGCTAAGGCTTAAGAATGAAAGCCGTTGGGAGAACTTGGTCAATTGCTTTTTTATTTCCCTTAATTCCACATTACGTGCTTGTAGTTTTCATTAAGAGAGAGGACTTAGGATGGAGCGTACATGAGGTACTTGAGAGGGGGGAAAATAGAGAAGACCCAGTTGGGAATGAGTTCGAAGTTGCAATGCCCCATGTTGTTCATGGAGTCGATATAAGTGAGGTAGCCAGCAAAGGAGATCATGGATCCAGTTCCAGTTAGCATCGTTGTCAACCCTGGTACTGAGAACAGAGCATATAGTATGCTAGGTGCTCTGCAAATGGATGTATCACAGCTGCAACACACACACACTCCTTAATTATTTCCTACTTTTCTTAACAAATTCTATATTATTTATATTTATATATATTCTTGATCTCATCTTAGAACGTGGAAAGGGTTGATATGGTCACGGTTTGAGGGTGTCCCAGCAGTAGCGACATCATATTTACGGGTGTGTTTGTTCTTCTTTTGTATGTTTGTAAAGTAGTTTGGTGAATGAAAAATGTCTTATTAATATAATTTATTAATTTAATAAAATTATTTAATATTACAATCTTATTTTCTTAATAAGTTTTAATATTAATAATAATAAAGAATAATATTTAATATGCATAACTCTCATATATTATTAATGAATAATAACATGATGAGATATCTGTAGAGAACTGAGACCCTCTGTTGGAATTAAAAGCAGACAAGCTTTCAATACGAGAACAGATACTCTTACAGCGAACGCCATCTTCATCATTTTTGAAATAAGTAATTTGTCGAGGTGCAAGTTGCACAAAGTGCAAAATGGTTGGAAAGATGGCTGACACGTATCCAGGTAGTAGTAAAATTTCCTAATTACGGGCTTAATTAGACAATATAAAATATCTACTTTCTAGCCATTGTCATATCATGTGATGTGAGTCAAACTTTGTTAGGTGAGACACAAGAACAAAAGCTCCGAGAGAATGAATGAGGAAAGTTATACATCTAGCAGCAAGGCCCACGTACCACAGCCATGTCATACCTTTCTTTTCGGGTCATAAATTTTTGCCCCTTATTTTAGTTGGTTTGCAAGTAGTGCATTTGTCCCCTTTTTTTACTAGTAATGTCATGTGCTTGCAGTTCTCATAATCCCAAAGAAGGAATTTGATTTTTAAGAGAGAGAGGGGACGTACGATGGAGTGTACATTAGGTACTTGAGAGGAGGGAAAATGGAGAAGACCCAGTTGGGGATGAGCTCGATGTTGCAATGCCCCATGTTGTTCATCAAGTCGATGTAAGTGATGTAGCCAGCAAAGGCGATGATGGATCCAGTTCCAGTAAGCACAACTGTCAACATTGGTATTGCGAACAGTGCAAAGTATACTATGTTTTCTGCAAATGGATGTATCACAGCTGCAACACGCACACTTATCATTCTTTATTATTCTTAACAAAACTATACATTATATAATCAATTTACTAATTTTGTGATATATGGCCCAAGCAGTATAAAATTTGGTGATGATTCTATGAATTATTGTTTAAACTGTTTGTGAGCCCCAAAACTGAACAAGATGCCGTTTTAAATTTCAGTTCCAGTTCAATAAATTAATTAACTAATGCTTCGCTTTTGTGTTGTCGGTCCCCATTGCCATTAAATAATGCATTTCTATTTGATATAAGTATCATAATATAGCAAAGGCCAATGGGACAACAAGACAGTGCCCTCCTTTCTAATCGGATTATTTTGTAATCCTGTTCTTCCTACGTAGAAATTAATTAAATAAAAAATAACAACACAACACAGACAGTCCATTACCATTTATGCCTTTCAGTATCATGTTAAACTAATAATAAAGAAGTGGATGGAGCAGAGAAGAGTCAAAGGTGCTTACAAGTGATAGGCTCAGTGACAATGGAGGAATGGTAACGAGAGTAAAGATAATGATGGTGCAGAGCTCTATGAAACCAGTAGTAAAGGAACTCCACAGGACCGACATGGAGCAACATGGTTATAATCACACCATCCTTTCTCCATAGGGGTAAGTGTGAAGCCCCGGGAACGTATTTGTTAGCCAAGAAAAACAGGATTCCATTGAACAATATTTGATCATCCCTGCAATGTTCATAGTTAATAGTTAATAACACTTTTTAAAATTAATTAATTTTCAGAAACAAATGTAACTCGTATTACCAGTTCCTTTCCCTGTCGACTTGGTCAAACTCGATACCCTTGTCCACAATCCTGTTGGTGCCTTTGGCAGTTCGATGACGAGAAAGGCTAATCCAAAGCTGGCTGTGCAACATTCTCCATAACATGAGTGGGAGTATCGCAAGGTTGAAAACATCCCACTGCTTTGCATCCTCAACTATAATCGAGAATATGCTCTCCGTAATCCAAGGAGCCAGGATTATGTACTGTAAATATATCCATCCAACAACACAATGTATAAGCGCATGGGAGAATCCCTGGTTTAGAATAATAAAAAAGTGAAGGAAGGAGACCGTCTTACCTTAAAGCTTCCAAGAGGCTTCCATGGCCAATCAGTGAGAATTCCTGGTTTAGAAGCCATCGTTTGGTGAACTAGTTTGGATGGCTAGCTGCAAATGGCTTTGGAACGGGATCTTTTTACTAGCACGAGGCAGAGATGCATGTGTAGGGGGTGGTAGTATATAAGGTGCATTCAAGTTCTACTGTAGCCATGCAAATCAAAAATCTTTTCATACCTACAACACAAACAAGAATTTGTCCTTTTTTCTTTATTATATAGTCCATCGTTTTTTCACCCCTCATGTAAATTAATTTTTTTTGAAGCGAAATAATTTTATTTTTAAGATTTAAATTTAAATTCGTTTTATGGAATATAATATATTTCATTATTACAATCAGCACTTATGGATAGATATTAATTAAAATATATTAAATTATTTTATAAATTTTATATTTTGCTGTAAAACATGGTAAAGAAATTCATGCATCATATTTCACAAAATTTTTTTTCTATAGCTATGTGTAATTAATCTTGTAAAGTTCTTCTTTTGTTTTTTCTAAGCTTAGACATTTAAGTTGAATTAATATTATAACTGTAAACTATTAAAATATTTGAAGTATAATAAATTTATGATTCAAATAATTTTATCCATTATTTTTAACAATAAGGTCCATTTGATGTATCAAGCAATAAATTTACCCACTTGTCACAGTCACAAAAATAATTATGTCGCCTAAATAATTTCTTTAATTGTTTGTGATTCACGAGTTTCTTTATTAATATTAAAATATTAGATTAGAGATCTTGAAGGATGATAACTTTTTGATAATTTATTTTTTGTTTATTTTGTAAAAAATATTAGATTAATATTTATATATTTAATAAACTTGTAAAAGAATAAATTCTGATTAACAATTTTCTAAAAAAAAGCTTAACTATATATTTATAATTATTATTGTATTGAAAAATATTATTGTATTATTTTAATTTATTTAACATTAAAATATTAAAATATTATTAAATATGACATTGCTTCAAAAATTAAATTTCAAATATTTTTTAAAAATAAGTAAATATTTATAATTATTAGATTTTTTATCATAAAAATATAATGGTATTATTTATAATTTATTAACATTAAAAATATTCATATTTTAATATAATTTTAAAATTTTTTTAAACTGCAATTAAATCTTTATTTATAACCTTAAAATATTTGGTTGCAAATAAAGTTGTTCATGGGTCGGGTTTGGGCCGGGTCAAGTAAAAAAAATAGGTCTATTTTCTAGACCCAGTCCAAAACGAAACATGAGTCTAGAATTTTATCGAAGTCCAACTCAGATAAAAATGTTAAAATCTAAGTTCGGTCTGACCCGCTCATATTAAAATTTTATATTATTTTCTATATAAAATAAATTTTAAAAATATAATATAGTAAAACATTAAAATAAATATTTTCCAACAAATAAAAAATAAATAAAAATACTTAAATAATACTAAGATAATTACAACTTAGCAAGCAAATACATCTAAACTAGTAGCAAAATTAATAATAAAACAATAGCTATACAATATTCAAACAATAACCATAAATAGTAACAATATAATAGCGAAATGATAGTAAAATAATAGAAAAAATGTGGCAAAACAGTAAAAAATAGAAACAATTTTTTTACAAATTCGGATAGAGCCGAGCCTAGGTAAAAAAGAAATTATGTGAGACTTGTCCCATTTAGAAAACATGTCTTATTTTTTTTCTAAACTCATTTTTCAAACCTTATTTTTTCCCAAACCCTTTCATTCTTCGAGCAGACCGGCCCGAACAATAGCGAAATCTAATTACAAACCATACTAATTAAAAATAGTTTAAGTGCATCTAAATTTGTAATCAAATTTTAAGTAATTAAACTTTAAAAATCAAAATAGTTTCATAAAGGTCAATTGACTATAACAATATAGCGAAACCCAAAATGGCATTTCGGTTGGTAAAAAGTTCAGTCTCTAGGTGTTAGAATATTTCATTAAAATGAATTGTTTTTAACGATAGCTATGAATAGGGTTGAAGTCAGAAATTCTTTTAGAGAGAATTAAAATTAAATTGTAATTTTAGAATTGTAAAAATATAGTTTTATTATTTTAATAATCTATATCTTTATAGTTTTAAATGATTAAATCAAATTTTATCATTTTAGGGGACAAAGTATAATTTTATATTTACTAATTTAAAATTTTAAAATTTTAAAGAGTCTAAATAGAGAATTTTCTATTTTAGAGAGGATGATGCCAACCCTAGTTGACCCCTAGATGTGAATGAAAGTGTTTTCATTATGAAACATGTTTTAATTAAATAAAATTATTAACTTATTTGATTCAGAGAAACTATTTATGCACTATAACATATTAAAATGCTATCACTTTCTTATTATCAAGCAAAAACAATTAACATATTAGAGGGACAAAATTGAAAATAAATCAAAATAATTAAGGAGGTAATTGCAAGTGTGCATAAATTAGTAGACGTTAGTATAAATTAATTTATTAATCACCGAGACACGCAACATCACAATAGTCAAAATGCTAAATTGTACGTTTAACAACTATGACACTTGTTAGTCACCTATTTTTTTTTAAATGTTTCAAAATCATATGCTGAAGCTAGAATAATTTTTAAGGGGTCGGATGAAATTTTAATTTTTATAGTTTATATCTTTATAATTTATAAAGGATTAAATCAATTTTATAATTTTAGGGAGCTAAAGTGTAAATTTACCTTTACTAATTTAAAATTTTTAAAAAATTTTGAGGGTTTAAATAATAATTTTACATTTTAGAGGGGTCGAGGCCCATGCCAGCCCCCCTGACTTCATCCCTGCATATGCATATAAAAATTATAGATTTAAAATATAGATTAATATTTAAAAATATCATATAATAAATAATGAAATGTATAATTTAAAATTAATCGATAATAACACATGGTATGTACGATATTAAAATAAAAAATTATACTAAACCTTAAGTAAAACGGAATTTAAACACGTGAGTACATCATATTAAAATTACTAATTGAATACCTTTATTTTTGACGTTATCATCAATCCTAAATTAGTGTCGAGTTAATTTGTGATACAATCTCAATCCATAATTTCATTAATATATATAATTAATGGAGGTAATGAATGTGCATAATAAAATTAAATATAAAAAACTAGTAAAATAAAATTTTAATCGAATATAAATTAAAAGGTTTGCTAACTCAATTGGTATGTATTTAATTTTTATATTTTATTAAAATTTTAAAATTAAAATTTAAATTACTCTTAAATAATATAAATTATTTTAATTAAGAAACCTAAAGGGGCAAATTGGAACCGCAGCCTGATTTCAACTTTTCATTTCTTTTTCCTTCTAAATTCAAACTCAATGTTTGAGTTCCACCGAAAACTACGAACCTGGATTGTAAACGGTGCAGAATGTTAGACGATGGATAGCGATCATGGTCATATTTGCCTGCGCTGTACAAATGGATGCATGAATTTGTTGGTTGGGAGATAGGATAGTGGACACTGTAATAATTAACTACAATGTATGATGGGTTGCATGAATGAGTTTAGTAGGAGATGGGATACTGGACATCCAACTAATTAACTAGATGTCGACTTCTTTAAAGCTTTTTATATAAACTCTTGGATTGTAATTATTCTATACAGTCATACCAATTTAGCAGGGAGGGTAAGTAGTGATTTTGGCCACTCTAACTTTTTTTTTTAATAAAATTGATAAAATTTTATTTCCTTCTTTTAAATAATTTATAATTCATCTTTAATTTCCTTTAAAATAATTTTTTGACTTTATTCTTGCAATTCAATCAAAATATGTCTGTAATTATACAAAATGTTTTGTTGAAATGATGTCACAAATCAACTCAATATCAACTTAGTTAGAAGATTACTTTAAATTCCTCTTTTAATAATAAAAATTATTAGTGCTTTGGTCTCTTTCTATTTTTATATGAAATGTTTAAATGAAACAACTAAAAATACAACTTGTAAGGATTGAGTTGAGTTTGTATCACCTATCAACCATATCCCAACTTAATCGTAAAGTTACCAAAATCCTTTATATTTGCAAAGCAATATATATTATTTTAAGAGTAATTTTGTCCTTTTAAAATTTAAAAAAATATTTGTCCATAATCAAATTCAAACTCAAATCATTATAATCTTTAATATTTCAAGTTTACCAATTCAAATAAAATAATAGTTAATTGTGTCATCAATTTTTTTTACTTATTATTA